>OZ021723.1:55523689-56723689 GCA_963978545.1 Linyphia triangularis | reverse complement strand
GCGAGGGCAGCTGAGTTCTGGCCAAAATGACTATTTAAATGAAATGTGTTTGAATATGTGTAAACAGTACCCGATTTTGGGTGTTTTAATATAAACTTGATAGGATTGGTAATTTAAGATCGACTTCGTAAAGTAGATTCAATGTTTAAAATTGGTAAAAGAGAAGCGATCATTAATTGTTAAACGTAACCTTCTATTCTGTAAAGTAAACCTAGTATTTAATAAATTTGTTTGTTATCACTTTGGTTATGCTTATTGAACAGCTTTTTCAAACCACACTCGTCAAAGGAGTTCCACTATGCGATCTTTCGGCAGAGTTTATTACTATACATTTCACCCTTTAAGGAGTTGTAATCTTATTTATGTAAGAACCTGAGGTCTGTCTGCAGTTTAATTAACACAGACGGCACCAGACCAGTACTGTGTACTGATTTTGTATTTTCTTGAACATTTTGTTTTCTTTATTTATTGGCCAGATCTCTCTTCTTATAAGAATTAATGTCGGGTTTATATTGTTAAGAATTTTTCCGCTGAGGCAATGACGGCACAGTTTTTAAGATAAAATCTACTATTTATTCACTCTTCAAAGGCACAAAATTTATTCCAAGACAACAGTTTAATCACCCTCAAGCTTCAGTATTATACAAGTTCACTCTAGTAAACAAAGCAATCAGCTCATATCGAAGTTCAAAGTCAATCTGAAAACTATCCCGATCTCCGGTCTTTATATAGCAGGCGCGTGAGAACATTCCCGAAATTTCCAGCCAATTCGTTGAACAAGAAACATCTCGAAATTTCTCGATTGCTTTAGGTGTTGCCGCCTTTTTCTAACCTGTATAACCGCTGTTAATAAATAAGATAAAAATAAATTACAATAGAATTTTAAAATAATACGTCACTATTTACACTATATACAGACAATTTGTGCACATATTATTTTGTTAGCTAAAATTTTTGGAAAGAAACCTCTCGGGGGACAGAAAGCAACTCTTTACCCATTTTGACAATATTTTGTGTCATTATTTTCAAAACCTAGGTGATATGTATTCTCTTTGAGATGTGTTTTTAAATGCTAAAATTCTTCGTGATATTCACTTTATTGAAAAGGTGTCATTATTTTTAAAACCTAATTGTTGTGTCTTCTCTTTGAGTTTTTAAATAATAAATAAATTTATTTTTGGTAATTGTGGTGAATTCTTTTAGGAGGTACTTTACTTAGGGAGAATGTTTTAGTAGTAAAGTGTTTATAGGTTTATTTAATTTTGGGTTGGATGTCTATAAAGATTAATACATAACTGCCAACATTGGTATTTTCAAACTAGTGCAATTTTTACGGAACAAATATTTGCATTCCTTTGATTCATGGAAAGTCAAATAGTGACAATATCTATGAATGTAATATAGGAATAATAGTAATTCAATTGCAAATGCAAAAAAAAAAAAAAAAAAAAAAAAAAAAATGCATAATATTAAATTGCTCTTAAATATAACAAATTGTTACATTTTAACACATAATGGAAATTATAAAATAAAATACTAACCAGGATTTAAAAATAAATCAATTTTAAACTTTACGATGAAATATCTGATGAGGTTTACGATTTAATCTACATTACACCCAAATAACATGCTTTATGGCACAAGAACTACAGTGAAACATACAAGGAGTTGGTGGTATTCAAAGTGTTTAATCACACGCACAAATATCAATTATGTATGCTTTCGAATTCCTATTATTACATTTGATGTTGCCACTGTGTTTTTTAGAATTGATATGAACTTTGACATCAGTAAATCCTCCATGAGAAATCTTAATATCAGATGCATAGATAGAGCAGAATGCAAAATTAGTTCCTTTGCTTGAATTTATGATGATTTGAAGTAAACTGCTTGGTATAAGACTCCAAAAAAAAACTTTATATTTTTTGGAGTCTTATACCAAGATTGTTTAACATAGATATTTTAAAATAAATAATTAAGACTAACAAAGAAGCTGAAAACCGAAAGTGCTTTACCGAGATAACGAAACAATCGTTCGGTGCCGCTAACACAAATGAAAACAATGCATCCCGGCGGCGCGATTTAGTGCTATTATTTATGCGCAACGTTGGAGTACAGTCCAAAAGAAGGAATAAAAAAAACCCAAAAAAACTTTCAGTTTTCTACTCCTTTATTAATGTCTAAAGTTCGAGACAACGAAACAGTTATTTGGTTCGCCAGGTCCCGTCGGCAACACCATTGAAAAGAGTGCATCCCCGGTGCCGTGGTTTAGAGCTATTATTTACGTGCAATGTTGGAGTCCGGTCCAAAAGAAGGAAGAATAAAAAAACTAAAGCACTTTCGATTTTCTGCTTTTTTATTAACCTATAAAGTTCGAAAAAACGAAGCAGTGGTTTGGTTTGCCAAATCCCGTCGACTACACAGATGAAAACATGCATCCCCGCCAACGAGCTTTATTGTTGTACATACGCGCAACCTTGGAGTGTGAATATTTTGACTGACGCGGCAACTTTGGAAAACCGTTTCGGTTTCGTTTAGACTTGATTAAAAAAAAAAAACGGTTTTAAGGAAAAAACGAAAAGTACAGTGAAATCCGTACGATTTTTTAGCTGTTTGTACAACCGTACAAAATAGTAAAAATCCGTACATTGTAGGGATAATCCGTACAAGTTGGCAGGTATGTTAATAGGTCCTCTATATTTAATTTCTAAAAACAACACAACAAAACTTTTGAGACGCATTATATAACTCTTCTAAAATTTTACATTATGTGTATATTATTGCTGAAATCTAGGACAGTCTAAAAAAGCATATTAAAACACATTTTAATATAGCAGTTAACACTAACTAGTTTTATTGAACAATTAAATTTGTTACACATACATCAAAACATGAAAGCAATCACATGTATACAAAACATAATATGTGTCATTACAGTATGTGCTCCAGTTTTAACATTCTACCACCAAAGTTCAATTGATTAAGATTTTTTAAACAAAATTTTCTTTTAAAGATAGAAAAGTTTTATAAAGAGTTTATTATTTAAACCATGCAATAGTTGTTCCAGATGATGCAATGGTTTCATACAAAAGTGGCAAACATTTATTTCCGGGTACTTTCTTTGAAATGTTTTTACCAAAATTCCAAAAACATTAATAAATAGATTGCAAATTGGTTAGTTGATGCATTTTGATAGAACAGTTGTAAGAAGAGCGAAATATAAGACCTACTAATTATCTTTCTGATATAAAAATTGCCTTGCCATTTATGATGAACTTACAATAACAATACTATACAATTGACATTATTATTGATTTGTTCTGAAATGGGACAAGAGCCAGAATAATGGTGCTTTTAATTTATGAACATAAATGGTTTATCAGCAAACTAAAATGTTCAATAAAATGTATATTTTCATTCTATGTCAGAATATACCAAAAAGAAATAACATGCTACGGTTTCAGTGAAACATCTTACTAATTTTAAGTAATGAGTTGTAAGCATCTTACAATAAACACACTTTTCCCACAAAAATATAGAATAAAAATGATCTATATGTCAGAAAATATTAAAAGTAGAGATGAAAAACAATTGAAAACTATATACTTTAAGATTTACAAAACGTTGTCATTAAAAATACTTAACAAGACAAAAAATTGTAAAAAGAGAATCACACAGTAACCACATATTTCTGAAGAACGAATACAGTCCGACAATGTTTCAAACTTATTAATAAATAGTTTGTAATTGTATACATTTATATAACTACAAACTATTTTAAAAACCTTAGTAAAGGAATTCTTAATTATTCATTTACTATAATACAGATTGTCTTGTAAAAACATTTGGATACAATTATATATATATCTTGATAAGTCATTAATTTTATTAACAATTTTTTAAAACCAAGATTTAATAATACTGTAAAATTTCAAACGTTAAAATTCTTAATTTACATAAAATCGTTTAGTAATAAACTAAATAAGCTTCAACTATTTTCTTGCGCAGATAAAATTCTACATAACAAGAAATTTTTTAAACTTCTTATAACAATATGGTAGTAGAATTTTAGTACAACGAACACGCATACTCCTTGAAATACCCAATATTTGTTTAAAAAATGGATATCTTTAACATAACGCTAACATCTTTTTTCATATTTAAGCATACATTATATACCAATGCAGTCGTCTTTCGCCCTTAGCCAAAGCTACTAAATTTTGGTATCATTCCTACTTAACAACAGAATTAGCAAATGTCACAAAATGCCAAATTTTAAATTGTGATGCTCAAATCGTTCTTAGTGACAGAATTTTTAAAATGTGCCAACCTTTTGTGTTAACTTAGAATTCCCTAATATTTTCTACCTAACGAAGAAAACAGTACTCTGTTATCCCTTTCACTGCTCAATTTTTCTAACGTGTATATGGGTTTATTTATTGATCTAGATTTTAGATAACTATAGCTAAATTATCTCAGAGTTTCCACTCTTATTGAAGAAAAAAATCAAGAACTTTCAAGGACATTTTTAAGAAAATTCCAGGACCTTAAAATTACAATTACATACTTAAGACATAAAAATACTAATGAGAAATCAAAAATTTCACCATTAACTTCAAATGTGCCATTGCATTCTTTTTTTTTTTTTTTAATTCTCCTAGATGAATCAATCCTATTGTCTAGTAATAAAATAAATGGCAAAGTTTACACTCTTGAAGGAGTAAATAAATTTTTTTAATGTAAATGAACAGAGGAGAAAAACGGAGAAAATGGAAGCGGAGATTATCGGCGGTTGCTTAAAAATTCAAGTACTTTCCATTACCTCATCCTTTTTTCAAGGAATTTCAAGGATCAAATTTCATAAAAAAAATCTCAAGGACTGTGGGAACCTTGTATATTAACTGTATATCTATCTAGAAATGTAAATCAATCTAGCAAAGTAAGAGCGTTACATATTTTATGTACTTGTCTCTATTTGAGATAAGTCTTTGAAAAACAAATGTACATAAAAATATAACAAGTACTGGCTATGTGGTACATAGTTTCGAACGATGCAAAATTAAAAACTGCAGAATTCCTTGTTATGTTTATTAGATGTTTTGCAGTTTGCCTTTTCCTCTTTTGCGTTGTTTCAAATCTCTTCAACTAATATTTAAGTAAATACTATACTGGTTTTAAAATAAAAGTTATTTTTACACGTCAGGTAGAAATAGAAATGAAAAGGTTAACATACAATGAAATGCTTCAAAAAGGAGAAAAGTTGAGATCGAAATGGGCGAACACTTTATCTGTGTCCACAAGTAATTTCTCTGTAGTGGTCAATCGAGGACACTCCTCCACTTCAGGACATTCAAGTTTATGGATCATCTCCTTAGTAGCCAAGTTGCTGCTAATCGTCATCATCGCGAATCCTTTGGCTTTTGGCAAGGACACAATAAGCCTCCTCAGGATAACTTCTGCCACTTTTGGGTCATCCGCATACAGTGGGCCAACCTGCCCAAGACCGTTCCAGCTGATTTTGATGGTGCCAAATCCTACGCATATGTTACCTTTGAAAGCAACAAGAGTGTTGCTGTCTTGTTCTTTGCAGTTGAGTTTGAGTGCCAGTTCTCTCTTGTAGCCCATTAGAGAGAGATCATATTGGAACATGGCTGGGAGAAGGGACTCTTGGAATGACTGGATGCTCACTTCTTCTGGAAGAATGTCGGATAGTGCCTTGTGGTTGACCGGATCGTATGTATAGTTCACAACAGTTGTCCAACTGGTATCCAGAACGGGGAATCCACCTCTGGTACGATACAATTCTGTCTTATCAGGGACAGCATTCAAGCCTCCGTTTCTTGTACCAATGTGTGCCATACAGGCATCCCAAAGCTTAAAAATTGAGAAAGAAAAAATTAAGTCTTCTTTGTAACTGTAGGTGTGTACGAATTAACTTAACGACGAATGCAAATATTGATGAACTATAAAAATATTGGAATTTTTTTTTAATACATACAAAAGTTAACTAAAGGAAAATTAATAACTGTATATTTATGAAATATATCTTTCTTTAAACAGCAACTGTTTTCAAACTAATTAAATTGAAGCTTGCAGGAAAATTTGGTATTAAAATCGATTCAACTTTTTGCAAATGTATTTTAAAAGATACCTAACTGCTTTTATTTTCAATTACTCAAATGTTGACATAGATCAATGAAAGTATTGCATTCGGTAAAAAAAATATTTTTCATTTGTTTTGCACTTCTAAAAATATTAAAATGAACTGAGTTCAAAAAGTGGTACAGAAAAAATTATCCCATAAAAACAAAGCATTTACTATAAATCCTTTGAATGCATTGCTAACTATTGTGTGTAACTTCAACTTATATAAGAGATTTTGAACTCAGATTGAGTTTGCATAGTGTTTTAGCTTGAAGAAATGATGAAAATTGGGTTATTTTGTTCGAAGCAGTAATAGAAGCGTGTGTCAAAGCGGCATTTTAGTTGTAGTCTTGATACAGAACATTGTATTCGACAACGAATCTATTTTCCCAAGTGGATGACTTTAAGTGAGTTAATTAGTCCTCCACAGATTAGTAACAAACACACCGCAAACAAAATTGAAGTTAATATATATACAAGATTTAAAATGGGAATTATTTCCCGATTTCAAGGAATCGTGGATAGTTAATATAACTTGAAATGATTATTAGGGTGGTCAAAATCATATGGTATTGTTTTTTTAACTAGAGATCAGGACACCCCTTTCATTTTTTTACATATTCCCATACAAATGTTCTAGCAAAATTTTAGAATCTTACTCCAATTAAAAGATGTCGATCAATGAGCAGTAAAATTTAGTATTTTTTGTGTTTTGGGGTATTTGTTGTGGATTTTCCAATAAATATAATTGAAAGCAATTTTCTTAAAGAAAGTTTTTATTTATGCAATTATAAAAATGTTAAATAAGTTAGTAATAGTTTATAAAATAATTAAATATTAGAAGGCTCCACCCCCTGCTCACTAAAGCTCGTCAATCCCCCATACTACTCCATTAAACTTTTTAAATTCTGATAAAATTGCCACTATAAATTAGGGGGTATAAAATATTGAAAAGCATTCAAAATAGCGATTAGTAACCCTAAATACTAATATTACTAAGTAGTGTGGTGTTATAGTACTTTTTATTTCGTCATTTAAACGAACATGAAAGTACCACTTGGCTAAATTTTTTTATATGCTGAAAGTGGTCGGTCGGAAAATAAGTAATTCGGATCGGAAAATACATTTTAAAACGACACTCAATCTCCTAGTAAGAAGCATTAATTGAAATCAAAGGACCTTCCTTCAAAGGATACTTTGATCGTAAGAATCGGTTGAGCAGTTTAGGAGTAGTAACTGTGACAAAAATACGTCTTTCCTAATAAATACATAGGTATAGCTTTATAAATATATATTTCCTTTTCTGAAAGACAATCAAGTATATATCGCTTGGTTGTCTCTCTAGATATTGTCTTTCAGTTTGCTTCAAGAAATTGTAAAAGAAACTGCTTATCATCCTTAATATGCGTGAATAAGTTATTTTAAATTCTTGTATTAGCTGTACACCTCTTTCAACAGTATCGTTTACCACTTTAAGTTCTTTAACTTTGTTCCCCGTTTGTGTAAGGGATATTATTCTCCCATTCTTCAGGTGAAATGGATGTCAAATAGTCCCTAATATTAATACGAACTTAAATATGATGAGTTCTTTTTGTCACAAAATCGCCTAGACTGACATCTTTCAACATTTTTAATAGCTCGTACCCTCTTATAATTCTGGAATCTTTTGAGTTATTCGTATCTGCAATACTTTTAATTTTTCTTTTGCTGTAATTCTGTGTAAATATGTCCAAACCAAACAATTCATCTGAAAGATACCATGTGAGATTTTTCAAAACTTTTCTAGCTGCAATTCCAATTTTATAATCGATTATCCTATACTTTTTAATATTTTCCCACAAGTTCAGGTCACCTCCTGAATCTTCAGAAGCAAGTGGGACTTCAATCCATGTTTTACTTTACAAAAGAACACTAAATTGTACAAATAGCCGAGTTAGCATTTCTTATCTCTATTAGTGATATGGAAAATCTCTTGCTGGTATCTGAACAGAAAGATTAAAAAATATATAGGAATTTAGCCATCCACCGTGTGTGATGAATTGATAAAACTGCTCTCTAATTGATTTTCTCTGGTGAATTGCCCAAAATGATTGATGCCGACTCTATTACTTTATACTCATCTCAAATGATCATAGATTTATCCACAAATGAAAGAAAGGCCACAGTTGATACTTTAAACTTTTTAGCTTCTTCTTTCAGTTCTAAATACTGAAAGTTTATTAGTGCAATTCTTTTTCAAACGGTTTTAAATCTGTTAAAGAGGGAAATCTCTGTTGAACATGAAGGCCCATATCACAACTTAAATAACTTCGATAATATTAATTCCATGGCATGGTGATGGCAGGCTAGCCACAATAGTTCACGTCCAATTTTTTCCCTCCAAACTAATGCATACCTCTTACACACAACTAGTAGTTACACTGGTAATGTGGTAGTATCAAAACTTAAAGTCTGAATTTTATTCTTAACTTTCCATTGTCTTACTAACATGAAAATAGTTTTTGAAATATTTTTTGTTGTCCTTCCACCACTCAACTTTGGGACACTAAGAAGTTTTTCAATACCATCTCCCAAAATCTATACAGGGAAACGATCAGTCTTACTTAATTCAAAAGATTTTGACAGAAGATTGCCCTACAAATGAAGATGAATAGGACAGTCAGGTTTGAATTTACCCATTGCTGACTTTGCATATTCTTTTTTAAACTTTGCTTGATTTTTGGCTCCTCTTCGAAATGGAAGCGTTCGAGGATCATATCCCAAAGCTGCGACTGCTGGAACAATAAGTCTGGCTTGAACTACCAAACAATGCGATTTACGATAGGATATTTTGTTAATGGTGCTTTTATAATGTTGACGTTTCCAGATACAGTATATAAAAGAACTGTTGCTTATCTAAATTGCATGTATTAAAAAACCCCAAAAACTTTAAATTTTTTTTTTAGACATGAGTTCTTATTAGCATAATTGAAAATTATGCGAAATTACAAAAAAGTGTAAAAATGAATGGTCATTGAATGCCCCCTTCTTGTAGGAGTAGCAAGATTACATTTTAGAAGAGTAAACCAAGGAGTGGAAAAAAAAAAGAAAAAAAAAAATAGGGGGTGTCTTGGTCTTTAGCATATTTTTTTTTTTTAACCACATTAATGATTATAGAGAGTAATACTGCTAATTGGAAAGTAGAATGCTTTAAATTTTATCTAACATGAACTTTTTGGAAGACATAACTTTTTTTGTAATATTATGACTTCAATTGATAAATAAAAGTGTATTTAATGAATAATGTACATCGTAACCACATAGTGTACAAATGGATTAAAAATAATTTAATATAATATGATGATTCATTGAATATAATATTATCAATTTAATATATGATTAATTTAATATAATGTGAGGAATCATTAACCAGGTCAAAATATGACTAATTTAATTCATTTTTGGGTAAAAGTTTGTTTTAAGATCTGTGGCAGGGATTTATGAAGCTTATTTGTATAGTAAAATTTATCCCAAAATATATTCCTTTTTTGCGTTACTATATTACAGTATATAAAAGAAAGCAATACCATTTTTCAGTTTATTAGTTCTTTACAAAAAGCTATGTTTTATAAAAGAGGGGTAAATATATAAAGTAGAGTTGGGACTAATGGGTTGTCACAGATTTTGAAATTGGTTTTCACAGATTTTGGAATTCACGGATTATTTAGATGACTTAAAATAATAATACAAAATTTTCTATAGATTATATAAGGAATAATATCAAAGCTACAAACTTATACTGGTAGAAAAACATTAAAAAAGGTCAGTTATATAAATTCAAAATAAACTTAGAGGTTTATATACGAATTTAAGAGGATATTTAATTGGGTATTTTTCACTTCTATCATTGCTGCAAGAATATGTTTGGAACAGTTTCTTCCCTGTTTTTTAATGATATTTATTAGATTTTAGCTGAAGCTAGTAAAAAAAAAAGTTACAAAGATTGGTGGTCATACGTGGCAATTATCACCAGGCTTTTACTTGTTGTAAAATTACTTAGGAAAAATCCCATAGCTAATCATATCGTTCCGCGAATATTCAGCTGCAAAAATGTATATACACTTAAAAAAAAATGAAAGAATAGTCACAGGACGCATAAAACTAAGTACATACACTTGTAATAATGTAAACATTAAGTATTTTGAGAAACGACCTCTACATGACGATAGAAACTTATAGTTTTCAAGTAAATTCGCTCAAACTACTACCAAGACCCTTACTTAAAAGTTTCAATTCCCACATAAAAAAGTTATGTGTACGTTTGGTAGAAGGAAAGTTATGAGTAGATAATATAACGCAGATTTTTCGACAATAGTTTACAAATTTATTGGACTACTGATGGATAAAATTGTAATAACAGCCTTTTTAAAAAATTTATCAAATTTTCTTTGTAATGATAATTAATTTTTTGTGTATATTTATTGAAGCCTTATAGAGGGCAAGAAATATTTTTTTTCCCCAAAGGACTTTTGAAAAATCGTTACACCACCTACATTTTCGAATAAGATGATGCAGTTTTATCAGAAATACTCATAAGATAATGGAAATTTTTTCTGCAGAAAGGAAAAAGTAGCAATTTTTCGAAAATATTATGCTTTAGAACTTTTTGCATTGATTAATAGCAGACCTCAACATATGAAAATAATACTGGGCAGTGGCTCACAAACTTTCCGTGGAAACCGCATTTTACGACTATCAAATGTTTGTGAATTATCAATTTTTCAAAAGTCCTATTAATTTTGGATAACCCGTTTTTAACTATAGAGAGCCTGAAGAGATTTATTTTGGTTTCATTAAAAAACACGAAACAAGTAATCGAACTTTAAGTTTGATGACACTTACATAATTAATAATCTAATCATTGTGATAGATTAGTAATTATGTAATAATAAACACTATCATTGTGATAATATATTTATAAGTTTTAATAAGCAATAAACAATCATGATCGCATTAAACCCACTCTCTTCTCCTTGCCAAATCGCATTAAATTAAGTTAAATAACGATTAGGAATATTTGAAGAGCAGCTGTATAACCACTAAAATAATACAACTTTTAAACAGAGAAATGAATTAAACCCAAGATTCAGAACAGCAGATTATCTAGCAAAAACTAAGTTAAAAATAAAAAAAAGTCTACTAACTTTTTTACCTATACCTAAGCCACGATATTTCTTTCGTACAATATACATCCCAAGAAAAGCCAGATCGTCGTGATGAATGACAGCACTGCATGATCCGATAAATTCTCCTGTAATTAAAGAAACCATTTGTATCAATAAGAATAACAGTAGGATGATAAATTTAAATGCATTGTTAAGATGGTAACTTCATTAAAAAATATATGGGGAGAGAAATGTCTGAATCAACACAACCATTGAGCTACATAAAGGTAAAAAGCTGAAACAAAATTCAAAGCTTGTAGTAACTTGAGAAATTTATCAAGTTAAATGCGGAATTTTGCTTTTTTTTTCACATGTAAAGATCTTCATTAACAGTTTATTGTGTGATTATCAATCCCTCTATTAATGTTAAATTCCTTATATTAATGTTAAATCCCCTATGTTAATGTAAAATTTCCTATATTAATGTAAAATTGAAAAGTGGTAATAAGGGTAGTAAGTGTGTTGTGGAAGAATTTACGAACCATAATAAACAAAACCTAATGGTCAAAATTTTATGATTTACGATACAAAACTTTAAGTATATCGTGCTTCTTCAGCATATTTCAAACCTGGTTAATGCTTTTTTTAAAAAGTCAATGTTTTGGGACTGAGCTATCACTTGCAAACGGATCTCTGGATTCTCGAATAGCATCACGTATCTTGTATTTTTGTTGCTGTTGAGTTGGTACCGGCTAAAGCTCTAGAGTGAACTTAATAACGAATTGCTGTTTATTTCGAAAAAAATTTAGAAGTATTTAAAAATAACAAAGCAGTCTAAGCCATCATTTCTCGGAGAATAAAATAATTATCAACACATAAGCACGTTTATGAGGGAACGGTTTCGTCTTCAGTTAAAGAATTGGAAAGGAAATACAAAGTGGAATTAATCTAATTCTAGACGTTGTATTTTATATAATCTAAACAAAATGCAAATCATTGGGTTGTCATCGGCTATCAGACTTGAATTCTTACATTCACTAATTTACTATCTTAAACAATTGACAAGCTTGCACTAAGAAAAAAAAAATTAGTAAAGAAAAGTTATGTTTAATGTAAGCAGGGGCGTAGCCAGGGATTCTATTCGGGAGGGGATATGAAATTATAACTCAACAAATCATAACAATAAAATTTCATATTAATGGCGAATATATTTGGTTACAGGTATTTTTTCTACATAGGTTTGGAAATTTAAAAACGTTTTAAATACATATACCATTTTAAGCAAAACAATTTTTTTTTTTGAGGGGGGGGGGGAGGGGGAGGTCTTAAAACAAACTAAAAAACTTCGGGAGGGTAATATATCCTTATATCCTTCCTCCTGGCTACGAGCCTGAATGTAAGGGATTTCCGCTTTCTATAGGGTCATTTTGAGCTCATACAAAAGTTACGAAACATATTTTGAAATGTTTAGGAAAGTTTATAGTAACAAATAATACTAACAAAATAAGCTATGTCTTTCTTTAGAGATTCGGTATAGTTAGTCTCTTGTAACTTCAACAACGTTGCTGAAAATGAAGAATAAGAATATATTTTTGTAGTGGATTGTTAAAAACGAGTATCATACGCCAGAATGTCATTAATTATATGTGTGAAGGGGATCTAATACCTTTCAAGCGGAATCTCTACGCATTTATATTGCGAAAGCGAGAAAAGGCAGAAAAATCCAACTAAATAACTTATACAAGACTATCTGTTATGGTTGCTGCCCTGCAAGGATCAATAAGTTGAAGAAAAAGATTTAAAGTTGTAGAATCAGCCCTTAGATGACCCCTCAAAAACACGTATTGATATATAGCGTAGAGGAAGAGTAAAACCCTATGAAAGAATAAAAACTTTCAATTTTAAAGTCAATTAGCATTCTTCATGAATTATGACCCATTTGAGTCTTTATCCTCGTTTCCTTTAAATGTTTAAATTTATTTTTACGGATTTTTAAATTTCCGGACATTTAGGAAAACATATAACTCAAAGTTGAAATAACGAATGCGAAGTTTAAAAAAAGCTTATACTAAAATGCACCAAGATTTTTCAAATCATAGCACTTTGAAATGCTCAATTTCACTAAAAAATATCGGTATACATAAAACTACCTAAAAATTATAGGTCAAACAATTGAAAAAAAAAAAAAAACGCATTTACAGTTGAAAGGTAATTTTCTTAAAACCTTTTACTCAATCAATTTCTTTCTCGAAGACAAATTGCATACCCTTATCGAATGTGAGGCGGCTGCCCGAGTCAATATTTAGGATGAATCTTCCGAGACTGTTTGCGCATAGCTACGATTCCCACAAAATGTTCCATTATCAATTTATCTTATGTCCTCCATGGTCCCAGTTCGTGGGAACTGAAGAATTCGAAGTGAAATTTTACTTTGAAATCACCAGCACTTGGGTAAAGCACTACTTCTTTCAACATAATGCAGCATTTAAAATTTGATATAAAATATATCGCAGAAAAATGTTGAGCAAAAGTCCACTACAATTTTAATCCTGCAAAGTTGACATCATATAATTTCATTGTATGGATTTTGTGATTTACAATTTGCATATTTTTCTCCAAAAGAAGTTGTTGAACACTACTAAAAATTGTTTTCTACTGTTTTTAAAACTGTTCTGTAAGGTTATTGGTGGGTCTTACAACTATGCACCACAACAATTAACTGCTGTAACTCATTTTTTGTATATACAACGAAGTTCAATTTATCACGTCAAAAAGTTCATTCAAGAAGGATCGTTATCTCTCTACCTCATTTGAAAATGTTCTCCAGCATAAAATCTTTCTAAACATTGTTTATTCATTCATATGATTTTTTTTTAACCTATAGTTACGGTAAATGCAGGAAATTTAAAAAGAAATAATGAAAATTCAAGTTATAAAATTAGAAAAATATATAAATTTATGAAAATGTTGCAATTTTGTTAAAAACACACAACTACTGTTAAAAAATTTATGGTTTTGTAATTATATGAATAAAAAAATATCGGTTCCTTATTTTTTCTATGTTGTTTAGTTTATATTATTGATGTAACATCTAAAAGAATTACAAACATTTTTAAACATTATTTTGACTTGTGACAAAAAAAACATTCCATTGTCTATTTAGGAAAATTGCATTAAATATTGGGCTAGGAGTATTATTTGTTTTGATATATAATTTTAACGCTTCCTTTTTGTTACAAAGAAAAAAAAAAATATCCGAACGATGGCTATATCTTCGGTTTTAATTATCGTAGAATCTTGCGGTTTGCACCAAAATGTTTTGTTTACGAATTCCTATAAGTCTGATGCAATTTTTTTTCCCCCTAGAGGGTTGCATACTTTGTATATTTACTCTATCTTTAAAAACTTCAATACAAACCCCTATTTTTTATGTTTTCATACGATTTAGAATACCTCGTTTACCACAGATACCAAATTCCAGTTCATTATGTTGAGAAACCCATCACTTATGAGCGGAAATGTTTTGGCCGATTTTGAGGGCAAATTTCTTTTTAGCAGGGAAGAATCGAACGTTTTGCATGCTTTCAAGATGTTAATCTATTAAGCAGTCCCTTAAAGTGAGATTTTTTTGCATTTTTGCTGAGAACCAAATGACAAAATGAAATGAAAAAAATTCTGGAGGGATTTTCGACCATGATAATTCTAATGGAAGTAAAAAAAATATGTTTCCATTTAAAAAAATTTAAAAATTGTTTTATTAAATAATAAATAATTATTAAAAAATTGTTTAATACAAAGATGCATGTTATTTATGTTTGGTCTTAAACAAACTATCCTTTGAAACAAAAAATGCTAACATATATTAACTATATAAGAATTTATGGCCTAAAAAAAAAATTAAAAAAAAAAAAATTATTTTAAGCATTAATGTGTCACTTGTTTGACATTTAAAATACTAATGACTCATTGGAAGAAATTTGGTATTTCGACGTTTATTTGGATTCTAAATTTAAATATGGTATAATATAATGGGGATGCCATTGAACTTGTTAAAGTTTGTTTTAGTTTTAATACGTAGATGACCCCTCATGATTAAAAAAATTATATACAATTAATCAACACCTATCACAATTTACAAAAGTAGTACTTGACTTTGGTTATTTCAACAATTAGAATACCAGATATAGCCATCATTCGGATTTTTTTTTTGCGTGCTGTACAATAACCTTGTCGAGTACCTTTACAGAAAAATTATATTGCTTGATAAAATGAGATTCTTTGAATTTCCTAACTAATAAGTACTGCTACTGGGATCGTTCTATTTATTGTAAGGAGGGAGGGGGAGGAAACTATTGCATACACACAATGGTAATACTGCAAGGCCTGAAAATATTTCTTTCTAAAGTAACAAAATAATTCATTTAATATTTTTGCAGCCAAAGAACATTCTACAAACTTCATTTTTAATGCAAAGAAAAGTTAAGGCGTATCTTCCTGAACTTGATCAAAAGTCAACTGCATGAAAGTCGTCCATTTATAATCTAACGAAATTTCTCCCAAAACAGTTTAAGCGTGACATAGTGACTGCATAAAATATCAACAAAATTGTGAATGCTGGTGTGAAACCCATTACATTAAATAAAGTATTGTGTAGAGGATAGTAAATAAAATCTTTTACTGCGTTTCTGTTTTCAAAGACAATGAGATGGAAAATGATTTCTGAGATTCACCTGTGATCAAGTCGAAGAAACTAATTGTAATCTATAAATATGTGTCTAAATTTTATTTCTAAAATGTTATAAATATGTGTATCATTATTTCTTGAAAATGTTTATATCATTGTTTGAAAATTCTAGGTACATGTTTCAAAGAAGGAGCTCTTACAGTGCAATATGTACAAAGGGAAACATATATAAGCTGAAAATAATTTCATTAAATTACATCTTCTTTGTTAAGATGATTTAGATTTTGAAGATTTTTTTTTTAATCTGATATTTGTAATGAGTGTCTATTAGTTAACTCAATAAAATATTTTTTTAGGTTTATTAAGCGTTATATTTCTTAAAACGGATTTAGTTTTCGGAATAATTACTCAAAAAAAAAATATTAAACCATTTAAAAAAATTATCAATTAAAACAACTATAATTTTATTTTACTGTGAAAACTTGTCATATTTTCATATTACCTTACATTATTATCAAAATTAAATAAAAGTGGAAGAGTATAAATATATTTTTTAACTACCTCACAATTTATTCGATTCTGTAATCTCTCGACTTTGCTTGTTCATTTGTTAAAGGATATAAGTTAAAGGATTCAATTATTTTTTTGTTTAAGTTACATGGAAAAATATTTATTTGAACTGCTAGATATGAATTTTTAAGTTACCGACGCACTGGACACGTCAAGAAAAAGAGGTGTATATTTAAAAGAGGTGTATAAAAAATGTATATTTTATCCCCGTCCGTGGGTCATCCAGAGAATTTCCCAAAGAAATATTTTAATAAATTTTGAACAGAATAAATTAGTAAGAGATAGTATGTATTTTCTTGCACCTTTTTCTTCGTAAATTTGTTATACATCTGATAAGATAACGATTTATAATTTTCTGTTATCCCAGTATTCATAGTTATTTATTAAACATTTACGATGCCTTTATTGAATTTAAATTCTGAATGTATACTTCAGAATCTATTTTTGAATAATCGTAAATGACAAAAATTAAATTTCCTTCTAAAAGTTAAGCACTGTGTATTTAAATATCAACGAAATTTTAAAAAAATGATAGAAAAAGCTAACTAAATAAATCTTGTTAATTTGAGGAATATGATGCCTTCATGATAAAAAGTTATCATATATAAGTCAAAAATCATGACATTTATTGTTTTAAAAAGAATATATTGAGTCTTATACAATTACATGTTGAGAAATTAAGCTAGTCAAAATACGATTGCACGCTCTTAAAAAAAATTTCCACGCACCTTAAAAAAACAAAAAAAACCCTTTCAATTCTTCATACAAGAAGAATGAAGAGAAAAAAACTATTGCTACACTTGTGCAGAGATTATTATAAGTTATTACGAACTTTTTAGTTTTTTATCCACTGGTCCATATTTAAGCTTGTAACAATTCACTGTATGCTTACTCATTACAAAATTTACTTCCAATTTGAAAGCTTAGTTAATCTAAGCACCGATGGAAATTAATTAGGCTAAAAATATTTAACCTATTTGGTAAAAAAATTTATATCTAAAAATATATCATTTTTTTAATCGTACACAACAACTGATTTTGAGAGTAATTCAGTATTATTTATAAGAAAGCTCAAAGTAGCTTTATTTTTTTGGAAATAATGAGCTGAAATCTATAATAAAATTTAAAATAAATGATTTGTTATATTTATAATAGAAGAAAAAAAAAATAATACTGAATATGGTAACTCAACATGTTCGAAAATGGTTCAATATATGCAGAAAGTTTAACTAGTTCACATTCTGAACAGGAAACATCCGTTATAAAAAATTCGTTCATTGAATCAAGACTTTAATTTACTAAATGAAACTTAATTTTGCATGATTATCTTAATCATTTCAATTTATCGTATCACAAAGTATTACTATAAAGTCATTACTCTTACGACGTTTACGATTTAGAAAGAGCTTATTAAGAAAGCTTCCCGATTTATGTATATATAAAGATATAATGCTTCTGGTGATTGAGATGGATGATAACTACAACTGAATAAATTTTTAATTCTTAATTATCTCTAACGAGGAACAAGTCTTTATTTTATTCTTTCGTATATTTTATTCTTTATTGGTCTTAGATCACAATTTAATCTTCATTTTGCAGTTTACTTGCAACTATTGCTGGTTTTTCGCACCCAACAGTCATGTCTGAACTAATTTTACTTACCATTCGTTCGCGATGTTCTAATTGGTTGCAGAGGAAACCGAATCAGACGAAAGTAAAATTAAGACGATTCCAGCTCTTTCAACATTTTTTTCTCTGGTGCAAAACAATAAGCCCCCCCCCCCTTCTTTTGTCTCTTATGTTTTATGCATGTTGTAATTAGTTTTGAATATTTCAAAAACGTATTTTAGAGCTGTTTGGGTGGATATCTGCTATTGATGATAAATAATTATTGAGTTAACCGTAAAGTTCTTGTTTTTTAATTTATTCGTTCATTGAAATCCCTCTATTTCTCTATTATAAAAATATATAGGAAGCAATATTTTTATAATAGAGTAATGGGGGTTATAATAGAATAAATATATAGGATGGACTGTTTTTACTTTGCTTTAAACGTGATTTCGTGTTAAGCGATTTCGTGTCAATGGGGTTTGACTGTACTATAAAATATATGATATAATAAAAATTTCAACTCACCTGTATCTGTCACAGCGATGTTAACGGCGTCTTTGTCCACCGCTAACCACGTATATAGGCAGTGCGTTCCCTCTGGAAATTCTATCTCTCTAAACACATCCATAGTTTGTGGAACATCGTCAGAAGTCATCTTACGAATTGTATACGGAACCTTCTCCATCTTTGCAGTATAATTTTAACGTCCTGTCCTTAAAATAAATATAAGTTTATCAAATTTATGCAAAGAAAAAGCTACAGAATAATTAACAATGTCTCTTAATAATGACAAAGTAACAAAACTTCAAACTGAAAATTTGGCTAGGGCTTCTATCTAGTTTGAAAACTTTTAGATTGGCACCTGTTTCTTATATGTGATTTTTTCTGCATCTTATTTCAGTGCTTGGTTTATTTTGAACTACTTAAACAAAAAATCTTTTTATTGAACACAAAATTGTTATTTATGCAACCAGATACCAAAGTAATACTTTTTCAAACGATTTAAAATGCGTATTTGATGTGTGCGTTAGCAGGAGTCAAATAATTTATCGATTTTGAAAAAGTGATATATATATATATGTATGTATGTATCTATATATATATAAATATATATATGTATGTAATGTATTCCCATTTGAATCTGCCGACCAAACGGTATAGCGTGCTAGCTTCTAGACCGCGCGGTTGTGGGTTCGAGTCCCGTGTTGGCATTGGTGTTTGTAAATGTATGTTGGCTTGTCTAATGACGAATGTTTTGGCGCATTATAGCCCTCGTGTTGCTGACGGCGCCAGATAATCTGAATTCAACCAACCAACACCATTTGAATCTTCAATTTCCGATTTAGAATTCTCTAGTATTTTCCTGCATTAGCGAGAGGCGCCTTAAATAATCGAGCTTCGCTAGTAAACCTATAAAAGCTCCATATTTCGGTTAGCCTCGCCTTTTGATATAATCAACTTTTGGAGCTAGCCAAACGTCATCCCATCTCCTCCCTTGTCTCCGGAAATTAACTTTAGTTTTTACTCATCCACGATTGTTTACTTAGAATGGTCAACATCCAAGGTACAGTTATATGTATATATAATCATCTAAAATCATTAATTTACAAGCTACAACGTCTTTTGCATAATACAACATAATATAATTAAAAAAAAAAAAAATGGTGTTTGGATATCATAAAACGACACGGTGATGCTAGAAAGACTTTTAGAATCGTAGTCGCTAGCGTACACGTATAGGAAGTGAATCTGCACTCGAACTGTTATACAGTAGTGGTCAGTTTCTCTGTGTCATTTCAAAGATCGAATGTTTCCTATGTTTAATGTAAATTCGATCAAATTGTGAGGACAAATGTTAAGATACGAAAATTTACTGGTGTTGTTGATTGGACAGTTAGCTGAGATAATTCTTGTTTGTAAACTTTCCTCGAAACGCAAAGTTGCTGCAAATTTCTTTCATCATCTGATTCGACCAGATGATGAAATCGCTCTGATCGTTGTACAGAAGTTACTGAAGTTGTTTTGTCCATCTGCGCCATCTAAATCTAACATAAATTTTAGCTCTATACGATGGACTAGAAGCAATCAGGGTAAAAATTCAACTTTAGGCCTCACCCATTCTTCAACAGTGCCAGTGGGATGGCAAGCCTTTACAAGATATAACCAGACAAGGCATAGTTCATAGAATAATAGTTATGGTTATGGGAAAAGACCTAGAGCAGTTGCTTCCGAAGTTTACCAGATCAGGTGCCAAAAATTTCTTTTGATGGTCATGTAACAATTACAGTCGATAAAACTCTGGAGAATTGGGAATTATCTAGAAATGTAAAAGCTATGTTTTTGATACGAAAGCATGCATTCTGATTGAGAAAAATCTTGGTCAAGAGCTTTCTGTATCAAGCATGCAGGCTGTATATCTATGAAATTGTGTTAAATGAGTGCTCACAATATGTTTCTTCTGACTCAGATACTTTTTGTTTCAAGTGCTTTAAATTAATTTGGAAATCCATTTGCAATTCATATTCATTTTCTTATGTAGTTTTTCTTCTGGTACATGACGTATTGGTATATTTTATGGATCGAGGTGGACTTCACTGGGCAAGATGGATGGCAAAAGCCATACAGGCCATCAAGATATGGATACTCAATAAGCAATTCAGACTTACTGAGAGGGGAAAAAGTACTTAGAGCACTTGGGAAGATATTATTTTTTTCCAAATTTTTTTTTTTACAGTTTTCCTTATCAAGGTATGTAACAACTTTTTTCACCTAATGCATATATTAAAAATAAAAACTTTTTTTCGAACCATCTTATTCACCAGTGGCTTACATCTGATTCTGAGTTGTCAAAGAACTATGTTTATGAATAAATTTGATGTAGCCATTAATACCATTTTTATTCATAAAACTAACTAATCTTATTTAGGTTTCACATTTAGTAAACGTTCCTACTTGTTTTAGAATAAATTTTTGAGGTGTACCGAGTGTAATTTTTATTTTATAAAGTTTAGAATGCGATTACATTTCGTCAAACTTATATATATTTGAGAAACCCCATAAGTCAACTGACTTTAAAAATCCATAATAATTTAATTATTTATCTTTAGAGACCCCCATTGAGCACAAAGATTGTATTTAACTCCAAACAATACATTTTATTGGAAATAATAATACAGAATTTTGCCGGTTGACCCAGAAACAGTTTTTCTCTATTTCCCAAAAGTTGTTCTCCCCTGACTTATGTGGTTTCTCAAACAACCGATTCACATGTATGATTTACTGTTTATAGTAGCAGTTAACTATTTGTAGACTCATTGATAACATTTTGTTGAATAACTTATTCCATTTCCAATCTGTTATTCCATTCAAATTATTTTTGTTGCAAAATAGAATCTATATACTGTTTTTTTCTTTTTTTAAATATATTTTAGACACATACAGCTAGGACTTTTCCTTTACTCAGTATTTTTCTGAGGAAAAAATTGTGATAGTTATAAAAATTAAAATCCTTATATTACTTAGTTTAACCAGTAAGGAAATGGTTTTTAAAACATTACTTTTAACTTTAATTTTCATTCAATAAAAAAAAAAAATTACCATGCCAATACGGATATATTTCTGAGGATAATAACTTTACTGTCCCATTATGTGAATAGCATAAGATAGAATTACAAAAATACAGACATTAATTTGCTGTGTTTTGTGAAAAAACTTATAGCAGTTTTATTATGTATCACGTGCAAAACTTTATGTATTGTGTAAGAATATTGTTTATGTCTGTATTTGTAAGTTTAGAGATACCCTTAACTGATTATGGGTTAGATACACAGCAATAAATGTAAAATTTGTGGTTTTCACAGCTCAAGAATAAGAACTGAAAAAATTTTGTTCATGAGAAGATCAATGTTATAAATGCACCTTCTAGTGCAACTAAAACATTTTGAAAATTTTATAAAGTTACTATTTTGTAATCCCAACGCTATATATTATAGTGCAACTTTCTATGTAATTTCAACTATCTGAAAGCATGGTAAAAAAACTTTAAAAATGAATCTTGCACTGAAAGTTTTCAATTTCGAAAGGAAGAAAATATAAGTAAAAATAAATATCTAATGCATCACTAAAAAAAATAAATACCAAATCTTACCTAAAAGTTTCTCCAACAACGGGTCAAATACAGTTCACAGGAAATTCCAATGTGAATTAATGTCCACTCTTTATTTTCGACTGATTCACTCAAACACTTCGAATGAGAGCCAACATTAGGCGCACGCATCATGTTATGCTGTCATAACACAATGAGATAATTCCACTCTCAAGTCTCAAGAAGCCCTTCACGAGGAACGAGGACTCCTCATAAATAAAAAAAACTCCTCCTACCAAATACCAGAGAACTGTATCCCAGCGAAGCTGGGAGAGATACGTCATACGCTCAAAAAGTCGTCCAAACAGAGTTGCCGAACTAGAAATCGCAACATTGTAATCTAACCAAGTTTGGCAGTTTTTCTTTTATATTTTCCTTTCACCTTAACACATTACGCGGTCATATTTCATCGAGATAGTTTGATAAATATTTTAAGGATACTCTCATAATTTTGTAGAATTTATGAATCATATGAATGTTTTATTTTCACATTAAATATGATACATGTAAACGGCTTTTTAGTAATTGCTGTTGAGTAAATTTATAGAAAAATATTGTTCTAAATTGAAATCCATTGGCAAAATACTATTTTCATTGTGACAATTTTTAACAGTTTACAGAAATGGAAAATTAAAACTTTTTAAATAATTATTATTTTAAGTGTAAAACTTTAGTTTCTCAATTTTTAAAATTTTACTTAACAAAAACTTTTGTTAGAACAAATTCTTTTTTTTGGAATATATATTCCTAAAATAACGGAATATTATAATTTAATAAATCTTATATTAGTAGCATTTCAATTATTCAGTTAGGGGGGAAAATATATTACATGGTTACAAAAAATCTGTATTGAAAAGAAAATATGAACAGTAATTAAAAATAATTAATAAAACTTTTATTTACACAATAGATAAAAAAAATTGTAGGATCTTTATAAAATTTGCAATTCAGACTTAATGTAAAGCCTTAGAATCAAGTTCTAGATACTATAAGAGAATATAACTATGTGAGGTGTCACCTGATGCAGAACAAATTGTCGCATTTTTTTTCATTTCTAATATTACAAATAATGCATTTTAAATTTCGAATCCTCAAAAGGTAGATGCAAAAAAAGATTTGGAAAAAAAGTTATCTTATTTCAACTCATAATTGACTTCAATTAAAATTAGTTATAACAAAGAAAGTTGGTTGAACTTCAGTCACTTACAAAAATTTAGAAAAATATCCAGTTTTGAAACATTTGCATAGAATCTTAATTACCCTAGGCAAACGTCAATGGGTATTTGAAATTAGCCGATTTTTATCTAATATTTGGATATACAATAATATAATTTATAAATGAGAATCAAAGAATAAGATTAAATAAGTACAATTTCGTGCATTAATCATATAAATTATATCAAATAGTAAACAAACATAATATTATGCTATTTATGTTTATTAAATGTGAATTATAGAACCAACTTTCAATCTCAATTGCCTAAAATTTGTTGAAAATAGATAACTAACATAGCACCCAGTGACAATTTGTTTACATTTAAGACGTCGCCAACAGACGAAACCACGTGCCAAGTATCCGCCAAGTAAGGGTTTGTACTTTTTTCGATTCTTTGAGGAAAATCTAAGTAAATTTATGCTTTTTTGAAATAAAACTTGCTTTCAAACTTTTGTGCAAGTAGTAAATTTCAATTTACATTGGTAATTTAAAGCACAGTATAGGGTAATATAGATAAAATGGGACGAAAAAGCAATCAGAAATAGCTACCATGGTAAAAAAAAAGTCGAGAATATTTACTTATAAAAACTCAATTTCTAAAAATAGCGTTTACGATGTTTACTTTATACATTTTAATACAATAATACATGGATAAAATCATTGGGCATACCTCTGTGTTTAAGGATTATCGTAAATTCCGATTGTCACCTTTGCTTCGCCGTGTTAAGTCAATGGGGAAAGAATCCGAAACAGCCTCCGGCGGACGACTTTTGGCTCTGACCAATCAGAATAGATTTCCATATTATCTGATCTCTCGCTTATATGCATTTCAGCCGTTTTGGCGCTGTGAAGACAATCTGCTCGCCAATATCCAGTGATCTAAGAAGGCAAGCTTCGCCGATACGTAAGTGCTGCCATCTCGCGGATTTTCAGAGTTGAGAGCACAAAACTTTCGCCAAATTGCTCCGATTTCCAGACATGCGCAGAGCTTTTTTCTTACTTTGGCGATCGTGCTTTTTAAACAAACAAATAAGAACATCAGATTTATCAAAGAACTTAAAACTATAAGAAGGCAAGCTTCGCCGATACGTAAGTGCTGCCATCTCGCGGATTTTCATAGTTGAGAGCACAAAACTTTCGCCAAATTGCTCCGATTTCCAGACATGCGCAGAGCTTTGTTCTTACTTTGGCGATCGTGCTTTTTAAACAAACAAATAAGAACATCAGATTTATTTCGTCGAATTCGTGGGAGATTTAAATAGCAGAACAAAAATGGAGGATTCTACTTTGCAAAGTAACATATTATTTATTCAAGTTTGTTCAAATTGTTCGCTTTTGCGCACAATAAATTTCGGTAATATTCTGAAGATTATAGAATTTTCGTAAGAGAATTTTAACAGGACATTTTTTGCAGTGTTGATGGTTGTGATGAAACTTGATGGTTAGTGTTCTTAATCGTTTGTTTTTATTTTTTCGTCTCATTCAGCAGGCTAGTTTTTATGCTAAATATAGTTGCTTTTTTTCATATACTTTTCTTGTTTTATTACTTTGACATCGCTTGAAAGAATGTTTATCATTTGTTAGTTGCAAAAATGCACGCAATTATTATGTGTTTATTATGATTTTTTGAAATTTGACGCCAATCTCAATTATCATTGCGGTTTTTTTATTTTGTGAATTAATAAAGCTAAATGATTATTGTCAACTGTTATTAAATTCTTCTAAACTAGTACATGCTAAATGATATTGGTTTTTGTAGTTGCAAGTCATTTTTAAATTCTTGCACTCAATAACTAGATATTTTTTAGTTTCCTAATGTACTGCTTCGAAGAATGCATGGAAACTTTATCGAAATCATTTTCTTCTGGAATGTGTTTCAATAATTTTGTAATTAGTAATTTTGTTAATTCTTGATGTTCATATTTATTACGAAAACTTACTAAAAGTTCACCAATATTGGAATATGCTGTAAAAACCCCAAATCTAATATTAGGATTCGTATTGCATTACAGGATGGAACTTTTGCTGTAGTGGTTCAATATAATATTAATATTGTTTAAAAAAGTATTCAATTATGTTAGTTAAAAATATACATTAACAAAAATTTGGTTGGGTGTGTAAATTTTTTAAGTGAAAGTTTAATAAGCTAGGCAGATTTGTTCTTTTTTTTGGATAAAAGATTTCTGGGAAACCATAAAATGTAATCACCAAGTGAAATCAAAAAGAGCGATAAGCTTACCAATGTAGAAACCCTGCAATGACGTCATGTGCTCTCAAGTATTTTACATTATCTCTATGGAAGCTTGCCATCTTTAACCCGAAGGGTTATTATAGTATCTTTGAGATTTATTTCGTCGAATTCGTGGGAGATTTAAATAGCAGAACAAAAATGGAGGATTCTACTTTGCAAAGTAACATATTATGTATTCAAGTTTGTTCAAATTGTTCGCTTTTGTACACAATAAATTTCGGTAATGTTCTGAAGATTATAGAATTTTCGTAAGAAAATTTTAACAGGACATTTTTTGCAGTGTTGATGGTTGTGATGAAACTTGATGGTTAGTGTTCTTAATCGTTTGTTTTTATTTTTTCGTCTCATTTAGCAGGCTAGTTTTTATGTTAAATATAGTTGCTTTTTCTTTTTTTATTACTTTGACATCGCTTTAAAGAATGTTTATCATTTGTTAGTTGCATAAATGCACTCAATTATTATGTGTTTATTATGATTTTTGAAATTTGACGCCAATCTCAATTACCATTGCGGTTTTTTATTTTGTGAATTAATAAAGCTAAATGATTATTGTCAACTGTTAGTAAATTCTTCTAAACTAGTACATGCTAAATGATATTGGTTTTTGTAGTTGCAAGTCATTTTTAAATTCTTGCACTCAATAACTAGATATTTTTTAGTTTACTAATGTACTGCTTCGAAGAATGCATGGAAACTTTATCGAAATCATTTTCTTTTAGAATGTGTTTCAATAATTTTATAATTAGTAATTTTGTTAATTCTTGATGTTCATATTTATTACGAAAACTTACTAAAAGTTCACCAATATTAGATAATGCTGTAAAAACCCCAAATCTAATATTAGGATTCGTATTGCATTACAGGATGGAACTTTTGCTGTAGTGTGGTTCAATATAATATTAATATTGTTTAAAAAAGTATTCAATTATTTTAGTTAAAAATATAAATTAACAAAAATTTGATTGGGTGTGTAAATTTTTTAAGTGAAAGTTTAATGAGCTAGGCAGATTTGTTCTTTTTTTTGGATAAAAGATTTCTGGAAAACCATAAAATGTAATCGCCAAGTGAAACCAAAAAGAGCGATAAGCTTACCAATGTAGAAACCCTGCAATGACGTCATGTGCTCTCAAGTATTTTACATTATCTCTATGGAAGCTTGCCATCGGCTGTTTTCGTTTTGTTTGTTTACGTTTTTGACCGCTCTGTTCATTGCAGATTAACTATATGTGCCATTTTCGCAACACATTGATGAATTTGATTAGTATGTTATATAAACGTTAATTTTCATGGAAACAGTAAGTATTCATGTCAATTATTTGGAATAAAAACCAATTTTCATTGAAAATGGAATGTTTGTGTCTCTCGTCTTGTAAACAAAGCAAATCTATATGGATTAAAAAATTTCGCAGTTGGTTGAGAAATAAGAACATTGCAAAATAAAGTTTAGAATATTAATTACATAGAACTGACTTGTGACATGTGACATTCATTTTGACCAACAATATTTATGAAATACTTTATCGGAAGAAAAAGAAAAAAAAATCACAAGTTTAAGTAGAAGGTAATTAAAAGTGTAAGCTTTAATTTGTCCTTTTAAAGTAACTTTCAGATAAATTCTTGATATTAATCTTTTGATATAAAAAAAAACTTAGAAAATGATTTACTCTATTTTTTCTGGAATTTAGGTAGATAAAGCGTAAGCTAGCTTTCAATGGGCGACGGGGCTCGATCCAGGGACCATTGTGTCTCGAGACAGATACTTTACCGCTGTGCAAAAGAGTACTCCAGTGCACAGAAGTTTTATCTGTTATTTGATGTCGCCACATATAGCCCCCTCCCAGTGACGAAGGAGCGATACTGTTGATCAACGTCTGATCGGAGTTGGAGGTTTGGGATGCTTGTTGCATCGTTGTGTCCGCTTGTTGCGGTGTTGCACACGAGTTGCGTATGTGGTTGTTTGTTGCGAGTTGAATATGTGATCGCTTGTTCCGAGTTGCGTATGTGAACGCTTGTTGCGATGAAGTGTCTCTTTTCAGAAGCACCGATAGATGGCAGCATGATTCGTTTTTAGTCCAGTCACCAATAAAGCGTATACTAGTTTTCAATGGGCGACGGGGCTCGATCCAAGGACCATTGTGCCTCGAGACAGATACTTTACCGCTGTGCAAAAGAGTACTCCAGTGCACAGAAGTTTTATCTGTTATTTGATGTCGCCACATAGATTTTCTTTTATTTTCCTTGGTTTACTTACTCTGACAATTCCAGGTTTTTTTACAGGAAAGGGTGGAAACCCCTTTTTTTATAAGCCTTATATACTATAGTTTACTATTTCATCTTGAATGTGTTTTAATAACTGAAAAGATTAATTATCAAAATGTTGGAGCACAAACACATGAGAAAACACAAAAGTAAATTTTTAAAAATTTATTATTTAAATGCAATTTTTTTCTGAAGGATATGTAGTGAAATCATTTATTAAACAAAATATCTGAGAGGATCTCCTAATTTGTCAGCTTTTTAACAGCAATTTTTTTCTTCTACCGACGAAAACCTTAATGGTAGGTCCCATGGCCGCCACTAACCCTCATACCAAATTTGAACATCGTAGGTCAATTTGTTCGGGAGTTATGCTGACCACAGACACACATACACACACAGAGACAGACATTTTTTCTAGATCACTTTTTTGAAATCAGGATGTTTCAAAACATGGAGAAATGCAAAAAATCAATCATTTTTTTTTTTTAACCGAATGCTATACTTTCATTACCCTATGTATATATATATATATATATATATATATATATAGGTAATTGAAAGTAAAAAAAAAAATGCTCATTGTAACATAAAAGTATTAACGGCATATGTGCTTTTTTTATATATATCTTGGAATTTACATCTGTACCCTCATTTTTTAAAAAATTTCATGAGCCAGGGGGGGGGCGCAAGTACACCTTCTTGCACCTTCCTGGGGGAGCCCATGGCCAGAGCGTTAACCCCACAGCCATCAGGTGGGCTGCACTTTTATGTTCTAACAGAAAAATTTCGGAAGCGGACATATTCCCCTCCCCTCCCCCTTTTCTCTCTTATTAAACATGGCAGCCGTCCAGTGAAGATGCCGTTTGAAAGTTCAAGATTAATCTGTTATATTATATTAAAATTAACCCTGAACTTCCTTACAAATAATTCTGCCGGCGCCTATTTCCAAATAGGATTTCATCACTCTTATGTAAGTATTTAAAATGCTTAAAAAAAATAGTTATTTATGTAACTAGTTGGGAAAGTAATACTTTTTCAAACAAGGTAAAACGAGTGTGATAGCACGAGTCAAATAATTTACCAGGTTTGAAAAAGTATTTTCTCACTTGATGAATATATATATATATATATATATATATATATATATATATATATATATATATATATATATATATATATATATATATATATAACATTTACTTTCAGTGTGTTTTAGAATCCTTGAGTGGCTACCATACAATACCACATTAATTGGGATTTATATACAGCATTAATTTATCCAGAAATTGTTAGTCGAAAAGGGTATTTGATGGACAATCATTAGATCTCCAGAAATGGTAAGTCGAATAGACTGGATTTGATAGACCACCATTAGATCTCTAGAAATAGTACGTCGAAATGCGGGATTTGATAGACAGCCATTAGATGCTTAGAAATGGAAAGTCGAAAAGACGTGCTTTCGTGAACATCTAATAGATGTTTCAAAATTGGATGTCAAGGATAGTGTTGCTTTAGATGTCTATTACATCTCCTGTACTTCTAATAGATTACGTGGACAAAACATAGATATCCAGTGGATAACACTGGTTATGCGGGATGGTTCGAATGATGAAAGTGTACATGATAGTAAAATGCTTCTACCAGGGAAAAGCTGAAAAGTTTAATCATTTCAATGAAATAACAACTGCCAGAAAATCTATTATCTTTTTCTAGAGATTGTGACCTTAGAGTCAATCTCTATTGGAGTAGAAGCTCAATGAGCAAGTGCTCTTTTATGAGATTTAAATGTTGTGTAACTCTAGAAAACAAGGCAGTTTTAATAGATAAATCGAAAGTTTTTCGTGCAAGGGTAAAATATCATCAAGGTATTAGTTCAACTATTTTTCACTCTATTTATATGATCGAGAGGATGAAGCAATAAGTATAAAAATTGTAAGTTGTAAATGTGGTTGCATAAATAAACGATAAGAGCATGTATCTTTGGTATAAGAACTATATTCAACATATTTTGGACATGCAACTCCAGACAGTGGCTCTGTACGAAGCGCGATATCATCATTACAAGATATATATTGTAAACCATAAGGGAGTATAAATTTTCATTACAAACTCAGCTATTTTTTTCAACTTCGAGGTTGGAATAAGTTATACATGTATATACGTGAAATTCGATTTGCCATTTTCAGTCATCTTGAATAGTAGATGTTTTCAGGGTTTCTACTTGCTAAACCTTGGGGGAATTTGCATGTTAGTACAGAATGACATATTTTCCAATATTTATGGTCAGTGTTCAACTTTTTAAAATCAAGTTTTTGAAAAACACCATCAATGTTATTGTATTCAACAGCTGGTAATTCTCGACAACTTGTTAGACGTTTTATTAATGGACAGTAAAAGAAGTAGGTCAATAAATTGGACCATCGAGAGTAATCATAACTTTCCTAAGAGGCAATTCGTTTAAATGAAATAAACAAACAACTGCTTGTACAGGCTATTTAAAATTATTTACGAAGAATGAAATTGATTAATTAGAAACTTCAGTATTTCATGCAGCATCATCATAACCAAGACCTTGAATAGTTTTCTTATCAATGTAGTTTTCTTTCATAAATGGTAATGATGATACTACGTTTCACCCAGAGCCACTGTCTGTAGTTGCGTATCCAAAATATGTTGAATATAGTTCTTTTACCAAAGATACATGTTCTTCTCGTTCATTTATGTAACCAGTGCTAGAAGTGTGGGTAGACGCGGGGTGACGTGTCCCCCCACTTTTTAAGAAAATACCCATGCTTCTCCCCACTTCTAAAATTACTGAAATCCATACCCCCACTTTTAAAAACACACAATTCGTCCAAAAACTAATACAGAAAAATAACATCAACCTTTCAATGTAGTGACACCGAGAAAAAGTGATTTAAAGTTTTTAAAAGTTTAAAAAAATTACGGTATATCAAAAATGCATTATATTACTTTGTATAATAAAGATGTAAGTATTTTTATTAACAAATACTGCTACACTTGGTCAACTTTTAACTTTGGAGGAACTTCCTTTTAAGTAAAATTTCTATTCTTGTTTCATAAAAAGACAAGCTATTTAAAAAAACATTTTAGAGTTCTCTATTAATTTAATTTAATGAAATTATGCGCATTTTGAAACACTATTTAAATCTAAATAAACAGTATTGTACAAAATTTTGAATTATTACTTCACTTTATCTCTTATTTCCGAGTTAGTAACAGAATATTCATTAAAATAGCAATAAATTTTGAACCCTTATTCAATGCTAGTGTTAGGAGGTAAAAATTGTTCCCTTACTAATCAATATTTTCATTATAAGGTACGAACTTTCATTATAAGGTATAAACTATAAAATTTATCATTGGGGGCTAGTACTTATCACCAACTTTTAGGCATCCCCCCACTTTTTTGTTTCCCACTTCTACCACTGTATGTAACTGCATTTACAACTTTCAATTTTTATACCTATTGCAACATCCTTTCTATTATATAAATAGAGTGAAAAATAGTTAAACTAATTAATAACTTGATGATATTTTACCCCCTCACGAAAAACTTTCTATTTATCTATTACCATTGCCTGGTTTTCTAGTGTTACAACATTTAAATCCCACAAAAGAGCTCTTGCTAATTGAGCATCTACTCTAATAGAGATTGGATCTACGGTCACATTGCAAAATACAATGGGGCGGACTTTAATCAATATTGCCGCGTAACTAATATGATTAAAATCGTGTTTTGGTATAATTAGCAGAAAACTACTCTCGGCTATACACATGAAACCCCGGTTACAATTTAAGATTGTAATGAGACTAGCTTGTATTTCTTTTCTAGTTTCTATTCATTTAAGTTTAAAATATTGGATATAAAAATGAAATTGTCACACTATATATTCAAATACGTGTTTTATACACTTGCATAATAGATTTTACATATTCTAGCACTAAACTTCTGTTCTATAACAATTATATTATTTTACAAATTGCATGATTAAATTTTTATGACTTATGTAATTACAAAATCGAAAATTACCTCCATACATCATGATCAAAATATTAATTATGATCTTGCATCCATCGTCCATCACTAATTGTAGTAAGAGATTGTTTAATTAATATATTAAACATTAACTTTTAATTAAACACTACATACACGAACATAACAACGAACACACGACATAACAAACATGACATACTGTACCTATAGTCAAAAATAACCATCTCAATAAAAATATTTCTAATACAACTGCATTGAAATAAAATCTGAATATTTTGATATGAACTGCTTTTAAAATATCCCCAATACTCTACAATAATTATTCCCAAGCTATGAAAATAAAAACATGATTAATAGGTGTTTCAGTGTATTCCCGAGACAAAATTATTTACCTTAAATTCAATACTATTACCTTTAAATTTTCCTTATCTTTTTTGACAAAGAGTATTTTCCTTTTATAAACTTTTCCATGCTTGTTTTAAAATTTTGCATCGAAATAGACTAAGAGTTTGAAGATGCTCCATCAAATGTATCTATCTTTGAATGTATTAATTGTAATTCCTCTATTTCACTATTAGCCACAACTTTCCTATCCTTTGCAGACACTTTTAAATTTTTTTTTAATTTGGCTGTAGATTTTTAAACTGCCAACACATTATTAAATTGTTAATAAATACAGAGGTTGGCCTTTTTTTGAAATACTACTTCCGTACTGCTTTTAAGGTATTTACTTCGGTAAAAAATATTATTTTTCGAATGGCTAATTCTCTTCTCTATTGTAAGAGTATGACAATATGAATCTAAGTGTGGTAATCCATAGATAAATTATAACCCCATTTACAAATTTTTTACCTCAATTTTAAAATTACAAAAAAAAAAAAAAAAAAAAAATAAGTATTGCCTTTAAATTGTGCTTAACAATTTATAACCTCAAAATATCATAAACTATAGTGAAAGAGTTAAAGTACTTTTTATCAAAAATTAATGGGTGCAAATATTATCATGAGTAGGCTTATCGCAATATGATTATAAGTGTAAATAATAATAATAATAATAAAAAAAAAAAAATGCTGTGTTGAAATCAAAATACATATCTTGTATAAAATGTACTTGTATTTAAAATGGAACAAACAAAAGCAAAATAATAGTATATAAAGTTACTACTATACAATTGTACCTCATTAAAGAATTGTATTTATTTTTTAAGATAAGTGAGTGATTGATCTCTGTTAGATTTCATTGTAATTGTGGTTTAAGGGTGTGGTTATTTTTTTTTTTTTCACTTCGCTTGTAAATATGAAACTTTGTAGTTAATCACCGTTAGCTAATGATTTTCAACGCATTTTAAAATTTATTTGATTTTCAATTATTTTCAACTTTAGATTAAAGCTTTGAAATTCTTAAAAAAATAATAAAGACGTTTCTTTTTTATATAATATCTCTTCCATACACCACCAGATGTCAGCAGCTGTAAATCATTGATAAATTATATACATTTTGTCTCAGTGAAAAAAGTTAGAATCAATTTGTGTAATTGATAAAATAATAGTCATTAATTAAGGATTTTTTTAAATGATTTTTATATATTTCCTAAATAATAATAATAATAATGATAATAATAATAAAAGCTTCGTACTTCTTCAAATGAAATGTTCAAATTTACAGTTATTTACAGATAAATATTTAAAAAGAAGTTTGGTTTTGAATTTATGGGCCACATGATTTATTATCTACATGCAGAGCCGTCACTAAGAATTTCGGATGGAGGAGGGGGGGGGGGCAGGCGTTAGACATCATTTTGTCGACTGAAATCCGGTGTAAAAGTAAAAAATATCAATTAAGTTGCTAATTCATACTTAATTAATTTTTATTATGTAAAATTTATAATAATAAATTTTAATTAATTTTAGTTAATGTTTAATTAATTTTAATTAATATATAGTTGATTGATAAATAATACACACTTAATTATTAATTAATGTATAACTAACTGTTAATGCATGGTTTATTTAATTGTGAATTATTTTATTTAATGTGTAATTAATTTCTATTAATGTTTAATTACTTTTAAATTACCGTTTAAAAAATATTATAACTTAATAAATGTCAAATTTTACGTAAATTCTTATTTTTTTTTGGGTGGGAGGGGAAGAGTGAGAGCATATATCACTTGCAGATAGAAGATAGATAGAAGATTATTTCCCACAATCTTAAACCAATTCAGTGACCTGAGTACAAAAGCTTCATTTCGATGCATTTTTTTTTTTTTTTTTTTTTTTTTTAATTTTCAAATTGCAGTTTTGAATAAATTAATTAAAAGCGTAAAAGTGTGTGCAAACGGCTTTTCAACACACTGAGTTAAATAAATGAAAAATACTGATCAAATAGACGAGTTTTTAATCTAGAATTCTGGAAAAGTTCTTTGTAAAATTCTGGCGGACTATTGCTATTACAGAAAATTATTACAGAAAATTACCCATGCAAAGCATTTTGATTTTTATAGATGCAATGCCAGAGACATAAGAAACATGCACTCCCCCCCCCCCCCGTCTGGCTTTCTAAAAATGAAGCTATATGGAAGAAAAGGGGTAAAATTTACAAGAAAAAAACCCCATCTGTAATAATTTATTAATTCGAACAGAAAATTAATACTCAGCTATTAACTAATATCCAATTAGGAAATCCAATTCCCATTCTCGAAAAATCAATGATTAAACAAAAGCTTATGTCGCCTCTTTCTGTTTGTGATCTGTACCTCCCTGAAAATAATCCTGTTGGCGCTCATGATCTATGTAATTGCCTTGCAAAATTATTAAAAAGTTTTGTTTATTATTTAATTTTTTAATACTTTTTAACACATTTTTATAACCAAAAAAGGAAAGAGGATTTTATTTTTTCTTGAAAAGTATATTAACAGTAAAATTTAATTTTTTAACAATTAAACACAGGAACTTACTTTTTAAAAATAGTTGCTCAAAAATAGTTGATAGTACATATTTTTACCATAACTGCTGCTAGATTGAATTTAATGATTTTTTTTCTGTTTTTCGGCAATAATTTTTGGAAATATTATTCGTTTTTTGAGGAATAATAATATGTTCAAGAAGGAAAGTAATCTTGAAAATGCTAATTATTTTTAAGCGGAACTTAAAATGAATAAATTACTTTAGCAATAAACCAAACTATAACATTATTTATATGCAGAAAGGTATATTATTTTCAACTAACTCATTACCTTTATGAACTTCGAATTTAGCGACAAAATATTCAGATCTATAAATAAAGTATACTCTAATTTTTAGCACAAAAATCCAAACTAAAGGAACAGTACCTGTAGTGTTTATGGGGGAAGAGGAGGGAGGGTGTTCAAATCCAGAGTGTTATTCCGATCCTGAGGAAGAACAAAACGCACACTTGATCGTGGAAGCAAAAGAAACGTCGCTGTCAACATTAGATTTCCAAAATACCACCCCCATTTCCCTTTCCTACCTTTAAAGGTTATGATCCTAATTTGATACCTACTGATCCAATTTGAAATACTTTAAAGATATTTTGACTAATCTAGTTTATCTGAAACACAGTTTCTTTCCGATGTTTAGTGTATAAAGTGGTGAAATCGAGGACAGGAGTGAAAGGGTATTCACAATTTGCAATAGTCTGAACCTGGTTGTGCCGGACAACGTCGGGCTACAGCTACTTGAGCACGGGAAACGTCAAAAAATTTAGATAGTATTATAATAAACCTATTTTGTTGGAATAAATACGATATCACCTTCTACTTTACATTTGGCATTCATTATATAAGAAATGTATTTTTAATATATAAAGTACATAACATCATTTATGGAGCTCTAACTTGACATTAATCGCAATAATTTTGTAAAATGTAGTCTATATTTCGGATGTTAAAATTAAGGGGATTTGAAATGTTGTTTAAAACATTCAACTCACATTATGTACAATATATATACTTTATGTAAATAACGTTTAATGTGTATATCATGGATTTCGAGGCGTTATTTGACGTATTAAAAATATGTCATTAACTGTATCACATAAAAATTATCCAATGTCAGGAAAATATCAATGAATTACTTTACTGTACCTGCTAAAAAGGATACACTTACTCCAATTCAAAATTTTGTGACCGTCAACTTCTGCATTGCGATCAGGATCTTTTAATACTATTGACGATATCAATTATTTTTACTTTTTTCCAATCAATATTTTTGAAAATGATTCTCTAGGCATTATTAAAAAAGGGATCTCAGAAAATTGCCGACTGCCGCCTTTCTACAACATTTGACGGGGTGAGATAATGAAGATGTCTATATATCTATGATTATATTTGGGTTCGCTGTCAATAAATATAAGAGGAGTAAAAGACACCAACATCCCTCTTTCTAGAGTAAAAATGCCAATTCGTCTAACTCGGGTAGCGAAGATGCATTCCGGTATTTTTAGTATTTTTTGAAATTTTCTTTTTTACTATTTTATTCATTTCGATTTTATTGTGGATTGACTTGGGAAAAAAAAAATGATTTCGATAAAATTTCGAAAATTTGCCGACTGTGTTCAACTTCCTAAATCTTTGGGGGGGGGGGGGTCTCCCCCCCCTTTTCGGGTCGTCCCTGTCTACATGATGAATAATCTCCGCATCAATTTGAATATTTTACTCCTTAAAGAATAAAATATTTAACTTTTGGTAAGTAAATAAAAACTTTTAACTTTTGGTAAGTAAATATTTAACTTTTGGTTCCAACAGTCATCGCATCCACCTATTTTTTTTTTTAAAGCATCGCCTATGAGACCACTCAGGCAAATCTATGCGAAGATTATGCATCATGTAGATAATAAATCTTGTGAAATGCCTATTTTTTAACGACATGAAAAAAGATGCCATAAATTCAAGAGTTCTAACTCCTCGTTATTTAGTGTATAGTATCATTGTATTTGATTTAGTATACCATAGTTAGAAAAATCCTGATATACTAAGGACAGAATTAATGCAAAACTTTTACTTACATATGGGTTATAAGAACACACGTGTAATGCTCGCTGTCGTTTTTAGACTATCTATTATCTATATATATAATTCTCTTGCGTAACGTCCAAATTCGGCTGTATTTCTGTGAGCAGAATGGCAATGACTTCGAACAAATCTTCTCAATGTACTTTATGCACGAATTTCCAAATTCAGCAATCCAGCCAATCACAATATATCTTTTGAAATTTGACTAATACGTCTGGCAACAGCAACAACTTGGATTCGCTATATTTTGTTTTTCTTATTATAACCTACAGATAGAAATTATTGCCTATTTAAAACATATTGATTTAATAGTTACTATGATGCAAGAATAAATAGATCCAAGATATGTATATTTCTTTTGGATTGGAATTCCGGGTAAACCAGACTTTTCGGAAAAATTATCTGCTGGAACATGTTCCGGAGGTCACCGGGTCGCATTCAGCGCTAAATCGCCAACTTTCAAAAAGTCGCTAAGAGGCATTATGCAGTAAATCTGAAACTATATTCATTTCTAATCAGTGCAAATTCAGCTATTACGAATTGAAAGCCATCAAAATAACAAATAAAACCACCCACTCAACTTCAAAATCTCATATGAAATTTAAAAAAAAAAAAACTTTTGGCAAAATTGAGCTAATTTTCTCGCCAAATTTGATTTTCAAAAATTCCTGTTGATTGAATGCCGGATAATTGGATTTTCACTGTTTTATTTTATTTTCTAAGTATCGCAAAAAAAGATTATGCGAACATATGATTGCTTCGTTAAGAAATTTCGATAAACAACTTTAATTATTTTAGCGCTTCATACGTTACAAGCCCGTAAATTTTAATTGTTCCATGAAATAACCGATCTTTTTTAAATGTATGTACGATACTGTTTATTTTTGTTGTTTTCCAAGAAATGTCTACTACGTTGCCACGCTGTCCCTGCTTAACGCGTCTCGGCAGCAGTAACAAAACGTTTTCAATTTCATGGCATTAGGCAGCTGAAATAGCTTTTTGCTAGGGCATATTTTAAATGTTTCACTTTGAGGCGAGCAAAGCGAGCCAAGGGGATTGCATAGCAATCCAGGGGGTTGACGAGCGTCAGCGAGCAGGGGGCGGAGCCCCCTAGTAATTATAAAATTATATGGTGTTAGATTTCATATCAAAAGATCTCATGCAGATAGTAGTTTCCACGTGCGCTGGTGAAATTTTATAGGATATTTACTTTTTGACAGCTGACTGATATTAATAAGGTGGTCGTAGTAACCATGGAGTAAACTCTCTCTTTTCCAATTGTAAGGAAAAGTTTATCAAACATAAACAAACTCATTTTTCCATCGGCACGTCACGGCATGATCACGAAAAATTATATGAACGTTTATACCATTGATCTCTCACTGCAACTTCTGAATGGTGCATGCTTGGTTATTTTCTTGAAGCCGAAGAAGGCTTAACAATCTCCATAGCGATCTATTCTCTCAAACTAGTTAAAATCTGTTTGTAACCATAGGCAACTTATTACATAGCATTAATTGGGAAAGTATTTAACTGGCTTCAACCGCTTGTAAAACAGAAACCCTTTATAAGCTGTTGTGGTTAGAGATCAATAGTTCATACAAGTTTAGCTCTAGCTCTTGAACAATTTCAAAGAATTCGGTTACAAATAATATCGCATAACAAGTTGCCAGGTTACAGAAACGAAACGTAATACAACTAAATATACAAAACGAAAGTTAGAAAATAAAGGAGGTAAGCCCAAAAGGAGCAGCAAAGAGATGAAATTAAAAATTTTTTTATATGACTTAAAATCGCTCTTTGAGTACAGGCGTCTTCTAGTTTCGTGTTCTGTAACTTCATTAAACAGTAAGAAGTAAATAATATAACAATAAAAACACATTTTTTAATACAAATCCTTTATATGAATTGTCAATTTTTATGTGCAATATTAACTTATCGAGTTCAGATCAAATTTCCATACTTTTTTTTTTACATACAAAAATCAATATTGAATACTTTGTCATCCACAAAGAGACTATCTGCCAAGTTTCAGATTGATTGTATGACAGCAAGTGGGTTGATTTGTCCTCCAAATATTTTACCTCGTCAACGTTATAGGGAAAGGTTTCAGTCTTTAAGTAACACCAAATTGTACATGTTTGAATTAAACTTGATAAATGGGTAATGGAAGGTGCGTAAAAGCATGCAAGTCGGACGTAAAGCAATTGAAACGCATGTAAAATTGACCCCCCAAAACATGATAGAAACCTTTGTCATCGACAACGAGTCTATCTGCCATGTTTTAAAGCTTCAGTTCGATTGGATGATGGAAAGTGGGTTTATTAGTTGTCCAAAGCGACAATAGAAGCGTCAGACAAGCCATTCGAAGTGAAACATGCAATCCTATGGAGCTTATTATACTGAGATACTGCAGTGACCAGAAGAGGTGGCACGCGTTCGCCACTCGAGTGGCTCTGTATATCAAGGCCCTTTTACACCTGTCTTTGATCTCTTTATTCCAAAGACCAATTTTTGTCATTGTGATATAAAAATTATAAAAAAAATGTATTTATTTTAAATTTCTCCTTTTGATTTAAAATTTGAAAAAGTGTGTTTTTTTTAATTAAAAATCTGCACTAACATTGATTTTAAATCAGAAATAGAGATCAGATGGTATTTTTTACCGATTAGTAGCTTTGGAATTATCTAATACTGTTTCAGAAATTATAGGATTACTGGTGATATTTCTCTTTGCTAATGCTTCATCACACAACATAGTATAAATTCACTCGGTAGGCACCGTGTTAAGCAGTGGCGGCTGGTGTAGAGGGCCAGGGGGGGGGGGGCTGGGCCCCCTCACTTATTTGGACCCTGGCCCCACTTACACATATGCTTGTTAATATTGTTTTGTTGTGGGATTTTTTTTAATATTTAAAAAAAAAGAGCTTTAAACTTATTTATTCTGTCATTGGACATTAACTATTGTGAAGGGAGCAGGGAGCTCTTGCAACAAATCCGAAAAATTGTTAATTAATCACAATCATTACTACAAAAAAGCGACCCTTCTCTTAAAGACTTAAAGATGCTAGTTTTCCTGGGGACAAAATGACCCCTTCTTCGGACTACCTTGAATTTGAAACCTATAGGGCATATAAGGTTGCGACTTTCACGTGACATCCTGTTTTGCCAAAGCATAAATACAAAATTTCTAAAACATCCCTGATAACTCTGCTCTGGGGTGGACATCTCTGTAAAGGAATGGCCATTTTTTGTAGAGACGGCGATTGCACGTTGGTCCTCTAGTTACTAGTATGACGGTGCGAAAAAAGTGGCTACTATAAATATCCCATGCATTCATTTTCGCACTTTGTTTTTCAAAATGTAAGAGTAAAATTTTCTCAGCAAATTGTTTTTATTTAGAAATTTAATTTTTTCCCGAAAAATGTTTGAGTATTTAAATGTCGTCCATATAATCGGAAGAAGTGATTTGTCTCACATTAATATTTGATATCCTATTAAACTATTAACGTAACTTACAATCCGATGCCATCAACGGAAGAATTTCTATACAGAGAATAAAAAATGTTCTTCTCTAAATAAGTGGCTCCACTAGAACTAAGCCATCGTATAATGCTGTGTTAAAGTTAAAAGATAAACGTCACAGTTACAGAATTTTCAAAATCCCCCCCCCCCTCTCCCTCTCTCCCAAATAATATGTAAAATGTAGATAAAGCAAACCTAGTTACTGTTACCAGAAAAAAAATTCATGAGCGTTTAGTAAAGAATCTGAGTCATGAACCTACACCCTTTAAAAAGCAAAGTCATACAAGCAATTTGAAATTGTCAAATAAAATTTGGGCATTCTTAAAATTGAAGAAACGATGTTTATTCTTAACTCAGGTAGGATCCAATTCTCAAAATAAATTCTGAATTAAATAAAATATTAAAATTTGAAGCGAGTTCCATGTTTGCTCAACTTCTTTTCAAAATATCAAGAATCATGGTAAAATACCTATTTTCAACTATCGCTATGTCAAAACTCATTGACCAGAGGCAATATATTCAATTAGCATGTGAAACGTCGTCGAATCGATCCTCATCGGATGTTTTGCAGGTTGGTTTCAATGTAAGTATACATCTCAAATTTGAGATGCATATGCAATGCATTTTTCAAGTAATTATTCATCCTCAAATCAAGTAATTATTAATTTTTTCATGAATTTAAATTAAAACTGTTGAACTGGTCAATATAACAATACCTTTGACTTTGGTTGTAAATTTATAAATATTGCCCATTCTAAGTTAATGGCATTTTTCATTAGTTCTAATGTTAAGCCAAAATTATTTTGCATGAATTGATTCATAAAATATCATTGACTTGAATATTAGGAGCAATACCGATGTCTTTAAAATGATTTATTTAAATTATTTTAAAACATCATAAAATTATTTATTTAAGTATTTACTCAAAAGTTACGAAAAGTAAAATTGTTGCTGTCGGCATTTTTTTTTTTTTTTTTTTTTCTTTTTTCTATGATTCATGTAATATTTGATGAAAAATTTTCCCCTGTGATTTATACAGAATTTTTAACCAAGGTTTTGACTTTATTTATTTTATAACTCTTCCCTAACTCTTTGTTTTCTTTTTCTTAAATACAGAATAGAAATTGAGTGACATCGGTTTTCATACTTTAACTTATTTTTTTGTGATTAGTATTTTAGTTTATTATTATGTCAAACAAAATAAAAAAGCTTTCGTTTCCTGCACTCTTGGTATCTAATCCAGCCACCTGTATTGTACATAAAATGTTTTATACTGTTGAAAATATTGGTAACTTTTCTTATATTAAAAAAGTTTTATCTTCAAAGCTGTTTAGCTTTTACACTTCGTCCAATCGACATGAGTTCATTTTAATGTGTTCTCTATTCTTAATTTAATAAAATTATTAATTATAACATGCTTTTCATTATATGATTAGGAGTAACTATTTATATTTAACGGGGGGAGGGGGGAGCAAAAAGGTAAACTTTAACACTCTTTTTTTTTTTTTTTTAATTTTTTTTTTTTTTTTTAATCTTACAGTGAGTCCCGATAATATTGTACTTATGGCTGTTCCTAATCATTGACCACTGGTCATTGAGATAGCGTCCAGCTCTTGGTAGGCTTCCCGGAAGACCAGAAGATCTTTAAAATAATCTCCATAAATAAAAAATTTAAACCCTCAAACGCATAGACAGTGGCAAGGGGGTGCAGATCGCATACAAAAGGGTGCAAAGCGGCTAAAGCTTCAAACCAGGAATTTTCAACCGTGAATGAGTATCGGATTTCTTACGGAACAATTTATAAATAGATATGCCGTAATTTTACGTTCAATTGAATAATTTTAAGCCTGTACTTTACTTTTTTGCCTAGGAATTCTTCGCTTCATTTTTAATTTTCAAAAGCAAAAGGTGCAAATGCATTCATTTTACCCTTCCTGACGTCGTCCATTCTCAAACGAAACGTCGCGTCGTTTTTGTAATAATAATTCCTTTTATTTACTTTATCAGATATCAATATGCTTAGATAATTTAACTGTTTAATATTCTTGTAGTTTTGTTTTCCCATATATATTTAAGTAACATTTACAAAATTACATGAAATTCATGTGTCCTGATATTTGCATGTTTTCTTCCCCCCATGACATGCAATTGTTAATTTGGGCCCCCTCACTTTTAGTACCCACGAGCCGCCACTGGTGTTAAGTATTTAAGAAATGATAGCTGTATAACATAAGTATATAACATTCTATTTTAGAAGCTGCTCTTTTGTTCAGGGTCTATGGACTAGTTTAGGGATTGCGGTCACATCCTAACTAAAGTAAAATGCATCAAAGATGTCTTCTGAATTATTATATTGACAGGACATGAGCTTAAACAACTGCATTTAATGCATGCATTGCATACTCGATTCAGCCCATCCAGGCTTACATTCGACTCTCTTATATTTATGGTTACATATATGATTTTTTTTCTTTCTGCATTTCCCATATAGGAAAAAAAAAAAAAAAAAAGAATGTAAGAAAATAAGTGACTAAACAAAGGGAAAAAAACATTCGAAAAATGAAGAATAGACTTTCATATGGCTGGAAGAATCACCTTTCCCCTCCCTTGAACAATAGTGGGCGAGACCTTTCTGAATTTCTGTGAGCAAAGCCTCCTTTTCTCGATATCTGCGTCCTCTTTTACGAAACATATATTCAGGTAGGGGCTTGGTGACGTCACACAGTTCTGTTCTTTGAGGAGAGGGGCGCTACTGTGAGAATTAACGATGCGAGAAATCGATGGTGGAGCTGAGTTTAAACATTCGCCTCCTGTTGAGGAAAATTGTCGGGCGATGTGTTCCTCGACATAAAGTTAATTAAGTGGAAGAAAAACTAGCCGCTATAATGGAGTTGATCCAGGAGATCTTTCTTTACTGTTTCCATCTTTTGATCGTGTAAAATTATTTAATAACCAGATAGTAAACTAAACTAAATAAAAAAGGCCTTTTTCAAAGAACATATTTTTACAGTGAAATAAAATCTATTACTTTTGCAGATAGTTTTAAAAAAAAGGACTAATTTGATAGCCGTTATAGAAATTCCTTTTTTTGATGGATGATAATGTAGAATATTAAACATTATGAAAAATAGTATAGTTTTTTCATTATTAGTTAGGATATTCTCTTTATACTGAGAACAAGTGACTTCTCACCCTTCTTTTACTCTTTAAAGCGCCTCTAATATTATTTTCAGTAAAAATCTCATTAAGCGTTTACAAACGTCATAATTTGAGTCCATACCTTTGTCCGACAATTAATAATATCATCTTATGATTATGAGTGCTAAATTCACTATGGCAAAAATATGGCACTATGGCAAAAATAAGGCAAATGCCTTATTTTCATTTTTAAATGTTCCTTACTGGTCTAAAAAAAACTGTTCGTAAATTGACCCCTAAATTAAATCGTGTTAACTACTTTTAAGAATCATATGCACTAATCAAATTCTGAAATTGATGGCAAATTTAGCGATTTCTTTCAGAATCCCCATCTGTCAAAATTAGTGCTTCAAAATTTTGATCGAAATCGAAAGGCTAGAACCAGGGGCGTACTGGGACATAAAACCGGCCCAGTGATTTTAGATTTATGCCGGCCCAAATTTTAATTATAATCATTTATCAAATTTTAATTATTTTTGTTAATAAAATTCCACTAATTAATTAATTTTAATGAAATATTTTGAATAACTAATAATTTTTATTATTTAAATATTTATTATGAATAATTTATTTCGATGATTATATAAATTTATTTATAAATTTTTATAATTGAATTGTTTTAATAATTAGTTTAATTAACTAAACTTTTCTCTGTTTTTAATCCTTATATCTCCTTTGAGTGAACTTGGTTTAATAAACTATTGATAGTTTGTTACAAAATAAAATAATATCTAAATTGCAAAATAAAGAATGCTTAGGTTAATAAAAACGTTTATTAGAAAATGACATTCGATATTATACTATATACTTAACTTTAAAAGGTATAAAATAAGTAAAGAGTTGTAATACTAGAGATCTTTGTCATTTGAACAAATATCATTGCTGTTTGGTTCTGTATCTGCACACGTAAATGAAACTTCTAAAGTTTTGTTTAAATAATTATTAATCTCAGTAGTGTCGATTACTACGTTATGATTTGTAACAATAGTTTTATCCGTTGATCCAAAGAACATATCTTTTATAGATAAACATTGCTTTGCTTGTTTTGCAAGACATTTTCTTTTTTTACCGTCCATTTTATCAAATTAGACAAAAATCTGAATAAATAAAAACTGTCGTTAAAAAAACCTTTAAAATCCATTTTGTTGCAAAATTAATCGAAAACTTGGGACTTTGAAAAATTACGTGATAGCGTAAAGTTAGGCATAAATTATTCAAAAATATTGAGGAGAACGGGGAAGGAAAGAAGGGCAGAGTTCAAATATAGAAAAATATGTGATGGATCATAACATGCACAAATTCGTGACAATACTGTTATAATTAAACGTATATATAAATTGAGGAACTTGCATATATAAATAGGTTTATCAAGTTTTAATGCTCTGACATTTCAGTTAGGTCCCTCCTGTCTACGGCCTTGTCCTGTCCCACACTAATGAATATTAAACTCACTCATTTTGCATGAACCACTGCGGTATCACGGTTAATTAGGACTACCTGTGATGCCGCAACGTAGAATATTCCCAGACATAGAGAAATGAACAGAATTGAGTGAAAGTCTTAGTTTTTATGTATAAAATTTCAAGTTACAATACAAAATACAAATTGCACATAATGATGATTTTGAAGGGTACAAAAAACGAATAAGTGTTCACTATTACTAGGCTATTTTAAAAAGCAAAAAGCCGCCTCATTTTAGAGCTGTTTTCACACAACCTTTTTTTATAACTTTGCTATCAACTAAATTAAGACAATCCTTCTCAGTGGCCGTCATTACAAAAGCTTCTAGATGTTCATCAGTTAAACAGGCCCGAAGGCGAGATCATTTGTAAAACAAATGCATTTATACAGTTTTACCCATAATTTTACTCCATAGCATTTTAAAGTTATAAGTCCTAACTAGGACATCCACTTTTATTTAATGAGCCTTGAGTTTTGCAAATCGCTATGTCAAGCTGATTTTACTTTTCATCCTATTTTAATTGTATGTCTTAGTTTTTAAACCTTATCTAGGTTATTTAACTTCGACACTTTATCTTTGTCATTTTGCTGTTCTACGGCTTTCGTTGTTATTTTTATATTTAAACCTCTGATTTTAATGTTTAACATAATTTAAATTTTTATATTTACATTGTTTTAATTATTTTGTATTGTTATTCAACTTTAAATTGGTGAAATTTCATTAGGAGTTTAACTTAGTGTAAAAATAAATCGTAAAAGAAAATTGCAGTTAAAATTAGTGAAAAACTAAATTATACAAAGTGAATGTTGCATTAAAGATTACAACAGAATAATTTAGATTAATGTATTATTTACCCTTTATGCTCAGTATTTCAATCAGTACGTTAACATTAAATTATAACAGATTTTTTCCCTTTCAAGGGCAAATAACTTAAGCGGATAAACCCCAGGATGGCGATTAAGGAGCTAAAGGGAACAGTCACCCTCCCACTCTTTCCGTCATACTTTTTTGATGCATTTAATGATTTATTGTTCAAGAAATCTGCATTATTTTACATGTTTTCATTGGGATTGAGGTGAAAAAAATTTAAGACAAGATAAATGTAACTATCGTAAAAAAAAAAAAAAATTAAATGTTTTCATGTCAAGAAACATTCTTTTTATCTGGGCGAATCCTTCTTAGGACTTTAAGCAATAATAATTTGACAAACAATTCACTTACTTGCTCATAATATGATTTGCATGGAAATTCGGTCCATATAATTTACGTGTTTGAAAAACAACAACTTAATAGTTTTGCAGATTAAGAAGGAGTTTATTACACGTTTTCTTCAGTAAAAATCCAAATAGTTTTGTCAACAATCCGAAGAGCAATGATCAGTTAAGGTGTTTTTTTTTTTCCTTCTTTTTTTTCGGTCTTGGTCAAACAGTTTCCTTAACTAATAAAAATAGCTCCCGCCCTCTCTCCAAATAGAACTCATTCGATGACTCGTTGCCTTTTATTGTATGCTCCCCCCCCCCCCCATAACAAAAGAAGGGGCAAGTGTCTCTAGTCTAGTCGATAACAATAAAAGAAAGCACGGGGAGACTTTTATTTTGCGAGTTTCCACGGCCGGACGGTTGCGTGACCCGTGGCACTCCCACCCTTGGGAAGTGTTGCCTAGGAGCCTATCCAACTCCTCTCCCAGCTCATACACATATAGCTGTGGTTTCATAACAGTGCTTGTGTAGTTTAAAATAAATAAATCGTATAAGTTATTCCATCTTCAAAGACACAGATAAACTCACTTTAAAATCAAAAACTTAATTATTTAAATTTAAAATCGATATTTATTTGAATTTTTTTCCACTGTTCTCGAAGGGCGCCGTGCCAAGGTTCTTGAGAGGGCGCACCGGGATATGTCCCGGCAGAGCCTGCCAGGCAGAGCCTGCCAGGCAGAGCCTGCACTTACTTGAAATGTATATTTGAAGTTTTATGTAATCAGCTGCAACATTTTCGTTTGGTTCGTTTTCGACTATAGTGTGTAATTGCTGCCAGCTTAGCTTCGTATGGAACCATACCAATTTGTGAAATGGAAATGGCCTCTAACAAAACAACGGTCACTCTTTTTTTGGTGTTGTGACTTGTGTTCCATCATTTGTCAATTTCGTTCGACTGGTAATGTAATTAGAGCTAGAGTCTTTACCCCTTCGAAAGCTTTACTTAAAATTTCTGCTTTTTAAGATGTCCGAACAATATATACTCTGTCGCCAACGATCTTGGCGGGCCATTATAGTAATGAGTTAATAGCCCATCCACGTCTGGACCATATGCGGGTGGTCCTCAGATCTCCTTTGTCCTTTCCTCACCTCGGGCGTTAAGTAGCAGTCATCGGCCGCTTCTCCACAATACCCTATACTTTTCTTAGAATACCTTACCTCCCGGACTAACCGAAAAAGGGAGCGAACGATGGAAACATTTGAGATTCAAATACAATGGATAAAAAAAAAAAAAAAAAAAAAAAAAAAAAAGGTTAAAGAAGACGATTACTTATATTGAAAAAAAGAACGAACTTCCGTACCGGACCGGCCCATTTTTTGCAGACACTGACCGGCCCGGTGATTGCACCGGACAACCCTATGGCCAGTACGCCCCTGGCTAGAACCAATTCTACGCCAGCATTATGTAATCGGGGCCTAATAATATATCTTGTGCTAAATTTCAGTATTCAGTATGCTTTCTGAAAACTCAAATACCAGAAGTAATGCGACAATATTTTGACAAAAATTTTAATTTTTCCCCAATGATCTATTTTTCAATTTCATTATTGTTTATAAGTTATCGCGTATTATATAGATCAGTGGTAACATTTAGTATTTTATTAATGTTTTCTGAATTCCGAAATGTTACTTTTTGACAAAAAAATGAAAAAAGAAAAGAACTTCGTTATTTAAATACTTTAAAAGGGAATATATATATATATATATATATATATATATATATATATATATATATATATATATATATATATATATATATATATATATATATATATATATATATATATATATATATATATATATATATATATATATATATATGTGTGTGTGTGTGTGTGTGTGTGTTGTAACGTATTGTAATTGTTAATTGCTGTTGTAAAATATAGAGGGCGCCACAAAACAGTTATTTGAAGATTGTATTTTTATGTTGTTTTTTGATTAGTCTCCGATGAGAGACGAGACGATGCAGAATGGAACACTAACACCTGCTCCTTGTGAAGTTCTTAAAATAAATGTGTTTTGTTTTCGTTCAAAATGAAATTTTTACTCGACCACGATACCACAGCTAAGATTGGTTCCAGCGGTGCGATTTTTGAACCTGAAACAACCGTTGTTTTGAAAAAGAACTGTAAGTTTTATTTTAACGACGAAATGAATAACGACCGTTATTTTGGCGCGAAGAGTACCTGATGGACATCCATCGTGTGGAATATTAAGCAAGCCTTGCTTATATACTTCTTGTGTTTGCTGAAACCTATAAATGTCCGAGTATGGACACTCGTCGTGTAGAATGGTAAGCATTGCAATTTGCTTATTAAATTAACTGAAAAGCCTCGATTCAGTGTGGACATCCGGTCTACAGATTTTGATGGACATCCGTCCAGATTGATAATTTTTCTTCGTCCTGAAGATCACCAGTGACATCCTGTCCTGAGAAAAGAAGAACCCTCTTCAACCTGAAGATATTGTGTTTTTTCTTTTAAGAGTGGTGTTTGTGTTTCGCTGTAAGCATTAGTGAATGACAAGTTCTGTTTCTACAGATTTTGATGGACATCCGTCCAGATTGATAATTTTTCTTCGTCCTGAAGATCACCAGTGACCTCCTGTCCTGAGAAAAGAATAACCACTTCAACCTGAAGATATTGTGTTTTTTCTTTTAAGTGTGGTGTTTGTGTTTCGTTGTCAGCATTAGTGAATGACAAGTTCTGTTTCTACAGATTTGATGGACATCCGTCCAGATTGATAAGTTTTCTTCGTCCTGAAGATCGCCAGTGACATCCTGTCCGGAGAAGAGAAAAGAATACTTCATTTTGAATATTTTGTTGTGTTTTGATTCAAGAGTGGTGTTTTTGTTTAGTGCTTCGTGAATCATAAGTTCTGTTTTCAAAGTCGTCAATGGAGTGCAATACTTCAAGATTGGTGATACGTTGCGAGTTTCAATGTTTGTAATTCAAGTGTAATTTATCGAAAGTGCTAATTTGTGGTTGGTATTTAGTGCTTGAGTTATTCAAGAGGTGTTTAGTTTCGATTCCGAGCAAGGTTCTAGTTTCATTTGTGTGCAATATTTCAAATGAAAATAATGTAATGATTACTTGTGTAGTGTGTACATATATCATTTGTGTGCAGTATTCAAGTGATTAATTTGCCTCATCTGACGTGAGTTATAATTATTTACTCGTCGTAGATCAAGAGTGATTTTAAAACTGGTGGTGGAGCAAGTCCATTTTCTGGTGAAGAAAATAAAAGGAATTATCCGGCCCTCGGATATAATTACAATTAAAGTGAAAATAATTGTATTTTATGATTTTCAGCTTCATAGTTGATTTTAAGTTCTTTGAAATTTTTTTAAAACTAGTTTTGTTTAGTATCTGGTACATGCATTTAAATAATGATAGTATTTGAATTTATATCTTTTGAAGGTCTTCTTTTAACATGGTATGAATTTAATGCTATATTTGATTGTTTGTGCTAATATAATTATATATATACCATAATATAATATCTGGTAAGATTCTTGTAACAAGAACACTTATTTAGGTACCAGTTATAACAAAGGCTTTGGGTTTGTGCTAACGTTTCAAAGAATTGGAAATTACTAAAACAAAAGTAATTTGAATTTAATTTTAGTTAAAGTTGTAAAAGAGTTAGTTTTAAGTGAAGTCTAGTTCTAGATATTTTTTGTTCTTGATCTGAAGTTTATTTCTGAATATTCTATTTCATGTTCTCTTTTTAAAACAAAAAAAATGTGATTGCTATATACTTAAATTAGATGCAATTAATTTGATTTGAGTTTTAAAAATTGCAATTGCTGAAATTAAGTGCTAAAAATTTTGAATTCTTTTTGAAAGCATTTATGTTCCTATTCTATGATAAAATTTCATACTTGAATATTTTGTAGTGGTTAAGTAGTATAAAATTTATATTATAATTTACAAGAATAATTATAAATTTGAGGGTGTTCTGTGTTGGGTGAAGAATATATAAACTCTCCAGTAAATTATTACATTTAAAAATGTCTTTTTTGGGTCGTGCTAAGAAAGAAGATTTGAGGGTGTTAGCAGAAGAGTTAGGTGAAAGAGTAACACCTGGTCTTAAACTGGTAGATCTTAAGAAATTAATCACTACAAGTGTTAACTATGACGAAGATTACGTTAAGGAACAGATAATTGTAATAATGGAGAGTAGGAAAGAACGTGAGGAAGCAGAACTACAAAAAGAAAGACTGAAATTGCAACGTGAACTTGAAAGAGAAAAGTTTGAACAAGAACAGGAAAGATTAAAACTACAACAAGAATACGAGCTGCAAAAACTCCAGTTGAAATCGGAAAGAGGACCTATAGTTATGCAAAATGATCCGCAAAGATCAAGAGTTGAGCTTCGACACCTCATGCAAAAGTTTGATGATAAACAAACCGACATCAGTCTGTATTTGTTACTCTTCGAAAGGCAAGCAGAATGGGCTGGGATCCCATCGACGGATTGGGTATCTCACCTGATAGGACTGTTACCATCTGACATAACCCAATTGATTGCCCGTGAGCCATCTGAATTGGCAAAAGACTATGACTATGTTAAAAAGCTGCTTCTTAAGAGATTTAAGTTAAGTCCAGAGAGATTTAGGCAGATGTTTGTTCGACACCAAAAAAATGCAGAATCTACATGGAGTGACTTTGCATATGAACTCCACAATTACTGTCAAGAATGGGTGACTGGCTTAGAAATAACTACTTACGAACAACTTTTGGGTCTTATGGTGGTGGACCAGTTGAAGCGTCGTGTGCCTAACGAAGTGAAGGATCATTTCGTGGAAGAATGGGGAAACATAACTTCTCCTATAAAATTAGCTTCAAAACTTGATGCTTATGACAACGTTCATGGGAACTTTAAGAGAAAAATTCCCGAGAGAAATGGGGAAAAGAATATTCCTAAGTGGCGAACAAAACTTCCAGTTGATTCCAAAGCCAGAATAGAAAACTCTACTCCCTTCAGAAATCAAGTTCAAGGTAGTCCAGAGATTAAAAGAAATTCCAGGAATGAACAAAATATGGAAACACGAAGGCAATTACGTTGTTATGAATGCGACTCAACTCAGCATTTGAGACCAAATTGTCCTGAATTAAAGAAGAAATCAACCACAACTGCTTCTATAAATAGAATAACTTTCAGTTCAGAGGACAAGTTATTGAATCCTTTTATCCTGTCTGGAAAGGTGAATGGGACAGACATGTCTATTCTCAGAGACACTGGTTCAACTATTGATGTGATCTGCCAGAAGTATGTTACTTCAGATATGATGACTGGAGAACAAGTTTGGGTGCGGCATCTTCTGGATGAAAGTATGTCCTGCCTACCGATTGCTGAAGTAGAGATAGAATGTGAGTTGGGGAATATTCTCACAAAAGCAGCTGTGATTCAGAACCCATTGGATCAAGGCAGATATCTGTTAGGAAATCGAACTGCTGCATTGCTTGAAGGTAGAAGGAAAGAAATTGGAATTAATCCTGAAGAAGTTAACGCCATCCAAACCAGAGCTCAGCGAAGGTTGAAGGAAATCGCCAACAGAGAGGAAGAAGCTGAAGCTGATCTAGGAAAAGGAGAAGACGCAGAAGCAGACGAAGTTTCTACACCGGAAAGTTCAGTGCTAAATCTTAGTAAGGATAACGAGATCATGTTACCCCCAGTTCAAGTTCAACAGGAACCTGCACTTTCACTCCTGGAAGTGAAACCTTCTGATTTTGCTATGGCTCAAAGAGAAAGCCCAGAGTTACAGCCATTTTGGGAAGAAGCTTCTAAAACCAATAAAGAAGGATCGTCAAGTGATATACTCATCAGTAAGAATAATCTTTTGATAAAAAGGAGGACTGATAAAACAGGAAATGAGAGGTTTTTGCTGCTTGTTCCAGAAAAATTTAAAGAACGTTTAAAGGCTCTATGCCATGAGGGTACATCAGGTCATTTAGGAGTTACAAAGACCAAAGATATTCTTTCCAGATATTTTTTTTGGCCTAACTGTTATAAAGAAATTGAAGACTACGTTCGCAGCTGTGATAAGTGCCAGCGTGTGGGGAAGCCAAATGACAGAAAGAAGGCTCCTATGAAATTAGTTCCAGTTATACAAGAAGTTTTCTCCAAAATTAATGTTGATGCGGTTGGACCCCTTCCAGTATCCACAGGAGGAAAACGTTACCTAATCACTGCTATGTGCCTATCATCAAAGTACCCTGATGCCATTCCTGTGGCCGATATCACTTCTACATCAGTAATTGATGCTTTGATGCAAATTTTCAGTAGAATGAGGTTTCCTAAACAACTTCAATGTGATCAAGGGACTTCATTTATGAGTGAACTTACCACAACCTTTCTAGAAAACACTGGGATTAAAGTAGTACACAGTTCAGTGTATCACCCACAGAGCAATCCTGTCGAAAGATTCCATAGAACAATCAAACGAATTCTAAGAGTTTTGTGCCTTGAAGCCGAAGCAGATTGGGAACAGGTGATCTGTCCTGCACTCTTTGCTCTTCGAACTGTAACACATGCAGCTACAGGATTTACTCCTGCTGAACTCGTTCATGGGAAAAACTTACGAACACCGTTAACCTTACTGTTCGAACACTGGATGGATCCTGACGAGGAAGAGAGCCCTGTGACTGAATATGTATTTTCTTTAATCAACAGATTGAAGCAATGTCAAGAAGTAGCAGTAGAAAACATGGAAGCTGCACAGCTCAAGAACAAGACATGGTATGATGAAAGAGCAATCAAGAGGGAATTTCAAGAAGGAGATTTGGTTCTCGTAGTGGCCACTTCCAAGGCAAACAAGATCGCTCCTCATTGGCCTGGTCCAGGAACTATTTCAGGAAAAATTTCTGAAACAAACTACCTTGTAGAATTACATGGAAAGAAAGATGAAACTCAAATTCATCAAGTGGGAGTTGCTGGTTACTATAGCCGCAATATTCCTATGTTTTCAGTTATAGCTGCACCTTTGACTGATGCACTTAAGGGAAAAGTAAGAAAACGGGAGATCATCTGGACTCCTGAATGTTACAAAGCGCTAAAAAAATTGAATTATTATTATTAGGATGGACAGAAATTTGTGGTGCAAACTGATCATAACCCATTAACATGGTTACGAACAAATGCTAGTTCAAATTCACGTTTAATGCGTTGGGCCTTAGCACTTCAACCATTTAATTTTAATGTCTTTCACCGAGCAGGCAAACTAAACAAAAATGCTAATCCGAATAGTTTTAAATTAAACGTATTCCTTTTATTAGTATTTTTTTGTACATTTGGTTTATTGATCATGTTTATATTTTTACATATTCTTTATGCTATTATGTTTATGTTCTTTTGTTGTAAATATATTACAAACTTTTCTCCTTTTTCTCTTAGAGAAAAGTTTTCTGTGAGGGGAGGAATTAATAGCTGTAACGTATTGTAATTGTTAATTGCTGTTGTAAAATATAGAGGGCGCCACAAAACAGTTATTTGAAGATTGTATTTTTATGTTGTTTTTTGATTAGTCTCCGATGAGAGACGAGACGATGCAGAATGGAACACTAACACCTGCTCCTTGTGAAGTTCTTAAAATAAATGTGTTTTGTTTTCGTTCAAAATGAAATTTTTACTCGACCACGATACCACAGTGTGTATAATGTATAAACCCTTTTAAAAATCATCTTTGGTTCTTCAGTAGCACCAATGATTTCATCTTGGTTATATTTCACAATATCAGCTTTATTTGGTCACTTACAGGACATTGGTGCAAATTTTACAGTGCTGATATTTCTACCTTATGAGACACTTAAAACTTTTCCCACAAGTTACACAATTAGCGCATGATAATTTAGGCACCACGCTAATAATTTAGGCATAACGCTGTCGTAGAGTCGATTATTAGAGATACACTACATACAATGAAGTTTACTCACATTTGATCCCTATTCATGAAAGATAATAATTATAGCTTTGAGATGTCGCGTAGAGGTATTACTTTGAGGCTAATATTATCTTAGAATGACTTGAAATTTGATACGCATAGTGTGAGTACCGCCGGTTTTGACTTATATTAACTTATGCATCAATTTCCTTCTGCCAATTGTTGAAAAAAGCGTTTCTGCACATATGTAACGTTTTACCATCCATGTACTTGACATCTGCGTGAAGCCGTGTGGGTGTTTTATGGTGTATCTACAAGGATTGAATTGACAATGTCACGTGAAATTGTGACCATGTAGATATTTCGTGTATCAGATTTCTTTTTACAAGCACATCGGAATGGATTTCTTTTATCGTAAACTTAAAAGCATGTGTTTGTCATTTAACCTCGGCTGTCTAATCTAATTAAAAGTAAATGTAAGTTTTTTTTTGTTTTTTTTTTTGTAAAAAAAACTATGTCTGAACAGGACTGGCCTAAGAGAAAAATGCTGTACGTGCAAGAATGAGTTTTGACGACCCTTACAATGAAAATGAGTAATATCCCAAAAAAGCAACTAGACGTTGTAAAAATACCCAGCCAAGTCAACCAGAAAAAGTTATAAAATCTAATGTTTGCCGCCAAGCGGCCGCGTTTAGTTTCTTTGGGGTACTTGTACACAATGAACAAAATTGTGATTATTAGGGGGGATAAGCATATGCAATCAGTACTTGGATGGCTACAGTTATTTTGGATTAATCTCGTTTCATTTGCTTCAGCTACTTTGCACCCATTGCACTGAACTGAGATAAATTCTATAAAAACTGTAGCCTGCCAAGTACTGATTGCCAATGCTTATCCCCCCTAATAATCGCAATTTAGTTAATTGTATACAAGTACCCCAAAGAAACTAAACTCGGCCGTTTGCGGCAAACAATATATCTCATAACTTTTTCTGACTGACTTGGCGTTTTTTTTTTTTTACAACGCCTAGTTTTTTTTTTTTTTTTTTTTTTTTGGGGGGGGGGGGGGGATGATATCAATTATTTTTGTAAAGTTTGCTAACTTAACTGCAGTTGAGCCCTTCTTTCCATTAATCTTTCTCATTAAATTACCATCCCTTAAAAATGTGCAAAGGTTTTCAGTTACTCACATATTAAGTCAAAATACTTTTTACCAAACTGCTTAATTGCATTTCATTCACATGACTTCGGTTTTAACCATCGCCAAATACGAAAATATAATCTTACCACTTTCATCACATGACTAATGTTTCTTTGAGTAATCTCCGCACAACATATTTAATATTGGACTAATACAAAATAAAGTCACACTTGATCATAAAAATTCAAAGACTATAGGAGTGTGGAACATTGCCAAACTTTCTATTACACTTTAATACTGGTCACAGCATTTAAGTTTGGCACGGATCAGTGTAATTTAGTATTTTTGTTTTCTTATTTTCAATACTTAAAACAAATTGAGAGTTTGGCGATATTTTTGATAATAATTATTACATTGACAAACAAAAACACTGCCAAAATTGCGAAATTTGCAATATGTTTTTCGATAATAAGCAATAAGTAATTTTTACTCTTTTCTAATTACACTGTTTCAATTGTTCAACTTAAAGTATCAAAGTCACTTCTTGAAATTGATCGAAAGATGAATATCCGAAATCCATTGACCTGTTTTAATCAGTCATTATCCGGAATAACCAAACATCCGGGATCCTTTTTGGGGAGGGGCTACCCTCTTACGAATTTTTTCATACAATAGACACTTCCTCTTATCAATCTGAGAGGAATAAAAAAAGAATGGTCTGAATATATTAAAGCGTTTAAGCTGTAGGCCAGGCTAAAATTTCCAAGCAACGGGATCATTTCCAAAAGCAACGGGATTTCCAGTACAGACCCTCCTACCCATCAAATCATACAAAAGGTACTTCCTCTAATCAAGCTGAGAATAATAATAAAAAAAATGGTGAAAATTCATCAAATAGTTTTGGCTATAGCCTTGGCTAAAGTTTTGGTCAGAACCAGATGAATCAGAAGAAAGATCAGAACCAGAAGAATCAGAAGAACAAAATTCAGGTGATTTCGGTGATTTTCAAAGGATTTTTTACCATGTTCCCTTGTTCAATGTTAACAATTATGTTGTTATTTTTCGTCAACTCACCAGGGGCAACACGATGGAAAAAAAATCAAGGTTCTAACTATAATGGAAGCTGAGGTGTGAGAGTTCGAAAACAGGCCTAAGCTCTGTCAACATAATATACACTTGCATGTTTGACGTTTTCTTATTGGACTTGGCAGCGGAACACTGCCGAGTTCTTAGATTTAAAACCCTCTAAAAATGGTATGGGTGCTCTATAACTGAATTTTGCTGGAACTTAAGACCTGAAGTTGCTATTTTAAGGAATTAAAAACTAAAACAAATAAATAGTAAAGTATTTAGTACCTTTTCATTATTTTTATTTATTATAATGACTTCTTTAATTATTAGTTCTTTTAATTGACTTTTTCAAACTTCAATAGGTGTACTGTACTCTACTTGTGTGCAGATAAAATTCCTAAATTATTTTATTCAATTTATAGTTTTGTCACGTAGAAAATAACAAACACATTTTTTAAGTACAACAAAAGTTTTATTTGATTTAATATTGATGAAAAAATATTAATCCAGAAAAAATATTACAGAAAATTGCAATAAAAGAGTAGACCGTAGGTACTACATTATTTTTTATATATTTTTTCTCATTTCGGCGCCCCTTTCAAAATCGCATGTTTGAGATCTCTCGGGCCAGCCATGTGTCTAAACCACATACAATGTTAAGATATTTTATTTGATCACAAGCTGCAGTCTACATGTTTACATCACTGACTGTTCACCGTATTTGTGCATATTTCATTACAAATTGCCGTTACTAAAATCATCGTTTTAATTTTAAAAATGAGCGTAAGTAACTCTTTTTAGCCATCAAAAATCTCAAATCCTTTAACCATGCAAGCGCAAGCTTAAATCAATATTTTGTAACTCTTCTGTAAGCAATGTTTTATGAATTTGTCTCATTTCCCCTGCCTTCTAAGAATTAACTCAACTCTTTAAACGAATAATGTGTTCTACGCATGTGCATGTCTATTATAAAGTATTGATGACTGCAGAAACATTTTTTACATAAAAAGCTTTACCAGTTATGTTTCTTTCTTCAGAGACGCACTTGACGAATTTGAAAATTCACGTTAAGTGAATATCCTTTGTTTTATAGAAAAAATAATGATTTTCTTATTTATTGTATTTTTTACGTCCCCTGTTTATACAATCAAATACTATCCTCTACGTATTGTGTTGCTTTAATATGTTATGCCCTGGGTGCTCTGTTATTCTTATAGATCAACGATTTAATCTCTCAACGACTTTCGAAGATTTTCAGATACCGTCAACCGTTACATAAAAGTAGTTTTTTGAGCTTCTGCGTATAATATTTAACTGTACACTTAAAATTATGGTTGATATTTTAAAAAATTTCGATGTTCTAATTTTTATGTCTAGAGAATATTTTTGAGCACTTCTTTAATTCTCCACCGAGTCGATTCGAATAGAAATAATTTGTTTTTCATTTTCTTTTTCTTCTGGTGTCTTTAAGTGATTAAAAGTTAATATCTTTATTAAATGTCCCCATTTAAGATTTCTCAAAAAGAGCACCATGCTGAAAACGAACTATTTCAACAAAAAAAAAAAAAATAATGACAATAAAATTATTTTTGTTTTTCTATAATTTTAAATAGGAGACCATAACTTAATAAGAAAATATAGCAATATAGTCTTTGAAAATATCAGTAATATTTTGTTTTGCCAAATTAATAGAATAAAGTAACTAGAAATGTCGAAATATAAATTATTGTATTTATTTACCGGGAAAATGACATTTAATTAAAAATTCTTAATAAATTAGAGAAAAATGGAAAAAAGTTATTTACAGATTTTAAAATGTAAGTGATTGTTTGGGTGATATTGAGCCAAAAATCCAGTTACGTACCATGCGACTTAGTGTTACTATAATGATCCTATTATTTGTGAAGTAACTTTTCATAAGCTGTGAGCATAAACTACCTCTGGTATCACAAATTGTGAATTTTTAAGTGCAATGTTGAGTAGTTTTGATCATTGTATCAGAGATTATTTGTAGTATTTTTTCTGTAATTGTGTCATTCGAAAGGCAAAAAAGTTAAAGTAGTCCGGGCAACTTTTCCCACCAAACTGCTTTTATTTACCTTGATGCTAAAACCCATTTAGTTATACGGTAGGATACGGAACTGCCAAAAAAATTTGTTTGCTTGGGACAATGATGCAAAATATTACCAAATTTTACATGCTTGTCATTTGGATTTAATGTGCCTTAATACGATTGTCTTTAGAATCGGTTCTTTAATGGTAGAGATTGCCAAATTGTAACTTGTTATTTTTCACAATTAAAGTTATGTTGAAAAGTGTAATGATATCAGTTTGAGCGTTACGCACAAACTTGGGAGGAATTTGAAACAAAAAATAACTCAATGTAATGAAAACTTCGAATCATTAACAGTCGCCTATTCAGCAAGTTGAGATTTTTATGTTATAGAACTGTAGTATTGTACTTGCGGCGCTGCGTTAAAAACGACCCATCTGCACAACTAAAAGAAAAGCTTATTGAAAGGTGTGGAGAAACAAAGACACAGGAAATAAGAAGGCTTCTCGCAGGCGAGCAACTTGGTAATCGAAAGCCCAGTGAACTTCTTCGCATCCTACAAAGATGTGCCGAGTCTCATCAAGTAGCAGATGCACTTATACTGGAATTATTTTTGCAGCAACTTCCTGTAAATGTGCAATCCATACTAGCATCCATCCAGCCTCTCACTCCGCAAAAGGCAGCAGAAGTTGCTGATCGTATACCGGAAGTGACTCCCCCTGCTGTTAGCTCCATCACAAATACCTCCGAAGCAACTGGCAGTGTTTCTAATCCAGAGAACCTTCTCCTCCAAAAACTTAAACAACTCCGCAAGGAAGTTGAAAGTATGAGACGTTCAAGAAGTTTTTCACAAAATCGCAACAATGCGCTTTTCCGCAGTAACTCATGAAGTCGTAACTTCCGGTATCAAGATCAAAACCCAACTTCAGACATTTTCTGGTATCACCGAAAATACAAATCTAACGCCAAGAACTGTGTCCCGCCATGTTCCTTCCAAGAAAACTAAGACATGCAAGCGTAGCGGCGACATACTTCTTGCCATCACTCTCTCGTCGCCTCTTCATTCGGGACAGAAAATCAAATGTAAATTTTCTGATTGATACTGGTAGTGACTGTTCTCTTATTCCGGCCAGCAAAAATTATAAACAACTACCTGTCATTCAAACGTTCAATGCAGCAAATGGAACTCCCATCACAGTGTATGGTAAGAAATTAGTTACAGTTGATTTGGGACTTAGACGTAATTTTGTTTTTCCATTTTATATTTGTAATGTATCAACTGCTATTCTTGGTGCTGATTTATTGCATTATTTTAAGTTAAAACCTGATATGCGAAAGCGTTCCTTGATTGATTCTTGTACTAACTTAAATTGTCACGGCATTGTAAATAATGCTGCAATATTCTCTGTGAAAACAGTTTTTGGTAATGATATATTTTCAAAATTATTACAAGAATTTCCGGACATTACAAAATCTCCTACTGCTAATCAAATTGTAAAACATAATGTTGTTCATCACATAGAGACTTCTGGACCTCCGTTTTTTTTTAAACCACGTCGTCTTGCACCCGACAGGTTAAAAATTGCAAAAACCGAAATTCAATACATGCTAGATTTAGGCCACATGCGCCCTTCGAGTATAATTATGCGTCACCCTTACATATGGTCCAAAAGAAAAATAGTGACGATTTTCGTCCTGTTGGTGACTATCGTGCTCTTAACTCTCAAACTAAGAAAGACAAGTATCCCATTCCTAGCATAGCTGATTTCACTGGTGAATTGCATGGAACAAATTTTTTCTCTTACATTGATTTAGTCAAAGCATTTCACCAAATTCCTATTGCTGCACAAGATGTGCATAAAACTGCAATTTACACTCCTTTTGGACTTTTTGAAATTACCAGAATGCAGTTTGCTTTGTGCAATGCATCAAGCACATTTCAAAGATTCATTGATGAAGTTACCAGAGGTCTCTCTTCTTCTTCTTCTTCTTTTTATTGGGTTAGTCAGATATGTGGCACCTCTGCTTTAGGGTAGCATTTTGTACCATACTCCAAACCCAATGTTTCTTAGATCCATTTGTTCGGATCGCCCACTTTAGCAATAAAGTCCGACAAACCTCTAATGGAACTAAGGTGTAATTCTTTAGTGTTGGTGGTTCCTAAAGTAGTTAATCGAGTGAGGGCAAGAGCATCACATTCATATATAACATGATGTGACGTTTCCTCGTTTTTGTGACATTTCCTGCATATGGGGTCTTGTTGTCAGAGTCCCATTGTATGGAGGTGTTTTCTGAAATGGTAATGCCCTGTGATGAAGCCCACAATTGCTTGCATCTTCAGTCTTGGGTATCTAAGAATTTCAGAAGCAATCTTTGCAGATGATCTGATAATCATGCTTTTAGCGTGTTTTTGTCCAGAAGAACTTCGCCACGTTTTATTCATCTCCTGTTTTTCCCATTTATGAAGAACACCTTTTGCAGTCTTCAAATTGATCCCGCAGAAGGGCTCCGCACCTATTGGATTATAAGACGATCCCTGTTTTGCAAGTTCATCAGCCTTTTCGTTACCTTCTATACCCTTGTGTCCTGGCACCCATACAAGAGTAACCTCATTTTCTAATGCCAGTTCTTCTAGAAGGTTTCTACATTCCAATACAGCCTTTGAATTGATTTGGAATGAATTAAGTGCCTTTAAGGCTGCTTGACTGTCACTGTAAATGAGAATCCGCTTACCTCGGTAGCCTTTTCTCATATTAATCCGTAGACAGTCAGTGATTGCAAGGACCTCTGCCTGGAACACAGTGGCATACTTTCCAAGACCTCTAAAGAAGTTAGTTCTTGGTGATACGCCATGTACTCCCAGTCCTGAGAGGTTGTCTTTCTTTGATCCATCTGTGAACCAGATAAGATCATTGTTTGTTTGGTTAAACATGTAGTCATTCCATTCATCTCTGGTGGGTATTACTACCTTGAATGGTCTTTCAAACATGTATTTCTTCTCCAAGGTGTCCGAAGGCATCAGAAGAGTAGGTTCATGGATTTTTCTGGTGATGCTGATATGCCCTTTAGCCGTAGGCTTGTCATACCATTGTTGTTTTAACATCATTCTGTATGCAGTCATTCTTGCAGTGCTGCAAATGAAGATGTCTAATGGGGTCAGATCTAATATGGTCTCTAATGCTCTGGTGGGTGCCGAGGACATTGCACCTGTGATACACAAGCAGGCTAGTCTTTGCAGACTACCCAGCCTGTCCATCACAGTTCTCTGTTCCACTTTACACCACCAGATCACTGAGGCATAAGTGATCATAGGTCTGATGACTGCTGAGTACATCCAAAACATCATTTTTGGTTGTAGACCCCAGTTTTTTCCAAGCATGCGCCTACATGTCATAATGCATTTTTTTGCTTGATTTATTTTGTAGTCAACATGTTTATTCCATGTGAGTTTTTGGTCAAGATATAAGCCTAAATACTTCACCTCAGAAGCCACATTGATTTCAACGTCAAAAAGTTTAGGGATGAAAAAACCATCCCATTTTCTTTTGCGGGTGAATGGTACAAGATTGGTTTTCTGCGGACTAACCTTCAGATCCCTCTCTGTACACCATTTGCTAACATAACTTAATGCATTCTGCATAAGTGAACAAGTTATGTTGAAATCTTTACCAAGGATAAGGATGACAATGTCATCCGCATAACCTTGCGTATAATAACCTATATTATTCAGGTGCTTAATAAGGTTATTTACTACCAGGTTCCAAAGTAATGGTGATAAGACACCTCCTTGAGGGCAACCTCTGGTAGCCTTTTTTTCAAGAGATTCATCAAAGATGTTCATTTGAATAGTTCTATCTGATAGCAGGTTCTCAATCCATGTACATAGTATATGGTTTATCCCTGTGTCCCTTAAGGAATTAAGGATAGATAGATGTGGGGTATTATCAAATGCACCCTGTATGTCAAGAAAAGTAGCAAGAGAAATTTCCTTTCTTTCCAGGGTGTCTTCTATCTTGGAAACAAGCTGATGAAGTGCTGTTTCTGTAGATTTTCCAGGTTGATAGGCAAACTGTAGATCATGCAAGGGACAATTGCTTCCCATGTATTCTCTAATATGCCTGTCAATAATTTTCTCCATGATTTTAAGAAAGAATGAAGATAGGCTGATTGGTCTGAAGGACTTTGCCTGGTCATAGCTATTTTTTCCTGGCTTAGGGATGAATACAACCCTTGTCTTCTGCCATATCTTTGGGATATATCCCAGGGATAGACTAGCTCTATAAATTCTAGTAAGTACTGGGATAATTAGTTCTTCTGCCTTCTGTATCATGATGGGCATTATTCCATCTGGTCCAGGGCTTTTGAGTGGTTTAAAAGTGGATATAGCCCATCTAACGCTATTGTGATTAAGGATGTTCTTCGCATAGGCCCATTGACTTCTACCAACTCTATTATTTGAGCCAATGAAGTGTTGGCCATCATCGCTATGAACATCCCTAGATCCTGGAAAGTGTTTTTTTGCCATGATTTCCATGACTTCTTTCCCAGTATTAGCAAAGTTACCATCATCATCCTTTAAGGTGCCTACCATTATTGGTTCATCCCTTCTAAGGATTCTTTGGATTCTAGCTCCTTCAGAGATAGATTCAATCTCTTCACAAAACTTTCTCCAAGAGTCTTCTTTGCTTTTCCTTACATTTTTGTTATATTTGGTGAGGGATTTCCTATAGTTATCCCATTCACCATTTTTCTTAGCTCTATTGAAGAGTTTTCTGACTTCTGCTTTTTCGGTTGCTAGAGAGTTGTTCCACCATGGACATTGGTGTTTTGCTCTCTTAGTCCGAACTGGGCAGTTGTTATTATATGATTCAAAAATATTACTATGCAGATTCTCTGCTGCAATTTCTAGATCATATGTATCTCTAATTGGTTTGTTCCCTAGCTCAGTTAGCCCCTTAAGCTCCTCCTGGAACTTTTTCCAGTCTGTGCTCAAAGGGTCTCTGAAGCTTCGATCAAGTTTAACGTTAGAGTTAATTTCAAAATGGATGTTCTGATGGTCTGAGCCTGATGGTCTACTATCTACTTTCCATTTATTGATATTTTTACTAATAGTCTGCGTAGCAATAGTAATATCAATTACTTCAGATCTGTTACAAGTAATAAAAGTCGGATCATTGCCTTTATTTAGAATATCAAGGTTATAATTAAGAATGAATTCTAAAAGACACTCACCTCTTTTGTTCGTGTCTGTACTATTCCAGACTACGAGGTGTGCATTGCAGTCTAGTCCAAGGACTGCCTGCAATTTGTTGGCTGCACGAAATTACATTAGTTTGTGCAGGGATTGGTCAGGTGGTGTCTTCTCTTCATAGGGGAAGTAGACAGAGCCTATAACAATTTCTCGGTCTCTTCCCTCTATGTTGAGTCTGACGTTCACTGCTGTTAGATCCCTATTAATGAATTCAGTAAGGGGTAAAACTTCGATGTTTTTGTCTATAAGGATACAGGTTCTAGCATTACTATTATAATCATAGATTAACTTACCCTTGGTTCCTTTTAGGCCGCTGATTCTACCCCTGACGAGCCAGGGTTCTTGAATCAAGGCCAAGTGTATGTCCTCAGTAAGAAATTTCTTACTGAGGTTAGTTGTACCACTTCTACTGTGGTGGAGGTTGGCTTGAAGAAGCTTCACCATCAGTCTTTGTGGATTTTTCTAGGACTTTGGCTTGTACTTGGTGAAGTCCGATATAGAATTTATATCCTCTTCTACCAAGCGTAGCCGCGTCCAATTCAGGGACATTGAGGACGATCGTATGTCCGGATGGGTCTTTCTTCATGTTCAAGATGTTCCACTCTGTTGGAGTGAGCCCACCGTTCTGCACCTCAATTTTTTTCAAAATGTCCTTTGCATCCAGTTTGTTGCAAACTTTCGGAAGCTTAGCAATAATTTTGGTGGTTCTGACAAGTTTCCTTGCCTCACCCACCAAAAGTTTTTGATCTTGCCAGGGGGTTATACCACTGACAGTCTGTTCCAGCCACTTAGAGCTCTCCAGATCTGCGCAGTTGATGATAAGAGCCCCATTCTCAAGTCTACAAGATAGAAAGGTAGGGGCGGGGTGTTCCTCATTCCTTTCTATCTTGTTTGTTATCAAGATTTCTAGGTCAATAGCCTGCTCCTCTGAAAAACGTTTTTCAGGATGTCCATCAAGGAGTATAGCCATCTTGACCGCCGTAAGAGCCTCCCTGTAGGTTTCACCCCCAGGTCTGTCTCTCTTGGCAGTCTTTTTGGCTATATCCTGATCCATCCTGTCACTCTGTCTTTTTTCGCTTTTCCTTTGGGGTTTTTCAACCCAAGTGCCAGCAGCGATCTTTTTTTCCCGGCTGAGCTTTTTCTTTTGCGCTCCGGAAATTCTTTTTTTCAATTTTATTTTATCCAGAGAGGCAGTCATGCTAGTTATAGCTTCCTGTCCTTCTCTGGATATTGATGGTTGACTGGAGGTCATTTCTACCTCCATTGAAGGATTCATTTCTACTCCTTCGGTTGGCTCCTTCTGGGTTTCCTTGTCTACCGACGGGTCTACCTCAGAAGCTTTATCTGTAAAAACAGAGGGTTTTGAATTATTGTTTATTTCTTCCATAAAATTCATATAAAAAAAAAAAAAATCAGGATAAAAAAAGATCCACCCAGTATTGCCTGAGTTACTGGGTAAGGCAATTACTCTAGAAGTTTGCCAGGCTTACTAGAGGCTCCGTTAAGACACTATAACCGCAGTGTCATTTACCCTGAGCACGGGTCGCATAACACCAGGGTTACGGGAGTTGGTTAGCGGCCACTTATTTAATATTCGTAGCTGTCCCATTACAGGACGTTCGGCTATCCACCACCTGCCGAAGCGCCTGGTAGCCACTCAAGCCTCAGGTACCAGAGGTCTCAATGGAGTTTATGCATTTATTGATGATATATTAATTGCTAGTAGTAGTCTACAAGAGCATATTGGCCAACTTCGAGCTCTTTTTCATCGATTCGATCACTATGGACTCTCGATTAAACCATCTAAATGCAAATTTGGTCTGCCAAGATTAGATTTCTTAGGATTTACAGTCTCTGGGGATGGTCTGACACCCCTTCCTGATCGTGTAAAAGCCATTCAAAATTTTCCGAGACCTCAAACACTCACTCAACTTTGCAGATTTCTTGGCATGTACAACTTTTATAGACGCTTCGTCCCCAAAGCAGCTCACCTTTTAACTCCCTTGATAAAATTTCTGGAAGGCCAAACTAATCACAAAAAACTCTCTCGTCCTTCTAAAACACCAGAGAAATCGCTGGTTTGGACTGAGGAAGCTGAAATTGCCTTTTCTGCTGCAAAGCAGGCACTTGCTCAGTCAACTCTACTCAACCACCCAATTCCCGGGGTTCCATTAAGTCTTTGGACTGATGCTTCGGATATGGCCATTGGCAGCTCCCTCATGCAATTTTCAAATTCTAAATGGGAACCCATAGCCTTCCTATCTAATAAACTTAGTAAGAGTCAAAAAAGTTGGTCCACTTATGACCGTGAGTTGCTCGCTATATATTTATCTGTTAAGAAATTTCGACATATGCTTGAGGGAAGAAATTTTTCAATTTATACCGATCAAAAACCCCTCATATATGCTTTTCAACAGAAGCCTGAGAAATGTTCTCCAAGACAACTGAGACACTTGGACTATATTTCTCAGTTTTCTACGGATATTCGCAATGTCACTGGTGAGGAAAATAAGATTGCCGACACATTATCTAGAATTGAGATTGATGCTATTACAACTACTCCCCCTTTCAACTACAGCGAATTGCCAGAAGCACAACTTCGTGACACCGAACTCCATGAACTTCTAATCTTCCTCATTGAAGTTAGAGAAACATTATTTTCCTCTTGAGAACATACATCTTTTCTGTGACACGTCAACCAACCATCCTCGACCCTTTGTCCCTAAACAACTCAGGCAAACAGTTTTTAATAACTTACATTTTCTTTCTCACCCTGGCATATCTGCAACAACAGATTTAGTTTCAAAGCAATTCATTTGGCCAGGTATGAGGAAGGACATAAAAAAAAAAGTCCGTATTTGTGAAAAATGTCAGCGAGCGAAGGTATTTCACCATACTAAAGCCCCTCTAAGCACATTTGCGTTACCGGACGCACATTTTTCTCACATCCATCTTGACTATATAGGACCATTTGCTCCCTCTGATGGACATCAATATTGTTTGACCATTATTGATAGGTTCACCCTTTGGCATGAAGTAATTCCGACCCCCGACTTGTCAGCTGAAACTACCGCTCGTGCCCTAATGCATGGTTGGATATCAAGATTTGGGGCACCTGTCACCATCACAACTGATCAAGGAAGAAATTTCGAATCGAACCTATTTAGAGAGCTTACAGACCTCTTGGGTGTCCATAGAATTCATTCCACAAGCTACCATCCCCAGAGTAACGGAATGATTGAGAGATTTCACAGACACCTAAAAAGTGCCATTATTGGTCATGAACATTCTAAGTGGACTGTAATTTTGCCTATCGTTTTATTAGGTTTACGAACCGCGATAAAAAAAGATCTACAGGCCATAACTTCTGAGCTGGTTTATGGTACTACCTTACGTTTACCATCAGATCTTGTTTCAACTGATTCTCTCACATAAACTATTACACCTAGTTATATATCTAATTTAATTTCAACAATGCAGAAACTAAATCCTATTGCAGCATCAAATCATGGAAATTGTAAAGCTTATGTAAACTCTTTATTACATACATGTACACACATATTTTTACGAATTGATAAAATCCGTCCTCCTTTAACACCTCCCTACTCCTGACCACACCTTGTAATAAGTCGAACAAACAAAAATTTTGTCATTAAATTAAATGGTAAAAACGCTACTGTCAGCATTGATCGTGTTAAACCTGCATATCAATGGTCTGACTCTGATACATTGTTGCAATCAAAAGAATCTTCAAATCTTGAGCCAACCTTCCCTAGCAACACAGAATTAGCTATAGAACAGAAAGTTTCTACGTTCCCCTCAAATTTAAAAACTACAAGATCTGGCAGGCATGTCCACTTTCCCAAAATATTGATTGTGGAAATATAATTTGTACACTCATCAAATGAATTTATATTTGTCTATATTATACTTAGAATTTTCATATATATATATATATATATATATATATATATATATATATATATATATATATATATATATAATTTTTCTACCTTACCATTGTAAGATAACCTACAATCTGTAAATGTATCGTTACCTTCGTCACTGGAGGGATACTCTGTAGTATTGTACTTGCGGCGCTGCGATTTCTGAGTGTTGAGCATGCGGCGCTGCAATCGCCGTTCTGATTTCTTATTACATCATCATTCCCGGCTCGACCATCAGAGAATGAGGTCGTGCCGAATCGCTTATGTTGTAAATAAAAGTTGTTGTGTTTACGCACTGTGTTCTCACTTTGAATTGGAAGTAATTGCTTACACCAAAGAACTCTCCTTAGAATGGACAACTACTTCGCATTAACTTTTCGTATACTTGGGTTTTAAACATCCTCATATGCCAGTATCAAAAGGAATTATTTTTCACAAAAGCGTTTGTTTCGTACACAATAGGCGCGAAACCAGGGGGAGGATTTTCAGTCTCAGAACCCTCCCTAGGACCCTCAACATCCGGATATTTTCTTATAAATGAATAATAACCCATCAATCGCTTAAATAATTAAATTTTTTTTTAACTTACCATCATTCAGACAGAGTAAGCGCCGACCAAACAGTATAGTGGTTAGCGTGCTAGCCTCTAGACCGCGAGGTTGCGGGTTCGGGTCCCGTGTTAGGCATGGGTGTTTGTAAATGTATGTTGGTTTGTCTAATGACGAATGTTTCGGCTCATTGTAGCCCTCGTGTTGCTGACGGCGCCAGATAATCTGAAAACAACCAACAAGATAGAGAAGCCTACCTCATCGCAATAAATGAGCTATATTAGGTCCAAGAATATTAATATAAATAGTTTGTTTCTTCATAACATCAAAAAATTGTTAGACATTATTTTTGGTCTACTTAGGTCTAGTAAAAACTTTGATTAGTTTTTACATGTATGGATGTTTTCGTTTTTAAAATGTTATAATAGTGTTTCAGTGCTACATGGCCCTTGATATTGGTGTTTGTTCGTTCGCCTAAGTCTTTTACTCTTTCTCTAATTGAATTTAAACAAACATAAATTTAAAATAATCTATGATCTTGGTAATATGTATAATACGGTATCTAGAAAAAATGTAGTTTTAATGTTTTTTCCATATGCCGGTGACAAATTAAGATACTCCAAAAATATAGATGAATTATGGCAAATAAGGGGAGAAAGTTCCGCTTGAAAATATTTTTTTTTTTTTTTTTTTTTTAACATACAGAGAAATATCTGAGTAAACTTCGGACTCGATTGAAAACCTTTCCCACAGAAATTTTCTGGTTGCTCCCGTAGTACGCAACCTGAACCGAAGATGGCGAAAATCTCTCGGTTATTGTCTGCTGGAAAAGATCGTGGGGTCGGGTCAATTTAATTTTGATCTGTTTTTGTTGCAATTAAGTACATCCGATGAAACTAGCAATGCAAATAATAATGATGTTTCATTTTAAAGAATAAATAATCATAACCTTACTAAGAGAGAAGTCTGAAAGCGGAAGAAGAATGCAGTTGAAAATTAATTGTCTCTGTGAAACTGCGTATAATATATTGAAAGTGTTTTTTTTTTCCCTTCTTTTTTCTTTTTTTCTGTTAAGGTTTTTCTCATACATGCATAGTTTTACTTTTTCGCATTCAGACCTTCTTCAAGCGGTTTGTGCAGATTAAATTCAGTTACGAGTTCAGTTACGAGAGCGCCAATCAAGTCACAATAAGTTAATCACGCTCAAGAAATAAGAATTAGCCAATCCAAGAAATCAATTAATGTTTTACAACAATTGCTGTTGATGAAAAATGTTTTTATTCACGTTAAATTCAAGTATTTTTAAATGAAAATTCAAGATAGCCATGGGACCTGTTCTTAAAGGTTTTCGTCAAAATAGTACATAAGGTTCAGTACGCACAAAAAAAAAAAAAAAAAAAAAAAAAAAAAAAAATCCGAACGATTGCCATGTCTTCTGTTCTAATCATCGTAGAATCTTGCGGTTTACACCAAAATGTTTATTTTACGATTTTCTATATGTCTGGTGCAAAAATATGTTCTTAAGGGGCTGTATACTAAATAAATTTAACTCTATCTATAAAAACTTCAATACTGACTCCTATTTTTTATGTTTCATTCGATTTAGAATACATCGTTTACCACAGATACCAAATTCCAGTTCATTAAGTTGAGAAAAACACCACTTATGAGCGGAAATGTTTTGACCGATTTTGAGGGCAAATTTCTTTTTAGCAGGGAAGAAACGAACGTTTTGCATGCTTTCAAGACGTAATCTATTACGCGGTGCCTTAAAGTGAGATTTTTTGTATTTTTACTGAGAGCCAAAAGTCAAAATGGAATGAAAAAAATTCTGGAGGGATTTTCGACCATGATAATTCTACTGATATTAAAAAAATATATATATATATATATTGTTACGAATTTTGTATATTTGTAAATATTTCGTAGTGTTAATTTTGTAAATAGTAATTTATGTACATTTCGCATAAGGCAGTGCAATAGTTCGTTAAGTCTGTTTCCCTGCAATGAGCCTTTCAATGCTTGATAACGGGTTTTACAGAGGTAACTCTGGGAAGCGAGTTTCAAGGGGCAGGGCATTTAACATTATGGTAATGGGAATCTCGACAAATTGGCGAGATAGAGCCAAGTTGGCGATGGTTTTGGCGACTAATTTTTGTCGCCAAATTTGGCCAGAAATCGCCAAATGTCGCCAAACTTGGCGACCATTTGGCGACATTTTCGGTACTTGTATGGGTTCATGTATCCCATGTATAAGGACTTTTCGACTATAATCCGGAAAGTTCTCCAAATGTCTATCTCTGGAAAGTTCTCCAAATTTCTCTCTCTGGAAGGTTCGTGAAGATTCGCAGCCTCCCCTATATAAACCCGGCCGTGAGTCAGTTAGTTAGTTAGTTGATTTTGAATCACTGAGTTAGTTGTGATTCTGAGTTAGTTGTCTCTCAACGTTCATTGTGAGAGCTGTATTTCTGACTTGAGTTAGTTCTTGAATTTTGGGTCAATGAATTAGTTGTCTGGATATATTGAGCATTCTAAAGCGAACTGTTTTGCATTGTCTTTTGCGGCGATTTAGCAGTTGTTTATCAAGTTTTTAACTGCTGTTTTGTGCTCTATTGAGGTGAAAAGAACTGTATTGTGTCTACTAGAATGAGAAGTTCTGGAGCTGTAAGAGAACTGTGAAGAGTTATTTTGGAATAAATTTCTGCAAGTTTTGATCTGCTTTGGCGTCAAATCTTTCGAACCCGTACAATGCAACAACTGGTGTCAGAAGTGGGGTTTGATGCCGATTACCAGAGCAATGGCGGAACAAGATGAAAAATTTCAACAGCTTTTTGCTTTAATGCAAGAAATGATAAAAAGCCAACACGAGATGATAAAAAGTCAAGAAGAATGGCTGGAAGAAATGAAAGCTAGTCAAGAAGAATGGCTGGAAGAAATGAAAGCGAGCCGAGAACAGATGAAAAAAGAGATTTTCCATGGCCAAGATAAGATGAAGGAAGATATTTCCTCTGTCCAAGAAGAGATGAAAAATGAGATTTCCTCTGTCCAAGATGAGATTAAGAAAGAGATTCTCTCTGGTCAAGAAGAGATGAAGAAAGAGATTCTCTCTGGTCAAGAAGAGATGAAGAAAGAGATTTTCTCTGGTCAAGAAGAGATGAAGAAAGAGATTTTCTCTGGCCTAGAGGAAATGCAGAAGAATAATGTTGTGATCTCTGCCGGACAGGAGGATTTAAAGGAGTCTTCGAATGCGACACCAACTTGGCAGGACATTTCCATATGTAGTCCTACGACAAAGCAATATTGGGCCCTCTGGGACTCTGACCATATTCGAAACGACCTGTTGTACTGGAAGTTCGAATCTGATGATGGAAAGACATCCCGATGGCAGCTATTGCTTCCAAGATCCCGAGTTACAGACGTTCTTAAAGAACTACATAGCAGTCCGATTGGAGGCCACTATGGAATAATGAAGATATTACAAAGAATTCGAGAGCGGTACTACTGGAGAAAGGCGAGGGCTGACGTGGAGAAGTGGTGCCGAACCGCCCGGAAAGAACAGAAGAAACACAGTCGAGGAAAACTGCAACGTTACAACGTAACAGCGCCTTTTGAACCGATTGCGTTTGACATCTTGGGACCACTACCACGAACTGCTGACGGCAACAGATACATCTTTATTGTCATGGATTATTTTACGAAGTGTGCCCGAAGCGTATCCTATCCCTGATCAAGAGGCTACCACCGTTGTAGAGGTAATGGTTCAGAGCTGAATTTCCAGATTTGGAGTGCCTCTTCAGTTACATTCTGATCAAGGAAGAAATTTTACCTCTGCTGTAATGAAAGGACTTTGTGATCTACTTGGCATTGACAAAACACAGACGACGCCTTTACACCCACAGTCGGATGGCATGGCGGAGAGGTTTAACAGAACCATCCTCAATAACCTCTCACTGATGGTTTCAAGAAACCAACAGGACTGGGATCAGAAGCGTGTATACCGAGTGGACCGAATTTTTTTCGACCGAACGGAGCTCGCCAGAATTTACTCGTTAGAAAAACGCTCATCAGAACAGGTTTTCATCAGAATGAATTTGGTCATACATAAAATGGTTAGAATGTTATTTCATTAGAATAGTTTGGACAGAATGGAAGTCACCAGAAGTTTTTTGGTCAGAAGTCTTTTCATTAGAAACTATTCGTTAGAATCTTACAAATTTGGCGAAACTTAAAAGCTCGGAGGAGGTTTGGTGGTAAAAGTGGTTAGTGGGGGTTTAGTCGTGACCTTCAATGACGTCTCAGAGGTCAGGGTTTAGTCAGCAGAGTGTTTTATTTCGGTAGTGTTATTTTACATTCAGATTTTCAATTCGCCTTACTTTTCCTTTCGCACAGTCACGTTATTTTATTCTTGAATACTAACACATTTTTGTACGCATTCATGTTTTTCGGCATGCGTCAAGTTCGTATTCATTCCGGAAATATCATTTTAAATACAATGATCGTTTTATACTTTGCTTTTATTTGTGTTCCCTGTTATCATTTTGTGCGTAAAATACTGGAAATATAATGATGCGAAAATAAAGTCATTCTTGATCTCTTTTGCAAGTGTAATAATATAATAGTTTCGATTAGAATTCAAATGAAGATACCATTATATTTAATATATTTAACATAAAACATTACAACATTACGAAAAAATTTTCATGACTTTAAATCCATAATTATGTCTTGGATATTATTTATATATTGTATCTTACAAAGCAAACATTATTTGATTATAAATATAATGAAACACTTTATATTATAAGGAGTTGTAAACAAAATTTACAAACATTTACCAATTTGATATATATTTCAAATAATTATAAATTTTATTTACTATTTTTACTTGAAATTAATGGTAATTTGTACGATTATAACTTTAGTTATTAAATACAAATGAAAAAATATTATTTTATTAAAAGTGTTTGAAGTTTTTAATATTTTAAAATCTTTCTAATGCAACCATTGGATATAAAATTATTAAAAAAAAAAAAAAAAAAAGCATACCAACATTTTATGGTATCGAGTATGTTATATAGAACCAAACTTTTGAAACTTTTTTGATCTTTTACTAGCTTATTATTTTTGAAATTACACTTTCCAAAACTTTTTTTTTCGTTGCGCATAGATAACAAATACTCCTCAGTATTTAAAACTATTAAATTATTTATCCAAAAATATAAAAGTTTAAAACATTTTTAACGATTTTAGAATTTTTACTTTTTTATTTTTCAGTTTTTTTAAATACATATATATAACGATTTCTCCCCAAAGAGGCATAAAAAAAATTGAGAAAAAAAAAAAAAAGTGGCATGAATAAAAAAACTTGAATGCATATATCTATTTAGTGTATATTTATATTGTTGGGGGAAAAAAGTTGGATAAATAAAACGATTTTAAATATAAAACACAAATGTCTATAAATTAAGAATTAATAATAATTCAGTGTTGGTCTAAAATAACTTTGTAGTGGAGCAGCATAGACACATCTGTATGTAACATATTGAAATGCAAAATGTACAGTGGGGGCATATGTAAAAGAATGGAGAACCATTAGTGTGCAGTTATACAAATGAATTTACATTAAAAATCACGCAACTCATAGAGTTCACTTGGCTAGCCATTGACTTTTAGTGTGAGATATGATATCCTTTGTCATCAGTGGCAATGTATTCTCATACTTAACATGAATTTCTTGATGATTTCTAGTGACTAAATTGCTCACCCCACATTTTAAATTGTTTGCAAGTGATGGAAAGTTCCCAATACATTAAATCTTTACACAATGCATAATGTAGAAACAAGCGGCCCACGCATGTTTCATGAAGTTTAGATTAGAGGAGTAATCTAGCTTAGTTATAGGGGCGATATTCATATTTTTAATCGTTTATCCAAAGCAAAAGTGGGATAAAATTTGCCATAAGTGTTAATAAACACGATTTAGAAACTGATGTTACACAATCAAAGACTTGTCTAGATCAAGTTAACTTAGTTATAGTGAAAAAGTGGGATTTAATTATCTTTTATGATCTTGGGGAGCTTTTTAAATAAATACAACGTATTGAACATAAAGACAAAAACTCGTTTTCATCAAATCTTTTTTCTTGAATTGGAATTTACCTTGAAATATCATATTCTCACCTTTCTACAAATCCTTTGAAGTCCAATATTATTTCATGAGACTGAAAAAATAAGTTTCAGTACACAGTATCTGATGTTAAAAAGATTTGGTCTTTAGGTGCAATAAAGTTAAATTGGTTCAATAAGCTCCTCAAGAGAACAAAAAATAATTAATTCAACTTTTTCACTTTAATTACGTTAACTTAATCTCTACAAGTCTTTAATGGTGAAATATCAGTTTCTAAATCGTGTTTATTGATACTTATGGCATATTTTATCCCGCTTTTGCTTTGGATAAACGATTAAAAAATATGAATATCGCCCCTATAAGTAAGCCAGATCACTCCTCTAATCCAAATGTCATCAAACGTGTGGAATGCTTCTAGATAATGCATTGTGTAAAGATTGAATGCATTGGGAACTTTACATCACTTGCAAATAGTTCAAAATGTGGGACGAACAATTTATCCACTAGAATTCATCAAGAAACTCACGTTAAGTATGAGAATACAGTGCAAGTAGGCACTGATGACAGAGGATATCATATCTCACACTAAAAGACAACGGCTAGTCAAGTCAACTTAATGAGTTGCGTGATTTTTAATGTAAATGCATCTGTATTAGGGCACACTAATGGTACTCCATTCTTTTGCCTATTTCCACACTGTACACTTTGCATTTCAATTTGCGGCTGAGTTGTTTTACTTATCGATATGTTACATAAAGGTGTCTCTTTGATGTGAATTTCATGTATTTATGCTCCTGCACTGAGAAATTATTAGAGAAAAACTTAATTATCCTTAATTTATAGACATGAGTGTAGTTAAAACGCCTGGACATTCTTAATGTTGTCGAAATTAGAAAGCCGTGTGAATAAGATATGCGTTTTTGAAGTTTAGTTACAGTTAACAACTATGTTTAAGGAAAAATAAGTAAAAAAATATATACTTTTAAGAGTATAAATACTTTTGTATCAGTTTTATTAATTAGTAAGAAATGTTGGAATATTATCTTTAAGTTATGAAACAGAATTTGATTTTTTTTTAAGGTATCGGACACATTTAATGTAATTTTTATTCTATATTGTAATAAATATTTCTCTACTCTTAGACTTTAGTTACGTGCTGCTTCCAAAATATTAATACATCCTATCATGATGTAGAATTTGTAAATCGGCCTTTGTTACAGTTATTGGCTAATCTCGTCCAAAGCTGGATAAAGTATAATGGAAGTTTTGAAATGTTGATGCACTATTTTAAAATTGAAATATTTCATTTATAAGATTGTATGGAAGAAAAAAATACATGTTTTTGACATATTTATTTAAAAGAAAAACATAAAAAATTATCGTGTTATTTGGAACGATGTTCGAGTTTTGGTTAAATTTGTCCAATTTTCGAGAAACCTTGGTTACGACATTTTCCAATTGCTGTGTGACCTGAGATTGCTAAATATGAAACAAATATTTAATTTTCTCATTTAGATATTGTAGTTAAGGAAAATTGCTCTTTTTTCCTTCCGTGGTAGTGACAGAATTGAATACAATTTTTAGTTCAAGCTTACAAATTTATAATCAGTCGAATAATTTTTGTTTAGATTCAAAGCAAAGATTGGCGGCTTAGAAAAGTGGTATAGGGAGATTTAACATGTACTTTGTGAAGTAATAGTACAAGACAAGAAGTTTGCCCCTGAATATGTACAAAAATCAGGAGGTCTGACTGACTCCTTATTTCGTCTTTACTTTTATTTTTCTATATTTTATCCTTCTCTTTATGCCCTATTAATAAGGATTTTTCAAAAGTGGCTTAACATTCGAATTCCTTCTTAACAAGAGGAAATATATCGTGAAGCTGTGTGAGGATGAACTTTTCTACAAACTAAAAATTTTCATTCTAAAAACTGTTAAGCAAAAGACTAGTTTTTTAGAACATGACAGTTCAAATTACTTCCGATAAATATTTTAGAATTTTTTTTTTTATACATATTAAAAGAAACTAAGGGTGTGGAACATCGCACAACTTTCAATTGCACTATAATACTGAATATAATACTGAAGTGGATTTGCGTCATTTACAGTTATTATATTTTCATCATTCATTTAGAAAAATTGCCAGTTTACTGATATTTTTTGCGTTAATTCTTGTATGGGTCTTAAAAAAAAAAAAAAAAAAAAAAAAAAAAAAAAAAAAAAAAAAAAATGGTGATTTTAGCTATATACTTTTCGATAATCCTTATATTTATTATAAGTGATCTAAACATCCCCACTACCGAAATTTCTTTTTAGAAATACGATAAAGACGTAAAAAGATGAAAAACGAATGTCTTTAACATAGACTCTTCTCTCGAGTATTCATCAGGACTATCAGTGACTGTTTCTTCTCTGTTTTACTTACGAGACAGGATAATGTAATATTTATCGAAAAGCATATCTCCAAATTCACCACTTTGGGATGTGGGGGGGGGGGTAAAATATTTCTATAGCCAAGCTACATATTTCTTTAAAAAAATTAATGAAAATATGAAAACGGCGTTTTACACCAATTTATGGCAAATATAAATGCAGTGTTCAGTGTTAAGCGCAATTGAAAGTTGTGCGATGTCCAAAACCCCTAGTTTTTCTATATGATAGTTGCCTCACGCATTGCAGACACCCTTCATTTTGTATAGGTTCCAGCTTTTGATGCTTTGTGAACAAGGCTCGCTATGCTTGCTCAAAGCTTCATTTCTACGCAAAATCAAGCTTTCTTCATTCAGTAAAAGTTTCATTGCAACGAATACACAGGCTCGCTTCGCTCACGGAAAAACCTTTAGTACGTAAACACAAGCTCAAGCGCTATGCAAGCACAGCTTCTTTTTGCTGGCAGAAAGGTTCATTGCTGTGCAAGCATGTGCTTGATTCGTTCTCTAAAAAGTCAATTGTTTTATTCAATTGCTTATCATAACCTCTTCCTCACCCTCACCATCTAGAAAAAAAAAAACTTTTCTCCGTTTATACAACCTACCTTACCCCTATGAGAATATTTTAACATTCTGTTGTGAAAAGCAAAATTAGAAGGTCAAAACTGCTTATGTTTGAATTTTAAGAGTTTTAAGCTTGCTGGAAGTCAATTATTAAAGAAACTATAAGAAAAAAAAAAAAAAAAGAAAGGAAAAAAAAAAAAAAAAAAGGAAAAAAAAAAAAAAACTTATTTAAAAAACCTAACAAAAATGTAAACATTATGTTTGTCAAAAGTACAACTAGAAGACCATTACTGTATATGTTCAAAATTCCAGAGCAGTACTCCCATTAGAAATTACTTTATAAAAAACACATTTTTAAAAAACTCATTAAAATTTTAACATTCTGTTTGCCAAAGGCACATTAAAAAGGCCAAAGCTACTTATGTTTAAATTTTCAAAGTCTACTCATATTGGATTTCGCCTAGGGTAATGCTAGGTATGATATATTATCTCATTTCAGATATAATTTTCTAATAAACATATATGTATATCTAGTTGTATACCTGGACATTCTTTATTTTGCAATTTAGATTTTTAGTTTTTGCAACAAACTATTAATGGCTTATGAAAATCAAGTTCACTTAAGGGAACTATACACTGTTAAAAATTTTGTTCCACCTTGCACCAAAAATTGGTTCCCATTTAGCTGCCACCAACATTTGGTGCTTAGTTTCACGATTTAATGGTTCAACCTCGGACCATAAGCACCATTAAATCGCGAAACTAAGCACCAAATGTTGGTGGCAGCTGAATGGGAACCAAATTTTGGTGCATGGTGGACAAATTTTTTTAACAGTGTAAATAGTAGAGACAGAACATTTGATACAATTAAACTATTTATTAGAGCAATACATTTATTAAAATTAATGAATAAAAATGTGTTGATTATAAAAATTATTGAATTTCTTTTATTAATTATTAAAACAAATAACTTAATTATTGGCATTATTTTATTATTAACATTAATTAATAACATTTGATTATAATTATATCGAAAAGTTGGGCCGACATAAATCTAAAATCACCGGGCCGATTTTATGTCCCAATAGGCCCCTGGTTAAGTAACACCTCAAAAATCATGATACACACATTAAACGTCATTTACGTTTAAAGTATATAATGTGTGTCATATTAATTAAACATTTTGTACAAAATTTCTAAACACCTAAATTTCAACAACCGAAAAATCAGCTCCATACCGCCACTGGTCTTGGAGAAAACTGAAGTTTCAATTTAGAATGAATCTTGCTTAATTTTTTGGCAAAGATAAAAATAATATATACAATTTTAAGGTTATTCAACGAGGATTTTTTTTTTTTTTATACTACGAAAGTGAAGTTAAGTAAAAATGAAGGTTTTGAACCAGCATAAAATTCTGTTGAAAAATATTTCTATTGTTCATTTTACTAAATTATGGCAATTAATGTCGAGTAGAGCTCCATAAATGGTGTTAAATTTCATATATTAAAAATGCATTACCGTAATAGTGCATGCCACAGAGACACTGGAAAGCAGAAGGCACTACCGTATTTATTTCAACAAAATAATCATTGAAAAGGTGAAAAAGATTTATAGTGTGGAGTTAAAACTTTTGACAACAAAAATTGATATGCTTTAAAAAAAAAATGTATTTGGACTTTTTAACTAATATTTTTATGAAACATAATGCTTAATTCCATCTTGAAAAGCAATAATTATTTTAGCATAAGTCTTTTTTTTTTTTAAGTTATCAAATAAAGCTTAATGATGGGAAATTTAGAAAAAGAATCGGAATAAAAGTTACCCACAATATTAAAAATAATATTACCCTATCGTTTAAAAAATATCTAAATATATAAATAGATTTTTTTTTATAAAATGGTATTAATAGTTAGAGATTTTTTTTTTTTTAATTTATATATTTTATTTTTCTTTCGTTAATAAAAATATCTCTATATTGTATTAAAAAGAATAATTCTGACTCAGAGAATAAACCCATAAATTAGCTTTAATTTTTACAATTAATATTGAGCTTATTCCAGAAAGTTAATAAAATATCATGTGGGTAACTTATGTTCAGATTTTTTTTCTCAATTTCTTCTCGTTACGTTTCAAATTTTATAATTTTTAAAAAAATATACTTATGCTTACAATAATTATTATTTTTCAAGAATTAATTAAATATTGTGCCGTATTAAAATATCAAATAAAAATAGAAAATACATTTTATTTTAAAGCATATCGAAAATTACACCAAAAGGCTGTTTTTGTTGATGTCAAAAGGTTTAAACTCTCCTTATAATACTATCTAAATTTTCTGGCGTTTTCCATTCTCAAATAGCTTTGGCCCGGCGTTGTCAATTGACAATACCAGTCTATTTGCAATATTACAAATTGGCATTGGCACAACCGTCCCGTTGCGAATCGTGAGTATGCCCCCTTACACGTCTATCTTCGATTATGTAATTGTGTTTACACACGAAACATAGGAAATAAATTGTGTTTCAGATAAACTAGATTAGTCAAAATACTTTTAAAAACTATTTCAAAAGTGGATCCACATATTTTAAGTTAGGATCATACCCTTTAAAGAAGGGAAAGAGATTTTTTTTTTCCCGCACAAATGAGCAACATTCAATTTCTCAAGATCGAAATAATACTGTAAATTTGAATATTCTCTCCCCTCTCTAAGAACAAAATCCTCAGGTACTATTGTTTATATGTAGATTGAGTTTTAGAGCTAAAAATTATGGTATGCCTTATTATAGAGCTGAATATGTTGTCACTAGTTCATAATGTTAGTGAGTTAGTTGAAAATAATTTATCTTGTAAAACAAAAAGATCACCTCGAAACTAAAACTAAAGATATTAATACTTAATACTTATATTAATTTATATATTATATTAATACTTATATTTGTTTCTGCTTATAAACAGTATTATAGTTTGGTTTAGTATTATAGTATAAGTGGAGCCATTTCATTTTTAGTTTTACTTCCAAAAATTAGAAATTTCAAAATGTAGTAAAAGTTAATTATACATTAATTAACAATTAATAAATACTTTTATTGATAATTTCTACTTTTACACGAAAATTGCCTTGATTTCAGTCGCCAAAGAGATGTCTAACGCTCATTCTCCCCAATCGAAATTCTTAGTGACGGCTCTGCGGCCTTATCGTCATCGGGAATCAACCGCAGACTATGACACGAATTGAACACAATGACCACTGGCTCCCCAAAATATTCCTAAAGAGGATGTGTAGGTAAATATACATTCCTTTATTTTTGAACAGAAAAACAGTCACACTCATTTATCGCCAAATGTGGGAGAAAGGAAAATTTCCATTGCCTTTCTAAGCTCTTTGCACTCTAACCAAAAAATTTCGAGCGAGAAAAATTCTAATGACAATAATTCTAACCAATTTCATTCTAATCGCGTTTATTAGGTCGAAATTAATTCTGTCCAATATTATTCTGTCGAAATTCCGTTCTGATGAGTACGATTCTAACGAGTTTTTTCTGGCGAGTTTTTTTCGGTCGAAAAAAATTCGGTCCGTTCGGATGTAGCCATCAGAAGTTACCCTTGTTCCTTCTGGCCTATCGCAGCGCAATCCACGAGACTACCGTCTATTCCCCATCCCAGATGCTCTTCGGTCGTAACCTTCGTCTGCCGTGTGATCTGTTGTTTGGCCACCCTCCGGATGCACCTTCATCGCCTGAGGAGTACGTCGAGGATCTTCAGGCACGGTTTGAAGATGTGCACAATTTTGCCCGAGAGCGAATTCACTTGGCGACGGATAAGATGAAGACCAGATACGACACGAAGGCTACAGGACATCAATTCCACGAAGGTGACAAGGTTTGGTTCTGGAACCGAAACGACAGAAAGGACTCTCTCCCAAACTTCAGTCCAACTGGGATGGTCCTTACTCAGTCCTCAACCGGCTGAATGATGTCGTGGTCCGAATACGTAAGTCACCAAATTCTAAACCTAGAGTCGTTCATTACGACAGGTTAGCTCCTTACTATGGCCATAATGTGTAATCCCCATAGTTTGTAATCCCCCTAATGTACAAAGTGTATATAGTTATTAAGACCATGGTCACATGTGTATATAAATTTTTAAGTTTATTGTTTATTTAATTGTTTATTTAATTATTTATTTATTTATTCAGTAATGTTTCTGTCTTTAAATTAGTAAGTTTAGTAAGTTGTATAGTTTTGTAATGAACACAGAGTGTTTGCTATTGCATTGAAAGTGAGCCTTCTTTCCGGGAACTGTACTGCCCGGGACGTGTAGTGCTTGGGAAGGGGGCAATGTTACGAATTTTGTATATTTGTAAATATTTCGTAGTGTTAATTTTGTAAATAGTAATTTATGTACATTTCGCATAAGGCTGTGCAATAGTTCGTTAAGTCTGTTTCCCTGCAATGAGCCTTTCAATGCTTGATAACGGGTTTTACAGAGGTAACTCTGGGAAGCGAGTTTCAAGGGGCAGGGCATTTAACATTATGGTAATGGGAATCTCGACAAATTGGCGAGATAGAGCCAAGTTGGCGATGGTTTTGGCGAAAAATCGCCAAATGTCGTCAAACTTGGCGACCATTTGGCGACATTTTCGGTACATGTATGGGTACATGTATCCCATGTATAAGGACTTTTCGACTATAATCCGGAAAGTTCTCCAAATGTCTATCTCTGGAAGGTTCGTGAAGATTCACAGCCTCCCCTATATAAACCCGGCCGTGAGTCAGTTAGTTAGTTAGTTGATTTTGAATCACTGAGTTAGTTGTGATTCTGAGTTAGTTGTCTCTCAACGTTCATTGTGAGAGCTGTATTTCTGACTTGAGTTAGTTCTTGAATTTTGGGTCAATGAATTAGTTGACTGGATATATTGAGCATTCTAAAGCGAACTGTTTTGCATTGTCTTTTGTGGCGATTTAGCAGTTGTTTATCAAGTTTTTAACTGCTGTTTTGTGCTCTATTGAGGTGAAAAGAACTGTATTGTGTCTACTAGAACGAGAAGTTCTGGAGCTGTAAGAGAACTGTGAAGAGTTATTTTGGAATAAATTTCTGCAAGTTTTGATCTGTTTTGGCGTCAAATCTTTCGAACCCGTACAACGCAACAATATATATATATGTATATATATATATATATATATATATATATATATATATATATATATATATATATATATATATATATATATATATATATATATATATATATATATATATATATATATATATATATATATATATATATATATATATTGTTTTAATTTAAATTTTTTATTAAGTTGTTTTATTAATTAATAATTAATAAAATGTTTAATACAAAGTTGCATGTTATTTATGTTTGGTCTTAAACAAACTATCCTTTGAAATAAAAATTGCTGAAATATATAACTATATAAGATTTTTTTTTTTTTTTTTTTTTTTTTTTTGGAAATAATCTTTTAACATTAATTTGTCATTTGCTTGACATTTAAAATTCTAATGACTCATCGGAAGAAATTTGGTATCTAGACATATAGGTATATATATTCTAGACATATGGTATAATATTATGGGGTTGCCATTATTGAACTTTTTAAAGTTTGGTTTAGTTTTAATATGTAGATGACCCCTCATGATAAAAAAAATTATATACAATTAATCAACACCTTCCACAATTTACAACGGTACTTGACTTTTGTTATTTCAGCAATTAGAATAGTTCGTTTTTTTCCCCGTTTTTTTGCGCACTGTACCTGTTATATTAAAATATAAATATTTCAATACCAGATACCGCATGTGCTATTCCAGCAATTGTCAAAAACACTGCTCAAACCGAGGCCGTGCGCGAAAAACCAAGTATCTAGCTAGATGCTCAGTTTCACGAGAGTGTTATAGTTGTATCAGGCCCGAAACAACCAGATCGTGACGTCACAGCGCAAACCCATCACAAATCACTACTTAGGTAAGATTGCATACGAAGATGGATGAAGAAGCATCAAAGTTGGAATATTTACAATGCTTAACTACATAATCTATTCTAAATTAAAGTATAGGAGTACATTTAAATTTTTTATATTTTTAGGTAGGTTTAAAAAAAATTTTTGTTCAAAATTAATTTATTCAAAAGCTTGTTGTTTAAAAACTGATTGGTGGTAACACTGAAATAATTTCAGTTTAATTTTTCTTAAAAACTAAAATACAAAAACAATATTAAAAAAATGATTTAAATAATCTTTTACTTCAATAAATAATCTTTTATTTAAAACCAGAATTTCCTTTACGAAAAATTGAACATTTACACACAAATTCTTCCTTTAAAAAGACTAATTATATAAAAATATCTTTTAATATTTAAGAAACTTCTCTTACCTAGATTTAAAGCAAAAAATAGTTTATATAATTTAGTGAGTAATTAAACAAGTTATATTTTTATAATTCAAAGAGATTTTTACAAAACTTTTTAAGAGTATTACGAAGTAAATTAAATTCCTTTTAATTTTTTAGAAATTGGTTGCTTTTCCATGAACAGAGTTCTAGAATGATAAAGAATATCTCATCTAAATTGAAACTATAATGTCCAAACAATAGACATTTCCAAGAATCTAGGGCTGATGCCAACTGGGTGGACTTTTAAAGGGAAGGTGCCTCACATTTATGCCTTGATTAGGAAGAAACCCAGAAAACTCCGACTGCAGCTCGGCAATCGACGCAAATGTCCCGATATGCTGTCGTGTCCGTTTCGGAAATTAAAAATTGCTTAGCGCTAACAAAAGATATCAAACTCATCGATTCCAAGACTTAATTTTAAAGTAGGTTAATTAAAAAAATTTACAAATATAATCATACAGAAAGAGTGGCTAGTTTTCTTTTCATACTTTAAGATTTCACTTTGTCATTACGAATTTTGACATAATTTTTTAAATGTATGTTAATGCTAAACTTGAAATTTTTCAAAATAATTGTATTAGAAGAATCCTTAAAATCTTTTGGCCTGTTAAAATTATTAGCGAAGCAATTTTAGAAAGGGCAGACATTACTTCAATCGAAGAAGAAATCGGTGAGAGAAGGTGGCGATGGACGGGTTATGCATTAAGAATGCCAAAAGAGAACCTAACTCATGTTTCTCTCTCCTGGGCTCCTGATGGCAAGAGGAAAAAAGGAAGGCCTAGGACAACTTGGCAAAGTCAAATGCAATCAGACCTAAAAAAGGATAACTTAAATGGTCTAGAGGAAGCAAGATACCTGGCCAAAGATCGGAAGGTATGGAGAGGTAGGCTGGAAACCTTAACAGCGTGAAGAGCCTAATTAAGCAGTGCTAGAAGTGTGGGTAGACGCGGGGTGACGCGTCCCCCAACTTGTCCAGAAAATACCCATGCGTCTCCCCACTTCTAAAAACACTGAAATCCATCCCCCCACTTCTAAAACTACCGAAATCTATTCCCCCAATTTAAAAAACATTCAATCCGTATAAATACTATAAGGGGAGGGGTAAAAAAATAGAATTAACCATTTTCATTACTTCTGCTTTTTCTGGCTGTTTGTTATTTTTTATACTTTCATTTTTGTTTTGTTTAAAGCAGATTCAGTCAATTTTTCTTGGAAATGCTCGGCGAGTTTCGGGGCCCGTTGTCTGGGATTATTGAGGAGTGGATAGAAAAAAACATATTTATTGCACTATCATTTCCTGTTTTGTCCTCGACCATTTACTTTAAAATGTTTTACGTTTTGTTGATTATTAGTAGAAAACTGTGTGTTCCTCCAACTTAACCATTAACTCTTACTTCTGATTCTAAACGGCATTTGTATTCGTAATCCATCTAGTACAAAACAAGATGAGATTGATATATTTGGCTTCAAAACTGTAAGAAAAATGACTCCGATACACTGCAGAACGTTGAGAAAGGAGCAGTGGAAAATGTGCAAGTGCATCAAGTTGAAGAGACCACGTAGAGAGATAATCTAGCACGTGGCAGCAACAGTAAGCAAAAACATACTGCAGTAATGATTATCCCAAGTATTGGATACAAAATGATACGCACTTTCAGAAATACAACGAGTATCCATGGCTTACTTGTGAAGAACAAAAACTTGGATGTAACACATACAAAAGGCTGCTAAAAAGCTTGGAACCAGAAAAAAACAAGGTTTGAAACTTTCTAACGAATGGGTAGGGTGTAACATTTTTCCACATGGAGACAAGGAATTTGATTAACGAGAATCCTTAAGAAAGCAGATTTTTAAACACAAAACCAGTAAAACTCATAAATGTGCAGGAAAAATTATCCATGAAGCCAAACGAGAAAGCCGAAAAATGCAAACATTTCCTTTAATCTTTTTGCAATTTTTTTACTTTCAATTTTTGAATGCACGATATAATACTTGTATATACTATCAATGACAAAATTGTTGAAACAAATTCATCTTATCACTGTCTTCCGAGTCATGTAATTCAAAATTGTATAATTTTTTTTATTTATTCCCGACTATATTTTTCAGTTTTTATCACTAATTTTGTTTATAAATTTCTTTGAACATTAAGCAATACTGGACATAGGATATTAGATAGTACTAAAATTAATTAAGCATAGATTTTCTTCTTAAAAAATATACCAAGCATGTAGCGAAATGCGAAATGTAATGACAGTGAGAAAAAGTTTTAAGTCACTGTAAAAAAATAACTATTTATGTCATAGTGTTATAAAAATGTATTATACTACTTTGTATAAAGATATAGGTATTTTCACTTGGTCAAATTTTAACTTGGGAGGAACTAGAAAAAAATATAAAGACAAAGTATTTTTTTAAAAAATTAGAATTTCTTATTAATTTAATTTTATGAAAGTATGCTTATTTAGAGACAATATTTAAATCTAAATAAACAGTTATGTATATAATGTTGAATTATTACTTCACTTCATCTCTTACTTCCTAGTAAAAAAACTAAGTCGCAGAATATTCATTAAAATAACAATAAATTTTGGACCATTGTTCGTGTTGAAAAATGTTTCCTTTCTAATCGTTAATTGTTATTTATTTAATTGTTTGTAATTTATTGTTATTAGAAACAAAATTATAAAATTTATCGTTGAGGGGGTGCACTTGTCATCGACTTTTGGCCGTCCCCTCACCTTTTTTCCCCCACTTCTACCACTGTAATTAAGTAAATATGTAATGCTCACTGACAAACAAAATTTTATTCAAATTTTCATCTTCGTTCCACAATCAGATTGTCGATCAGGAATTTCAGGAAGAAGATCCATCTTTTTCAATACTAATAGTTCCTTCAAAAGTTGTTTCTGATTTTTGAATTTCAAAAAATTTTCTTCATGTTTAACTCCGATAACTTTTTGAAATTTCTAGAAAATATGGCCTTGGTACTATACAATATTTGAATAAACATTTCTAATACTTTTAGAATATGCAAATACAAATCATCATGCATTTGGTTTCTTATAGGAAAATTTGTTATTTAGTATTCGGTACTTTTACTATCATTATACATATATACAAATTTATAGTACAGAATCCCATCTTATTCACCAAGCCAATATTTAAGTGAAGTGAAAGCTTAAACTTGTGATCCTCAGGACAAATGTAAATTTTAACTCTAGCTGCTTGAAAAACACTGCCAGACAATGTCAACAAACAGTACTGTTTTTTTTAAGTTTTCTTAGTCAGACGTTACTTAAACGGTAAAGAAGATAAGTATCCATAGAAAGATCTCAAATTAATCCTTGGTACAGATGTAGTATAGGACATTTCTTTGGCGCAATTTTCTTTGGCATTTTTTTTTTTTTTTTTTTCAAATAAATGTTGTTTTCGGCGACGGATTATATTTTAAGTTATATTTTAATTCAGTTCATTATTTATATTTTAATCTTCTTTCAGTTACTGTGTTTTTAATTTTGGCGAATTTTCTAAACTCCAAAAGAAGAAAAAATAAAAAAATTCTAAATGTCCTATACCACATCTGTTTTCAATCCATACAAAAATACACTTACATTAAGAATGTCATGAACAATAACTAGAAAATTACCCCAAAACTTGGTTAGATTCCTCAGTTCAAATATTGAAAATCATTAATAAATTGCTACCTAATTAAATCTGACAGGAAAATAGATTAGGCTTAATATTCACATATTTAATGCAGTATACGTTAAATATTTCGAAGACCATTTTTTAGAAATGGCTTTTGAAATAGAATGCAACCGAATCGCATTTGGTGCGTTATACTATTACATTAACATTTTGAAAATTATGTACTCACCGTAAATAATAAACTTTAATAATCCTTATGAAAAATGTAGAGATAATTAATAATTCAAAATTATAAATAGAATCTTCCAAACGCAATTTACAAGTTCAAACAGCATTCACAGTTTTGTTTCACAGAATCATAGATATAAAACATGGCTTTCGTCTGTGACGTCATACTCGTTTAAAAATTCAGGATTATGGCCTTGTAGACTGAGCATCTAGCAAGACACTTGGTTTTTCGCGCACGGCCTCGCTCAAACGAATGTGATCAGAACCACTGTGATAACACCTTTTAAGGTTTTCTTAACATCTCTACCACAAAAATTCGCGTTAACATTTAATAAAGGCTTTAAAAGTTCAAAAGCGAACGTCTTTTACATAGATTTCTCTTCACTTGAGCTCCCCCCCCCCCCATCAATAACTGTTCCGTTTCTGAACTCACTTTCAAGAAAGGAATAATATAATTATTGCCAAAAATATAATCACTTTCGCTAATTTAATGATCTTATTTTTGCTCAATGTAAATAATATCGTCAATTAGCTTGTGCGATATTGGACACGCTATTTTTTATTCGCTAAATTATTAGAGTAGCTCCAAATTTGAGGGTAGAATACTTGGGAGCCAAAACAAAATAGTTAAGCGTTATTTCAATAACAGAATGGAGTTTACAAACTGTACTTTCAAAATTAAAAAAGAATTCGCAACATAGAGTAATGAAATTTTACATTTAGATTGTATGAAGAAATGTAAGTTGAATGACGATAAATAATAAGGTTTCGTATTAAAAGTTTTAGTAATTTTCCTAAAAGAAACTATTCGACGAATCCCTAAGAAATGTATTTTATACAAATAAATGTATTAATACATAAAAGTTTTGAATTTAGAAAATTAGATTGTAACTGAGAGAAATAGGTGCAGATAACTTTAATCCTTCGACTTTTGCAACAGAAAACAACTAAATTTTGTTTATTTTTGCATACCGAAATTTGTGTATTTATTTCTTAAGTTACTTTTGCTTGCTAAAGGACATGTTTCAAGCCTTCACCATTCTCAGATTCTCAGTACATTCACTGACCAACGTATGCATTCAACATAAAAATGCGTCCACGTTTCCTTTACTTTATTAATTGTACAATTATCTCTTTTTAGCCAGAATATGAAGTTTATTTGACTTACTTATACACAGATTATCTTTCATTTTATTAGTACGTCTTTTTTTTTTTTTTTAACTAAACTTTATTGACTTAAACTTTTGAGACGCATTATAGAACTCTTCTAAAATTGTAGATTATGTGTATATTATTGCTGATCTCTAGGACAGTCTAAAAAAGCATATTAAAACACATTTTAATATAACAGTTAATGCTAACTAGTTTTATTGAACAATTAAATTTGTTACACATACATCAAAACATGAGAGCAATCACATGTATATTTCATTGGCTGATATGTTATAAAACACGTGATTACAGAAAATCATAATTGTAAATTTTCCAAAACATAATATGTCATTATAGAATGAGCTGCAGTTTTAACATTCTACCACGAAAGTTCAATTGATTTAGATTTTTTAAACAAAATTGAACAGTTAAATTTGTTACACATACATCAAAACATGGAAGCAATCGCATGTATATTTCATCGGCTGATATGTTATAAAACACGTGATTACATAAAATCATAATTGTAAATTTTCCAAAACATAATATGAGCCATTACAGTATGTGCTCCAGTTTTAAGATTCTACCACCAAAGTTCAATTGATCAAGATTTTTTAAACAAAATTTTCTTTTAAAGATAGAAAAGTTTTATAAAGAGTTTATTATTTAAACCATGCAATAGTTGTTCCAGATGATGCAATGGTTTCATACAAAAGTGGCAAACATTTATTTCCAGGTACTTTCTTTGAAACGTTTTTACCAAAATTCCAAAAATATTAATAAATAGATTGCAAATTGGTTAGTTGATGCATTTTGATAGAACAGTTGTAAGAAGAGCGAATTGTAAGACCTACTAATTATCTTTTTGATATAAAAATTGCCTTGCCATTTATGATGAACTTACAATAACAGTACTATACAATTGACATTATTATTGATTTGCTCTGAAATGGGACAAGAGCCAGAATAATGGTGCTTTTAATTTATGAACATAAATGGTTTATCAGCAAACTAAAACGTTCAATAAAATGTATATTTTCATTCTATGTCAGAATATACCAAAAAGAAATAACATGCTACGGTTTCAATGAAACATCTTACTAATTTTAAGTAATGAGTTGTAAGCATCTTAAAATTAAACATTCACTTTTCCCATAAAAATATAGAATAAAAATGATCTATATGTCAGAAAATATTAAAAGTATAGATTAAAAATAATTGAAAAATATATACTTTAAGATTTACAAAACGTTGCCATTAAAAAGACTTAACAAGAAAAAAAATTGTAAAAAGAGAATCACACAGTCAGCACATTTTTCTGAAGAACGAATACGGTCAGACAATGTTTCAAACTTATTACTCAATAGTTAGTAATTATATAAAAGTATAGAATTACAAACTATTTTATTAGCCTTAGTAAAGGAATTCTTAATTGTTCATTTACTATAATACGGATTGTCTTGTAAAAACATTTTGATACAGTAATATATATGTGGAGATAGAGGGCGCACCACTAGAGAACCCCTCGTGGCGACTCCTAACGGCAGAGGGAGATATTCCTCATTCTGATGAGAGAGACAGATCACTGAACATTCTCGATGTGAATATACGTAAGAAAGGCGCTTGTGCCTAATGTAGTATGAGATAAGAGGCAATAAGGATTCATTAAAGCTGGAATCTACACTCAACAAGTGTCCCTTCTCTGATCGTCTACTCCCACATGGGGGCTCGGCATCACGAACTGAGTAGGCGTCAGAACGTTACGTTAAAAACCAAACGGCAGAACGTGTAAAGGCAAGCCAGAAGTACGAGTACAAATGAAACCGAACAGCCCCGTAGTCACCCAGCAGTGAACCGGAGATCGAAGTATAAGCCGTCGTATCACCTAGCAGTGTAAACGACATAACAGCGCAGTGACCGGGAAGGGAAACCACGTCTCACCGGAAAGCGAAACTACCACGTCGGAAAAGCGAAGTCAGCGCCGACGAGGAGGATTGCCTAGCGGAAACAACAAGCATTGGAACACCGCTAACGAAGCCAAGAAACTGCTCATCGAATAAAAGAAGTCGACATCACTGAGAAGTGGAGCAGCTAGCACAGTGACCGAAAAGTGAAATCACGTCTCATCGGAAAGCGAAACCACCACGTCGGAAAAGCGAAGTCAGCGCCGACGAAGAGGATTGTTTAGCGGAAACAACAAGCATTGGAACACCGCCGTCGAAGCCAAGAAACTTCGTGTCAAATACAAGAGGTCAACATCATTAAGGAGGGGACCAGCAAGCACTGGGAGACCATAACGAAACATAGGCACTGACTGTCACAAGTCGAGGTAACAAGTCAACAGAAAAACTGTGAGTACAATTTTCGATTATACTAACATCGCGTTTCTTGCCAGAGCACGAAAGAATGACTTACTCGTTTTAATAGATGAACTGGGATTGGAACAACCCATTAATCCAAAAATCGCTCAATTATGTAAATTAATAACAGAACACGCCGATTATGATGAAAACCTTGTTAAAAATATGTTAAACACAATTGTAAATGATCGTGAAAATGAGGAATCATTGGCGAAAGAAAAAGATAGGGAAGCGAAAGAGTTTGAGTTAGCAAAAGATAGGGAAGCGAAAGAGTTTGAATTAGCAAAAGATAGGGAAGCGAAAGAATTCGAGTTAGCGAAACTGAGCATAGAAGCAGAAGTTCGCCAACATGGCGATACTGTAACAAACGCACGGGAAAACGAAGTAAGCAGAAGCCCAAATATATTACAGTATATGAAACCGTTTGACGGTAGTGACATAAGCATCTACTTGACACTATTTGAGAGACAAATTAGTCGTCTAGAAATATCGAAAGATACTTGGGTAAATTATTTAATTACATTGCTTCCACTTGACATAGCAAGCTTAATAACACGTGAGCCGGAAACACTAGCGAATAATTACGACCACATTAAGAGCATTTTGCTGAGACGATACCGACTTAGCCCAGAACAGTTCAGAATACAATTCTCCTTCCATAAAAAAGAACAATGTCAGACATGGAGAGACTTTGCTTTTGAACTAAACAATTATCTAACCGAATGGTTGAGCGGACTTGATGTCACAACATTTGAAGATTTAAAAGAATTAATGCTAGTAGATCAAATAAAAAGAAAATTACCCAAAGAAATTCGAGAACACTTCATTGACGAACTTCCGAAAATAAAAAATAGGGAAATTTTGGTCAACAAACTCGATGACTTTGATTCAACTAGAAATAATTTTAAAAAGAATACGGTATTTCGCGAAAATAAATATGAAGAAAAAAACAGGAAGCACTGGCAGTCTAGAGAAAATATGCAGGAACGTCCATTCGTTCGTGCTCAAACCAATACTAACCATTTTTATAAGGAAAGAAATAATGGTATTGTTGATAATACAGAGTGGCCTAATGAATATAACCAGTTTGAAGTTAAAAATCAAGGTATTAAATGCTTTAATTGTAATGAAATCGGGCACATACAGGCCTATTGTCCAAAAAAGAAGGCAAATAGAGCTGTAATTAGTAATTATCCTAATTATAAGAGTAATGTGTATGTCAACAATGAAAGTTATAATAGTCCAATCAATAAAATTAGTGCATACACTGACAATAAAAGCACCACAAAAGTAATAATATTTGATCATGAAATAGTTGCTATTAATGATACAGGGAGCCAAGTCACTTTCATTTCTGAGGACTTGTATATAAAAATAGGTTCACCCCAATTAATGAGAAATGACATATTACTAAAAGGATTAGGTAATATAGAAGTACAACCATTAGGATATTTCCATACTGACATTAAAATCGACACTCATTCAGTCAATACAAAAATATACGTCATCAAAGACCACACAAATGAGTTAATAATTGGAATGGACGTTATAGGAAAATTCGAAAACCCATCCTTTTACAGACAGCTTCGAGATCCAAGCCGAGAGGATCCACGTGTTTTTTATTTACAAGTTATCAGGCGCCAGTCTGGCGAGGCCAAAAGAGGAAATGAAGGCGAAACGCTCCGCAAGATGTCAATCAAATCTATCCTGACAGTTGAGAAGAAGATCGACGGCCGCGGCAGCCAATCAGGAAGCAGAGCAGAGGAGAAATGTGTAGCTCCGCCTTCCGAATGCAGAAGCGCTAGTCATCCTACTGGTGTAACGGGAGAAAGATTAGACCTTGGCGGCGAAAAGAAGAGAGAAGATTCCGTAGCAGATGCGAAATTATTTGGCGAAAAGCGTAGGATTGCGGCATGTTTACTTACAGAATGTACGCCTTTTAAAGAAAAACTTCCTGAAGTAGAAGCGAAAAAAGCTGTACCAAGAGGAGATGAAGATTTCAAGAGAGAAATGGAAGAATTTAATTGCAAACTGAACGAAGCTCAAAGTAAAATAAAAGAATGTGAAGATGAAATCTTACAGTTGCATACAGAAGGTGCTACTTTCAAAGTACAGTACTCTAAACTGGAAGTTAAGAATGATGCATTACAAGCTAAACTTGAAGAAATAGAATCGGAAAATTTAAAGGAACTGGCAGAAACCACTGAAATTCTTGAAAAATACAGAGAAGATATTGCAGGTTGTGAAATGGAAATTGGATCAGCTAAAGAAGAAATTATCCATCTTAAAAATGAATTGAAGCTAGCCAAGTTACTACAAGAACAGTTAGGTCAACGATGCCAAACTCTTGAAAAATGTGAATTGATTACCACTAATAAAGTCTTGCAACCCTCAGTCTTAAGTTTAGAAAAAGGAGCAAACTTAAAAAGACAGCTAAAGGAGAAAAATCACAGCATTGAAGTGAAGAGAGAGTTATGTTCCAGGCAAAAAGAAGTAAAGGAAATGGATGTGAAGATAACTAAACAAGTTAGAGCAATGAAGGAAGATTCTACTCTCGTTGAACATATTCAGCATGGAATGAAACTTCAAAATGCAGAAATTTCAAAGATGAAGATAAACCTTCAACAAGATGAAACCAAAAAAGAAGAACAGAAGGATGTCAAGGAAAAACATAAAAAGAAGAGATCATTATCAGATGCAAATAAGAAGACTGAAGAAACCTCAATGAATAAGGAGAGCCTCAAACAGTTTAAGAAAAGACGCAAAAAACCCAGAACATTTAAAGTTTACACTCAGCGAGCAAAATTTTTTGGCCATTACAAAGAGACACCAATCAAAAACAATCATAGATGTGACAATCATAGTATCTGTGCATATTGCTTTCCTTGTGTTTTTCTATTTCAGATAACTTCAGACATAAACTATGAGGACATAGTTCGCCAAGATGACCGAGTGTGGAGATAGAGGGCGCACCACTAGAGAACCCCTCGTGGCGACTCCTAACGGCAGAGGGAGATATTCCTCATTCTGATGAGAGAGACAGATCACTGAACATTCTCGATGTGAATATACGTAAGAAAGGCGCTTGTGCCTAATGTAGTATGAGATAAGAGGCAATAAGGATTCATTAAAGCTGGAATCTACACTCAACAAGTGTCCCTTCTCTGATCGTCTACTCCCACATATATATATCTCGGAAGGTCATTAATTTTATTAGCAATTTTTTAAAACCAAGATTTAATAATACTGTAAAATTTCAAACGTTAAAATTCTTAATTTACATAAAATCGTTTAGTAATAAACTAAATAAGCTTCAACTATTTTCTTGCGCAGATAAAATTCTACATAACAAGAACAATTTTAAACTTCTTATAACAATATGGTAGTAGAATTTTAGTACAATGAACACGCATACTCCTTGAATTACCCCATATTTGTTTAAAAAGTGGATATCTTAAATATAACGCTAACATCTTTTTTCATATTTAAACATACGCAATATACCAATGCAGTCGTCTTTCGCCCTTAGCCAAAGCTACTAAATTTTGGTATCATTCCTACTTAACGACAGAATTAGCAAATGTCACAAAATGCCAAATTTTAAATTGTAATGCTCAAATCATTCTTAGTGACGGGATTTTTAAAATATGCCAACCTTTTGCGTTAACTTAGAATTCCCTAATATTTTACACTCAACGAAGAAAACAGTACTCTGTTATCCCTTTCAATACTCAATTTTTCTAACATATATATGGGATTATTTATTAATCTAGATTTTAGATAACTAGCTACATTATCTCAGAGTTCCCACTCTTATTGAAGGGGAAAAAATCAAGAACTTTCAAGGACCTTTTTAAGAAAATTCCAGGACCATAAAATTACAATTACATACTTAAGACATAAAATACTAATGATAAATCAAAAATTTCACCATTAACATTCAAATGTGCCATTGCATTCTTTTTTTTTTTTTTTTTAATTCTCCTAGATGAATCAATGAATCAATCCTATTGTCTAGTAATAAAATAAACGGCAAAGTTAACACTCTTGAAGGAGTAAATAAATTTTTTTAATGTAAATGAACAGAGGAGAAAAAAGGAGAAAATGGAAGCGGAGATTATGGGCGGTCGCTTAAAAATTCAAGTACTTTCCATTACCTCATCCTTTTTTCAAGGAATTTCACGGATGAAATTTCATAAAAAAAATTATAAGAACTGTGGGAGCCTTGTATCCTAACTGTATATCTATCTAGAAATGTAAATCAATCTAGCAAAGTAAGAGCGTTACATATTTTATGTACTAGTCTCTATTTGAGATAATTCTTTGAAAAACAAATGTACATAAAAATGTAGCAAGTACTGGATACGTGGTACATGGTTTTGAACGATGCAAAATTAAAAACTGCAGAATTCCTTGTTGTATTTATTAGATGTTTTGCAGTTTGCTTTTTCCTCCTTTGCGTAGTTTCAAATCGCTTCAACTAATATTTACGTTAATATTCGGGTTTTAAAATAAAAATTATTTTTACGTGTGACGAAGTTTTACGAAGTGAAAAGGTTAACGTACAATGAAATGCTTCAAAAAGGAGAAAAGTTGAGATCGAAATGGGCGAACACTTTATCTGTGTCCACAAGTAATTTCTCTTTAGTGGTCAATCGAGGACACTCCTCCACTTCAGGACATCCAAGTTTATGGATCATCTCCTTAGTAGCCAAGTTGCTGCTGATCGTCATCATCGCGAACCCTTTGGCTTTTGGCAAGGACACAATAAGCCTCCTCAGGATAACTTCTGCCACTTTTGGGTCATCCGCATACAGTGGGCCAACCTGCCCAAGACCGTTCCAGCTGATTTTGATGGTGCCAAATCCTACGCATATGCTACCTTTGAAAGCAACAAAAGTGTTGCTGTCTTGTTCTTTGCAGTTGAGTTTGAGTGCCAGTTCTCTCTTGTAGCCCATGAGCGAGAGATCATATTGGAACATGGCTGGGAGAAGGGACTCTTGGAATGACTGGATGTTCACTCCTTCTGGAAGAATGTCGCATAGTGCCTCGTGGTTCACCGGATCGTATGTTTGGTTGACAACGGCTGTCCAACTGGTATCCAGAACGGGGAATCCACCTCTGGTACGATACAATTCTGTCTTATCAGGGACAGCGTTCAAGACTCCGTTTCTTGTGCCGATGTGTGCCATACAGGCGTCCCATAGCTTAAAAATTAAGAAAGAAAAAATTAAGTCTTCTTTGTAACTGTAGGTGTGTACGAATTAACTTAACGGCGAATGCAAATAATGGCAAACTATAAAAATATTGGAATTTTCTTTTAATACATACAAAAGTTAACTGAAAGAAAATTAATAACTGTATATTTATGAAATATATATTTCTTTAAACAGCAACTGTTTTCAAACTAATTAAATTGAAGCTTAGAGGAAAATTTGGTATTAAAATAGATTCAACTTTTTGCAAAGGTATTTTAAAAGATACCTAACTTTTTTCATTTTCAATTACTCAAATGTTGACATAGGTCAATGAAAGTATTGCATTCGGTAAAAAAATACATTTTTCATTTGTTTTGCATTTCTAAAAATATTAAAATAAACTGAGTTCAAAATGTGATACAGAAAAAATTATCCCATAAAAACAAAGCATTTACTATCAATCCTTTGAATGCATTGCGAACTATTGTGTGTAACTTCAACTTATTTAAGAGATTTTGAGCTCTGATTGAGTTTACATAGTGTTTCAGCTTGAAGAAATGACGAAAATTGGGTTATTTTGTTGGAAGCAGTAATAGAAGCGTGTGCATTTTAGTTGCAGTGTTGATACAGAACATTGTATTCGACAACGAATCTATTCTCCAAAGTGGATGACTTTAAGTGAGTTAATTAGCCCTCCACAGATTCGATTTAGAGGAATCGTGGATATAGTTAATATAACTTGAAATGATTATTAGGGTGGTTCAAAATCATATGGTATTTTTTTTTTTTTTTTAAACTAGAGATCAGAACCCCCCTTTCATTTTTTTTACATGTACCCACACATGTTAAAATTTGAGAATCGTACTCCAATTAAAAGATGTCGCTCAATAAGCAGTAAAATTTTGTATTTTGTGTGTTTTTGGGTATTTGTTGTGGATTTTCCAATAAGTATAATTGAAAGCAATTTTCTCAAAGAAAGTTTTTATTTATGCAATTATAAATATGTTAAATAAGCTAGCAATAGTTTATGAAATAATTAATACTAGAAGGCTCCACCCTCTGCTCACTAACGCTCGTCAATCCCCCATACTACTCCATTAAACTTATTAAATTCTGATAAAATTGCCACTATAAATTAGGGGATATAAAATCTTGCAAAGCATTCAAAATAGCGATTAGTAACCCTAAATACTAATATTACTAAGTAGTGTGGTGTTACAGTACTCTTTATTTCGTCATTTAACCGAACATGAGAGTACCACTTGGCTAAATATTTTTGTATGCTGAAAGTGGTCGGTCGGAAAATAAGTAATTCGTATCGAAAAATACATTTTCAAACGACACTCAATCTCCTAGTAAGAACCATTAATTGAAATTAAAGGACCTTCCTTCAAAGGATATCTCGATCGTAGGAATCGCTTGAGCAGTTTAGGAGTAGTAACTGTGACAAAAATACGTCTTGCCTACTAAATACATAGATATAGCTTTATAAATATATATTTCCTTTTCTGAAAGACAATCAAGTATATAACGCTTGGTTGTCTCTCTAGATATTGTCTTTCAGTTTGCTTTAAGAAATCTTAAAAGAAACTGCTTATATAAGTATATATCGTTTGGTTGTCTCTCTAGATATTGTTTTTCAGTTTGCTTCAAGAAATTGTAAAAGAAACTGCTTAACATCCTTAACATGTGGTAATAAGTTATTTTAAATTCTTGTATTAGCTGTACACCTCTATCAACAGTATCGTTTGCCACTTTAAGTTCTCTAACTTTGTTCCCCATTTGTGTAAGGGATATTATTATCCCATTCTTCAGGTGAAATGGATGCAAAATAGTCCCTAATATTAATACGAGCTTAAATATGATGAGTTCTTTTTGTCACAAAATCGCCTAGACTGACATCTTTTAACGTTTTTAATAGATCGTACCCTCTTATAATTCTGGAATCTTTTGAGTTATTCGTATCTGCAATACTTTTAATTTTTCTTTTGCTGTAATTCTGTGTAAAATATGTCCAAACCAAACAATTCATCTGAAAGATACCATATGAGATTTTTCAAAACTTTTCTAGCTGTAATTTCAATTTTATAATCGATTATCCTATACTTTTTAATGTTTTCCCACAAGTTCAGGTCACCTCCAGAATCTTCAGAAGCAAGTGGGACTTCAATCCATGTTTTACTTTACAAAAGGACACTAAATTGTACAAATCGCTGAGTTTGCATTTCTTATACCTCTATTAGTGACATGGAAAATCTCTTGCTGGTATCTTAACAGAAATATTAAAAAATATATAGGAGTTTAGCCATCCACCGTGTGTGATGAATTGATGAAACTGCTCTCCAGTTGATTTTCTCTGGTGGATTGCCCAAAACGATTAATTCCAACTCGATTAATTTATACTCATCTCTAATGATCATAGATTTATCCACAAATGAAAGAAAGGCCACAGTTGATACTTTTAACATTTTAGCTTCTTCTTTCAGTTCTAAGCCCTTCAAGTAATTCTCCCCTAAGCCCCTCCTTAAGCAATTCTTTTTCAAACGGTTTTAAGTCTGTTGAAGAGGGAAATTTCTGTTGAACATGAAGGCCTATACCACAACTTAAATAACTTTGATAATATTAATTCCATGGCATGGTGATGGCAAGCTAGCCACAATAGTTCACGTCCAATTTTCCCCTACAAATTAATGCATACCTCTTACACACAACCAGTAGTTACACTGGTAGTATGGAAACTTAAAGTCTGAATTTTATTCTTAACTTTCCATTGTCTTACTAGCATGAAAACAGTTTTTGAACTATTTTTTGTTGTTTTTCCACCATTCAACTTTGGGACACTAAGAAGTTTTTTGATATCATCTCCCGAAACATATACAGGGAAACGATCAGTCTTTCTTAATTCAAAAGATTTTGGCAGAAGATTGTCCTACCAATGAAGACGAATAGGACAGTCAGGTTTGAATTTACCTATTGCTGACTCTGCATATTCCTTTTTTTTTTTTTTTTTTTTTTTTTTTTTTTGGCCCCTCTTGCAAGAGGAAGCGTTCGAGGATCATATACCAAAGCTGCGACTGCTGGAACAATAAAACGAAGTGATTTACGATCGGATATTTTGTTAATGGTGCTTTTATAATGTTGACGTTTCCAGATATAGTATATAAAAGAACTGTTTCCAAACTAAATTGAATGTATTAAAAACCAAAAAAAAACTTAAATTTTTTTTAGACATGTGTTCTTATTAGCATAAAACTTGAAAATTATGCGAAATTACGAAAAAAATGTAAAAATTAATGGTCATTGAACGCCACCTTCTTGTAGGAGTAGGAAGATGACATTTTCGGAGAGTAATATTGTGAGTAAATGTAAAAAAAAAAAAAAAAAAAAAAAAAATAGGGGGTGTCTTGGTCTAAAGCAGAATTTTTTTTACCCACCTTAAGGATTATAGAGAGTAATACTGCTATTTTGAAAGTAGAATGCTTTAAATTCTACTTAAAATAAACTTTTTGGAAGACCTAACTTTTTTCGTTATATTATGACTTCAATTGATAAATAAAAGTGTCTTTAATGAATAATGTACATCGTAACCACATAGTGTACAAATGGATTAAAAATAATTTAATATAATATGATGATTCATTGAATATAATATTATCAATTTAATATATGATTAATTTAATATAATGTGAGGAATCATTAACCAGGTCAAAATATGATTAATTTAATATAATGTGAGGAATCATTAACCAGGTCAAAATATGACTAATTTAATTCATTTTTGGGTAAAAGTTTCTTTTAAGATCTGTGGCGGGAATTTATGAAGCTTATTTATATAGTAAAATTTATCAAAATATATTCCTTTTTGCGTTACTATATTACAGTATATAAAAGAAAGCATTACCATTTTTCAGTTTACTAGTCCTTTGCAAAAAGCTATGTTTTATAAAAGAGGAGTAAATATATAAATTAGAGTTAGGATTAATGGGTTGTCACAGATTTTGAAAATGGTTTTCACAGATTTTAGAATTCACGGATTATTTAGATGACTTAAAATAATAATACAAAATTTTCTATAGATTATACAAAGAATAATATCAAAGCTAAAAATTTATACTGGTAGAAAAACATTAAAAAAGTCAGTAATATAAATTAAAGATTAACTTAGAGGTTTATATACGAATTTAAGAGGATATTTAATTGGGTATTTTTCACTTATATCATTGCTGCAAGTATATGTCTGGAGCAGTTTCTTTCCTGTTTTTTAATGATATTTTAACAGATTTTAGCTAAAGCTAGTAAAAAAAAAGTTACAAAGATTGATAGTCATACGTGACAATTATCACCGAGCTTTTACTTGTTGTAAAATTACTTAGAAAAAAATCCTATAGCTAATCATATAGTTCCGCGAATATTCAGCTGTAAAAATGTAAATACACCTTAAAAAATGAAAAAATAGTCACAGGACGTATGAAACTAAGTACATACACTCGTAATAATGTAAGCATTAAGTATTTTTAGAAACAACCTCTACATGACGATAGAAACTTATAGTTTTCAAGTGAATTCGTTCAAACTACTACCAAAGCCCTTACTTAAAAGTTCCAATTCCCATCTAAAAAAGTTATGTGTACGTTTGGTAGAAGGAAAGTTATGAGTAGAATATAACGCAGATTTTTCGACAATAGTTTACAAATTTATTGGACTACTGATGGATCAAACTGTAATAAAAGCCTTTTTAAAAAAATTATCAAATGTTCTTTGTAATGATAATTAATATTCTGTATATATTTATTGTAGCGCTATAGTGGGCAAGAAATATTTTTTTTTCCAAAGGACTTTTGAAAAATCGATACACCACGTACATTTTCGAATAAGATCAGAAATACTCATAAGATAATGGACATTTTTTCTGCAGAAAGAAAAAAATAGCAATTTTTCGAAAATATGATGTTTTAGAACCTTTTGTAGTGATTAATAGCAGACCTCAACATATGGCAATAATACTGGGCAGTGGCTCACAAACTTTCCGTGGAAACCGCATCTTACAACTATAAAATGTTTGTGAATTATCAATTTTTCAAAAGTCCTATTACTTTTGAATAACCCATTTTTAACTATAGAGAGCCTGAATAGATTTATTTTGGTTTCATTAAAAAACACAAAACAAGAAATCGACCTTCAAGTTTGATGACGCTTACATAATTACTAATCTAATCATTGTGATAGATTAGTAATTATGTAATAATAAACACTAATCATTGTGATAATATATTTATAAGTTTTAATAAGCAATAAACAATCATGATCGCATTAAACCAACACTCTTCTCCTTGCCAAATCGCATTGAATTAAATTACATAACGATTAGGAATATTTTAAGAGCAGCTGTATAACCACTAAAATAATTCAACTTTTAAACAGAGAAATTAAGTAAACCCAAGATTCAGAACAGCAGATTATCTTGCACAAACAAAGTATAAAATAAAAAAAAGTCTACTCACTTTTTTACCTATACCTAAGCCACGATATTTCTTTCGTACAACATACAGCCCAAGAAAAGCCAGATCGTCGTGATGAATGACAGCACTACATGATCCGATAACTTCTCCTGTAATTCAAGAAACCATTTGTATCAATAAGAATAACAGTCGGATGATAAATTTAAATGCATTGTCAAGATTGTAACTTCAATAAAAAATATATGGGGAAAGAAATGCCTGAATCAACAACCATTGAGCTACAAAAAGGTAAAAGCTGAAGCATAAGCCAAAGCTTATGATAACTTGAGAAATTTATCAAGTTAAATGCGGAATTTTGCTTTTTTTCACATGTAAAGATTTACATTAACAGTTTATTATGTGATTATCAATCCCTATGTTAATGTAAAATTCCCTATGTTAATGTAAAATTCCCTATATCAATGTAAAATTGAAAAGTGGTAATAAGGGTAGTAAGTGTGTTGGATGGAAGAATTTACGAACCATAATAAACAAAACCTAATGGTCAATATTTTATGATTTATGATACAATACTTTAAATATATCGTGTTACTTCAGCATATTTCAAACCTGGTTAATGCCTTTTTAAAAAGTCAATGTTTTGGGACTGAGATATCACTTGCAAACGGATCGCTGGATTCTCGAATAAAATCACATATCTTGTATTTTCGTTGCTGTTGAGTTGGTACCGGCTAAAGCTCTAGAGTGAACTTAATAACGAATCGCTGTTTATTTCGAAAAAATTTAGAAGTATTTAAAAATAACAAAGCAGTCTAAGCCATCATTTTTTTTGAGAATAAAATAATTATCAACTCATAAGCACGTTTATGTGGGAACGGTTTCGTCTTCAGTTAAAGAATTGGAAAGGAAATACAAAGTGGAATTAATCTAATTCTAGACGTTGCATTTTATATAATCTAAACAAAAAGCAAATCATTGGGTTGTCATCGGCTATCAGACTTGAATTCTTACATTCACTAATTTACTATCTTAAACAATTGACAAGTTTGCACTCAGAAAAAAATTAATAAAGAAAAGTTGTGTTTTATGTAAGAAGGGGCGTAGCCAGGGATTCTATTCGGGAGGGGATATGAAATTATAACTCAACAAATCATAACAATAAATTTTCATATTAATGGCGAATATATTTGGTTACAGGTATTTTTTCTACATAGGTTTGGAAATTTAAAAACATCTTAAATAAATTTGCCATTTTAAACAAAACAATTCTTTGTGATTTTGGCGTTCTTATAGCAAACTGAAAAACTTCGGGGGGGGGGGGGGAAGGGGGTATATATCCTCATATCCTTCCCCTTGGCTACGAGCCTGAATGTAAGGGATTTCCGCTTTCTATAGGGTCATTTTGAGCTCATACAAAAAGTTATGAAACTTATTTTGAACCGTTTACAAAAGTTTATAGTAACAATTAATACTAACAAAATAAGCTATGTCTTTCTTTAGAGATTCGGTGTAGTTAGTCTCTTGTAACTTCATCAACTCTGCTGAAAATGAAGAATAAGAATATATTTTTGTAGTGGATTGTTAAAAACGGCTATAATACGCCAGAATTACGTTAATTATATGTGTGAAGGGGAGCTATACCTTTCAAGAGGAATCTCTATGCATTTAATCGTGAAAGCGAGAAAAGGCGGAAAAATCCAACTAGATAACCGATACAAGACTATCTGTTACGGTTGCTGCTCTGCAAGGATCAATAAGTTGAAGAAAAATATTTAAAAGTTATAAAATCAGCCTTTATATGACCCCTCAAAAACACGGATTGATATATAGCGAGGAGGAAGTGTAAAAACCCTATGAAAGAATGAAAACTTTCAATTTTAAAGTCAATTAGTATTCTTCATGAATTAAGACCCATTTGAGTCTTTATCCTCATTTCTTTTAAACGTTTAAAGGTATTTTTACAAATTTTAAGATTTCCGGACATTCAGGAAAATATATAACTCCAAGTTGAAATAACGAATCCGAAGGGGAAAAAAAGCTTATACTAAAATGCACCAAGGTTTTACAAATCATAGCACTTTGAAATGCTCAATTTTACAAACAAATCGGTATACATAAGACTACCCAAAAATTGTAGGTAAAACAATCTTTAAAAAAAAACAAAAAAAAACCCCGCATTTATAGTTGAAAAGTAATTTTCTTAAACCTTTTACTCAATCAATTTCTTTCTCGAAGACAAATTGCATACCTTCATCGAATGTGAGACGGCTGCCCGAGTCAATATTTGGGATGAATCTTCCGGGACTGTTTGCGCATAGCTACGATTCTCACAAAATGTTACATTATCGATTTATCTCCTGTCCTCCATGGTCCCGGTTCGAGGGAACTGTAGAATTCGAAGTGAAATTTTACTTTGAAATCACCAGCACTTGTGTAATGCATTACTTCTTTCAACATAATGCCGTGTTTAAGATTTGATATAAAATGTGTCGCAGAAAAATTTTCAGTAAAAGTCCACTACAATTTTAATCGTGCAAAGTTGACATCATATTATTTCATTGTATGGATTTTGTGTTTTACAATTTGCATATTTTTCTCCAAGGAAGTTGTTGAACACTACTACAAATCGTTTTCTACCACTTGTTAAAACTGTTTTGTAAGGTTACTGGTGGGTCTTACAACTATGCACCATAACAATTAACTGCTGTAATTCATTTTTTGTATATACAACGAAGTTCAATTTATCACGTCAAAAAGTTCAATCAAGAAGGATCGTTATCTCTCTACCTCATTTGAAAATGTTCTCTAGCACAAAATCTCTCGAAACGTTATTTATTCATTTACATGATGATTTAACCTATAGTTACGGTAATGCAGGTAATTTAAAAAGAAATAATGAAAATTCAAGTTATAAAATTAGAAAAATATATAAATTCATGAAAATGTTGCAATCTTGCCTAACTGGGAGACACAACTACTGTTAAAAAATTTATGGTTTTGTAATGTTATTAATAAAAAAATCGGTTCCTTATTTTTTCTTTAAGCTATGTTGTTTAGTTTATATTATTGATGTAACCTCTATAAAGAATTACAAATATTTTTAAACATTATTTTGACTTCTGACAGAAAAAACATTCCATTGTCTATTTAGAAAAATTGAATATTGGGATAGGAGTATTATTTGTTTTGATATATAATTTTAAAGCTTCCTTTTTGTAACAAAAAAAAAAAAAAAAAAATCCGAATGATGGCTATATCTTCGGTTTTAATTATCGTAGAATCTTGCGGTTTGCACCAAAATGTTTTGTTTACGATTTTCTATATGTCTGATGCAATTTTTTCTTTTTCTTAGAGGGTTGCATACTTTGTATATTTACTCTATCTTTAAAAACTTCAATACGAACCCCTATTTTTTATGTTTTCATACGATTTAGAATACCTCGTTTACCATATATACCAAATTCCAGTTCATTATGTTGAGAAACACATCACTTAAGAGAGGAAAAGTTTTGACCGATTTTGAGGGCAAATTTCTTTTTAGTGGGGAAGAACCGAACGTTTTGCGTGCTTTCAAGACGTAACCTATTTTGCGGTCCCTTAAAGTGAGATTTTTTGCATTTTCGCTGAGAACCAAAAGTCAAAATGAAATGAAAAAAATTCTGGAGGGATTTTCGGCCATGATAATTCTATTGGAAATAAAAAAAAATATGTTTCCATTTCAACAATTTTAAAACTTGTTTTATTAATTAATAATTAATAATTAAAAAATTGTTTAATACAAAGATGCATGTTATTTATGTTTGGTCTTAAACTATCCTTTGAAACAAAAATTGCTAAAATAATATACTAACTATATAAGAATTTATGGCCAAAAAAAAAAATATTTTTAACATGAATTTGTCATTTGTTTGACATTTAAAATACTAATGACTCATTGGAAGAAATTTGGTAAATTTGACGTTTATTTGGATTCTAAATTTAAATATGGTATAATATAATGGGGTTAACATTGAACTTTTTAAAGTTTGTTTCAGTTTTAATATATAGATGACCCCTTATGATTAAAAAAATTACATACAATCAATCAACACCTTCCACAATTTACAATGGTACTTGACTTTTGTTATTTCATCAATTAGAATATAAGATATAGCCATCATTCAGATTTTTTTTTTTTTTTTTTTTTTTTTTTTTTTGCGTTCTGTACAATAATCTTATCGAGAACCTTTCTTTACAGAAAAATTATATTGCTTAATAAAATGAGATTCTTTGAATTTCCTAACTAATAAGTACTGCTACTGGGATCGTTCTATTTATTGTAAGGAAGGAGGAGGAGGAAAGTATTGCATACACACAATGGTAATACTGCAAGGCCTGAAAATATTTCTTTCTAAAGTAACAAAATAATTTATTTAATATTTTTGCAGCCAAAGAACATTCTACAAACTTCATTTTTAATGCAAAGAAAAGTTAAGGCGTATCTTCCTGAACTTCATCAAAAGTCAACTGCATGAAAGTCGTCCATTTATAATCTAACGAAATTTCTCCCAAAACAGTTTAAGCGTGACAGAGTGACTGCATAAAATATCAACAAAATTGTGGACGCTGATGTGAAACCCATTACATTAAATAAAGTATTGTGTAGAAGACAGTAAATAAAATCTTTTACTGCGTTTCTGTTTTCAAAGACAATGAGATGGAAAATGATTTCTGAGATTCACCTGTGATCAAGTCGAAGAAACTAAATGTAATCTATAAATACGTGTCAAAATTTTATTTCTAAAATTTTATAAATAAATCTGTCATTATTTATTGAAAATGTTTGTATTATTGTTTGAAAATTCTAGGTGCATGTTTCAAAGAAGGAGCTTTTACAGTGCAATATGTACAAAGGGAAACATATATAAGCTGAAAATAAATTTATTAAATTACATCTTCTTTGTTAAGATGACTTAGATTTTGAAGATTTTTTTTTAATCTGATATTTGTAACGAGTATATATTTATTATTTCAATAAAATATTTTTTTAGGTTTACTAAGCGTCATATTTCTTAAAAGGGATTTAATTTTCTAAGCAATTACTCGAAAAAAATATTATACCATATAAAAAATTATCAATTAAAACAACTATAATACTTCATTTTTCATACACCTTCTCTAATTTTAAATTCCGAAAATGTTTTCGCATTGATATTCAAAAACGTCAAGATAAACTAAGGAAATTTCCATTGAAATATCTGAAAAAAAAAATGTATTAAATAACAAAAAACTTATTCGCTTTACTATAATTATCATATCATCGGAGAGTTCAAAAATAACAAGTCATTGTAACAAAATCGAACTCTTACTTATTTTGACACCATATTATAAGCCAGCTATAGTTAAATTAGAGATAATATTTCCAGATTTGTTGCTGGGAAAATATCTTGCGTAATCTTAGGACGCACTGCTGCTTCTTAACAAAACGAATCATTCTCCTTTTCGTGTAGAAAAAACGACTTTTTTAAGTGAAGAACCCATTATTTTTCAATGTCCTTTCACGCACTTAACCACCTTAAGATGTTTGAATAGAATAAACGTGGCACTTGAAGCTGCACTTTTCTCAGAAAGGGAAATTGCCTGTCAAAAAAATATCCTTTATTTTTCAGTTGCTGAGTAAAATTATTTTATTAGGGTGGATATTCAAAAAGAGCACATTTCTATATTGAGGTAATTAGATTCATAATAAAGCGTTAGGTTACTTATTTACGTATTTTGTTACTTGACTTTATTTTGTAGCAACCCCTACTTTAATGTTGGCAGACATGTTGCGTTCATTTTTTCTTTCCTATATTAATTGACAGAAAAGTGATTCTTTGGCTGACGCATGGGACATTTTGCATTCTTTTTTCTACTCCTAAACAAATTTGAATAACAAAATTCTGACGAATTTATTAGTTATGTTTTTGTTTAAGTTACATGGAAAAATATTTATTTGAACTGCTAGATATGAATTTTTAAGTTACCGACGCACCGGTCACGTCAAGAAAAAGAGGTGTATATTTAAAAGAGGTGTATAAAAATGTATATTTAATCCCCGTCCGTGGGTCATCCAGAGAATTTCCCAAAGAAATATTTTAATAAATTTTGAACAGAATAAATTAGTAAGAGATAGTATGTATTTTCTTGCACCTTTTTCTTTGTAAATTTGCTATACATCTGATAAGATAACGATTTATAATTTTCTGTTATCCCAGCATTCATCGTTATTTATTAAAAATTTACGATGCCTTTTCTGAATTTAAATTCTGAATGTATACTTCAGAATCTATTTTTGAATAATCGTAAATGACAAAAATTAAATTTCCTTCTAAAATTTAAGCACTGTGTATCTAAATATCAACGAAATTTTAAAAAAATGAGAGAAAAATCTAACTAAATAAATCTCTTTAATTCGAGAAATAAGATGCCTTCATGATAAAAAGTTATCATATATAAGTCAAAAATCATGACATTTATTGTTTTAAAAAGAATATATTGAGTCTTATACAATTACATGTTGAGAAATTAAGCCAGTCAAAATACGATTGCACACTCTTAAAAAAAAATTCACGCACCTTAAAAAAAACAAAAAACACTTTCAATTCTTCATACAAGAAGAATGAAGAGAAAAAACTATTGCTACACTTGTGCAGATTATTATAAGTTATTACGAACTTTTTATTTTTTTATCTACTGGTCCATATTTAAGCTTGTAACAATTCACTGTATGCTTACTCATTACATAATTTAAATTATTAAATTTAATACCAATTTGAAAGCTTAGTTAATCTAAACACCGATGGAAATTAATTAGGCTAAAAGTATTTAACTTATTTAGTAAAAAAAATTATATTAAAAATATATCAGTTTTTTTAATCGTACACAACAACTGATTTTGAGAGCAATTCAATATTATTTATAAAATAGCTCAAAGTAGCTTTATTTTTTTGGAAATAATGAGCTGAAATCTATAATAAAATTTAAAATAAATGATTTGTTATATTTATAATAGAAGAAAAAAAAATAATACTGAATATGGTAACTCACCATGTTCGAAAATGGTTTAATATATGCAGAAAGTTTAACTAGTTCACATTCTGAACAGGATACATCCGTTATAAAAAATTCGTTCATTGAATCAAGACTTTAATTTACTAAATGAAACTTAATTTTGCATGATTATCTTAATCATTTCAATTTATTGTTTCACAAAGTATTACTATAAAGTCATAACTCTTACGACGTTTACGATTGAGAAAGAGCTTATTAAGAAAGCTTCCCGATTTCTATTTATATAAATATATAATGCTTCCGGTGATTGAGGTGGATGGTAACTAAAACTGAATTAATTTCCAATTCTTAATTATCTCTAACGAGGAACAAGTCTTTATTTTATTCTTTCCTATATTTTATTCTTTATTGGTCTTAGATCACAATTTAATCTTCCTTTTGCAGTTTACTTGCAACTATTGCTGGTTTTTCGCACCCAACAGTCATGTCTGAACTAATTTTACTTACCATTTGTTCGCGACGTTCTAATTGGTTGAAGAGGGAACTGAATCAGACGAAAGTAAAATTAAGACGATTCCAGCTCTTTCAACATTTTTTTCTCTGGTGCAAAACAAGAAGCCCCCCTCCCCTTCTTTTGTCTCTTATATTTTATGCATGTTGTAATTAGCTTTGAATATTTCGAAAACGTATTTTAGAACTGTTCGGGTGGATATCTGCTATTGATGATAAATAATTATTGAGTTAACAGTAAAGTTCTTGTTTTTTAATTTATTCGTTCATTGAAATCCCCTATTACTCTATTATAAAAATATATAGGAAGCAATATTTTTATAATAGAGTAATGGGGTTATAATAGAATAAATATATAGGATGGACTGTTTTTACTTTGCTTTAAACGTGATTTCGTGTTAAGCGATTTCGCGTTAATGAGGTTTGACTGTACTATAAAATATACAACAAAATATACAATAAAAATTTCAACTCACCTGTATCTGTCACAGCGATGTTAACGGCGTCTTTGTCCACAGCTAACCACGTGTATAGGCAGTGCGTTCCCTCTGGTAATTCTATCTCTCTCCACACATCCAAAGTCTGTGGAACATCGTCAGAAGTCATCTTACGAACTGTATACGGAACCTTCTCCATCTTCGCAGTATAATTTTAACGTCCTGTTCTTAAATTAAAAATAAGTTTATCAAATTTATGCAAAGATAAAGCTACAGAATAATTAACAATGTCTCTTAATAATGACAAAGTATCAAAACTTCAAACTGAAAATTCGGCGAGGGCTTCTATCTAGTTTGAAAACTTTTAGGTTGGCGCCTGTTTCTTATATGTGATTTTTTCTGCATCTTCTTTCAGTGCTTGGTATACTTTGAACTACTTAAACGAAAAATCTTTTTATTGAACACAAAATAGTTATTTATGCAACCAGATGCCAAAGTAATACTTTTTCAAACGATTTAAAATAAATATTTAATGTGTGCGTTAGCAGGAGTTAAATAATGTATCGATTTTGAAAAAGTTATATATATATATATATATATATATATATATATATATATATATATATATATATATATATATATATATATATATATATATATATATATATATATATATATATATATATATATTCCCATTTGAATCTTCAATTTCCGATTTAGAATTCTCTAGTATTTTCCTGCATTAGCGAGAGGCGCCTTGAATAATCGAGCGTCACTAGTAAACAAAAGCTCCGTACTTCGGTTTGCATCGCTTTTTGATATAATCAACTTTTGGAGCTTGCCAAACGTCATCGCATCTCTTCCCTTGTCTCTGGAAATTAACTTTTGTTTTTACTCATCCACGATTGTTTACTTATAATGGTTAACATCAAAGGTACCGTTATATATATATATATTATATAATAGAATATATATAATCATATAAATCATTAATTTACAAACTACAACGTCTTTTGCATATTACAACATAATATTAAAAAAAAAAAAATATGGTGTTTTGATATCGTAAAACGACACGGTAACGCTAGAAAGACATTGAGAATCGTAGTCGCTAGCGCACACGTATAGGAAGTGAATCTGCACTCGAACTGTTATACAGTAGTGTTCAGTTTCTCTGTGTCATTTCAAAGATCGTATGTTTCCTATGTTTAATATAAATTCGATCAAATTGTGAGAATAAATGTTAAGATACGAAAATATACTGGTGCTGTTGGTTGGACAATTTGCTGAGATAATTCTTGTTTGTAAACTTTCCTCGAAACGCAAAGTTGCTGCAAATTTCTTTCATCATCTGATTCGACCTGATGATGAAATCGCTCTGATCGTTGTACAGAAGTTACTGAAGTTGTTTAGTCCATCTGCGTCATCTAAATCTAACATAAGTTTTAGCTCTATAGGATGGACTAGAAGCAATCAGAGTAAAAATTCAACTTTAGGCCTCACCCATTCTTCAACAGTGCCAGTGGGAAGGCAAGATATAACCAGATAAGGCATAGTTCATAGAATAATAGTTATGGTTATGGGAAAAGACCTAGAGCAGTTGCTTCCGAAGTTTACCAGATCAGGTGCCAAAAATTTCTTTTGATGGTCATGTAATAATTACAGTCGATAAAACTCTGGAGTATTGGGAATTATCTGGAAATGTTAAAGCTATGTTTTTGATACGAAAGCATGCATTCTGATTGAGAAAAATCTTGGTCAAGAGCTTTCTGTATCAAGCATGCAGGCTGTATATCTATGAAATTGTGTTAAATGAGTGTTCACAACAGGACGTTTCTTCGGACTCGGATACTTTTCGTTTCAAGTGCTTTAAATTAATTTGGAAATCCATTTGCAATTCATATTCATTTTCTTATGTAGTTTTTCTTCTGATATATGACGTATTGGTATATTTTATGGATCGAGGTGAACTTCACTGGGCAAGATGAGTGGCAAAAGCCATACAGGCCATCAAGATATGGATACTCAATAAGCAATTCAGACTTACTAAGAGGGGAAAAAGTACTTCGAGCACTTCAGAAGATATTATTTTTTTTTCCAAATTTTTTTTTTTACAGTTTTCCTTATCAAGATATGAAACTTTTCTCACCTAATGCATATGCAAATTTTTTTTTTTTTTTTCGAACCATCTTATTTACCAGTGGCTTACATCTGATTCTGAGTTGTCAAAGAACTATGTTTATGAATAAATTTGATTTAGCCATTAATACCATTTTTATTCATAAAACTAACTAATCTTATTTAGGTTTCACATTTAGTAAACGTTCCTACTTGTTTTAGAATACATTTTTGAGGTGTACCAAGTGTAATTTTTATATTATAAAGTTTAGAATGCGATTACATTTCGTCAAACTTATATATATTTGAGAAATCCCATAAGTCAACTGACTTTAAAAATCCATAATAATTTAATTATTTATCTTTAGAGATCTCCATTGAGCACAAAGATTGTATTTAACCCCAAATAATACATTTTATTGGAAATAATAATACAGAATTTTGCCGGTTGACCCAGAAAGTTTTTCTCGATTTCCCAAAAGTTGTTCTCCCCTGACTTATGTGGTTTCTCAAACAACCGATTCATATGTATGATTTACTGTTTATAGTAGCAGTTAACTATTTGTAGATTCATTGATAACATTTTGTTGAATAACTTATCCCATTTCCAATCTGTTATTCCATTCAAATTATTTTTGTTGCAAAATAGAATCTATATACTGTTTTTTTCTTTTTTTAAATATATTTTAGACACATACAGCTAGGACTTTTCATTTACTCAGTATTTTAATGAGGAAAAAATTGTGACAATTATAAAAATTAAAATCCTTATATTACTTAGTTTATCCAGTAAGGAAATGGTTTTTAAAACATTACATTTAACTCTAACTTTCATTCAATATTATGTAAAAAAAAAACAAAAAAACACACAATTATTATTCCAATACGAATATATTTCTGAGGATAATAACTTTACTGTCCCATTATGTGAATAGCATAAGATAGAACTACAAAAATACAAACATTAATTTGTTGTGTTTGCAAAAAAACTTATAGCAGTTTTATTATGTTTCACGTGTAAAACTTTATGTATTGTGTAAAAATATCGTTTATGTCTGTATTTGTTAGTTTAGAGGTACCCTGAATTGGTTATTGGTTAGATGCACAGCAATAAATGTGAAATTTGTGGTTTTCACAGCTCACGAATAAGAACTGAAAAATTTTTGTTCATGAGAAGATCAATGTTATAAGTACATCTTCTAGTGCAACTAAAACATTTTGAAAATTTTACAAAGTTTCAATTTTGTTACTACAAGGTGAGACCGAAAAGTAAGGTGACTGATGTCATAATAATTACTGTATTATATATTTGCAGATAAGTACATCACTGTCCTTCAAAGTAGTTCCCGCCGTCTACAATACACTTCTGACAACGTTCATACAAGTTCTTGAAAATTCTGAAAAATTCCGCCTTTGAGACTGTCTTAAGTTCCCTAATGCCAATTTCACTCGTAGAAAGAGGAAAAAATCTGCTGGCATCAGGGGAATAAGGATTTTTCCCTCTTTCCACGACTGAAATTGGCACTGAAGGGAAATCGATTTTCAAGCATCTCAGACATTCAAGCTGCTGTTACCAAGGAACTTAAGACAGTCTCAAAGGAGGACTTTTTCAGAAGTTTCAAGAACTTGTATGAACGTTGTCAGAAGAGTATTGTAGACGGTGGGAACTACTTTGAAGGACAGTGATGTATTTATCTGCAAATATATAATACAGTGATTATTATGACATCAGTCACCTTACTTTTCGGTCTCACCTTGTATTAAAGCGATATATTCCAGTGCAACATTCTATGTAACTTCAACTATCTGAAAGCATGATAAAAAAACTTTAAAAAGAAATCTTGCACTGAAAGCTTTCAATTTCGAAAGGAGGAAAATATAAGTAAAAATAAATATCTAATTCATCACGTTAAGAAAAAAATACCAAATCTTACCTAAAAGTTTCTCCAACAACCGGTCAAATACAGCTAACAGGAAATTCCAATGTGAATTGATGTAAACTCTCAATTTTCAACTGATTCGCTCAATCACTTCGAATGGGCGCCAACATTAAGCGCATCACATATGCTGTCATAACACAATGAGATAATTCCACTCTCAAGAGGCCCTTCACGAGGAACGAGGACTCCTCATAAATAAAAAAAAACTCCTCCTACCAAATACGACTTGGACAGACAGATGCCCCGTCGAGCAAGAGCAAGTATCGCTCTCTGGAAATCACTTTGCAGGAAGGAAACAGGAAAGGATGTTACAGAGTGGATGGATACTAGAAATGTGCCTTGACATCGTTGCTTAGCAACGGCGCGTGGCAAACACTTTCAACTTCTTTCTTCTCAGTCACTATTCTGGAACCGAGCCAGACAAAAGATCCAAGACGTCACTAGTTAGGAGAATCATTGTAAGTAAACAGTTTCCGAATGCAGGGATGATTTTTTTAGGCCTCTGGGGTCCTTGAAAAAATATTTTTGGAGCGAAAAAAAAAAATAAAAAAATTGCCACTTTAGGATATTTCTTATTTCGTATTACCATTTGTAGAATCCAAGCAACAACTGAATAATTAAGAGATTTTATAAACTTTTCTCATTGAACATACATATTAATTGGTATCCCAATACTAATATATGCTAATAGAATTCACTTGTTTTACTGTTTGCCACTTTACATTTCAATTAGATTCCTTGCAAACAATCCTAAATTTTCCAGTTTTTTCTGTAGCAACGTATAATACTGATCTCACACATTATTTTCTAAAAACGTTATTGTTTAAAACTCAAAGTATGAATGAAATAATTACCTCGAAATAAAGATTGTCATTCTTATTCAATAAAAAATACATATTTATAGGCATAAAATGAGTCATATTGTATATTGTTATCCACTTGGCTTTCAGATAGTCCCTCTTCACTTCATCTCCAACACTCTCCGGCTGTTTTACTGCAAACAAAAATGTCTTAGCTTCGAATATTCCGTCATAGAATGCGCTGCATGATGTTACGAACACTAGTGGAAGTAAAAGTGGCGGGAACGGCACTTGCCTCATTTTATGTAATATTAGTAATTTCTGACCGAAAAAACGAAATAATTTTTCAGTTTCCTTCTTTACTTTTGGCAAATGCTCCTTCACTTATGACCACTTCACTCACCCACTATTCACTAGTTATGATTAGAATCGCTATCAGATGAAATATTTTTTTCTAGAAACAACAATTTTATAATGATATGCAACTCTAAATCATTTGACAGATGAAATGACCCATCGCGGTAAGTATCGTATATATATCCCAGTAAAAAAAAATTCTAGAGTGAAATACATCTTGAAGAATAGTATATTGCATTTTGTAATGAAATGCCTTGCAGGCCAAGGCCGTTATGAATGTGTAAGAAATGTTGTCAGAAAGTTTAAAAAGTGACATTTGACCAGACGTGGTGGTATTGTACGATAATTTTTTTAGTGTTTCATAAACTCTTGTACTGTAGTTTTTTATTTGGAATAACTTTTTGATATAAAGATAACGACTCATCATAATGGAAAACTTTTTGGCACAAACCATATTTTTAATTATTTTATTTTAATTAATTTTCAATGAAGTCAAATTTAGTATGATTAGCAAATTAAATAAAAACACAATTACATCCTACGTCTATAAAAAAACTAGTTATTTTCACAAAATCTTAAGCATATACAGCATGAATGGTTCTTGTTATATACAAATAAAAACTTATCTTTGATAATCAATACGGGATTAAAAAATATACATTTCAAAGAAACGAAAAAAGTTAAATTTTGGCTCATCAACTACAACGACCTTCATTGATAACATGTGCTTAAAATTTAAAACGTTTGCAATTCTACTCAAAGTCTAAATTCGGTCACGAGACCCACTCCCCGGCCGCCCCCCCCCCCCCCCCATCCCTCTATATACATTAACACACTCCTACAGGTAGAAATACAAAAGAAGTTGGCCAACTACAAGCACCATGGCCAACAAGGTTGGTCCGGCTAAAAGTAAACAATGTCCTTTAACTATCGCCAATGGATATCCAATTTTCTCTTACAACCACACCCCCCAATTGTATTCAGCTATCCACAGGCAAGCAATTCCAATCATCAAACATCCTATTGTTGAAATAATGTTCACTCCTTTCTGTATTAACCTACGATTTAAACAATTTATTAACCCCGCAACAAACAGATTAACCGCAAGCGAGATTTTCAAAAAAAAAAAAAAAAAAAAAAAAAAAATTACTTGCTCCGCAAACAATTATGCGAAATTAAATTTTTATCTAACAAATATTTTCATACATAATTTAAATTTCGTAAACTTCTTATTTTGGCTGGGTTTTTAGAAATTTTTTCGATTTTTCTCTTTAATTTAAACCGACAAACGTTCGGAAAATTACCAATCCAGCGTCTGAAGTTTTTTTAAAACCTTTTTTAAGAAAAATCAAAGAATAAAAAAGAAAATTAAAATGTATAATTTTTACTTACAGCCTAGAACAGAAGTCGCATGTGAAACTGTTACCATAGCCTTCAAGCTTGCGCAGTTATATATCGCAAGGAAACGAAAATTTCTCTCTTCATTTATCGCTTTTTTTTTTTATCAAAAAGAAATAAACACAGCTTCCTCTATCCGTCATTCCTATTGGTTTCTTCAAAAGCCCTCCGGACGTCTTACGTAATCACAGCTGGCCATAGTGTTTGGTTTTTGACGTAAAATAACATTATTTCTGGACTTGTTCGTTACTTTATTCAGGTTTCATTCAAGGTCATATTAGGGGTGGGGTTATAAGGTTCAAACATAACCTTAACTCCCAAAAAAATATTTTCCATTTTATATCATAGAGTCGTACTTAAATTATGTTACACGATTTTAATTTTTTGATCCCCCCTCCTCACCAGGTCACGTTCGAGCCCCCCTCCCCCCTTTTCAATTACAATACCGTCCTAAAAAATAATTTCGTTACATTTTAATTAATTTCAAAAATTAAAAAAAAAAAAATGTATAGTTATGTAGTTTTGAAATCAACTTTGATCGAATTGTGTCCAATTTATTGCAGATCAACTTTCTGGGTCAAATTTCTTTTTAAATTTTAAATTAAAAAAATGGTGCTGATCAAGTTTTGTCCGAAAAAGTAAAATTATTAATTAGCGCAAGCAAGCAATTACACCCTTCATGTCAAGGTCTATGTCATTGAACAAACCTCTTCTCTACTACCTCTGAGTGTGACGTAATTTATTAATGTCCCTAAACATTATACTACTCGGATATATAATTTCTTCTTATTAAAAACAATGGGAATAGACCGGTTGGTTTTTCTCAACGTTTTCCATTTTTGCGTATAATACGTCGTGGATGGACCGTGACATGGAAAAAGCGAAGTGAAAATTTAACTTTTTGCGGGAATTTTTTTTTTTTCAATTTAAAGTTAAAATAATAAGAAACTCATAAAACAAAGTTTTTAATATTCATTCTTAATATGCATAGCCAATTTTTATATTCATTACCATAGCGCCGTTTCTGTTGTCAGCCTGTGCTTGGTTGTTTGCATCTAATTTTTAATATTAAAAAAAAAACCTATATCAGAAAAATATGCGGCATACTAAAAGCTTCATAATTTATTTATTGAAAAATGAATGTGAATTTATGTATTCACGTCCAAATATCTTTTATTTATTCTAATTAAAACAATTTTGGCAACTTGAAAAAGTTTTCAACAATGATCAGTTAAATGGGATTCATCAGAATTTCAAAAAGGTTATAGAAACGTTATGTACAAGCTTTTAGTGACAGTGACATCCCACAAAACTTTAAAGAAAGCATTGTCATCGACATCGAATCTATCTTTCAAGTTTCAACCCGATCAGATGTCGCAAGGGGATTAACTATGCTTTCTCAGATTTTCCCGGCAGCCACACATACACATACAAACAAAATCGAAGTTAATATAATATAAACGTTTTAAAAAAGTATTATTTACAAATTTTATTATCAAGACTCACATTAATTAAAGTTAGTCTGCAATAAAGTTGAGTTTAGTCGGAATTAATTCCAAAACTACAAACTATGTAACTATGCATTTGTTTATATTTCATAAACGGGGTGGATGGTAAATTAATTTTTTTAGGAAGGGAAGGGGTGGCAACAACGGGGCAATTTTAGGGGAGGGGTCAATCAAATGTGACATAGGGGGCGAGTGGGGGGGGGGGAGGAGAGTCTAAAAAAAGTCACAAATATGCGTGACTTAAGTGTTGTATGTCCCAGGATGAGTAAAACTATTCTTTTAACTCACCCCCAGAAATGCAAGTTTAGTTACAGCCAGGGGTGTAGTGGAGCGGGAACGCGTGGGAACGGCGATCCTTTACCTTTTTAGAAGGAGGAACGGCGTTCCCTCACCTAAAAAATTTGTGTTTGAAATTATTTTTTTTTGCATTTTTTTCTTTTCTTTTTTTCTTTACGTGACCCTTAACGGAAAGTCAAATAAGAAAATGAAAAAGTTCTATAGTGAGAACTATGCCTTCGTATTCGATCCATAACTTCAGAGCTGAGCAGGCAAGTTCAAGTATCTGAAAAATACTTGAAAGAGGCGCGGCAACCCGCACATGGCCATTCCATTAACAATCCGATTGATGCATTAGACTCCCTCTCCTCCCTCCCAGTATTTCAATGTTTTAATGTTCAATATCATCAAAATTAAAATGATATTGGTGTTTGTCCGTTAACCTAAAATATTACTCCATCTGTAATAGAATTTAAATAAACGAAAGAATTTCATATTAATTTATTATCTAGAATTCTAGAAAATATGGTTAATATGGTATCTAGATAAAATGTTGTCCCATGTTAGATTGTTTTGTATAACTCTAAAACTAGACAAAAACCATTTAATATTTTGTCATAATGTAGGTGACAGATTAACCCTCTGAGTGTCCAGGTAATGGGCGAAATTGTACATTTTTTTCCCTGCAATAAATTTTAAATCATATTTCTGATTCAAATAAATAATTTTTTATTTATTTAGTTTTAAATGGGTTTTAAACTATTATCCTAATAAAAATATTTAAAAAAATATTTTATTCCAAATTTTATTTATAAATTTAAAAGTGTTAAGTATTGCTGGGGATCAAAGGACGTATATATACGCCCAGAACCCTCAGAAGGAAAAAGTGAAAAAATATTGATGATATGTAACAAACAAGTTTTGCACGGAAATTGTTTCTTATACAGAGAAATACTGGAACAAACTTAGGTAAAACCCCTCCCATAGAAATTTTCTGGTTGAGCCAAAGCTATTAAGAAAGAAAAACTTCTCTACATTTTCATTTCGAGAAGGAAAAAAAAAAAAAAAAAAAAAACACGTAAAACTCTTAATCGACGTCTGCAACAATCGCAATCTTTTTAATTCATTTTGAAAACAGATTTCGAGGAGCTACAGAATCTGGGAATTTATTCGATCCTATTGCATGTTAAGGAATCTCTGAAATTCTGGATTGGTTGGTTGTTTTCAGATTATCTGGCACCGTCATCAACACGAGGTCTATAATGCGCCGAAATATTCGTCATTAGACAAGCCAACATACATTTATAAACACCCGTGCCTAACACGGGACTCGAACCCGCAACCACGCGGTCTAGAAGCTAGAACGCTAACACTACACCGTTTGGTCGGCCTGAAATTCTGGAAGTCAGATGATCAAGTTAAATCTAGGCTCTGAAAACACAGATCAGTTGACTACCCTATTATGATGAGTTCTAAGTCAAATGTGTTTGAATCTAAATTCGATCTCTTATGGAAATTTTTCTGAATGAAAATTATTTAAAAAAATCATGTCAATATCTGTTTAAAATGTGTTGTAAGTAATCTGTTTAAAAATTGTTGTAAAAAGTCTGTTTAAAAATTTGTGTCAGTAATATGTTTGAAAATGTCTTATATTCTATTTATAAAGTATCAAATAAGCTGTTAAAATGGATTGTGCAAAGCGAATTGTTAAAAATCCATATAACTTAATAGTTTAAAAAATTATTTAAATAAAAAATGTCTAAACACACATTTTTTTCTTTTAAATTTTTGAGGTTCTCGTAATCTGTTTTGAGATTACTGAAGTAGTATTAATAAAGTTATTTATTCTTCGTTGTCATTTTTACTCCCTCCCCCCTTCCCCTCTCATCACCACAGAAAAAAAAGTAAACATTTGTAACGACATGACATGGCGTTCCCACACCTTTTCATTTTACACTACACCACTGGTTACAGCCCTGGTCACAGTTTAGAGAGAATATGTAAATTAAATATCTTTTTCAGAATATTAAATCCCCTTTTATTTAAAACGCACAGGTTTAATTCAAATCGTAACCAACACAAGATTTTTCTAAAAGTAAAGCTTTTTTGTAAAATTATTGGAAAAAAGAACACACACACACACACACACACACACACACACACACACACACACACACACACACACACACACACACACACACACACACACACACACACACACACACACACACACACACACACACACACACACACACATACAGTGATCTTGAAAATATGATGGGAAGATATTCAGTGTTTTGTTCCTAATACAATACAATTATATGTTTATAAGAATATACTTAAAAATTAACTCACTCTATATCTGGAGAACGTTTGTCATCTTTATTCCTTTCTATTCTCTCACCACATTGTCAATGCTTTAAAAACATGCCAATCATTTTATTTGTGTCACCGTACTGCTTTCCTCTTATTGTTAAAACTTGGAAAATAAATCCGGTTCGCAGACGATAACTAACAAGTGATTAAATTAATGCGTTTTTATTACTGAAACTAAGCAACAGGGATGTCACAAGTAACCCCATAATTCAATAATGTCACAGCTCAATTGACAAATAACAGCAAAAAGCGATGCACAAAACCCTTCTTCCTATGACTTATTATTGTTTCATTCATTTCTAGAAAAGTGTACGTGTTCAACCACGTACATTCACTGGAACCTGTTTTCGTGAAAGGTATGGCTTGCTTTAAAGCGAATAAGTTATACATACTTATCTCTTGAACAAAAAGAATATACTGCACAAAAAATATTATTAGAATTGTTTACTTCTCATAAAGAATCTTTATGTTGAATATTGACATTAAGAAAGATTTCTTGAAAAATATCTCTGTGAGAATCATTAAACACAAATGATTATAAACCTCAAAATTTAATAGTGATCCTTTTTTTGAATTCTTCTTAATAGGTTTTTTTTTTTTTTTGATTAGGTGCCCCACAGGCTAAAGGCACTATCTCCGTTCTTTCAATTTTCATGATGATTATGTTAGTTTAATTTTTTTTTTTTTTAAAAGAAATACAAATCTCATATAATGATTGGTAAAAAAGCTTTTCGTGTTTAAAGAGTTGAATTTGCAAGAGGTAAATAGCAATTTCTGAACTTTGGTCGGCAATCTTATGATAAGAAAAATAGATACAGTGTCTTTCATCTCTAAAGTACAGAATTATCTTTCAAATTTTTTAACATCGGATCAAAGACCATTACTTTCTAACGTGCCAATGGCAGATTCGATCGTAGAACTTACGGTCCATGGAAAATTGTACGACACTTTCCGGTCAACCTTAAATAAGAACAGGAGATGTAGAATAGGGTGGTTTGAAAAAATTATTTTTCAAACGCATTAGATGAAAAAAGTTATTACGTGTCATGATAAGAAAAACGGTAAAAAAAGTTGAAAAAAAATATATATCTTTCTTTCGCGTACTCCACCTTAAAGTTAGAAAAAATAACTATTTTTCCTGAATTTATTATAATTTCTAAACGTTATATATTTGAGAGGCAATAGTTTGCAATGTGTAGTGAAAGGGTGGTATAACACAGGAAATCAATGCATTTTAAAAACATATATCAATAATAAAAATACTCAAAAGTAATATATTTTTTGTTGAAAATAATGATTGTTCTGTAAAATGGCAACTAACGTTATTTCTTAATTTTTTCTTCTTAAAATTTCATATAATTTACCCATTCACTTCAAAGTTATGAATAAATACGAAAAATAAATTTTTTCCATCAATTTGTAGAATACATCAGTCACTAAATTACCGAGATGCATTGCATTGTGTGAAATGAATAGACAGAACTTGGAGAGAAAAAAAAAAAAAATAGTAATTATTCAATACCTTTGAAGCATTGATAAAAACTGTGTTTTGGCGGGCTTCAATGCGAGTGACCTTTTCTTCTTTTAAAGCTCATAAACTTGCATAGGTAGTCATTGAATCGTGGAGCACATGGCTGTGATGGGAAGTGGTGGGACTGCCATTAATACTAGCTAAAAAGATATTAACTGCAAGATCAAATTGCACATTGGGATACCACTGCAGTGGGATATATGTCTCCTATACTTCAATGAACTACCATTCAAACTCCTATTCCAATACTTAGATAGTTCTACAACAGGACCAACATCTTTCAGTGAGAATATTTCAAAAACTGGAGACCTGTGAAAATCTTCCATTGGCTGATTTTTTACACGTTGAATGTTCAATTCAACAGGTTGAGAGGAAAGTACTGAGAATAAAGAGACAAGTTATATCTTCTTGATATATTTGTAGGCCAATTGATATTGATCAGGCCAATGACTTGGTAGCTTGATAAACCCGGTCCCTTTTCACACTCCAGATAGCTAACAACAGAAAACCAGAGTACTTAGACTTTATGTGAGTGAAAGTGTGTGATAGTGTGACTGACCCATTTTGTATACAGAAAAAGTTGTTGGTGGAAAAATCCTTAAAGGACATTATCTAACGACACTCAATTTCCTAGCAAGAACAACAATTAATTGAAATCAATCGAATGAGCGGTTATAAACATTTAAAAAATATAGAATCATAAAATTGTAAACAACACAAATCCTGTTTGATGTTGCTATTCATTTTACCGAAAAATCCTTGTAGTAGAGGCAGGTTAATAAGGTATTTTTTGCACTTTTCGAACGTTTTGAATCATCTACAGTTAAAGCCTTTTTAAAAGACACATTGATCGTAACATTCCTTTGAGTAGTTTAGAAAGAGTGACTCTCACAAAAATACGTCTTGCTTATCAATACAGATAAATAGATTGTAAACATGAAAGCCAAAAAATACTTGTATCTACTTTGATATTTAAAAATACAACACAATTATTTTTATTGAACTCCAAGGTAGTTTAAATGAGTCCTAATATTTGGTGATTTGCATACAGAGGTTAAATTTTTGGGAAGTATTGGTCGAACGGTGGTTTATAACAAACGTTGTGCAGCAATTCAGTGGATCCATATGCTTAGTAAAAATGTAATATCACTAGTTAGAAGAGGACATATAATTTTAGATGTGTTGCTTTGAATAAATTAGCAATTTTAGAAACTTTGGAAGTATCATTGCCATTTCAATTGGCTATTCTCATTTATTAAAGACAAGCAGGACAGATCTTGGGTTGCTACCATATAAAACAGAACTTATTAGATATTACTATAGATGAGATTAACAATCTTTCTAGGAAAATATGCATGAGAAACTATTGATATGGATAATGAGTTTTGTATTATATTATTTAATTTAAATAGCAAAATAGACTCTAATGTGCAAGTACAATACGGGTAGTAGAAATGGTATTCTTTTGATTAAGTACAAAACAACAGTTGACATTTAAAGATGTACCTCCGAGCAGAACACTATTGAGCTTCAAATTTGATAATTAAGTTATAATTAGCAGAGTAAGAGCAAACACATCCTTATCACAATAACAAATACAGCAACTTAGGTAAATTCGAAAAAGTTTTTGAACTTGAAAGATAAAAGGACAATGGATGCTGGTAAACATCACATGAAAGGGGTGATCTTTGGAGAAGTTAAAACCTAAAATTAAAAGCTATTGAAATAAGAAATAAGATTAAGGGAGTCACAAGGCACCTGCTCTATCAAGGTTCATAGGGAACCTTCAGACTTGGTGAATAAATATGGGCGTGATAGAGAAAGGAATATTTAGAGATATAGACAACCAAAGGATACACACAGAGAGGCTTTGAAAGACCCTGAGATTTTTTTAATGTGCCGTAAGGACGAGTTCTGATGGAAGAGTGATTTTTCCTAGAGCAACAGCGATTATGATAAAAACCAGTAAGTGCAAATTCCTGAATTTCCCAGCTGTATTTAAGATTTTGGATTTAGCATTGTTAAAACAGTCATTGTGTTTATAATTTTTAACTTGATGTATTTAAAAACCTGCAATAATCTTATTTAATATTTTTGAATTAGCCATACTTATGGTATGGTATTTTAGTGGATGAGAGAGAATTTACTAATTACTAATTTTGAGGCGTTCCGGGCTACAAATCAAGATAAAACATTTCTTTAATTTTAATCTTCCATTCTTTCACGTTTGATGTTATAAATTGGTAATAATATTAGTATGCATCTAAAATTGGTATTTAGAATTTTTTTATTTGAATTGTATGGATATTCATAGTTGTTGTATACCCAAGATGATAATTATATTTTCTTATTTGAATGATATTGCCTTTTATATCATATATCTCTCTATTTAAAGTAAAATAAATAATGTTCTAAATTAAATTAACTTGTGTTCTGATCATTAATACAGGCAAACTAACCATCGCTACGATCATATGACCCTTGAGTAATCATGCGTAGTATAATTACTTTTGATAATTTAAAGTCTAACATTCGGGGAAGCTTCCTTAAAAAATTAAAATTGATTAACAAGGTGCTACTGAACAGATAGTGCCGTATCCTTATAGAATTATAGGGACTTAACATAATTTTTTTTATTAACAACATAATTTATTTTACTTTAAATCGAAATATGATATCAATGGCAATATAATTCAAATAAGAAAATATAATTATCCTTTTGGGTATACAACAATATCCAAACAGTTCAAATAAAAAAAAATTGTAGCTATCAATTTTAGACGCATACATATATTATTAACATTTTGTAACATCAAACTTGAAATAATGGACGATTAAAATTATGAAAATAATTGACCTTGATTTGTAGCCCTTAGCAGGCAATGTTAAACAAAACAACTTAACATTGCAGATCGAAGATCCCGTCTTAACACTACCCATCAAGAAATGGAGACTAATTTTACGTACCCTATATTAGACATTTACGTACTCCATTGAGACATTAATCAGAGTTGAAGACACAAAGCAAATCCCCGTTCCTTTTGAACTCCTTGCTTACAAGACAACGCTAACTGTCATCTTTATCGACCACAATGTTCAGGCAAATATTTCGACCAGAGCCAAATAATGAAGCAAGTAAAAATCGAAAATTTAATGAACAAACCCTCAAGGTCTAAATTCGGTTAAATGTATATGAAGGCTTGCCTTCCATTCATGCTTTTTTGGATTATGGCAACTGACAACGAGTTATAATTTTGTCGGGTTAAGAATCGGTACATATCTAATAAAAAATATAAATTCGTCTTCTTGGTAAATCAATTATGCCCAATATATTCAAAAAACACTGTTACTGTCAGAGTAAAAATAGAATCGTTGCCTGTATGGAAAAAAGCCATCTGCAATATTGGATTATCTACTACGCAAATGCTTTGTTGAAAAGTCAGCTAGCAAAAAATACAGCCTAAGGGGTATAATAGTCTCTCCCTCCAACATCAACTCTACTGTTAAATCTCATAATTTGTTATTACTAGTTTCAACTCTGAAATCCATTTGTCCCTCAGGACATGTTTAGAAATTACAAAGATATCAATTTAAACTCATAATAACTAAGCTCCAGGCAGCACTATTCGAACTCCAAGATTAATTGCCATATTTTAATGTGAATGAAATAGTTGTAAAAAAATCCGAAAAAAATAAATTTTCTTTTGTGTCATGTACCATTTCCTTTTTTGGTTATAGACTACATCAAACCGCTTCTATTTTTAAACATTAAAATTGATACGAGTAGTTTTTGGCTTCTATATTTACAATTTTTATAAAAGGCAATAATTTTGTGATTTCATTCAAATTTTTTTTTAACTTATGTATTTATGATTTAAGTAGTAATCAAAATAAAGACATATTTTTAATACTATTATTGTCAAACAGTTATTTCAATAGGGCCCATTTCTAGTTGATAAGGATTTGCATTAAAAATCTCTCATTTAGTACATATTTGGATAAAACTAGGCCCTGTAGCATTAGTTATAGCAATTTTACTGATTATAATATAAATTAAAGATGGCCTTCAATTTAGTGCCTACTTAGATTTTTCTAGACTTTTAATTTGTTGTTCAAGATATTTTTCTGTGTAAAAAAAAATCTTATGATTTTTTTGCTACTATTTGTTTGATGCTTTCATCTAAAATTACTGGACTAATATATTAGAATTTCTTTTTAGAATACTCATGTTTCTTTTTACAAATATCCACGTGCTCAATTATGTAGCACCTATCATTTACCTTGTTACCGTATAGTACCACAAGTCAAGTATCAAGATGATATTCTACATTATTTATAGTGTCGTGCAAATTCTCAACCGATATTAGATAGTGGAAACTACAAAACTCTCTTACGAACTCTTTTAGTCACAATTTCTAATATTAAATTGTTATTACTTATCGAAGTGATTGTAGCATAAATTAAAGGAGTTCTTATTTTTTAATGAAAATAAGGTTGGGAGTCTGACAAATGCACCGTACCCGTTTACTTAAATGAAATTTAGGCCCCCTTTTGAATACAACGTAACCTAATCTAGGAACGCGGCAATGTTCCGCCGCCAAGTCCGATGTCAAAGCGGCAATCATGCAAGTATATATTATGTTGGCAGAGCTTAGGCCCATTTTCGATCCCTCACAGCTCAGCTTCTATTATAGCTAGAACCCTGATCCCCCCCCCCCCACCTCATCAGGTTGCCCCGGGTGAATAGATGAAAAATAACAACATAATTGATAACATTGAACAAGGGAACATAGTTAAAAAATCCTTTGAAAATTCTGCGAAGTCACAGAAGTACAAGAACGGTATTTTGTTCTTGTTCTTCTATTTCACCTTCTGATTCTTCTTCTGGTTGTGACCAAAACTTTAGCTAGAGCTACAGCCAAAACTATAGGATGATTTTACACTATTCTTTTTTTATTCTACTCAGCTTGATTAGAGGAAGTTCCTTTTGTATAATTTGATAGGTAGGAGGGTTTATACCACCCGGAAATGATCCCGATACTTGGAACTTTTAGCTAGGCCTATAGCTTAAACGATTTAATATATTCATACCATTCTTTTTTTATTCCTCTTAGCTTAATTAGAGGAATAGCTTTTTGTATAAACTAATGAGTACGAGGGTCTATACCCCCAGAAATGATCCCGGAAATTGGGAAATTTAGCCCGGGTAATGACTGATTAAAACAGATCAATGGATTTCAGATATTCACCTTTCGCTCACTTTCAAGAAGAGACTTTAATACCTTAAGTTGAACTATCAAAACAATTTAAATAGAAATAAATAAAAATTACTTATTTTTTAATTAAATTGCATGCTTATCAAAGCCCTGAAAACACGTGTTTTAACTTTTTACTTAGAAAACCACTTTCAGTTTAAAATAAAGTTTCCTAGGTGTCTGGTCGTATTTAAACCATGCATCTCCTGATCACTAGCCTTATATCTTAACGACTCCACTATTAAGGCTTGCTGAATTTCTCTTGAAATAATAACACGTCTTATATTTCAAGTCATATGTACAAAAAGCCCGCCAAGTAAAACAATCAGTCAGAAAAAGTTGTGAAATCTAATGTTTGCCGCCAAGTGACCTCGTGTAGTTTCTTTGGGATACTTGTTCACAATGAATTAAATTGGGATTATTAAGGGTAATCCCCATTGGCAATCAGCACTTGGCAGGCTAGAATTTTTATAAAATTAATCTCAATTCATAGCAATGGATGCAAAGTAAATGGAATTAATGCGAAGTAATTCTAGCCTGCCATGTTCTGATTGCATATGGGGATTGCCCCTAATAATCCCAATTTAGTTCAATGAGTACAAGTTCTTCAAAGAAACTAAACGAGGCCGCTTGGTGGCAAACATATTTTACAACTCTTTCTGACTGATTGTATTAATTGGTGGGCTTTTTTTATAACGTCTAGTTGTTGTCTGGGAGATAAATATTTCTAGAGTTTTAATATGCTGTACAGGTCATTTTTTTGGGTCTAAAATAACTTTAAATGCTTTTGTTGCAATTTGTTTGATGTTTGGCCTTTTTATTTTTATTTTTAGCCCTAAGATGGTTGGACTAAAGGTTCAAGCCAGAATTGTTTTCTAAGTTTTAAAAGTAAGAAGAATTAATTTCCTTGGTGCATTACTCTACTCAGGTCACGAAAATTGTTTCCAGCGAATTTCCGTACACATGCACTTTTTAAGAAATAGATAAAACAATTATAAGTCATATGATGGGGAGTTTTGTTCACCGCTTTCTGCACTTATTTGTCAAATAATTAAGCCTGGACATTTTTTAATTATGCGGATACTTGTGACATGCTTGTTATTCAATTTCAGTAATAAACCGCATTAATTTATTCCTTCGTTACTTTCCGTCTACAAGTCGGATTTGTTTTCTAAGTTTCAAAAATAAAAATAAAATATTGCAGAGACACAAATAAAATGGTATGTATATTTTAAAAAATTTGAAGAAGACTGGGAAAAAAAAAAGTAATAGTAAAGATGACAAACGTTCTTCATAAATATGGTGAGTTATTTTTAAATATATTCTTAAACATATAATTGCATTGTATTGGGAACAAGAGACCAAATCTCCACCCATTATATTTTGAAGAACCCTAAGATTTTTTTTGTTTTGTTTAACAATTAAAAAAAAAAATAATAATAATAATAATAATAGTAATAATAATAATCTTCACTTTTATAAAAAGTTTTTTCAGTTTTGATTTGAATTAAAAATCTATGCGTTCTAAATAAAATGGGATTTAATACGAGGAAAAATATCCAATTGACACATCCTCTCCTAACTGAGACCTAAATAGAAAGACAAACAAGTCATTAGATTACATTTGACTTTGACAAAAATCAAGCATTGTGGACTGCTCTGATAACATGAGACGTCCGGAGAGCTTTTTGAGAAGCCAATAGGAATGAAGGAAGGATAAGGGTAGATGTGTCTAATTTTTTTTAATATTTTTGTTTGATAAAAAAAAAAAGCAATCCACGGGAGTGAAACCTCTCGTTTCTACAGTTTCATGTGTGACTTCTGTTGCTGGCTGTAAGTAAAAATTTTATACATATTTTTATAAAATTTTCTTTTATATTCTTTGATTACTTATTTTTCTTAAAAAGATTTTTTGAAATATAATCCATAAAATAAAGGTTTTAATATCAGGTTGGGAAAAAAGAAGCTTTCGGCTAATTTTTTTTATTATTCCAAAATGATAACTGCATACGAAAACATCGAAGCTAATAATGAAAGTAATCTCTCTTTAAATCTACAATCGTCTGCCAATGCTTTGGCAACTTTTCATTCTGCAAAGAACTGTGGCGGGCGTGAGTCCAGAAAGAGATGGATCTCATTAATGACCTCCTATTTTGAATTGAAGATTGCGCCATCAAGATGAAGGTGCAGGTGTGAAAACAGGTACAAATCCAAAGGGGCTATGGCTGGACTGTATGTGAGTGTTGCATCAAATTCCACTCCATCTCTTTGTGAGTCCAGCCGGTCATCATACCCACATGTACCGGGCGTTATCTTGATGAAAGAGAACCACCTTCCTTCTGAACTCGTTCTTCGTTTTTCCGCAAATTGTACCACGAACATTGATCAGCATGTTGCTGTATATTGCGCTGTTTATAGTTTGTCCACTTATCTGGTACTCTTTGTAGATAATTACGCGACATTCCAATCAGATACAGAAAAACACCTTCTCGTTAGTTAGGGTTTGTCTTGCCACCAAGCCTGTTGATTCCTCAGGTGCTGACCACCCTCCTTTACGAATTGTATTATTGTAGTACACCCATTTTTCATCACAGGTTACAATTCGGTTCAGAATTTGCTCTTTCCATTGATCTCTGAGCAGAGTCAAACTGATCGTTTTTCTATTGCAGCAGTCAATTCGTGAGGCACCCACAGGTTGTGCTTACACGTTAAATTTATGCGCTTCAGACCATTAACTATTGCTTTTTGTCAAACGTCACGCTCTAACGCAATAGTTCGTGGTGAAACATTTATGTCTTGATCAATGATTTACTTTAACTGCTAACAATCAACTTCAATACGGCGGCAAGAACGTGGTTCATATTCAATGTAGAAATTTTTAGCTTTAATTTTTCGAAACCAATGTTTCATAAAAAACAGTATTGATGCCAAATTTTTTTTGGTGGCATTCAGTTGCACTGAGATTGTTACGGAACTCTGAGTACATAATCGTTCTGATATGTTAACGCGAGAGCTCCATTTTAAACACATTTTTGATTCTCAAGATAACACATATTTAGTGAACAAATTACACAGTCGTGTAGTTCAAATTTTTAGCTTTCTAATGTAAAAAATCGTTTGTAGAAAGATTAACAACCACAAAATTACTAGCTGTTGCCGAGGAGATAATTCCCCTTGGCCGAAAACGTTTTACTCAACCTAATATAAATCTTTCATATGCATTGCCAATTTTGGTGTGCAATTTCTACTTATTGAGCTCAGATAGAGTTTTGATAGTATTTGACCTTTACGAACAAAACAAAAATTTCAAACTATTTGCAAACTTTTTTTTTTTACCCCAAAACTAGGTTGAATACAATGTCATCCACAACGAGTCTGTTTGCCTAGATGCTGTTCGAATGACGGCAAATCAACTAAATTAGCCCTCTGAAGATTTAGACTCTTAAGTTTAAAAAATCCTAAATTCAAATGCATATTTTGATGCTTTTGCGGTCGTCCTTTGAAATTGCATATTTTTACTTTCAATTATCCATATGTATACATAGGGTAATGAAAGTAGAGTATTCGGGAAAAAAAATTCGATTTATTTTTGCATTTCTCCGCATTTCGAAACATGCTGATTTCAAAAAAGTGATCTATAAAAAAAGTCTGTCTGTGAGTCTGTGCGTCATAAAAATGCGATAAAAGCGTAAATAGTTGAAGTACGAATTCCTTTAACGCAGAGATCTCTGCCCTTGAGCATCGTCCACCAACGATTGATTTTCTTGTATTTCACGCACAAGCAAGGTCTATCGAATAAATCCTTTTTTTTTTTGTTGTTGTTGTTGTTGCTCACGTAGAAATTAATGGCGATTTATTTTTAGCAATTGCCAAACTGGCCATTTTTATTTAAATGAGTGAAAATAAGAAAATGGTATGTAACACCATGTTAAATTTTACTGCAATGACCAATATTATATAGTACAATTGAAAGTAGTGCGATGTTCCACATCCCTAGTTTTTATTGTTGTATATATTTGTACGACCAAAGGCCACACTGGATTGAAACGAGTTCTTAGGCAATCTCTATGCTGTTAGTAAACAGTAAACAGTGGAAACAGCCGCAGTGGATTAGTGGCGCTGCATTCCAACCAGTAGCAGCTATTTTTTTTGTTTGGTCAGGGCTGCCAGGTCTAGCAATTTTTCGCCAATTCGGTAATTTTAGAGGGTTAGACGATTAAAGATTTTTGTCGACTTTAAATCTTTTTCCTGGCAAATGTCAACTTTTTTTTTGGCAATGCTCTGTTTTTCGAGTTCTGGTTATATGTTATTTTTTATATTTTCATTTTTTTGTTTGTTTTTGTTTTGTTTAAAGCAGACTCTGCAGACTTTTCTTGCAACTACTTGATGAATTTCGGAGCCTGTTGGATGGGATTATTGAGGAGTGGATAATAGACATTTATTGTATGTAACACCAGACTTGAATGTAACACCTCTCCAAATCTTGATGTATTGCAATCGACCACGAATCGATCTGTCAAATTTCAGTTCGACTGGATGACAAGCAGTAGGTTTATTAGTATTTCCATGCGCCAATTGAGATACATGTAAAAGAGAGTTTAGTGACCCCCCCCCCCTCCCGAAATATGATATAATGCAACCGTATCGAAAGTAAATCTACCTGTTAAGTTTCAGCGCGTTTGGATGACGGCAAGTTGGTTTTTTTAGTATCTGAAGATACAAGCCTAAGTAAAAGCGACCTTTAAGTGACAGTGAAATTTGATAGAATCCCCCCCAAAATTTGATAGAATGCCTTGTCATCGACATCGAATCTATCTGCCAAATTTCAGACAGATTGATTTATAGCGAATGTGTTACTATCACTATATTGCAGTTTCAAATCTGGTTTGATTGCAGCTCCACCATTATTTAGTGGGAGAAAACAGAACTAATAATTTGTGTCCTTCGCACCGATAGACTTTTGAAAATTGTCACAGCTTGGAGAGCGCCTTAGCGCTCATTTCAATCCAGTGTAACCTTGGTACGACCTAAGAACTTGTGCCATTCAATGAAATACAAATATTGCTTTCTAAGGACTAATCAGAAAGTGTAAAAATTTGCATTTGGATTTAGGGCTTCTTAACTAATGACGATAGAATAGGGGAACGTATCAGTCATTAAATACCACCAAATTGAACTTGCTAGAATTAAGCTTGGTATCTGGATAATAGAACGTGATAAAAAGTTGATAAGTATGACATAATGATATAGAAATGTGTGTAATAGCAGTTCCAAAACTTGATAGACAAGATTATTGCCATCGACAACGAATGTACTTGTCAAGTTTCAAAGTTTCAGCTCGACTGGATGACGGGAAGTAGGTTTATTAGTAATCCAAAGCTCCATTTGAAGCATGTGCAGAAGCGGTCTTTTAGTGACAATGACAATCTTCAAAACTTAATATAATGCGTTCTTATCGACAACATCTATCAGTCAAATTTGAGCATGATTGGATAGCGGCAACTTAATTTATTTGTATTTTGATCATAGATTCGTGTGTAAAAGCGGCCTTTTAGTTACAGTAAGAGCCACCAAATATTGAGAGAATGCAGCATTATTATTGAAATCGAATTTATCTGCCAAATTTCAGCCTGATTGAATGAAGGCAATTAAAGTTGATTGGTTAAGTAAGCCACGGCATATTTGGCCGACAAGCACAGACAAAATAGAAGTTAATATAAAGGATTTAAAAACCTGAGACACTAGGGAAAGTATTCTCATGGAACTTTTGTCGGTTTTGATCACAGAGCGAAACTGAAATTCCCTCTAAAAACACCGTTAAATTAAGAAATTTACAAAATTATCACGTATGAAAATATTTGTTATAGAAAATAAGTTATTTGTATTTGATTTTGAGCTCAGCGTTTGCAATAATATCGTTATTTCCCTCATGGTAACGTATCTTTAGGAGTATGCGATTGGTGTATTTTATGTGGGGATGGGGCGGGGGGGGGGGAATCAGATTACGGGTTAAAGACTGCTGAGTTGGATAACAAGCATTTTAAATTATATGTGCATGTTATTAATGAAAGTCGATTTGGTTGACGAGCCAAAATTTAATTTCTTTCTTTGAAGTATATGATTTTTTTAATTGTATTATTTGAGCTTAGTAAACTGGCATTAAAGTTTTTTTTAGAAGGAAGAGAAGCCATCGCGGATCCTAATAGTCACTACCTTGTGTCGCATGCTTGTACGAAATGACAGACGTTTCTTTTGGAATTGTAACTTGATCGTTTTCTTTATGGAATTGTAACTTGAAAATTAATAATCGGATTTTAATGCTTTTTTGATTCTTAAAGATAGGTTTTTTCGTTCATAGCATGAACCATACATAAGATTTTATGTATATAACTAAATGATTCATAGATATAGTTTGCGATTACGTTATTAGTATTCAATTTACTGTCACATTGAATTTGATTTTGTTGCAAATGAATTTAAAATAACAGTATTCTTAATAATAAAACAAGCTGTGTGTCTGTCTGTGGATCTATAGAAACCTACTTAAAATTGGTGTAGGGCTCTGAAATTTTCAGCAAAAGTAGTTATGGCTTTCTAATGTTATATATATTAAACAGAATGTTAAAATTTTTATTATTTCTTTTTTAATTAATTTTTTTAATTAATTTATTTCTTATAAAATGACTTCAAATACAGATACAGCTCTGAAATTTTCAACATAAGTAGTTTTAGCCTTCAAATTAAACTTTTGAAGAACAGAATGTTAACATTTCAATTAGTTATTTTTAATTAATTTTCTTAATCAATTAATAAATTCTTTTTTGCAAAACGACTTCTAATAGGGTTACAGTTCTGAAAATTTCAACATAAGTAGTTTTGGCCTTCTAATTGGTCTTTTGAAAAACAGAATTTTAAATTTTTATTTAGTTCCTTTGTAATTAATTTTTTTAATTAATTAATAAATATTTTACAAAATGATTTCTAAGAAGGCTACAGGTCTAAAATTTTCAACATAAGTGGTTCTGGCCTTCACATTGAACTTTTGAAAAATAAAATTTTTAAATTTTGTTTGTTTTTTAATTAATTAATAAACAAATATTTTACGAAACGATTTCTAACTGGGCAACATTTCTGAAATTTTCAACACAAATAGTTTTTTTTTTTTAGCCTTCTAATTGGACTTTTCACAAAAAGAACATTAAAATTTTAGTTTGTTTTTTAATGAATTTTTAATTAATATTTTCACAAAAAGCGACTTCTAATAGCCCTAGAGCTCTGAAAGTTTTAACAGAAGTAGTTTTGACCTTCTAATTCTGATTTTTACAAACATCACTTGTTAAAATACTCTTAAAAGGGTGTTGTATTATAGTTATTAACCGGGAATTTCTTTATTGTTTCTCGACAAGGGAGGGGCTTCTAATATTAAGGCTTTACGCAGCAGTTAGTTTTTAGTGTGTGAAGCGACCTTATGCTTACGCAGCAATGAACCTTTCATCGAGCAAAGCGAGTTCATGTTTGCATAGCAATGAACCTTTCAACGAGTTAAGTAAGCCTGTGCTCATGTGTCAATGACTTTTTCAGGGAGCGAAGCGAGCTCGATTTTGCGTTGCGATGAACCTTCCTGCGAGCGAAGGGCCAAAAACTGGGGCCTATACACCAATGACGGATTTCCTCAACGCGGGGCCTCACAGTTGGCTAAAATATTGCACATGGTAAAATTTCGTGGCGAAGCACGGGTATTTAGCTAGTTAAAAATATAGCATGAGACAAAAATTCTTCCACTATGTTGTTATCTTTATTGTTATCTTTATATCAAAATTTAATTTCAAATGAAAAATGTATTTCCCCACAAGTTTATGAAACACTTTACATTTTGACAAATGCATCCTCAGCGAAGGTGCAATTGCTAAATATAAAGAAGGAAACTGAAAAATGAATACGATTTTCTCCCAAAAATTACTAAAATTACATAATATGAGGCAACTACCACGACCTGCCCATTTTCCTCCTGCTATTGTTTGTAACGTAATGTAGCGCGTTCTATGACAGGATATTCGAAACTAAGACTATTTTTGCAGTAAAATAAGCTGAAGAGTGCACGAGATGAAATATAGAGGAACTACGTGAGAGTGAAATGGACAGCCTCGCTACGCGGAAATCTGTCATTCGTATATTGGCCCCAGTTTTTGGCGCTTCGCTCGCAGGAAGGTTCATCGCTACGCAAAATCGAGCTCGCTTCGTTCTCTGAAAAGATCTTTGACACATAAACACAGTCTTACTTCACTCGTTGAAAGGTTCATTGCTATGCAAGCATAAGCTCGCTTCGCTCGCTGAAAGATTCATTGCTGTGTTCACTCGCTAAAATCTAATTGCTACGTAAACCCTTAATATTGGAAGCCTCTCCCTTGTCGAAAAAAAAAATAAAATTCCCCTTTAATACAATAATACAACACCCCTTTAAGATTATTTTTACACGTGTTTGTGGAAAGCAAAATTAGAGACCAAAACTACTTATATTGAAACTTTCAGAGCTCTAGGCCAATTAGAAGTCGCTGTTTGTGAAATATTTAGTTCAAAAAATTAATTAAAATACAAATTAAATTTTAACATTCTTTCTGTCAATCCAATTAGAAGGCCAAAACTACTTGTGTTGAAAATTTTAGTCCTGCATCCAAATTACAAATCGTTTTGTAAAATATTTTTTTCTTAATTAAAAAAAAAAATTAAAAATCAATAAAAGTTTAAAATTCTGTGTTTCAAAAATCCAATTAGATGGAAATAACTACTTATGTTGAAAATTTCAAAGCTGTAGCCCTATTTGAAATCGTTTTGTAAAATATATATTAATTAATTAAAAAAACTAATTAATAACGAGCTATACAATAATTGAAAATTCTGTTTTTCTTAAGTCCAATTAGAAGGCCAAAACTACTTATGTTGAAAATTTTAGGGCTGTGGCTCTATTAGAAATCATTTTGTAAAATATTAATTAATACAAAAATTAATTAAAAAGAAAATAAATAAAAATTTAAAATTCTATTTTTCAAAAGTCCAATTAAAAGGCCAAAACTACTTATGTTGAATATTTCAGGGCTGTAGCCCTATTAGAAGTCGTTTTGTAAAAAAAAAACTAAATTAATTAAGAAGATTAATTAAAAAAAACTAATCAAAGTTTTAAAATTCCGCTTTTTAAAACTGCAATTAGAAGGTTAAAACTACTTATGTAAAAAATTTAAGAGCTGTATTTCTGTTTAAAGTCACTTTGTAAAAAAAAAAAAAATCAATTAAAAAAGAACTAATTAAAATTTTAACATTCTGTTTGACATGTATAAAATTAGAATGCCAAAACTACTTATGCTGAAAACTACAGAGCTCTACTCAAATTTTAAGTAGGTTTCTATAGATCCACAGACAGACACACAGCTTGTTTTATTATTATAGATGGAGATTATTGGGTGGGCGATTATAGGCAATCGGTACTGGAAAGGCTAGATCTATTATTAAAGATCTATTTACTAGATCTATTTACTTCTATTTAGAAATAATTTCATTTTATATGTTTGAACTACTTTGTAACCTTTAGATTTCATAACTTTTTCTGACTGACCATTTTACTTGGCGGTTGCTGTTTTGTGAGAGCTATCACTTTTTTTTTCGTTTGTTTTGTTCTAAATGAGTATAATACTGACGATGGATGTTTTACCTCGAATAATCATATGATAGCTCTAATCGCAAAATGGTGTAAGCGACAACAACGTTAGATTCACCGATTCTTTGCATTGAAAGTGACAATAAGTATCACGATACAATATTGTAAAGGGATTTAGGTTTGCAAATCAAATCCTGTTTGCTTCTGTCAAGTACATATTCTCTTTACCCCACCAAGAAAAAGTGTTCATAATAAAAAGTATGTACAGTGCGCAAAAAATAAAAAATCCGAACGATGGTTATATCATCAGTTTTAAAAGTCGCAGAATATGGCACAAAATTTTTTTCTTGGAGGGCTGTATTCTAATTAAATTTAATTCGAACTATGAAAATTTCAATACGAATTTTTTTTTTATCTCATTGTTCGATTTAGATTGCTTCGTTTACCCAAAATACAAAATTTCAATTCATTATATTAGAAAGCATATCATTTATGAACGAAAATGTTTTGGCAAATCATCTGGGCAAATACCAACACACTAAGAAGTATATTTTTAACGTTGAATCGTTTTCTGTTTCAAGACGGCGTGTTTCAGAACGTTATAACGGCGTGTTTCAGAACGTAAGTTTAGACTAATATATTCAGGTATATTAGTCTAAACAACTTACACGGGAACTATTCGAATTTATAGTGTCATGTTTAACAAAAGATTTATATAAAGTCAGTTAATTAACTCAATAGTAATACAGTTTATTAACATGTTTAAAGAGGTGCTAACTTCGCACAAAGCAAATTAAATATCAGAAACTGTATAATTACAGAAATATATCGTAAACTACTGTTGCTTATAAAATTGAAAAATACAAAATTTAGAAGTTTGTAAACAGTATTCAACAAAATATAATTTTTTTTTTCCAGAAACATTACACTGTAAACGCTAATGTATTATGAATGTTGATTGTTAAATGGTTCTGAAATGATATGACATAATAAAAGAAACGATTGCGAACTCATCTTTTCTTATGCAATACATACCATTACTTTTCGGAAGCCATGATCTGGAATAAGAACTAGGCGTATGGAACACCGTACAGCTTTCAATTACACTATAATACTAGTCCACTGTATTTAAATTTAACTTGAATTTATGTTATTTACCATTTTCATTCATTTACAAAAAAAAAAAAAAAAAAAAAATTACAGCTTTGCAAAATTTATCTTTTTTGCATTGCCCTCCTATCATTCTTTTGAAAGTTGGACTTTAATTACAATACCTCAATATGATTATATTCATACCTGGGTGTTTTTCATTTAGGGTATACTTTCAAAATGTTGTAAAAAAATATACTCCCCAGAAAGATCTAACATTTTACTTGGATGCTAAATGAAAAAAAGTGTTAGGTTATAACAACAATAAATTGTTCGAAAAACTTTTTTCTAATGCCATAAAGTTTCCCCCTTTCTTCTAGTACATAAAGGTCAAATTGTAGGTATTCAGACAAGTGTATTTTTACAGCTATTTGAAAGTTGGACTTTAATTGTGGACCCAGTACGTTTGTAACGATTTGCATCTACTTCTGAAAATTATAAATTGTTAATTTTACCACTTATGCTACCTTCACTTTGTAGAGATAAAATAAATACTTCAAAAATTTCACATTGAAATATTTTTTTACTTCAAATATTGTTTAATTTAATGTGTAATTTCGTACTAGAAGTGCAACATCCAATCCAATGAGGGAGTTCAAATTAATTTCTGACCAAAATCCCGAAGGTTAATGAATACCACAATGACTCTTTTCCACGAATGTGAGGAATAAAAGTGTATTGTTTGTACCATTCATACAAAGGATATTAGAAACAGTAAGTTTCACTCAATAACATATTGTATTTTTGGTATTATGTTATTATTGCTCTTTCGATTGAATACATTTTAATTTATGAACAGGACGTTAAAATCATTTTGTGAAGATGGAGAAAATTCAGTATACAATTCGCAAGATGACTTATGACGATGTTCCGCAGACTATGGATGTGAGGAAAGAGATAGAATTACCAGAAGGAACGCACTGCCTCTACACATGGTTAGCGGTGGACAAAGACGCCGTTAACATCGCTGTGACAGATACAGGTAAGTTGAAATTTTTATTATATCATATATTTTATAGTACAGTCAAACCCAATCAACGCGAAATCGCTTAAAGTGAAATCACGTTTAAAGCAAAGTAAAAACAGTCCTCCATACTTAAAACTTAACGTTAATTTATTCGCTTAACATGAAATTCGGTTAACACGAATAATTTAGGCGGCCCCATCAACTTCCCGTTAACGGGGTTTGATTGTATTGTGGAGGGCGAATTCCAATAAAAAAAAAAAAAAAAAAAAAAAAAAAAAACTTTAGTGTTAATATAATAATTGTCCCACCCGGACAACTCTAAAAATAATTTTCTAAAATATTCAGAGCTAATCAGAAGCAAAAGAAAAATATAGTTTTTTTTTGTGTTCTTCTGCAAAGGAGATTTTTTTTTTAACAGAGATGGTATTGCCTTGTGTACTTTCGTTTGATTCAGTATTCTCTATAACCATTAGAACAAATGGTAAGTAAAATTAGTTCAGAGGGGTAGAGCAGTGGTGGCAATTCGGTACCAATAACCAGCAAAAGGGATTGCAAGGAAACTGCAATATGAAAATGAAATTGTAGTCAGAGACCACTAAAAAATAAAATGTGCGATAAAACAAAATAAGGACTAGTTCCTCGTTAAAGATCCATTAAGGATTGGAAATTAATTCAGTTGTAATTATTATCCCCCTCATCACATCTTTATGTACATAGATCGGCAAGTATTCCTTATAAGTTCTTTCTTAACCTCAAGTGTCGTAAAAGTAATGACTTTATTGTAATACTTTGTGTGATAATAAATTGAAATGGTTAAGATAATCAAGTAAACTTAAGTTTCAATAACTATATTAAAGTTTTGAATGAATGAATTAATGCAATTTTATAAAGGGTGTAACCAATTTAATCTTTTGGGTGTGTTAAATTATTTTCAAACATAGTGAATTATCCTGTTCAGTATTTTTTTTTTTTTTTTTTCAATTATAAAATTAAAAAAAAAAAAAAATTATTTAAAATGTATTATAAATTTCAGCTCATTATATTAACAAATAAAGCTACTGTGATCTTTCTTATAAATAATATTGAATTGCTCTCAAAATAGATGGTGCAGTATAAAAGTTGCTTAATTTTAAAATGAATAATTAAGATAACAAATACAATTTTTAAGTAGGGAGTTGCAACAAAATAAAGTCAAAGAACTAGAGCGTAGTACAAAATAAATAAGTAACTTAAAACTTTATTCTGGATCTAATGACCGCAATCTAGTCGTTCTGTTTAAACCCCCACCCAAATAAAATAATTTAACACTGACACTCTGAACTGAACTTAACAACGGAAGAAAAATGGATATTTTTATGACAAGCAATTTCCCTTTCTAGGAAAAGTGCAGCTTCAAGTGCCGCGCTTATTCGATTCAATCGTCTTAAAAGTGGTAAGTTCCTGGAAGGACATTGGAAATAATAGGTTCCTCATTAAAAAGCCGTTTTGTCTACACGAAAGGGAGAATGATTCGCTTTGTTAAGAAACAGCAGTGCTCCTTAAGATCACAGTGGATATTTTCCCAGCAGCAAATCAGGAAATATTATCTTTAATTCAACTACAGCTGACTTATAACATGGGGTCAAAATATGTGATTTGATTTTGTTGCAATAATTTGTTATTTTTGATTTTTCTAATGTTATAATAATTGTATTAAAAGGAATAATCTTTATCAATTTATAAATTTTCATATGTTTCAATGAAAATTTCTTTTGTTGAGATGGTTATCTTGACGTTTTCTAAATTGGAATGGAAATAATTTTCTGAATTTGGAGTTAAGAAGGTGTACATAAAATGATGCTTATCTATTTTAAATACTTAAAAAAAATTAGTTATTGAATACTCTTAATAAAAGAGAAAGTGAAATCAAAATAATAAATTAGGATGAATGGAAGAAAAATATATTTATTCTCTGCGACTTTTATTTAATTTTGATAATAATTAAAACTTATGAAAATGCCACATAAGTCGTAACTCTAAAATACAATTGAAGTTGTTTTAATACTTTTTCTTTATAGTATAATATTTTTTCCGAGTAATTGTTTTGAAAATTAAATCCTTTTCAAGAAATATGACTTTTTGTTTTAAGAACAAGAAAAATATTTTCATTCATTTAAAGAGATATTATATTTAGAAAGCCTAAAAAAATAACTTAACTGACTTAACTAATAACCACTCATTACAAATAAGATCAAAAAACTTTTTTTATCTAAAATCAAAGTCCTCTTAGTAAAGAATATGTAATTTAATAAATTTACTGTCAGCTTATAAGTTTCTCTTTGTGTATATTGCACTGTAACAGTATATCCCTCTTCGAAACACATACCTACAATTTTCAAACCATAACAAACATTTTAAAAAGATAATTACAGACATATTTCTAACCTTTGAAAAATAAAAGTACATTATTTACAGTTTCTATGATTTGATCCCTAGTGAAGTAATCTCAGAAATCCTTTACTATTTCATTGCTTTTCAAAACAGAAACGCATGAATATCTTTATGTATTTAAAACTCAATGACTATTATATTTGCCGGTACATTTAAAGTCTGTCCCCTTGCTGTTATTCTTCTTATTACAATGGTTTCCTTAATTACAGGAGAAGTTATCGGATCATGCAGTGCTGTCATTCATCACGACGATCTGGCTTTTCTTGGGCTGTATACTGTACGAAAGAAGTATCGGGGATTAGGTATAGGTAAAAAAGTGAGTATATTTTTAATTTTAATTTTATACTTTGTTTTTACAGGAAAATTTGTTGTTATGAATCTTCGGTTCAGTTCATTACTCTGTATAGAATTTTTTCTTATTTTAGTGGTTATTACAGCTGCTCTTCAAATACTCATAGTAAGTACACTGTTAAAAAAAATTTTCCACCTTGTACCAAATATTTAGCTGCCCATTTAGTTGCAACCAACATTTGGTGCTTAGTTTCACGATTTTAATGGTGCTTACGGTCCGAGGTAGCACCATTAAATCGTGAAACTAAGCACCAAATGTTGGTTTCAGCTAAATGGGAATCAATTTTTAGTACAAGGTGGGTCCAAATTTTTAACAGTGTATATGACTTAATTTAATGTGATTTTGCAAGTAGAAGATAATGGGGTTGAATGCATCATGATTTTTTTTTGCTGTTAAAACGTATAAATATATTCTAATTATGATTAGTGTTTATTAATTACATAAATGTCATGAAACTTAAAAGTCAATTGCATATATCGTTTTTTTTTTTTTTTTTTTTTTTTTTAATGAAAGCAAAGTAAATATATTTAAATTCTCTATAGTTAAGAAATAGGGTTATCCAAAGTATTAGATCGTTTGAAAAATTTATTATTCATAAACATTTGATAGTGCGGAAGATGCGGTTTCCACAGAAAGCCTTTGAATAAGGTTGAATTTTGTTATAACCAAAGAAATTAGTTACTTCATCAACGTCTGGGGTTCTAGGTATCTGTAAGCCACTGCCCTGTGTTATTTCAGTAGATTGAGCCTGCTAATCACTACGAAAGTTACTAACCCGGCATATTTTAAAAAAATTGCTATTTTTTACTTTGTACAGAAAATTCGCATTACCTTTTGAGTACTTCTAATAAAACTGCATAATCCTACTCTCAAATGTATGTGATGTATTGATTTTTCAAAAGTCCTTTGATAAAAAGGTATTTCCTTCCTTGTATATCGCTACAACATATATATACAGACAATGTATTAAACTATCATTTCAAAAACACCTCTGGCAATTTTTTTTTAAAGGGATAGTATTACAATTTTTTTTTTTTTTCATCCGTCAGAAGCCCAAGAAATTAGTAAAGTTTTATCGAAAAATCTGTATCGAATAGATTAAGAATAACTCATAACTTTCCTAGATGAGAATTTGAATTTTTTTTAGTAAGAGTCTCGATAGGAACATGAGCGAATTGACTTGAAAATTACAAGTTTCACTTTCTGTTACAATGTAGAGGTCGTTGCTCAAAATATCAATGTTTATATTCTTACGAGTATATATACTTATTTTCATGTGTCTAGCATCAATTCTTTCATTTTTCTAGATGTATTTTGTTTTTGAAACTGAAATATTCGTTGAATGATATGATTTGCTCTGAACAATAAAATAAAACTTTTAGAATCTGTTAAAGTTTTGTATCTTTTTTAACAGTTCCGATTTTCATTGTATCATTAAGTTTTTGAAAAAAAATAAAAAAATCCGAATATATTTTTTTTTGCATATCTAGCAACTAATAAAATATCCTATGTCTTTTTTGAAATCAACAGACGTTTATAATGCATTTATATAGAAACTAGGGGTGTGGAACATCGCTCAACTTCCAATTACACTATATAATATTGGTCATTGCAGTAAAATTTGACATGGTTTTACCATTTTTTTATTTTCGCTCATCTCAATAAAAGTGGCCAGTTTGGCGATATTTTTGGCAATAATTTTTTTCATGATAAAAAAAAAAAAAAAAAAAAAAAAAAAAAAAACAGCGAAAATGACAAAATTGGTGATTTTAATCGATAGACATTAATTACTATGTTCTTGTTTGTGTCAGACACGTATAAAATAATCCTTCGTTGATGGCCTATGTTCAAGGCCAGAGAGAGCTCTGTGTTCAAGATGGTTTTGCAAACATAAGAATGCTAATATAGGGTAATGAAAATATAGGATTCGGTCCAAAAAAAAAAATTACGATTTTTTTTTTTTTAAAAACATTTCTTCACGTTTTGGAACATTCTGATTTCAAAAAAGTGATATAGAAAAAATTTCTGCGTGTGTGTCTGTGGTCAGCATAACTCCCGAAGAAATCGACCTACGATGTTCAAATTTGGTGTGAGGGTTGGTGGTGGCCATGGTACCTACCATTAAGTTTTTTGTCAAAATCGCGCATGATGCGCATAAGGTAGCTGCCAGTGAACAAAAGCGTGTTTTTCAATGATTGCTAAAATACGCCTCTAACGATTTTGATAGAAATTTCTGTGGTAATGCCTCTTAAGGCGCTCTAAACATCCCCACCTCCGAAATTTCCGTAAAAATGATTTAACTGAGTAAAAAGTTGAAAAACGAATGCCTTCAATACAGAGTTCTCTTTTCTTTAACATGTCTCATCAACGATCGTTTTTCTCCTTTCCTCAATTTCACTTATAAGAAAGGACAATATAAGAATTATCGAAAGGTAAATCGCCAAACACCCCATTTTGGCGAAGTTTTTTTTTAGACCCGTATAAGAATAATCGCGAAAAAAATATCTTCAAGCTGGCCATTTTCTTTAAGAGAATGATGAAAATATAAAAACGATATATGACACAAATCCACATCAGTAATACCGTGTAATTGAAAGTTGTGCGATGCTCCATACCCCTAGTTATTATGGTTTTCCAAAAACGTTCCACTACGTTGTCCCTGCTTACCGCATCTCGACATAAGCAGTAGGATAATGACATCACAAGTATTGTAGTTCATCTTAAATAATCCAACGTTTTCGGTTTCGTGGTACAATATTACTTTTCAAGGATTTTCTTGATTATGCAGCTGAAATAACTTTTTGCTAGGGCATATTTTAAATGCCTCACTTTGAAGCGAAAGAAGCGATCCTGGTTCGCGTCGCGAACCAAGGAGATTGCATAGCAATCCAGGAGGTTGGCGAGCGTTAGCGAGCAAGGAGGCAGAATCCACTATTTTTTATGTATTACTCTTTCGGGTAAGTGAAACAGAGGAGAAACAGTCTTTGATTTGAAATGCTCAAGGGAAGAAAACTCTCAGTTAAAGATATTCGTGTTTCAACTTTTTTAGCCTTTTTCGTATACCGGAAATTCAGTGGGGATGTTTAGAGGACTTTAAAAGGCACATCGATTTTGATCAAAATCGTTAGAGCAGTTTTTTAGTCATTGCTTAAAAACATTAATTTTTCAATAGCAAGTACCTAATGGGCATGCACAATTTTGACAAACACCTTAATGACAGGTCCCATGGCTACAATTAAAACCCGTAAACAAGAATTGACCGCGGCACAGACAAACATAGACATTTTAAAATCATGTATATTAACTTCGATTTTGTTTGTGTGTGTTTGTTTGTCCCCAAATCTGCGGAGGCCTAATTAACCCCAATCGAGTTAAACCTTTGGGTGATTAATTAGTTGTAGATGACAATGCATTGTATTAGGTTTTAGGTGCTAACGTTAAACGGCTACATTCTACACTGTTAAAAAAAATTGTCCACCTTGCATCAAAAATTGGTTCCCATTTAGCTGCCACCAACATTTGGTGCTTAGTTTCGCGATTTAATGGTGCTTACGGTCCGAGGTTGCACCATTAAATCGTGAAACTAAGCACCAAATGTTGGTGGCAGCTAAATGGGAACCAATTTTTGGTGCAAGGTGGAACAAAATTTTTAACAGTGTACATACGCTTCTATTACTGTTTCGTAGGAGTAAATAATCCATTTGCTGTCAATCATTCAAGCTGAAAAATTATGAAAACTCGATCGGAGCTCAAAATCGTTCAAATAAGTTGCAATTGCACTCAATAGTTAACAATGCATTTAAAGGATTTATAGTAAAAACTTTGTTTTTTATGGGATAATCTTTTATTGAACACTTTTTTGAACTGAGTTCGTCCCATAACATGTAGAAATGCAGTACAATTTAAAATTAATTTTTTTGACCAAATGCAATACCTTCATTATCCTATTATAACAAATGGATAATTGAAAGTAAAAACATTCAGGTATTATTTAGAATTGCAAAAAGTTTAATAAGTTTTATTGCCAAATTTTCCTTTAAACTTCAATCCAATTCGTTTGGAAACTTTTTCTGCTTAAAGAAAGAAATAATTCATAGATACACAGATATTTATTTTCTTTCAGTTAACTTTTAAATGCCTTAAAATAATATTCAATTTTTTTATTGTTTATCATTATTTGTATTCTTTATTAAACTAATTCGTACACATATCTACATTTACAGCAAAAACTTAAGTTTTTTTTACTTTATTTTTTAAGCTATGGGAAGCCTCTATGGCACACATCGGTACAAGAAACGGAGTCTTAAACGCTGTCCCTGAAAAGACAGAATTGTATCGTACCCGAGGTGGATTCCCCGTTCTAGATACCAGTTGGACAGCCTTTGTAAACCAAACATTTGATCCAGTCAATTACGCGGCACTATCTGACAAAGTTCCAGAGGGAGTGGACATCCAGGCATTCCAAGAGTCCCATCTCCCAGCCATGTTCCAATATGACCTCTCGCTCATGGGCTACAAGAGAGAACTGATACTCGAACTTACATGCAAAGAACCAGACAGCAGCAGTTTTGTTGCTTTCAAAGACAACATATGCGTCGGATTCGGCACCATCAAAACCAGCTGGGATGGTCGTGCGGAAGTAGGTCCACTGTACGCGGATGACCCAAAAGTGGCAGAAGTTATCCTCAGGAGGCTTATCGTGTCCTTGCAAAAAACCAAAGGGTTCGTGATGATGACGGTTAGCAGCAACTTGGCTGCTAACGAGATGATCCGTAAACTTGGTTGTCCTATGGTTGAGGAGTGTCCACGATTGACCACTAAAGAGAAGTTACTTGTGGACACGGATAAAGTGTTCGGCCATTTAGATCTCAACTTCTCTCCTTTTTGAAGCATTTCATTCTATGCTTACTCTTTTATTTCTGAAACTGTAATAGTACCTGCCACACAAAACTAATTTTTTTTCTAACCCGTATATAAATGAAAATTGAAGCAATTTGAAGCAGAGCAAAGGGAAAAAGCAAATTGAAAAACAGCTATTAAACATATTAACAGTGAATTTCGCAGTTTCTATTTTTGCATTGCTCAAAACCAGGTAAAGTCAGTACTTGCAACATTTTTTCTCCTATTTGCTTTTCAAAAGCCTATCGCAAGTAAAGACCAGTATAATTTTTTGTAACTCTCTTAGATTGCTAGATAGTGAAAACAATATAGCTAGATAGCTAAAAACTAGATGTATAACTAATTCCATATTTTTTTTTTAGAAAAATCGAGCAGTTAAATGGATTACAGAACACTAATTTTTTGTTTTTGTTCAAAAGTCGACTTATCAGACAGATACTTCAAAGGGGCGTCTTCGGGCCAATAGGTACATTGGTCGACAGCGCATAAAACATTTTTAAGTTCCTACCTAATTGGCTCTATCTGTTCTATCAGGTCCTTGTTAATTACTTGCGATGGTTCATCAGGACGGGAGACTAGTGTGAAGGGGATTTCATCGATCACTCGTTGACTCGGAATTGCCAGGAAGCACAATCATAAAAAAATTCATCTATTTCTTTCTTTATCCCAAGCCAGTAGAGGAAATACTTGGGTCTTTCCTTCGTCTTTTTTTTTTTTTTTTTTCCCGGAGATAACCACTCCACCAGCTGGCATGCGCGAGGTGCAGAAACTTTTTTCTCCATGAACAATAAACTAATTCATTTCTCCTAAAATCTTATCTGTATTATGCAAGAAGTTATTTTATACGAAAACATTATATATCCCTATATTATAGGCATTTAGCCAACACCTCCTATATAAGAAAGCCTCCACACTGATTGCGTGACGTCACCAAGAGTAGTCAATCGTCCTTCGCATTGGCGGCATAGGAATTTTTCTTTTCTTAGTTTTGTTAGTTAATTTGAATAGGAGAGTGTTTAGAAAACATTTCTTTTTTATTGACTGAGGTAATTGAATTTTTTTTTTAATATTTATGTTCAACTATTATTTTGAAATTTATTCCTAAATAAAACATCAAATCTAAATAAACTATTTTTATTTTATTCACAAATCATAGTTATTATTAATCAATGAAACATTTTAAAGCAAAATAGTTTAATATTTGAAGTTTTCTTTTTTATTTTCAACATTCTTTTGCTTCAACAATTTTTTTTTTCTTGTAACCGGTTGTCATTTTGTTGCCTATAATAACTATTTAGATATGTGTTTGCAGCATCACTTAGAATACTTTCTACAATAAATTTAATATTATGTTCTTTACATTCTTGCGGATAATGTTATATATTTCTTTACCATTAATAATATCTAAAGTTAAGCTTGTTGGAAGTAATCTCTGATCTTCAAAAATTCTAAAACAACTTTCTCATATATTACAGAATTGAACTTTTGAATTACAACATATAAATACAAAATCACATTCAAAACCTCAAGTTTTGGATAGCATAAACCATCTTTATTCAGATTCAAAATATAACTATTCTTATCATTTTCAAGAAAATTAAAAGCATCATCGATGTTTTCAAGTGTCAAAATATTTTTAGAGCTAGAACATTTGCTGAATTTCACAATGGAATGGTCACAATAACCGGCACTGTAAATTAGTAATGGCAATACATTAATTAAGGCAATAAAATCTTCTTCGGAATGTGTAATTTCTTTAAAACAAGATATGTCGACTTTTTTAAACTGGCCACATTCTTTTAAATTAGTGAATGGCACATTTCAATCCTTTAGAATCCGTTGGATAGCTTTGCTGATATTTTGTTCATTCGCTATTACCATCTTTTCTGCAGGACTTGGGTCTTGATACTGTTGCTTTAGAAATGTAGCTAGATTAGCTTTCAAAAATTGAAGGAACCCCTCCATCTCTCAGCTTTGGAAAGGAAAGGGATACCGTCTTCATAACACCAGATGAAGAATCCATCACCTTATCTCTTTAATGATTACATCCTTAGAAAAATGACGCTCACAGACCGCAAACCTAGTATGAGAAATACAAAGAAGTTTTAGTACAAAATAAAAAAATAAATAAAATAAAACAGGTTTTTAGTGCAACACAGTATTTTTATGTTCAAAATAAAAGTGCATCACATTTAATTGAAAAAACTTAAATTTACATATTCAAATTAAATAATGTTACATTCAAGTCATAGTAATTTTTATAAAATTAAGTTACTTTACTTTTATTTTTTATTCTTCTAAAAAATTTTAACAAAAAAGATTTACAAATAGAAATTAATTAGTTAAAATCATGTCACTATAGCTCCGATAACGAAAATAAATTAATTTAAATTCTTTTAAAGTTGTTGAGTGCGATAATAACAATTTGAAACAGCTGTTGCATTGATTTAATTAGAAATAAATAAATGGTACATACCCTTGAACTTATTAATCTATGGTTTATCATTTAAAATTATATATATAATTATTAAAAACTGTAACCGTTAAAAAAGTTTAATAAAAAAAATATGTTGTTTATTTTATTTTTTCAAAATAAACCTTTTATGAATATTTCTTTAACTGTAAAACGGAAATTAAAGAAAGATAATAACTTCTTCTTAGTATCTAGTGAGAAACCATAATGAAAAATAGTGACTGTTTCTATTCGTACAAACTGTTTGATAAATAGAGAAGCAGTATCTATATTTCTTATAATTATTATTTTTCCCTTAAGGAAAAAAAATAAGAATTAGAATTATCATTTGAAAATTATTATTACAAAAATTTGACGTCAAAGTATGAAGTCTTAAAGAACATAATGTCACCAAAATTTTAAATGAACCAGAAAAAAGCATAATATTGCTTTGCAGTTACTATCCACCTGGTTTTACCATATACAATGAGAGGCTACTTTATTATGATCACTTGACAGTTGTACATAAAGGAGCTATTGCGTCCCAATGTTGCCTCTAGAGGGGAGATAGCTATAACAAGGGAATGCAGGGCATGTGAACCATCAATTGCACTGTGTTGCTTGCGAATGTATGAGCAAAAACGTGATTTAACTGATTTTGAATATGGGATGATTATAGGTGCTTGAAGCGTTGGAACCAATATCAACAAAACGGCTGCACTTGTGAAGTGTTTGAGAACAGCAGTTATTCATGTTTACAGAGAGTCGACTACCAAGCAGAAAACCGGGTCGCATTTAAACATACCTCACTTTGATTCAAACCACAGAAGGGAATGAGAGTGGGCCATTGGCTGATACGTTGCTTTCATGGAAACCGCTTAACAACTGACAATGTTTACTAAGTTGACACAGAGAATTAAACACATGTTTTAAATCTTGAGTTTAGGAGCTGACTTTTAAATGGCGAATGTTTTACCAATGATAATTTTATTCCTGATTAATGTCTTACTCCAATTGAATCTAATTAACTGCTTTTAACAACAAAGTATACATTTTGGATATTTATCAAGGAAAAGTATGCAGCTAGAATATATTTTTAAAACTAAGTTTTTTTTTTTTTTTTTTTTTTTTTTTTTTTTTTTTGTAAACATTTAGACTTAAAAGAAAAATTCGGGTGACTCAGAAACTCGAATGCTACTTTTGAAATTATCAATTCTTATTCTTATTATTTTATTAATAGTCATTTGTTTGATGTCATTTTAAAGAAGAAACTAAAATATTTCTGAATAAATGACAGCATCAATGCGAAGCATAAATTTTTTAGAGCCTTTTTGTTATAATAATTTTAAGGCACAGATGCAGAATATGACATTTCTTCGAGATGATTTTAAATAGGTGTTGTTTTTTTCCGGATAAATGCGGTTTCTGGAAACAGATTTAAGTTTTATTTTAAAAATTGATACTTTATATTATTTACATTTTAACTTAATTTCAGTGTTATTTTAATTTTATTACTATTAGTATTTTAATTTAATTATTAATAATATTTTAACCTTATTACTATTAGTATTTTAATTTAATTATTATTAATATTTTAACCTTATTTCATTATTATTTGTATTTTGATTTTGATCCTTTTTGCTATTACCAAATAAAAAATATCGCCCAATCTCCTATATACTACATCTGTTCCATTTTTATAATAATAATAAATGTTAATAAATATTGAGCTTTTTTAATATTGTCTTGAATTTAATAAGAAATATTTTATTGCGAACATAAGTTATGGCAATTAATTTATATTTATCTATTTTATGATAGATGAAGTTAGAGAAATTATAAACATGTCTATTCTATAATTTAACTATAAGTAAAAAATAAAATATAAATATAATTTAGTTCGACTATATTAATTATACTAATATTTTTTCACATAAAACGTCTTTACTGAATATTAATTATCACGACTCTTAGATGGTAAAAATATTTCCTAAAAGCTAAATTGGGATTTGCTAAATTTTGATATAGATGGCAACACCATTCAAATTTTCAATTAATTATTATTAAAAATCAGTTTTACGATTATTTATAAGTATATTACAGTTTTGAAGTCACAAACTAACTTAGTGCGACTATAAAATAATCAAACTTCATTAAAAAAGCTACGTCAATAAGAAATACCAGCAAACATAACCTTTCCCATTTAATAAGAATATGGCTTCGTCGAATTCAGCACTTCGCAATACTGTAAAAATCGTCCACCCAGATTTTTTTTCATACAATGATTTGACGTTGCTTGTAATGAAAACAATAACTTTTTTTTTTTTTTTTTTTCTAATCATATTTTCAAAAACAAACGAAGAAAATACGAATTCTAGGTTAGAACTATCAACTTCCCATTTAGCATGCAGCCGCCATTTTGTGTGGGCTTTAACTTCTTCCCAGACTGACAGGAAGATTGACCAATGGCGCACTCTCATTCCCTTCTGTGGTTTGAATCAAAGTGAGGAATGCTTAAATGCAACCGGGTCTCAACATCAGGCTTTAGGTCGTCACATGCAAGGGCGGCTAAAGGTAAGTTTTGCAACTGTGCAAAAAAAAATTATGGCACCCTCGATTCCTCCCTCCCCCCCCCCCCCAACCCCCCAAAAAATTGGACAAAATCCCTCAAATTTTAAATACATTACCTCCAATGAAAATCCACAAATATTTCCTTCCACTTTTTTAAAGATCTCCCCTTCCCCATCCCAATTCCTTTCGAGAAGGAGTCTTCTTCCAATGTTCCTTGTTTGACCACAGCTACGGAAATGTGGGGGTGGAAAAAAAAGCTCTTAAGGGTGACAGTCATAAATTTTAAGAGAACCAGAGCTAAATCGTCATTAACTCTTTAATCCCCGTAACGGCTCAAACGGCCCAGCCGGCTGAGTTCCATTCCGGCCGTGTCTTTTCACTTACAATTCCTACCCTCCTTCTTGGATGGACCTTGGAGGTCCGATCCCATTAATGGCTCACTACAATGGGTCAGAGATTTCTCTTCACAGCGGGAGGGAGAAGAGGGGCCAAGGTATTCTTGCGACTGTCGTCACACTAGGGTGGGTATAACAGGTGGTTTTCATTCTTATCTTTGGAAGCCTTTCTTTTCACAGCTTCATGTCCAAAACACAAATACTTTGTACTACTAAAGAAAACAAACAAAACGCCTTGAGGATTTACTAGTTGTCAATCTCTATCTGGAAACCAGATAGCGAAGAGAGATAAATTACCCTTAGCTTAGCAGGGGGTCTATTGCCCTTCTCTCTAAATGCTGCACTTGGAGGGGTGAAAATGGTTTTTCTTTTCGGGCGGGAACCTGGTCCCTAAAGGATATTCCAGAAAACTGCATTGGGAACTAAAGAGTTAAAGCCTCCCCACTCGGACGTGCGTTTTTTTTTTCTTTTTTTCCCCCCTTCTTTTCTTTTCTCTCCCCATCTTCCACTATCTTCAAAAGTCAAGTCCAGCCAAGAATTTTCCCTCTGTTAATTGGCTGTGTGATTTTCGTAGCTCTCATGACACTGCAGCTGCACCCCTAATGATTCCAAGAAGCAGAAGGGGTGTGATCAAAATACCCTTTCCACCCTCAATCTTTAATTCCCCCACCCCCTACCTTCTAAAGTGGATGTCTTGTGTCTCGCTCTTGGTGGGAATGCACGTGCTAAATGTACTTGTCACGACCCAAGTCATTGCGATTTACGACTTAAAAAAGCGCTCATTACAGAAGCTACAGGGAGTCACTTTCGGAACTGGGGGTCAAAAATTATTTCCTCTTTTTTCGGGGGGGGGGAGGGGTTCTCAAAACAGTCTTTAGACCCACTGACGAAAGAGGAATCGACTCCTAAAATGAGACTTCTTGTTTGGTTCAGTGCATATGCGTCAGGTTGCATTTGAATTTAAAAATAGGAGTATATAGATGTATACAAGTATAAGAATACATTAATTTTTAAATCCACAATTAAGAATAAATATGTTTTGCTTTTGAAGAAACGAATGCGAAATAGAGTTACGAAAAAATATGATGAATCATTTTAGTTATTATTCTTATAAAACCCCTCAGTTAATGTAAAAGGTTTCCTTTTTTCTGTTTTAGGATAACGTTGTTTAATAGTGTAAGCCAATGTACTTATAGTTATGAATAAAAATAAGGTGGAACAAACTCAATTAAGCAATTTCGATCGCTACAGAACGTAGGACATTCTAATGGAAGGAATCGACTCCTAAAATGAGACTTTTTGTTTGGTTCAGTGCATAAGCGTCAGGTTGCATTTGAATTTAAAAATAGGAGTATATAGATATATACAAGTATAAGAATACATTAATTTTTAAATCCACAATTAAGAATAAATATGTTTTGCTTTTGAAGAAACGAATGCGAAATAGAGTTACGAAAAAATATGATGAATCATTTTAGTTATTATTCTTATAAAACCTCTCAGTTAATGCAAAAGGTTTCCATATTTTTTTTTGGGATAACGTTGTTTAATAGTGTAAGCTAATGTACTTATAGTTATGAATAAAAATAAGGTGGAACAAACTCAATTAGGCAATTTCGATCGCTACAGAACGTATTGGACATTCCGATGGTTACACACACTGCCTAATTGAGTTGTATTATAGCAGATTGAAGGAATCGTTGCTTTCAAAAAAAGATTTATGAATATAATCGGCATTTTAATACATTTGTAGAACTGTATTAAAATGTGTGGAGTTACTTTAATTGCAGACAAACTTTCGTAAAATGAACGAACAGAACCAATTTTCTTTTATTTTGACCCATTAAAAATTTACCATAATATTTATTTTTGATTTTTTAGGATTTTACTCAAACTTTTTTTTTTAAATAATAATTTTACTAGCCAATTGCCTTTTTTATAATTTTAATTATTAAAGGCTGACCAAATCTCAATTCACAAATAAACGCATTATGTATGAATGCATTTCTTCAAAATTAAAATGTCAATTAACTGCGGAGCATAAAAAAATATCGAAAAATAAATAAAAATACTTAATTTATAAACATAAGTCATTTTTAACTGTTTGATATTGAATACATTTCTTGCTAATATTTCAATTATAAAAGCAATTTCAAACAAAACCATTTTAAATTATGACATTAAAAAGGAAGTAACTTGCTTAGAATGACCCCTAAACATTCTATTTTACTCTTACCCTTCAATTCACGCTCATTTACATGTTAAATGCATTAGCATCATCCGTTTTTGTGTGTGGCATTATATTAGACACGGGCCGCCTTTAGAAACTACCGGCCTAGTGATATTGTAACATCTACGCAAACTTTGTATGTCAGATTTTTTTTTTTTTTTTTTTTTTTTTAAGTTTAAGATTTTCCATTATTAACAACCAGTTCTAAATATTCGATATTATATCGTTGCATAGAAAAAATATCGATATATCGATACATGATATTTTATTTATTGGATTTTCAATTTTGCAGAAACAAAGTTTTTTGGGCAGATTTCTACTTTTCATGATTGCTTTTTTTGTAAGGTGACTACTTTATCAACTGAAATGGATCTATTACAAGGGGGGGGGGGGGGATCTGTTTTTGCTTGGTGCAGTGATTTTAAGAAAAATTTAGATAATTTTCAATAGCTGTTTAGTGTATGGAAAAATATTGAACGTTGGTGCCATTTTAACTGTCGCTCAGCCAAGTTCAAACTTTAGTTTTGAAGTTTTTGAAAAGGGAATAAAAAAAAAAATCGAAAAAACACATGAAACTACAAAACGATCATAAAAAAAAACTAAAAATGTTTGAAAATATCGAAATATCGGTGATTTGTATCGATATTCATTTAGAAATATAGATAAAAATATCGTCGTATCGATGTATCGCCGACCTCTAACAATCATTCGTCCTCATATCACCCCCCTACCTTCTTTCCTAGTCACTATGTGTAACACAACATTTGATCCATAGAATTTTTGTAGTACTTCGAATAATCTTTAGCAATTCAGGAGAGTTCCAAATGCAATTCACACATAAGAAAATTAAACTCCAAGAAAATAACTAAAAACTATAACTTAATATTATTTTGTGGTCCTTTATTGAGTTAGCATTATGTTTAGCTCATTTTCAAATGTATTCGATGTTTAATTAATGTTACTTTGTCTTTAAACACAATATATACAAGTATAAGAATACATTAATTTTTAAATCCACAATTAAGAATAAATATGTTTTGCTTTTGAAGAAACGAATGCGAAATAGAGTTACGAAAAAATATGATGAATCATTTTAGTTATTATTCTTATAAAACCTCTCAGTTAATGCAAAAGGTTTCCATATTTTTTTTTGGGATAACGTTGTTTAATAGTGTAAGCTAATGTACTTATAGTTATGAATAAAAATAAGGTGGAACAAACTCAATTAGGCAATTTCGATCGCTACAGAACGTATTGGACATTCCGATGGTTACACACACTGCCTAATTGAGTTGTATTATAGCAGATTGAAGGAATCGTTGCTTTCAAAAAAAGATTTATGAATATAATCGGCATTTTAATACATTTGTAGAACTGTATTAAAATGTGTGGAGTTACTTTAATTGCAGACAAACTTTCGTAAAATGAAAGAACAGAACCAATTTTCTTTTATTTTGACCCATTAAAAAATTACCATAATATTTATTTTTGATTTTTTAGGATTTTACTCAAACTTTTTTTTTTAAATAATAATTTTACTAGCCAATTGCCTTTTTTATAATTTTAATTATTAAAGGCTGACCAAATCTCAATTCACAAATAAACGCATTATGTATGAATGCATTTCTTCAAAATTAAAATGTCAATTAACTGCGGAGCATAAAAAAATATCGAAAAATAAATAAAAATACTTAATTTATAAACATAAGTCATTTTTAACTGTTTGATATTGAATACATTTCTTGCTAATATTTCAATTATAAAAGCAATTTCAAACAAAACCATTTTAAATTATGACATTAAAAAGGAAGTAACTTGCTTAGAATGACCCCTAAACATTCTATTTTACTCTTACCCTTCAATTCACGCTCATTTACATGTTAAATGCATTAGCATCATCCGTTTTTGTGTGTGGCATTATATTAGACACGGGCCGCCTTTAGAAACTACCGGCCTAGTGATATTGTAACATCTACGCAAACTTTGTATGTCAGATTTTTTTTTTTTTTTTTTTTTTTAAGTTTAAGATTTTCCATTATTAACAACCAGTTCTAAATATTCGATATTATATCGTTGCATAGAAAAAATATCGATATATCGATACATGATATTTTATTTATTGGATTTTCAATTTTGCAGAAATAAAGTTTTTTGGGCAGATTTCTACTTTTCATGATTGCTTTTTTTGTAAGGTGACTACTTTATCAACTGAAATGGATCTATTACAAGGGGGGGGGGGGGGAATCTGTTTTTGCTTGGTGCAGTGATTTTAAGAAAAATTTAGATAATTTTCAATAGCTGTTTAGTGTATGGAAAAATATTGAACGTTGGTGCCATTTTAACTGTCGCTCAGCCAAGTTCAAACTTTAGTTTTGAAGTTTTTGAAAAGGGAATAAAAAAAAAATCGAAAAAACACATGAAACTACAAAACGATCATAAAAAAAAACTAAAAATGTTTGAAAATATCGAAATATCGGTGATTTGTATCGATATTCATTTAGAAATATAGATAAAAATATCGTCGTATCGATGTATCGCCGACCTCTAACAATCATTCGTCCTCATATCACCCCCCTACCTTCTTTCCTAGTCACTATGTGTAACACAACATTTGATCCATAGAATTTTTGTAGTACTTCGAATAATCTTTAGCAATTCAGGAGAGTTCCAAATGCAATTCACACATAAGAAAATTAAACTCCAAGAAAATAACTAAAAACTATAACTTAATATTATTTTGTGGTCCTTTATTGAGTTAGCATTATGTTTAGCTCATTTTCAAATGTATTCGATGTTTAATTAATGTTACTTTGTCTTTAAACACCGAGACATTAGAAATGAAAGCAGACAAGATCAATGTATGTGAAAACCACAACAGCTATGAATGTAATGAAAACGATTAAACGTTTTTTTTCCCCCCTTGAACATTTCTGACATTTAACGAACTTTTAAGCAACAATGTTAAGATACGCACCGTTTAAAATATGTATATTGTTTAAAATAATCATGTGTGCCTGTACCTCTCTAACTTCTTACCTGTGAAATGTTGTGTCCACTTTTTAGAAAAAGCTCCATGCAATTCTAATCACAATAACCTACCATTTTGTTGTGTTAAAGCTAACATCGTGTATTAAAATATCATGGTTGAGGAGGTGCTAAACGAGTAAAACTGATCTTAGGCATCCCCATCATATACATGGCATCAGTTATTTTGAAAACCGTTTTTAGGGGTGTTCTCATGAATCAATTTTGTCAGATTTTGGATATGTTGTTCATCAATGATAACTGATTAAAAATCAATTAAAAAAAGCTTCTGTTGCAATTTTTTCCATGTTCACTGTATTTTAATTTAGTTTGCCTGGACTATCTGTAATTTTGTGCATGTAAGCGTAACTCGTATAGTAACTCCTCAGAATCTTATAAAAAAACATTTTTTTTTTTTTTTTACCCCGAGACAATTCCATCCTCCACTGTTGCCAATTTCTTTACATCTGTGAAAAAAAAATGTTGAAATTGAAACATTCTTCTGAGAAGAAAATTCTAACTATCTAATATCCATATCACTTGAGCGGAAATAAATTAAAAGATGCACGAGCATCGAATAATTTGTACAACAATCTAATTTCCATACCGTGTAAAAAAAAAAAAAAAAAAAAATGCACACGAATATAATTAATCTCAATAATTATATGGCACCCTCTTACAGTGTTACATATTGAGCAATCAGTGATCAAGGTAACTTTACAGTGATTTTAGTAGCAAAAAGCAACAGTAGCGAGCTCAGGCTTTGGTGAGCGTTATCGAGCAGGCGACTTCACTGCGAAGCAATTCCCGGAGATTTGCGAGCGTTAGCAAACAGGGGACGGTGCTCCATAGTCAAATTTAAAATAGTAAATGAAAATTTTGCACAAAGAAACACAATATCAGTAGAAATATATTTGAATACTAATAATTTAGAAGGCTAATACGTGATATTTTTAAATTTTTTTTTACAATTTGACTCTTATGTGACTTGCTACTTTTTATAGAAATATTACTAACAAGCTGTAGGATTTTACGATGCTGTTTTTTATAAAAGAACTACATAATTAACATTATGAGATATTTTGTATTTTAAAAAATGGAATAAGTGCCTCATTAATTCTTGATTTTAATTTATGAGCACAAAAGATTTATCAGCAAAAGAAAATGTACAATAAAATGTTAATTTTTATTTTCATTTTATGTTCAAATATGTTTTGAAAACTTAAGATGCTTTAGTTTAAATACAATACATTACTACTTTTAAGTAATTAGTTGTAAGCTTGATTTAAAATTGTACATTCACTTTAGTTACTAAAAATAAAAATGAACATTATTCATATATTACAATACATCAGAGTTTGAAGTAAAATAAAAACATTTGAAAAACTATATGTGCTTCAAGATTTAACAAATGCTGCCATTAGAAAAACCTAATAAAAAAATTGTAAATAATGAACTGTATAGTAACCGCAGGTTACTGACGACCGTATTTCAAACTCATTAATAAATAAACACACCATAAATATATATGATAAAAAAAAATTAAAAAAAAAATAAAAAGATCGAAATCGTAATTGTTCATTCATTATTACACTGATTGTCATTTAAAAATACTTGATATGTTTTCATATATCACTTAAAAAGTCAATAATTTAAAAACTTCATTTACAATTAGTAAAATTTTAAAACATTAAAAATTTTATTCTACATAAAGAATTTAGCGAACAAGTCACTAATTAAACAAACGTTAATAATTTATTTGTGTGGATAAAAATCTACACAAATTGACTTCATAAATACTCTAATAAGAAAAAATAATAATTAATGACTGAATGAGTAACTGAACTTTTAAATTTTGCAAGCATTGAGTGAAATTGGAATTCACTAAATTTTTATACATAACCAAAAATATTCATAGTATACACCTTTTCATAGCTCATTTTTTCTAAAATAGGCATAGAATGAGTATTGAACTATTTTTTTTTACATATAATTAAACGCATTATATAATTAAAGGCAACAGAAAATATTATTTTTTAGATTTGCTATTTCAATTACATGTAATTTAAAAAAAGTTCAGTTTTAAGTTATTAATAGGCATTATTCTGTTAAAATATAAGAATCAGCTCATTTATTTTTAAAAAGCCTATTTTAGTTTCTATTCTAATTAAAAGGTTACCTTAGATTTTGCGCTTGTCTCAATTTGATAAAAAATTTTTAATTATAAATGTAACAAATACTGACGTTAAAATGGTTTGGATTGAAGCAATAACAGAAACAAAGAAATTCACTGCCACAGGGGTGTCCATTGTTTTGCAATTTTTTTCTTACAATAGATTTTTTTCAAATCGGAGTTAACATACACTGCAATGAATATCTTCAAAACGGTGAAAAGTTAAGATCGAAATGAGCAAACACTTTATCCGTGTCCACATGAAATTTCTCTTTAGAAGTCAACCGAGGACACTCCTCAAGCACAGGGCACTCAAGTTTATCAATTAATTCCTTAGCAGCCAAGTTGCTGCTAACCGTCATCATCGCGAAACCCTTCACTTTGGGTAAGGAGACAATAAGCTTCTTCAGAATAACTTCTGCCACCTTTGGGTCATCCGCGTACAGGGGACCAACTTGCCCAAGATTGTTGCAGCTGACTTTGATGGTGCCGAATCCAACGCATTTGCTGTCTTTGAAAGCAACTAATGTGTTGCTGTTTGGTTCCTTGCAGTTGAGCTCGAGTGCCAGTTTTCTATTGTAGCCCATGAGCGAGAGATCATATTGGAACATATCTGGAAGTTGGGATTCTTGGAATGGCTGAATGTTCACTCCCTCAGGAAGATTGTCGGAGAGCGCCTCGTAATTTACTGGTTCATATGTTTCGTTCACAACGGCTGACCACCCGGTTTCTAGAATGGGGAATCCACCTTTGGAGCGGTACAATTCTGTCTTGTCAGGAACCGCATTCAAGATTCCGTTTCTTGTACCTATGTGTTCCACGGAGGCGTCCCATAGCTTAAGAATCAAAAGAACAATTAAGTTAATATCAGTAAAACATTTGAAATAAAGTTAAACACATAGAATTTTTTTGTAACCATAGTTGTGAATATAAATTAAATTAAAATGGAATATTAATAAGAGTATACTCAAGCGCTACAACCTATCCTAGTCTCCTCTACTTTACAAGTTCGATTATCGCCCTGTAAAATATATCCTCATCCTCTCCAAATCCGATGTTTCGACAAAAATGTGACAAATATGGCATACTGTAGTATCATGTGAAAACGTTATAATATGTATTTGTAATAAATATTCCACATTTTTTTTTTGTCATGATTCTTCATTTCCTGCGTATATATATTTTAGTATTATATTGGGTAATAAAAAATAATATGACATTAAAAAAATAACACTATAAATCCCCAACATTTGAAAGTAGGTTTGGGGTTCGCACAGAAATTCTTAGAATATAATCATTTTTGTGTAAAAGTGATAGGAAAAAAGTTTTTTGGTAACAGAACACTCTAGAACATTTTATTTATTAGCAACTTACAACCTACTGATATAACATTAGAAAGTGCCTCACGTATACTTACAGCGCCATTTATTGATGAATTAACTTTTTTTTTTTGGGTTGAAATTTTTTTTTTTTCCCCCTTCGTCATTTTTTTAAAAACAGTACAGTTCATTCACTTTTGGATAACCCCGTATCTTAACTATGAAGAACTTGGATAGATTTGTATTGGCATGATCAAAACACATATTCTTCTTAAACTGAAACACGAAACAAGCATTCGAACTTTAAATTTGATAACATTTATAAAATTTATAAACACTAATTAGAGTTAGCTTTTATTAATACGTTTTAGTCAACAATAGCCAGTCCGTATAGTATTAAATCAACTCTCTGATACTAACAAAATCAAATTAAATTAAATAAAAGACACCATATTCTTGTAGTAAATCTTTGAGAAAGAGCTATAAGATTAGTAAAATAAAGGACGACTTTATAAACTAAACCCAAGATTCGAATGTGTCTTAAGTGTGTATTTATTTGTTGATATTTGATCTTATTAAAGGAAAGTCTAGAATTAAAAAACAAAAAAATTTAATCACCTTTTTACCTATACCTAATCCACGATATTTCTTTCGTACAGCATACAGTCCAAGAAAAGCGAGATCATCGTGATGAATGACAGCACTACACGAACCGATAACATCCCCTGTAATTAAACAAATCCTTTTATATTAATGAGAATAGCAGTTTGGTCAATAAACGTAAAATGTATAGCTAAACTGATAAAATCATTTAAAAAAAATGTACAAGATGAGTAAAACGATGTTTGAAATAATGGTGTATTGAGTCTTAATGGCACATGCATGAAAAGCTGCAGAACAAAAAAAGGTTCCAAACAGTGGAGTATAGGTGTTGGTTTGGACCCCACCATAAAAATAAATTAAAAAAAAACCTGAACTGTTGCAGGAGGACAATTTGATACAGTGTTAATTAGATAAGAAGATTTCATCTGAAGTGCATAGACAAAGACGATCCCAATATTAGAAAACAATCTCTTTTTTTTTTATCCTTGTGTCTACCTGACACAATCACATAAAGTATTTTAAATTGGTTTTTGAACCGATCTGTGCTCTTGTTTTTCAAACTGTTTAGAAACTTGTATTGTTGTTGTTGAGTCTGTCTTGATTGAAGGTTTAGTCTCAACAAGATATTTCTTCTCACGTATAAAGGATTGTACAATTCCTTAAAAAACCAAAGTTGTCATTGCTTAGCTTCTCCTGAGGAAGTAATAAAAACTTATTTTATGGGTGTCCGAAAATCCTGGTCAATACAAAACTCATAAGTCCAATGATTTTCCCGAAAAAGTTCACAGATGTACAAACAGAGATTTATATCCGGACCGGATTTTTCCCCAAATATTTTATACTTTAAATTTTAACAACCAGTGGTATTCATAAAGCCCCCCCCCCCCAAAAAAAAAAAATCATATAGTCAAACAATCATTGGATATATCGCATATAGTTTAAAGGTACATTATTTTAAAACTTTTACTCAATCCATTTATTTTTTGAAATACAAATTACACTCTTATTATCGAATAAACACAAACAGCAACAATTGAGGTGAATAGAATTAATATTCGAGGTGAATCTTCCGGGACCGTGCTGACAAAATTCCGATTCTCCTCTAATAATACATTATCGATTTGTCTCCTGTCCTCCCTGGTCCAAGATAGCAGGAACTGTTGGATTCAAATGGAAATACATCCATTTTACCAAGAAACCACCTCTATTTGTGCAAGGCATTACATATTGCTACCTAATATTGCGTTTAAGATATGTTATAAAACATGTTACAGAACAATATCGAACAAAAATTCCATTAAAATTTGAATTCAGCTAAGTTGCTCAATAAATCTTTCATGCAGTGTATGAATTTTGTGCTTTACAAATTTGTTGTATATTTTCCTAAAAGATGTTGAACAATATTAAAAATAATTTTTTAATACTTGGTAAAAACGTTTTACTGGTTACTAATGTGGTGTATTTTAATTGTGTTCTACACCAATTAACTGTTGTAACCACATTTCTTGCTCAGCAAAGTTCAATGGATCTGTATAGTTAAAAGCGATCGTTTTTTCCTACATTATAAACTAATTGTCCCGCACTAAGTCGGTGAAATACTATTTACATATATATATAGTCTTTTTATTATTTTTATGTGAGAAAATGATCTTCTTTCTAAAATAATTACAGTAATGTAGGTAATTTTAATGCAACTTTAATAAAAATTCAAAGTATTAAATAAAAAAATTAATAAATTATATTGTTGCAATCTTGTTCAACAGGAACACAAAGACTATTGGAAAAAATTATAATTAGTTTTGACAAAACATGCGCATTTTTTTCCGTTTCAAACTTCACTAAATTATCGATGAAATATCTGAAAAAATTAACAAATACTTCGAAGCAATTTTTTGGCAGATAGTGTGGTTATTTTGTATCCATTATCTTATTAACCAAAATTGTATTGAATATTGTAGCGGAAATTTTCGATTTTGTTCCATAGTTTTAACTCCTCGTGTTTTAGAAGAAGAATTTTGCTGCGTACCCAATTTTATTGATAAATAAAATAATTTATGAACACAAATTGGCTTCTTTGAGTTTTGTAACAAAGATTTTCTTTTAAAAAAAAAATATTTTTACAATGACTAACAATTTAAAATACTTAATTTTTAAAGCAAACGTCCTGAATAAAAAGTTAAACAGTATCTCTATTCGTTTAAAACAAAAAAAGTCGACTACAAGATGCTCCCGTAAATGTGAGTTTACTTTATTTGCAGAGAAAGTTCGTATGATTATAATTTTACAATTCTACGAAATTTCTACCAAAACAGTTAAAGCGCCACAATGATTGCATAAATATCATTAAATTTTCTGAATACATTATAGTAAATGAAATCATTGAAAATGACAATTTATTAAATAACAAAGCTTATCCGTTTGAAAACAATTATTATGGCTTGTAAAAAAAAAAAAAAAAGTTATCATAACTTGCTTTATAACAAAATAAAATTTTGAATCACTTTCACGTCCACTTCTATTTAAAAATCCAGAGCGAGTTAATTTGGGGATAACATTTCCTGATTTGCAGCTGGGAAAATATCCTCCATAATCTTGCGACGCAATGCTGCATCTTAACAAAGCAAATTATTCTTCCTTTAGTGTAGACAAAACGGCTTTTTAATGAGGAAGCCATTATTTTCAATGTTCTTCCGCACACTTAACCATCTTAGGAGGGTTGAATGCGACGACACTTCAGGCGGCACTTTTTTCATAAAGGGATTCAAGTATGTCAGAAAAATATTGTTACAAGTTTCTGCAGTTGAAATTATTTAATAGGGTGTTGGAGTGGGGGGGGGGGGGGAGTATTAAAAATATCTGTACAGACAAAATTTAGAGGAAAAGGTTATTATATCTTTTAATAAATTGGTCAGTAGTAAGACGTAAACTGTCAATTTTTCCGTGCTTTTTCTTGTAAATTCAGTGGCTGGACTGATAAAGATTTTTAAATTTATCTTTTTCCTGTATTCGCTTAAGAAAACACGTTACTTTTAATACTTTCTTCTCTGTTTAATTCAGAATATTCATTTTTAAATATAAATACCTCATTTTAAATTCTTTTCTAGTTAATAAGTTAAGTATTGTGTTTATCAAAATATCTACTTATTAAACAAATAAGGAGAAAAGCTGAAGAATTCCTCGTAATTAAATAATATTTTTTCATTGGATGAATATCATGATTTCAAGTCTAACACAATGAAATTTGTTGTTTTTAAATTATATATCTTTCTTCTTTTAAAATTTCTTCTTAATTAATTACATATACAGTAAGCTAATTTATATACTTTCACTGCAATTCAGCACACATATAAATACACATTTCAATTATTCAGAATGGAAGAATAAATGCAAAATATCTCTAACTTCACTTGTGAAAATTAGTTTTAAAAAATAACGTTTTTACTATTGTTTATCTACTCGTAAATATTGAAGTTGATAACCATTAGCCATATGTGTTAAAACTCCTCATAAAATTTTAATTAGCAAAATTAGTTCTCAGTTTGAACGTTTCGTCTAACTTAAGCACTGATGGAAAAAGGTTAGTTGAAAACTTTTATTCAACTTAGTAAAATACAATTTAAAAGTAAAATTTTATAATATATTGTAGAAGCATTTTAAGTTCAAAACAAAATAATAGTCTCCAAGCATAGATAGAATTTTTTTAAAATTTGAATCTGTAATTTATTTAGTAAAATATATTTTAAAATTGTCAAGAATATAATTCTAATTACGAGAAAAATTATATATTTGTTAGTGCTATGCGCTAAAATATATTATAAAAATCAAGAAAATTATTCGTTTCATTTCACAAGGGAATAAAGACTGAACAATAGGAAAAATTAGCATGTTTGAAAATAGTATAATATCCGCAAAAAAGTTTAACTAGTTTATGTTTTGAAATATGTTCATTCTTATATTTCTTTAGTTTAAATTATCCTTAACAAATTCAAAATTATTCTTTCATAAAGTATTACAATAAAGTAATTATTTTTAAGACGTATACTGTTGACAAGAAATTGATTTAAAGACGCCTTTCCAATTTATTACACAAAGGCGAAATGCTTCCGGTGTATAAAGTGGATGACAATTACTACTGAATTCATTTCCTGCCCTTAATGATCTCTAACCGAGAACGTATCGTTATTTTAGGTTACAATTGTCATTGTTAGGAATGATACATTTAAAGTTTAAATTAAGAATGAGGAGAAATTAAAATCTGACACTCGATATGACATGAAAATTGTATCAGTTGTAAAAATGCTAATGTACTACAAAGGAAAGAGTGGGCTATTTTGGTCTCATAAAGATTAAGATATTGTTTCAATACAGTTAAAAGGGAAATAAGAGGTTCAATAGGGGTACCTTCAACTTTTAATTACTTTGAAATTGGGATAAATCTACTTCACCATTTGTTTCTTTGCAAAAGGTAGTCTCTATAACTGATAGTATTAATTTAGCATGCTTTAATGCGTCGCTTTATGATAGGATAATGCTTTTTGTTTCATTGCATTTAAAATATTTACAGATACATATTACTCTACGAAAAAGATAGTGCAAAAATGACACTATTTGGTGACGGGCACAGCCTGAGAACTTAATTGCTCCTTTATCCTTGTTATTTGCATTTCTAATTTATATACGATTTGCTAGCAAACAGGAAAGATTAAAAACTCTCTCCCCCCCCCCCCGATTTATTGACGCAATTTGATTATAAACCTAGAACTTTACTGACATTTTTCCAATTGGGGACATGTAGTACAGGCAAAGAGAGCACATTTTGTTCTATTAGTGATCATCAATGCTAACTAACTGCCCCCTCCCCCTCCGCTATACTTTTGAAGCTTTTTGGTATCCAATCACAGCCACTGCTTTATCCTTTTGAGTCCCCCTCCCTCCCCTTTTTTTTCCTAAACACAATTACAATGTTGTAATTGTGTTTAGTAGACACTGAATCCACTTTGAAAAGAAAGTAGAAAAGATCCTTCATATAATTTACTAGATTTTATTGACTATTTTTATTTCCAATTACAATTATTGCATAAGGTCAAAAACAAATTTACTACTTTTGTACATTTCTACACGTCTTGGAAAGTTCTGAATAAAAAGTAGCATGGAAGAAATGACTGTTAGTCTGAGGTCATGAGATTGACCTACGCTGTTCAACTTTAGTATACAGGTTATTGCTAGATCGGTCATAAAGGTTTCCTTTAAAATAGGGCCTGTGCATAAGTTTGTGCCATTGAAAAATTTAAGTCTTTCAGATATTTCCAAAAAACGGCTTGAACGATTTTGATCAGAATCGTTGTGGTGATGCCTTTTAAGGTGTTTTAACTATCCACTCACTTCCATTCTCAGAAAAAAACTAGTTAAGTTTACCATTTTGGTAGTGTTTTTTTAAAATGGGAATTGAATTTCCTAAACAAATCTTAGTTAATAATTATGTATTATTTCTTCTGCTCAAATTAATAATTTAATGACTAAATTATGCTATTTTTTCTTGCGAGTTTTACATTTTTTCTACTTTATTTTTCATAAGGCAGGATGGTGATTGCACCCACTTTCCTTTACCTGGCGGTCTCCGCGACAGTTTCAAAACATAATCCAAAGAAATAAACAGTAATTTGGTTTAAAAGTTTCAAGACTCAGGGATTATTTTCAATGCTAGATTTAAAAAACATTTAATGTTAATAAACGTAGGTATTTGCAATATATTAGTAACGAAGACTTTTTATGTTACGATAATTTTATGATGGGATTTTTCCATACCTCCAAAATTCCAGAAAAATTTACTTAAGTCATAAAATGTTGAAAACCGAATGTCTTTAACGTAGTTATCTTCGCTTGAATATTGCTAATCAAAGACTGTTCCTCCTCTGTTTCACATCCGAAAGGAATAATGTAATACTTATAGTCAACATATAGAAAAATTGTCAGTTTTTTTTTTTTTTTTTGGGGGGGGGGGGGGAAATAATGTAATAATTATTGTAAAAATATTCACCAAACGGACCATTTTTATTTTTTAAATTATTGAAAATATGAGGACTAAAAAGATAAATTACACCAATCCATGAGATGAGAGTTTAAATGCAGTGACCCGTATTATAGTGCGATGTTCCACCCACCAAGTTTCTCTTAAGTAGAAATAGACATAAAATAATTTTTTAATTTTTCCTTTAGATAATATTCTTATTCTGATTTAATATCTGTATTTTTTAAAAAGTATAGTTTTCGTGTCTTGACCTTGATGGTCCAAAATAATATTATTGTTTATTTTATTTGCCCATTGAAATTCGTCCATAATCCTACTATAACAACTTACAATATACATAAAATATTGTATCGATATCAATATTTCAGCTCACCTGCGTCTGTCACTGCGATGTTAAATGCGTCTTTGTCCACCTCTAACCAAGTATAGAGACAATGTGTTCCTTCCTGTAACTCTGTCTCTCTCCACACATCCAGAGTCTGAGGGACATCGTCATAAGTCATCTTGCGAATTGTGTAAGGAGTTTGCGCCATATTCACACTATTATCAAAGTACTACCCTAAAATGAAGCATAATTTTCTGAAATTTATGCAAATGAAATGCTAAAGGTTAGACGCTATGTGCCACCAGCACATCAAATGGAAAATGCTGAGAAATACCTCTTATCTTATATACCTTGGAAACATGAGAAATACCTTATATACTTGAGAAATACCTCTTATATACCATGGAATCTTTATATATTAGAGTTTAGTCGCCGTTCTTCTTTTGTTCTTAATGGTTTTCTTTTGTACCTTCGTTGTTTGTGGCTCAAAAATATATTTTTATCCCAAGGTTTCATACTTTAACTTCTCGTATGAAAAACCTTTTTATTGAACAGAATTGCATCTATTCATATCTGTCCCTAATGTAAGATCCTATTATTAAAAATGATGGTCTCAAAAACAGCTTGTCTATGGGAACTGAATCTGCTCGAATTAGTCAATTAAATTCAGAATCCATCTGAATTACAATATAATAAACATGCAAATATAGTTTCAATCCCATAAAGATCAAGAGTCATTTTTGGGACAGCATGCTTGAGCTTTTAAAAAAATTGTCCTTATTCAATGAAGAGGATAATAAAGTTACTGAAAGTGAAAACGCCATTGTAATTGAATGAAATTTTCCATTCCCTATATTCTCTGTAGGAGTGCCCAACAACACGTTCGCCACTAACTTTTACACTTCAGCAAAGTCATGAAAAAGGATCTTTTACTGAGATTTATTTACCTGCCGAACCTCTGTAAATGAATTTTACTCCCTCATTGGATTGAATATTACAATTCTAGTACGGATAGTTGTATTAAAAGTGAAAATGCATGATTCATTTACATTTAAAATAAATTTTGAGAAATTTGGATAACAATGTATTTCATTGGTTAACATTACAAGAACACTTAGTAATAAGAAACATTATGCACATAATATTTACCACAAGCTTTTAAAATTATATGTTTTTGTTTGCAATTTCTTATAGTGCTCGCACTCAATAACTTATTAGATTTTCTTAAACGAGGAATTCATAGGTTTTGGGTTTATTATTTATAGTAATAATTAATTATTACACTTATTAATAAATTTTTTTTTAACAAGAAATTTGATTCTGATTTTTTTGCTGTAAAACGGAATCGAAATAATTTTTTCGAAGATATTTTAAAACATAAACGACTAGGACTTTTTTTTCAGCATTTTTCTGAATAATATTCTTTAACAGATATAAATAATTAAATTTTATAAAATTTAGTTTTTACAGTGAAGAATTTTTTTTTAAATATTACTTTTTTGTTCTTTCAATAAATATTTTTAAAAATCAATTATTATGTCTATATGAATATATTTCTGGACAAAATTATGAAAACTTTATTACTCTATTTGATATGTAGTAAAAGATGAAACTACAAAAGAACACAGGCAATATATTATACTTTTAAAGTGCCCTCAATTGGTTGTTGATTAGTTGCAAAACTAAGTTTGCAAATTTGACAATTTTACATCTCACGTATGACCTCTGAAATATTTTTTTTCACCATGTGTCAAATCACTATTTTTTTCAATGCATCTAAAAATTATTTGAAGATGCAGTTACCAATTTGTATCTGCAACACGCTTTATTCTAGTGCAACTTTTCTATCTAATTTCCACTCTCTGAAAGCATTATAGTAAATAATCTTTAAACAAAATTTGTTCCCTTCAATTATGAACAATAATAAAACATTAATCTGATGAAAAATTAAATGCATTACCTTCCAATGAACATATAAACCACACGTAAAAGTTTCTCCAACAACCGGACAAGGCTAATAACTTGGCAAGTTTAGTCCAAATGGAATTGCGAAGCAATGACCCTATCTCCGTTTTTAACCGATTTGCTCCGACACTTCAGACGGCTGCCAACATTAAGCGCATCACATATGGTGTCGTAACACAATGGGATAATTCCACTCTCAAGAGACCCTTCACGAGGAACGAGGACTCCTCATAAATAAAAACCTCCTCCCACTAAAAACGACTTTGACAGACAGATCCCCCGTCGAGCAAGAGCAAGTATCGCTCCCTGGAAATCCCTTGGCAGGAAGGAAGCAGGAAAGGATGTTACAGAGTGGATGATACTTGAAATGTGCTTCGGCATGGTTACCTAGCAACGGCGCGTGCCAAACACTTTCAACTTCCTTCCTCACAGTCAGTATCCATTCTGGAACAGAGCCAGACAAAAGACATATGACGTCACTGGAAGGGGGGGGGGGGGTATTTTGAGCAAACAGTTTTCAAATGCAGGGATGGTTTCCTTCAAAGCCCTGGAGTCATTGAGAAGAAAAATGGAGTGAAATAGTCTGAATGTTACTTTGTTCGCGTGAGATTTTCCTCGCGTTTGAATAATTCTTTTTATAATTCAAGCAACAGTAGAACTTCTCTGAAAGTAATAGAAGATTTTATTGTTTTAAGAATGTGAGAACTGTTTTAAATGTTAACATTCTGTAAATAACACAACTTTTTCGTTTGGTGAAGACGAATAAGGTTTTGAGAAAAATTATCAGATATGGGAAGATATGTAGCGCGATATGAGAATCTTCCTGTTAGAAATCGTTTAATATCTTGTACTTTTTCTTTATAGTTCATTGGTTAGTGTTGTATTTCTACTGTTACTTCATAAATAAAAAAAATGCAATTAACTTAAACCATCGATTACATGCAAAAAGAAAATATTTTTGTGAAGTTTTTAAATAGTTATCTGATTTAGCAATATAAGATTCAATTCTTAATTAGACGATTTAAGATTCTCGCCATGCTCTGGAAAAAAGTCTGTGAATTTTGATGATATTCTATTTCTTTTTCGATTTTGATGAACACTGAGTAAGATTTAAAGCAGAACGTTTTCAAATTTAGAGTGGAACTTGCTTCTGACAAAATTAAATTTTATTTTCATAGTAAAGCAAGTTACCAGAATTTCCTCCCTCACTTAGTTTCCATAAAATGATTAACGTCACTTAAATTGTTTTAAAATTATAAGATTTTCTCTAGAATTTGCTACTCAATTTCTTTTCTTCAATTTAGTCCTGTTAAGATTTCAAAAAAATTGGGAAACGTACATTGAGTCGTCCATTTCCAAAAGTGCCTAGTTCAAGAAACGAGAAAAATCTGTATTTTATTAAATTCAAGAGTTAATTTATGACTGTTATGTTTTTAAAATCTGTAAATAAATTAGAAACACAATTTACAAGGTCTTAGGTCAGTATTATTTTATGTAAAGCAGTAATAAGCTGTTTTAATATGCAACTAGGCAGTTTTGGAAAAGTTTTTTTGTAATTACACTCATGTCCATAAATTAAGGATAATTCAGTTTTTCCCTAATAACTTCTCAGTGGAGCAGCATAGACACTTGAAATTCACTTCAAAGAGACATCTTTATGCAACATAATGATAATTTAAATAACTCAGTCCCAAACTGAAATGCAAAGTGTACAGCGGGGGCATATGCAAAAGAATAAAGTACCATTAGTGTGCAGTTGTACAGATGCATTTACATTAAAAATCACTCAACTCATGGAGTGGACATCTACTGTGAGATATGATCTCCCCTGTCATCAGTGTTTACTTAGCACTGTATTCTCATACTTAACACGAGTTACTTGATGAATTGTAGTGGCTAAATTGCTCGCCCTACCTTTTGAACTGTTAGTAAGTGATGGAAAGTTCCTAATACATAAAGTCTTTACACAATTCATATAGTAGAAGCGTCCCACAAATGCTTGAAGAAATTTGGATTAGAGAAGTGACCTGGCTTACGTATAGGGGCGATATTCATATTTTTTAATCGTTTATCCAAAGCAAAAGTGGAATAAAATTTGCCATAAGTATCAATAAATACGATTTAGAAACCGATATATCACCATTAAAAACTTGTCTAGATCAAGTTAACATAATTACAGAGAAAAAGTGGAACTTAATTATCTTTTGGTCTCTTGGGGAGCTTATGTAACCAAGTCAACATACTGCCCCCAAAGACCAAATCTTTTTAACATCAGATACTATTTACTGAAAATAAATTTGTTAGTCTCATGAGTAATATTGGACATCAGAGGATCTGTAGAAAGGCGGGAACTTGATATTTCATGGTAAATGCCAGTTCAAGATAATGATTTGGTGGGAAAAGAGTTTTGGTCTTTATATTCAATTTGTTTAATAAGCTCCCCAAGAACGCAAAAAATAATTAAATTCCGCTTTTTTACTGTAATTACGTTAACTTGATTTAGACACATCTTTAATTGTGAAATATTAGTTTCAAAATCGCTTTTATTGATAGTTATGATTTATTTTTTTCCACTTTTGCTTAGGATAAAGGATTAAAAATATGAGTATCTCCCCTATAAGTAAGCCAGATCACTCCTCTACTCCAAATTTCATCAAACATGTGTATGACGCTTCTACGATATTCATTGTGTAAAGATTTAATGCATTGGGAACTTTCCCTCCCTTGCAAACATTTCAAAAGGAGGGACGAGCAATTTAGGTGCTAAAATTCATCAAGTAACTCATGTTAAGTATGAGAATACTGTGCCAAGTAAATATTGATGACAGGGAAGATCATATCTCACACTAAAAGTCAACTCCATGTGTTGAGTGATTTTTAATGTAAATGCATCTGTACAACTGCACACTAATGGTACTCCATTCTTTTACATATGCCCCGATGTACACTTTGCATTTCATTCTGCGACTAAGTGGTTTTAATTATCGTTTTGTTGTATAAATATGTGTCTTTGAAGTAAATTTCAAGTGTCTATGCTACTCCACTGAGAAGTTATTAGGGAAAAACTGAATTATCCTTAATTTATGGACACGAGTGTAGTTAGTTTTGGAATTGGACCTTTTTCCATTAGCTAGTTTTAGCCCTGCAAATGCAACTGGTCAGTTTTGGAAATCAAAAACAACAATGAGACTGAATGTGATGTTAAAATGTTTAAAACAAACTACTTTTATTTCCACTTACACATTTCACAACACCTTCAACTCTCATTTCTTCTTCAACATTAGTAATATCAAATTAATTTTCTTTCACAAGATCACCAGAAAAGACAACATAAAACGAGACCTAATAGTAATCACTTAACTTTCAATCAACACAGATGAACAAAAATAACTGATTCTCTAAAAGTAGCAGATTAGCCAACAGTAATTATTAATAAAAACTGTAGAAATATAGGTCTACACAGTTAAAATGTCCCCCAGTTTTTCAGAATAAACAATTTTGTGGAAGCTTACAAGTAGTGGGTAGGGCTCTTTTTTACTGCAACTAGCAAGTTTTGGAAATGACTTAATGAAAGCCGCTATCTTAGATATAGCAAGTAGATAGTTTTGGAACAGTATCTGAGTTTGTAACGAGGCAGTTTTGGAAATGGAATGAAATGCAACTAGGCCAGGTTTGAATTTGTATTCGATTTTCAGTCCTTTTTTTTTTAAATAGGATTTAGAAACTTTTGCCACGGTAAAACTTTTATAAAATGTGTATTTCAGTTGAGTCAACAACATGCAATTAAAATCTCAACTTTTCAAATTTTGTCAAATTTTTGTTAGACACTTTTGAAAATGGACGACACATATAATATATTTATAGTTGCGAAATAAACGACTATTTTCAACAACTGACTACTGTTAATATTAGTACATCACAAATCATGGCATTACTCAATTTCTTACATTAATGAGGGTGTTACGTTACTGCTTATCGGTTTTGTTTTATTTAATCTGAGATACGTGATGAACATTGACAAGCACATAACTAACTTGAAAATATAAAGGACATTACTAGTTGAAAATAGAAATTGTTTCAACAGTGCAAATTAAATTTTAAAAAGTTGTTGAGTCATGGCTGATCAGTTCATTAATTGAGTTAGTAGAGCGTTGCCCGGGAGTTCTGAGTCGTCTGATGTTACCTGCCGGTTTGAGTCGAGTTGAGATGTTGCGCTAGAGAGTTGGTGGGCATGTGACACCACAGTACCCCCCTGACAGAGTTTAAGTCAGGAGGTGTTGGGGAAATTTGACACGTTATCCAGACCTTGTGGTTGTCTGGTGTTGTCTTGTTACATCATCTTGAGGAATCAAACGTCTTGATTAGCTTGTTTGTTCCTCTGCCAAAGCCGAATCACTAATGGTGAACGCTGGCTTGAGTTTATCAATGGAGATAGTAGATTCCTTTTCATTGACCAGCAGACGGAAGGTTTTGGCATCACCAGAAAGTCCTCGATACGGGCCATCATAGGGTGGCTGAAGCGATGCTCTTACTTGTCCAACTCGGACGAACACATGAGAGCAGGTGTTCAGCTCTTTATAAACGAAGATCTTCGAACGACTGTGATGGGAGGTTGGAGTTGGTTTAATCCTGTTCATAGTGCTCCTCAGCATTTCAACGAAAATGGTATGGTTTGGATCTGCTTCGCTGGAGACAAAAAATTCACCTGGAAGTCGTAAACCTGTGCCGTATACCAGTTCAGCTGAAGTGGCGTTGATATCTTCCTTAATTGAAGATCGCATGCCGAGGAGGATAGTAGGAAGAACTGCACTCCATTTCTCTGTGTTGTGACACATGATGGCGCTCTTCAGAGGGCGACAAGTCGTTCTACCAAACCACTGGACATAGGATGATAAGCGGTGGTGCGCAGCTTGTTTATTCCAAGAAGCTTGGTTAGTGACTTGAAAAGTGTTGACTCAAATTGGCGTCCCTGGTCACTGGTGATGTGGGTCGGAACACAGAATCTTGAAATCCAACCAGAATACAAGGTCTCTGCAACACTTTCAGCTGTGATATCTGCAATGGGGAAAGCTTCGGGCCAAAGGGTTAAGCGATTGACCACTGTCAAACAATATCGAAATCCTTGGGATGGTATAAGTGGGCCGACTAAATCGATGTGGATGTGAGAAAATCTAGTGTCAGGGACTGCAAATGTTCCTAAGGGACTAAATGCATGTCTTTGTACCTTGGAGCGTTGACAAGAAGTACAGGCTTTAGCCCACATTCGACAGTCTTTCTGCATGGAAGGCCAAATGAATCGTTAGCTTACGAGCTTCGCTGAAGATCGTATTCCAGGGTGATTGAGATTATGAAGGGTGTTGAATGCCAGTCGTCGATGTGCAGCTGGTAAGAAAGGACGGATTCTCTTTGCAGAAACGTCGCAGTGTAACTCAACATCGATTCCAGGAAGTTTAAGTTTCTGCAACTGAAGACTTGATGATGTGGACAAAAGAATTTCTTTGAGATCTTCGTCGATGGTTTGGTCCTTTGCAACTTGTTCGTAGTCGATAGGAGAAAGAAAAGTGACTGTAGCAATTCTTGACAGAGTGTCAGCTGGGATATTTTCAGAGCTTTTAATGTGGACGATGTTGGTGGTGAATTGCCCTATAAAATCCAATTGTCGCATCTGGCGAGGTGAGCATTTATCTTGCTTCTGCTTAAAGGCGAATGTCAGGGGTTTGTGTCAGTGCACAGTTGAAGTTCTCTGGCTTCAAGCATGTATCTGAAATGTTTCACTGCTAAATATGCTGGTAGAAGTTCTCGTTCATATGCTGAATAATTTCTTTCAGTTGGTGTAAGGTTTTTTGAGAAAAATGCTAGTGGTTGCAGATCGCCTGATGGAGAGACTTAATGAAGAGCAGCTCCGATTGCGAAGTCTGAGGCATCAACATGCAACGCTAAGGGGGCATTCGCTGAAGGATGATGCAAAAGAGTTGCTTGTGCCAGCTCAGTCTTACACTTGATGAAGGCCTGAACTGTCTGTATTGTCCATGGGATTGGAGTTTTGTCATTTCTACGACTATCCTTGAGAAGCTCATGAAGAGGTGCTTGAGTTGATACAGTGTGAGGCAGGAAACGTCTGTCGAAATTGATGATTCCAAGAAATTGCTGAAGTTGTTTCTTAGTCTCAGGCTTAGGGAAATCTCGAATGGTTTGGACTCGATCTGGCAAAGGTTCAGATCCATACTGGTTGACGAGGTATCCCAGGAAAGGAACTTCTTTTGCTGCAAAGACGCATTTAGAGATGTTATTAGTCAGACCGTACTTGTCCAGACGCTTGAAGACTAATCTGAGGTGGTGATGATGCTCCTTAATATCAGTACTGGCAATCAGGCTGTCATCAATGTATGGAAAGCATAAGTCTAATCCTTGTGGAACTTCATTGATGAATCTTTGAAAGCTCTGGGCCGCATTAGAAAGACCAAAAGGAAGAAACACAAACTCAAACAAACCAAACGGTGTGGTGATTGCAGTTTTAGGTGTGTCGTCCGGATTAACTGGAATGTGGTGAAAAGCGCGGACGAGGTCATATACCACTTGCCATAGTTTTAATTGATATAGGCGGTCCATGATAAAATCTTCCTGGCGACGTTAATGACGTTAAAGGATCAATGAGCTTTTTGTTTTTAATGTCAATATCCAGACCAAAATGTCCTAAGAAAGCAGACCCAATTATAGGCTTCGTTACGCCAGCAACAGTAAATTCCCACCTAAATGGACGTCGCAAATTTAAATTTAATTCCATCATTTTTGTCCCATACGTAGCGATTTTAGAATCATTGGCAGCAAAGAGATAGATAGGTGAAGTTTTATTATTTCCGAATTGAGGTATAATGGAAATATCAGCTCCAGAATCAACTAGAAATTTCATGCCCCGGTTAAGATCCAAAATAAACAAACGACGGCTTATATGTTTGGTGTTAGGGCCATCATTGCAAGCCGCTACTACAACTGGCCCTGCGCGTTTCCCGACGTATTTTGAAAGGAACACGGAGAGTTGACACCAAAAGGGGATCTTTTTTTTTTTTTGTCTGAAATACTTTTAATGGTAATTTTTTAATGCCAATTGCAGAAATATTTTCATACCTAATGACAATTTACTCTACACATGTAGCAATTCTATTAAACTTTTAAAATCAGTAAACACACTAGGTACTACAACCATTTCTTTACTAAACAAGTTAAACATAGGCCGATCAACGCCTAATCTTTTATTTAGTATACACATTAGGGTGGTTCAAAAAAAAAAAAAAAAATTCTACTAAAGACCAAGACACCCCCTATTTTTTTTACATTTACCCATAGTATTACTCTCCTAAAATTTCAGCTTCCTACTCCTATAAGAAGGTGGCACTCAATGACCATTCATTTTTACACTTTTTTGTAATTTCGCATAATTTTCGACTTTTATACCTATAAGAACACATGTCAAAAAAAAAAAATTTTAAATAGTTTTTTATGGTTGTTTAATACATGCGATTTAGTTTAGCAACAGTTCTTTTATATACTGTATCTGGAAACATCAACATTATAAAAGCACCGCTAACAAAATATCCAATTGTGAAGCACTTCGTTTGCTAGTTCCAGTAGTCGCAGTTTGGGACATGATCCTCGAGCGCTTTCTCTTCCAAGAGGGGCCAAAAATCATGGGTGGAAAAAAAGCGGGAAAAGAATATTCTTAGTTAGCAATGCGTAAATTCAAACCTGACTATCCTATTGTCCTTCACTGGGATGACAATCTTCTGCCAAAATCTTTTGAATTATAAAAGACTGATCGTTTGCCTGTTATGTTTTGGAAGATGGAATCGAAAAACTTATATTCGTGTCCCTAAGTCGAGTGGTGGTCGGACAGCAAAAAATATTTCGAAAACTGTTTTCATGCTAGTAAGGCAATGGGAAGTAAGAATAAAAATCAGACTTTAAGTTTTGATACTAACAAGTGTAACTACTGGTTGTATATAAGAGGTATACATTAACGTGAAAAAAAAAAAAATTGGACATGAACTATTGTGGCTAGCCTGCTGGGACCATGTCATGGAATTAATATTGGCAAAGTTATTTAAGTTGTGAAATGAACCCTCATGTTTCACAGAGGTTTCTATCTTCAACATACTTAAAACAGTTTGAAAAGAATTGCACAAATAAACTTTCAGGGTTTAGAACTGAAAAAAGAAGTTAAAAAGTTTAAAGTTTCAACTGTAGCCTTTCTTTCATCTATGGGTAAATCTATGATAGTTAGATATGATTATAAAGAAGTAATTGAGTTGACAGTAATCATTTTGGGCAATATACCTGAGAAAATCAATTGTACTGCAGTTTCATCAATTCATAGCGCACGGTGGAGGGTTAAACTCCATTATATTTTAAAATCTTTTTGTTCAGAGATCAGCAAGAGATTTTTCGTATAACTAATAGAGATGAGAAATGCAATTCCAGAGATTTGGACAGTTTGGTGCTCTTTTGTATAGTAAAACGTAGATAGAAGCCCCACTTGCTTCTAAAGATTCTGGAGGTGACCTGAACTTGTGGAAAAACATTAGAAAGTATAAGATAATCGATTATAAAATTGGAATTGCTGCTAGAAAGTTTTGAAAAATCTCATATGGTATCTTCAAATTAATTGTTTAGTTTGGCCATATTTACACACAGAATTACAGCAAAAGAAAATTTAAAAAGTATTGCAGATGTGAATAACTCAAAAGGTTCCAGAAAAATAAGAGGGCACGAGCTATTAAAAACATTGAAAGATGTCAGTCTTGGCGATTTTATGACAAAAAGAACTCTCCATATTTTATCTTGTTTGAATATTAGCGATTCTTTTGTATCCATTTCATCAGAAGAATAAGAGAATAATATCCCTTTCACAAATGGGAACAAATTTAAAGAACTTAAAGTAGTAAGCGATACTGTTGAAAGAGATGTACAGCTAATACAAGAATTTAATAATTTATTTACACATGATAAGGATGATAAGCAGTTTCCTTTACAGTTTTTGAAGCAAACTGAAAGACAATATCTAGAGAGACAAACAAACGACCTATGATTTGTCTTTCAGAAAAGGAAATATATATTTATAAAGCTATATCTATATATTTAGTAGGCAAGGCGTAAATTTTTCACAATCACAACTCCTAAACTGCTCAACCGATTCTTGCGATCAAGGTATCTTTTGAAGGAAGGTCCTTCAATTTCAATTAATTGTTCTTGATAGGAGATTGAATGTCGTTTGAAAATGTATTTTCCGATCGACCATTTTAAGCACACTGAAAAATGTCGCCAAGTGGTTCTTAAATGTTCGATTAAATTATGAAATAAAATGCACTATAATACCACACTACTTAGTAATATAGTATTTAAGGTTACTAATCACTTATTTTGAATTCTTTTCATGATTTTATACCCCCTAATTTATAGGGGCAATTTTATCAGAATTTCATATGTTTAATGAATAGTACATGAGATTGACGAGCGTTAGTGAGCAGGGGGCGGAGCCTTCTAGTATTTAATTATTTCATACACTTTTACTAATTTATTTAATATTTTCAATTATTGAATAAATAAAAACTTTCTTTGATAAAATTGCTTTCAATTACACTTATTGGCAAATCCACTACAAATACCCAAAAACACACAAAATACGAAATTTTACTGCTCATTGAGCCCCATCTTTTAATTGGAGAAAGATTCTGAAATTTTGCTAGAACATTTGTATGGATAGATGTAAAAAAATTAGGGGTTGTCCTGATCTCTAGCTAAAAAAAATTTTTTTACCATATATTTTTGAACCACCCTAATACACATATATACATAAAAGGACACTCGTTTATATAAAAATTTGGTGCATTTTTGTACGTGACAAAAAATTCCTCATTAAAAATACATATAAATTGGGGCCGCTTATGTACCTCAATAGTTTTGTCTTCCTTGTTTTTCTTGAATCCCGGTGACATTTCGAAAAGGTCCCTTTTAAATATCCCTGAACTTTTCAGCTTCTCTCCACAACAGAATGCACCAATTTCTAGAAGACATTAATTTCTAAAAGGGTAACTGTCTAAAATTAAAATTAAAATAATTTTGTTGAAATAATGATTTAAATTTGTTTATTTATTTAATCGGAAATGCACATCTAAAGGTTGAATGAGTCATCATGCTTTTATCCACTTCGCATTCAGATATAGCGCAATCAGAGAATTTTGCATGAGAGGTGATCAAACAAGCACTAAGTTTGTTCCTTGCAGTAGGTAGCATACATATATCTTTGTTCTTTCAGAGAGAAATAAATTTGGAAGGATACATTGGATTTAAATTGTAATGAAATGCTTTAGAAGTAAATACCGTAGTAAAATGTAAGAAATTCTGACAGAACTTTAAAAAAAGCAATTTGATATGTCATGGTATTAGTGTCCAATAAACTTGTGAATTTTAGAAAAAGTTTTACCTTTTTACTAATTATCTAGAAACTACGAAATTTTTATTGCCATTCACGTTATTAAATTATTGTATAAAAATAAAAGTTTTTCATCACAAATATAAAACTTGAAGTACCTCAAAAGTACTTTCAATTATCGAAAATTATTTTGTTATGCATCATTTGTTGAACATATATCATAGTTTCCGTAACAGTAAAAAAAATTTAAATGACAGCCATCTTATTTTTTGAATTCTATTTCTCCACTTAACACTATTTCCTTTTTATAATCTAAACTTCGACTCGTTTAATGAGGAATTTCAGTAATCATGCTTTTGATGTTCTTAGAAATCGCAGTTTTAAGTATAAAACAAAGTTTAAGACTTTATGGATTACATTAACTCCGATACATGCGATGCGCCATGATAAGAAGTTCCCAAACTTTGAACACTGTAAGTTGGTTCATCACTTCCTTTTCGCCCACTAACTGAAAATGGTACAAAAAGTTTTGTTTCAAATTAATTTTGGATACCAAAACAATGAATCAATATTAGTAGAATTTTTGTCATGTGCCGTATTTTAATTTTCATTATTTTTATTAATTTTAATATGACACTAAATAAAATAAGAACATAATGCATCCTATGTATAAATTTCTTATGTACGCAAAATCTTCAGCATATACAGAGATGGTTCTTGTTGGGGATAAATAAATTTAAAGTTGTGGATTAAAAAAAAAAAAATACATTAATCCTCAAAATACGTTTAATAATTTTCAGATTGCGATTATTACTACGAAAATGATCAAAATACGATCCATCAACAAACGGGACTTTAAAAATATAATGTAGAAATTAGGAGGTAACACGTATTATTTAATGAAGCACCACAGCCGTGCTTGTTTAATGTTAGTTCCATACGTATAATTTTGTTTGCTCGAGCCTTTGTGACCACAATAAGTTTATGCCTAAGAACACATACAAATATAAACTTACCCTACTTCTGAGAACGTTTGTCGTTTTTGTTCTTATTTCCTATTATAGCATCTCATCAAATCTACAAAAGTTTACAAATATGTGTATTGCATCACTTCGTCCTTTTCTTCTTGTTTATGAAACTTTAAAGTTGAATCGCGGCCCTTAGAAGGAAAATAACGAGCAGAAAAAAAAGCACATTACTATAACAAAATAAGCAAATGACATGTCGCAATCATCCAGATAAAAATCAATTAGGTCTCGACTCATTTATTTAAGAATCGACAGGCAGTGCAAAACTCTTCGTCATATGATTTATAACTGTGTAAAGCATTCCTAGAAAAGTGTACGTGTACACCTACTGGAATTCGTTAGTACAGTTTTTTTTTTTTTTAAATAATGTGCTGTATTGTAGGAAAATAATGAGTTATATTAAACAAAACGAATATATTTCGTAAAAATTGAATACCATAAAATTACTTACTTCTTAGAAGAAAAGGTGCATTATCATTGAATGGAAGTCTTTGAGGAAGATTTCTTCGAAAATATATCTGTGAAATTATTGAAAAATTAAAGGAATGTTTAAAAAACGATATAACTTAACAGCGATTTTTTTTTAATCAAAATATTCTCATTTCTAATTGTGTACTACAGAAGTAGAAGACACCACCTCAATTTATTGAATTTTCAAGAATACCGTATAATGTGAGTTTCGAATTCTTTCAGAAGAAACACTATAATTAGGTTGCCCCACTCCCTTTTCGCGCAAACTGGAGTGCAGCTGGTCAGTTATAACGAGTAGCATACCTGTGGAGTGCGACACTTTTGAAATAAGGCATTGTTGCGGTTTCTTTCTGCCATATACTTCCCCTTTAGGCAATAAATTTTGAGTATCCAATGGAGTTTAACTTTGCTGCCCTAAAGAGGGATCTTTTGACGTCAATGAATAGATGACCCTTTTGTAGTTTTGCCATTATTTTCGACAATGGAGATGCATAACTTTTACATCGGAATCCCAGGGCTTTGAAATTTTGGGCATTTTAGCATAATGTATCTGCTTCGAAATGTATACGTCTGTGAATATTTTGAGGGGTAAGGGATTTTTACAATGGCACTGTTTACCCTATTAAATGTTAGTAGGAGGGTCAAAAGTTATCCAGTTAAAAATCTAGTAGGATGAGGCTTCAGGAAATATAGGCAGAACTTTCTTTACGATTCGCTAACTAATATTTGTATAGAAATACAGTTTTCAAAAACCCTTGCACGAGAATTTTATTCATTCAAGAACAGCCGTTTCAAAAAATAAAAATGAAGATACAGGAGTTGCGTCCCTTGCCCCGAGGCAATTTGTCCGGTAGTCGATGTGAAGCAAATTGACTTCAACAAATCTTAATTATCCTATCACCTATTTTCAGTTTTGATTTTTATCAGAAGCCAGCTTAATTAGGAATTCCACCAAGTGTTCAAACCTTTAGTTCCTGTATGTTCTATTCAAGTGTATTTCCTTGTTTGTGTACTGTGTGTGCGTTTTTGTCAAGAAGAATTGATGTTTCGATTCTAAATGTGTAGAGGTTTAGTTTAAGTAAATCATATGTGAGCACATGGGTAGTCCAAAAATGAAACCAGAATCCTTCCATGGAGGTGACTGCTATTTCCAAGGGGAAGGAGCTGGATAAGTCATCTGGCTAGCATTCAACTAACCCAGCTCTCGACGAGTAAGGCCTTTTGCGCCAAAAGGGCCGCATTCCATTTTCCAATGTGAGTGAAAACTAGAAACATCCATGCAGTGGCGGATCTAGGATTTTCCTGGGGGGGGGGGGCGCAACACCTGTGCCTTAGCCAAGATGAAATCAAATATTTAAAAAAATCTAAAAAAAAAAATAAAAAAAAAATAAAAAAATCTATGCAGTGTTCTAGAAATATACTTCAAGATAATCCGTATCCATTGAAAAGATCCCCCCACCTCCCCCTTTTTCGTCACATTTCTGACTCGCTATCTTAGCGTAAGGTGAAATGCCCAGGTTATACCAAAATTACTTTTCAATTTAAAAAAAAAAAAAAAAAAAAACCTCCCCCCTCCCACTTCTCAAAAACCACCCTTCTATGATAGATATTTTTATGAACTCCTTTGTTTCTTTATACTCATGACAAATAAAACGTTTTTGCAAAGTTTCATGAACGGACCAATTTTTTATTTTTTAATGTCGTATTTTACCTTTCCTTGGATTTTACATGTGTTTTCGTTTATAAAAAATAACTGTAACTTTTTTTAGATTAGTTATATCGTTTTGCTTTTTTTCATTCCATTCAGCATAAAAAAAAAGTACTCTAAAAACATGTGTCACATGCCTAGATTGTCCCAAAATTTATTTTTCAGCCAAAAAAAAAAAAAAAAAAAAACCCTTCTTTGCTAGATATTTTTATGGACTCATTTGAATATTCATTTTCATGACAAATATGGAACATTTTTGCCAAGTTTGATCAACGAACCAATTTTTTTGTTTTTCTTATGGTCTTGGGTATTATTTTACCAGCACTACTACATATATTTGGTGCGATTTTATACATCCATATTTTTTTTACTTTCAATTACCCGTATGGTATAAAAGTATTGAATTCGGTAAAAAAAAATCGATTTTATTGCATTTCTACACGTTTTGGAAAGTGATGAGTTCAAAAAAATATTTGTGCATGTTAGTTATCAGCATAACTCCAAAAACGGATTGACCTGCGATGTTCAATTTTTATGCACAGGTTATTGATGGTCATGGGACCTGGCATTATGGTTTTTGTCAAAATTGCACATGTGCATTAAGTAGCTGATTTTGAAAAAATTACGTTTTTCAGAGATTACCAAAAAATGGTTTTAACGATTTTGATTAAAATCTCTATAAAAATGCCTTTAAAGGTGTTCTAATCATTCCCACCTCCGTAGAAATGAAATAATGCGAACGCCCATCAACGACTGTTTCTGCTCTGTTGCACTTCAAAGAAAGGATAATGCAGTGTTTATTGAAAAATATATCACAATTTTCACCGTTTCAGCGGGCGTTTTTTTTAGAATAATCGCCAAACTGGGCATTTTTTTTAAATAATGAAAACAAAATAGGTAAATTATATCAATCCGTGACAAATTAAAAAAAACATCGCATACTGAAATATTTTGTTCCAATTCTTCAATTATAACTGGAAGAGAGAGATTGTAGGAGGATCATTGTATTTAAAAAAATTTAAGAACTTCATTTTAAGTTGCAATATCATTTTACTTCTTTCACGAAACTTTAGAACAAGAATCAGAAGTTTCATAAAAAATATGTTTTGGAAGAATAGGCTTAGAATAAAATTAGAGTAATCTTAGCCTTCTCTAAAAGTATGTATATATATATTATGCCGTAAGCGTTATAATTACTATAAAGTGCAATATTTCTTGCATTACTTCTGCAATAACGAAAAAAAAAGTTTGAAAGTATGTCCAGGTGAATATTTGTACAAAACTTTTCAAATTATCGTAAAAAACATACACATTTATTTTGTTAATTCATTCGTTTAATTTCGTACAGGGTTTGAAAGCGATATTTTTTTAAATAATTATTCTGCTACTGTAGTGCTACTTTACACAGATAATACTTCTTACAAAATTGTTTATAAGTCTATTTTATGTAAAAAAAAAAAAAAAAAATGACATACCTTTCCAGTGTGGTGCAAGAGAGGATTGTTAATCGGAAATTCAAATATGACGCTTATTTACAAGCCGAAGCAGAAATTAGAGCTGGACGAGTTCTTATGCAGTTAATAAATAATCTTGCTCTTCCTTTCTTTCAAAAGCTTTAAGTTTAGCCTATTACCATGTCCAGTTGAATGGGGGTGGCCATTTCCGGAGCTAACCAAAATAGTCAACCTCTCATTATTTTTCCCTCTGGTTGGCGTTGGACATTACGCATGTGAGTCAAAATCTCTTCCTCCCACTCGACAGAAAAGGGATCGGGTATCAGGAGTCCAAGATATCTTCAAGGTCAAGAGGGTGAAGGTTTGAATACTTGTAGTCTTCCAACATACGTTTGAATGGGAAGAGAGAAGGCTATAATTAGAACCTTGGTACAAAAATAAGCTTTTTTTGTTACTTTTTTTTGGAAATTAGATGAAGATTAAAATATAATTGTTGCGTGAACTTATTGAAAAAAACTTGGGAAAAAAATATTTTTATTATTATTATTTATTTCTGTAAATTTTAAAAAAAAGACTCTACCCTGAGGAGGGGGCGAGCGCCCCCCGCGCCCCCTGGCTGGATCCGCCATTGCATCCATGGTTGCTGCCGGTAAAGGATATAGAATTTTGGAAGCACTCACATTTGCAGTGACCGGTCTTGATTTTGCCTCACCACTTTTCACCAAAGATACCGAAGATAAACATTATCTTTTTTTATTTACATGTGCTGTAACAAGATCCTCACACATCGAATTAGTTTGTTCCATGAGCACTGAAAATTTTATATTAGCATTTTGAAAATTCATTTCGAGGAGAGGATTATGCAATACTATATTCTCTGATAGCGACAAATCTTTTAAAAAAGCAGATAAAGAATTAAGTAAAATTTGGAAATGCATTTCTCACCTTGTTGTTAAAAATATGTTTGCAAATTATGGTATTTTATGGAAATACAGTGTTGAGAAGGAACCATGGTGGGGAGGTTTCTGGGAAAGGCAAGTTAGAACCATTAAAACAAGTCTGAAAAAAAAAATCGTTAGTCGTACCACACTTAGTGTTTATGAACTAGAAACAGTTCTTATGGAGATAGAAGCCATGGTAAATTCAAGGCCTATCATTTACATTTATGATAGTCCCTCAGAATCTTCGTCACTTGCTCCCGCTTATTTTTTAATATGTAAAAGATTACTATCTCTTCCAGCAACAGAGGTTTCAGCCTAAGATATCTTGGGGTCTAGAACATCTGCCAATCAAAAGATATAAACATCAACAACAAGTGTTAAACCATTTTCGGCGACGTTGGAGAAAAATTAGTTACTGTGTTTAATATCTGCTAATATGTGTCCTCTACTTAAAACCTCCACTCAACTTCTATAACAGATGTATTTTATAAAAACTAAGAGAGGGAGCCACTAACCATAAAGATTTCTTGGTAAACTATATTGTACATTCTTTGCTATCCTAGAAGTCTTTGCGAGAACTTGTTTCTTTCAACATCAATTGCCGTTAGAGAGAACGATATGCACTTGTGTATGAGATTCAGGTCGTAATTATAAAAAGGTACTATTCAGTCCACTCATACCTTTATATGTACATAGGGATTATGGTTGGTTGGTTGGTTGTTTTCAGATTATCTGGCTCCGTCAGCAACACGAGGGCTATAATGCGCCGAAACATTCGTCATTAGATAAGCCAATATACATTTACAAACACCCATGCCAAACACGGGACTCGAACACGCAATGTCGCGGTCTAGAAGCTAGCACGCTAACCATTATACCGTTTGGTCGGCCATAGGGATTATGATTTCCAGTATATAAATATAATCATATTTTAACTATTCAGAAGATTATCACTATTTTAAAACCCACTTCCACACAAGACCTGTGAGTAAAATATCTATCTCCAGGCTCGCTAGCGGGGTTAAAATTCAAATTAAATGACATTGTGTTAATTCATGATGATAAGTATCCTAAAAACATCTGGAAACTGGGCAAGGTAATTGAATTAATAAAGAGTAGTTCAATCAGATCTTGCATGGTTAAAACAGATAAAGGCACGATTAAAAGATCCATTCAATTACTTTATAGTTTAGAAATTAACAAATAAAGTGAAACTTTTATTACTGAAATTTATTATTTGTGTATTTACTGATATTGGTATTGCTCAACTCGTATTTGTTTACATTACTGCTGATACATTTTATTTTATTTTGATAGTTTGATATTATACGTGTCATATGCTTAAATATTGTGTATGTGGTATTGAAATTATATTTATTAAATAGAATTTGAACTTTAAATTGGTTAGCAATCAAATTTTAAAATGTTTAAGTATTTAAGTTATTGCGTATATATATATATATATATATATATATATATATATATATATATATATATATATATATATATATATATATATATATATATATATCAACCTCAAAAAACTTTCTTGCAATAAAAAAATCATAAACATGATGAAAATTTTCACAAACACAGTGATATAAAAAATGGCCAACCTCTGATTACAACTCTCGGTTGTGACTCGCTTACGAATGTATGCTTACTTAATTTATTTTTAAAATTTAAGTTCCGCTCCCATAAAAATTTACGCTGCTTGAGGTTGGCGCCCGTCATAGGATTATTAACAATGCTTGCGTTTAAACTAATTTATGGATGTTTGCACGAATATTCGAGTTTATGATTTCATTTAGATGGGTACGAAATACAAAGTGGTGTAAATATTCATGTTCGTGTAATTTTCAAAATAGTATAGAGAAACTGTGCTCAAACGCTTGCATTTGAATCGTTATTAAAAAATTTTTAAGTAGAAAACTAAAGTGTTTCTGGTAAGCTTTTGTTTGGTTGATACATACATTTTGGAAAGATTTTATGTGTGGGGGGTTTTAAAGGTTAGTAATTAAGACCGGCGCCAACCTCAAGCAGTGTAAATTTTTATGGGAGCGGAACTTAAATTTTAAAAATAAATTAAGTAAGCATACATTCGTAAGCGAGTCATAACCGAGAGTTGTAATCAGAGGTTGGCCATTTTTTATATCACTGTGTTTGTGGCTGAAAATTTTCATCATGTTTATGATTTTTTTATTGCAAGAAAGTTTTTTGAGGTTGGTGGTTCTTCTACTTTTCAAAAGTGCTTTTTTGTGGGATATCAGAACTTTTTTTTAAACATTGGCGACTTCTATTTTTTGAATTTCTCCGTTTCATCGTTTTTCTCTTCATCACCTATGGTACACCTGGTACCAGGAATATTCTTAATTCTTCAAACTGAGTTGGACGATACCTTACATGCAATAATTATCTTTAAAATTGATAAACCGGAAGTGGTACCAATAGCATACCTGGTACTTTAAACATTCATAATTCGTCAAAACAGAAGTCCAACATGCCATATTTAACTTGGAAATTGATTAACCGAAAATGATACTACCTATGCTATACCTGAAACCTTAAACATTCATATTTATCAAGACAAGCCCAACGACACCCAACATGCCATATTTATCTTCAAAATTGATAAACCAGAAGTATTACCACCTATGGTACACCTGGTACCATGAATATTCATAATTCTTCAAGTTGAGTTCAATGATATCTTGCATGCCAAAATCTACTTGAAAATTGACAAATTGGTTGAATGCGGACGGCAGTAACCATCAAAATCTACCACGAACGTTCATTGTAGCACGAGGCTCGTGCTACAATGGACGTCGACAGCCTTGTAATTGGCTCTAATCCACTCCGCTCTGCTCTGCTCAGCGAGAGTGGACGCCAAGCTTAATAACGACTAATCAGTCCGGGACCTACAGTTTAACGTGGATTCCGAATCACAACGAACATCCATACCTAACCCAGGAATCAAATCCGGCACCTTTAACTTACAAGGCCAGAGCGTTCATCCCATTGAAAGTTTATTCTAATAAATTGTTACAAATAAATATTACAAGTTTTTTACAGTCTAATAAATATTGCAGTATAAATTATTTTTATTATACCAAGCATTATTTTGGTTCACATAATAACCCATTGATATTTGACAAAATTTAAAATATTTTCTTAACAACAATTTTAAAATTCACTATGAAATTACAATTTTGATGATATATGATTCTACAATTTAATTTTACAACGGAAAGTAAAAATCAACACATCTTTAAAAACGAATGGCATTTTTGCAAATTCCATTAGCCAATCGTAATGCGTGGTTCATTTAGTCCTCTGTAATGAATTAACTGTGACGTCAGATCGCATAACCTCCACATTTATACTTTGTATTCAGCCCATAGTATCTTGCAACAAAATGTGATTGTTTTCATTTTTCAATGGAGATTTCCCGAAATTAAATTGTTTTTGAAAGTTAACTCTCTCTAAACTGTCATACAGTTCAAATAACACATGCAACTTAAAGAACAAATATTTCTCTTTAATTCTGTCTCTCCAAAAATTAAATTATTTAAATTTTAAATATGTTATAAGCCATATAATTATAGTCCAATTCTTTCTGCCTATACTTTAACGTTCCGTTCATTCTCACTTAAGCCTAACATGTCGGAAAAACTAACTTCGAAATGATTGCAAACCTGTTTGGCAACTTTTGGCATATATATTTGAACCTCAATTACAAGCTGATCGCCTTTATCTGTCGCCAAATTATGAAATGAAAAAAAGTGGTTTTAAATTAATTAAAAATGGAAAGAATTATTTAATGAAGTTCAACCAGGGTAGGATTTTAAGTTGAAACATTCCGCATCCTATAATTCAATCCGTTTGAAAATCTATAGCTTAGTTAGGGCTTTATGTTTGTCTAAATTTTTACATCAAAATCGGGCTAGAACTCGTTTTTTTATTTCGTTTTGGAAATTTCAAATTTTTTTTTCTTCGTTGTCTTTTATCCTAGGTACTCAATTTTTTTTTCTTTGAAAGATATCACCAAGACGAATCTATGGTATTTTTTGTATAATTATGTGAAGTTCCGTAAGCGCGCTAGAAAATAGTCAATTTCGGCTTTTTCGCTGGAAGTTGTGCAGAGAATAGATACTTACTGCCGTTTCTGCCTTTTTTTAAGGTTGGCGGCGAAACGACCGTTTCGTCTGATATATATACATATATATATTATATATATATATATATATATATATATATATATATATATATATATATATATATATATCTATATCATAATATTGTTTGGTAAGTGTACTAAATGTAGATATACAATTGCTGCTGAACTAATAGAGAGTTCATATGGGGAGGGTTGCGAAATCAGTGGAGTCACTAGATGGCGCAATCTGCTCGCTTCCTCTGACTAGTCGTTTGTGCCTTTTCTGAGCTCTTCCCTCTCCAAATTCTAAAAAGAATCACTGAACCACCGCAAGCCTTGCAAAACCTAATGAACGAAAAGGAAACGCTCTTTGAAAGAGAGAGAAAAAACAAGAAGAACAGAAAACGACACCAAGTGACTGTGTTTCGATCTTTGAACATAACAACATAACTAAAACTTGTTTTAGTTTTCACACCATGGTTTTTTTGAATAAACAGCCTTGTTGCTGTACATTTTCCCTCAATTTTGAAAATTATTGGATATAAATTCTTTTTCAAATTTGAAGTACAGAATAAATAAGAAGCCTCCGAACACAAACCTCAATAACCAATAAACAAATATTTATTAGATACAAAAGCACAACATACACATAGACAATATACTGGTTTTAAACATTATCTATAACAAAATAAATCGAAAAAAATTAAAATATACATGGGCTACTCGACTGTATTATGTTTATAAAATTTTTAGCAAGACTTTTGGGTATGCACGTATTTCAATAAATTAGCGAATAGATTTTCGCCAAAATCAATAATTGGAGTAAAAGAGACGATATTTTAAATATCAGATTTTTTTAAGAAAAAAAAAAGAAATTAAAAATATTGTTGCACAATTTTATTCTGCTTTACTACAATATTATCAATAAATAATCCAACCAAAAATAGTTTTAGTATTTGTAAAAATTTAAAGTTGACCATGGGTTTAGCGTCCTCTTAAGATTTCGGTCAATGAGCTAATTCTAATTGAATTTTATGAATAAGTCTTTACGTCTATATCTGAAAATACATATTTCTCTTTATCTTAATGTGACGGTTTGGAATCTTATTTTTGAACTTTCATTTCCACGTATATGTTACAGGCAAAGTGTGCCGTTTTTGTGTAGAATGCCTCAGCATTGTATAGAATGCCTGTTGCCATCATGTAAAGTATGAAATATGATAATTATTATATACTTTCCCTAGGCATTGTATATAACACCTAGGCATTCTCTAGAGTGACAAATGGTATTTAGGCAAAGTATGAAAACATTACTTTTATTCATAGCGTTTGTGATAGTGAGCTTCAAACTGTATACCAATAACAATCAGAACTATATTTTGGTGGCCGTTTGACCACTAAAATTGTTAATGAAATACGAGTTTTAAAACGCGCACACCTTCCTTTTTAGTCTTTTAACAAGTACAAAGTAATTAAAAAAAATTGAACTAGGGGGTAATATACCCCAAACGACTGCCCGAAATAGGCAGGGGTATTTTTTTGAAGTACAATTGGCCGATAACCAACGACATAAGTCGTAATTGTTCCTTGTAGAGTGCGAAGCGCGAGCACACCTTACTTTTTAGAGAGTAAGGTGTGTGCGCTCTTCGCACTCTAAAAGGAAAAATTACGACCTTTTTTTATTGGCCTTTCAATTGTACCTAAAAAAAACACCCCTACAAATTTCGGGCAGTCGTTTGTGGCATCACAACCCCATAATCACTTTTTTTTAATCACTTGATTTTGTAAGACTCTCTTAAATGTAAGATGTGCGCGTTAAAAGTCACATGCTACGTGATATTCAAAATGAATTAGAGATGTATATCATACTTGCCGGTTTCTCAATTGACTTTCTATAGAATGTTTAGGAATTGTGTGAAATATGAATCATTTCATGCATTGTCGGCTAGTTTTTAGGCATTCTATACAATGCATAGGCTATTCTCTAGAATGCCGGATTTCGCACTTTGCCTGTAACATATATACGGATAGTATGTAAATGAATTTTACGCAGAGCGCACTATCTATTACATTTTCAGCAGTGAGAGGGCTAACACACTATTCAATTGATATCTTCAAAATGGCGAAAAGTTGAGATTGAAATGAGCGAACACTTTGTCCGTGTCCACATGTAACGTATGTTTAGAAGTTAATCGTGGACACTCTTCAAGCACAGGACACTCAAGTTTAGTGGCTATCTTCTCAGCGGCCAAGTTACTGCTAATGCAGATCATAGAGAACCCTGTCGCGTTTGGCAAAGAGACGATAAGCCTTCTCAGGATAACTTCTGCCACCTTTGGGTCATCGGCGTACAGTGGGCCAACCTGCCCAAAATTGTTGCCGCTGAGTTTGATGGTGCCGAATCCTACGCATTTGTCACCCTTAAAAGCAACGAAAGTGTTGGTGTCTTGTTCTTTGCAGTTGAGTTCGAGTGCCAGTTCTCTATTGTATCCCATGAGTGAGAGATCATATTGGAACATTGCTGGAAGTTGGGACTCTTGAAAAGACTGGATGTCCACTCCTTCTGGAAGCTTGTCAGATAGAGCCTCGTAGTTCACTGACTGGTGTGTTTCGTACACAACGGCTGTCCACCTGGTTTCGAGAATTGGGAATCCGCCTTTTGTGAGATACAAGTCCGTCTTGCCTGGTACTGCGTTCAAGACTCCATTTCTTGAACCGATGTGGTCCAAGCTGGCGTCCCATAGCTTCATAAGAAAAAAAAAATGTATTTAGGTTACTACCTCAAAAATGTTTGAAATTATGTTAAATATGTATGATTTCAATACAGCTGTATGTATGAGTATATGAACTAAAAAATACTGCAAATAATGTTTTGCTTAAATGTTCAAATTTTAGTTCTATGCTGTAAAAATAAATTGAAAGTAAAATAATTTGTTTATCGATTCATTTTTTTAATTTTTTTTTTTTTTCTTTTTCCTTTTTTCCCCCCATCTTCTTTTAAAAGTAAAATTTTCAAACGATTTGAAGGGATTAACGGAATGAAAGAAACTACAGTTGATTGAAAATAGTTCCAATTTTGCGCAAAAATATTAAAGGAAAAAAAAGTGGCAGTGATGAGCACTGTATGCTTGCTTCCCAGAATTTCTTCTAGCACTTATTAGTGTGATGCTGAGAAAGCCCCAACTCATTAAGTGGAATCACCAGCAAACGAAATTGTTACTTTCAGTATGGGAAACCAATGGCCTATCTGTAAGCAAATGAGTACCCAAATAAAATATTGTTACTAATATTCCCAGAGAAATGCCGATACAGCTTTTACAAAATATAACTGAAAATCTATTCTTCCTCAGAGGCTCACTAAATTAAAGAGGCACGCCATCAAGATTATACAACTTTGGTGCATACAACTTCAGATACACCGGTAATTCAGACTCAGAAAAATAAGGTCATAGCTCCTTTCAAAACTGCTCCAAACCTTCAACTAGTTCAAACTCCAATGTTCAGTGATTTTTATATCCTCGCGTGCGAACTTTCTAGAGAACTCCAGAGCGATTGGTGTGGCGATCATCATGAGCAGAATTTCTTGATGTAATCCTCGGCTTTGCCTTTATTTTCAAGTCTTTATTATCGTGTTAACAAATAAATTTAAAAAAATAGAACTCTAAAAATAAATATATACACTATTTTCAATTATATACAGAAAAATTTCGTAACAATATTAAGTTTTTTAACTCGTAAATATTTAATGCAGTAATTAATTGAATTACTTAAATTTACTTAACAATATTATTTAAACATTCCTTTTGTGTATACGTTTAAAACTTTATAATTACCTTCGTAAGAAGCTTATACTGAAAAATCATAATCAACACCAAAGATTTCTTTCTTTCATTCTTTGACACAGTTGTTTCGAATTTTTTTTAACCATCATGTTTTGTTGGAAAAATAAAATAAAATTATGTTAAAATATTCCTTTGTGAGAAGCGACTTCAGTTACTAAATTGCTTTAAATGGAATATAACACAGTCTTTACTTATTCCAAACTTTTATTAATTCCTTACATATATTAAGGGCATTTAACAATAAATTTACACCATGAGATACGGGACTTAGGCACAAATTCTTATTTTTCATATTTGGTATGGAAAGAACTTAAGTATAAAAATGTAAAAATAAACTTTACGCACCTTTGTACCTATACCTAATCCACGATATTTTTTTCGTACAACATACATTCCAAGAACAGCGAGATCATCGTGATGAACAACAGCACAACACGCTCCGATAATTTCTCCTATAATTAAAGAATTATTTTTATATTAATGCGAATAAAAGTAATGTGAAGAAACATAGTTTGGTAACTTCGATAAAAATGTATATTGTGAGTAAATTTTAAATTAATATTACTAATAAGTTTAAGTTACATAAACATATGTGGGATTAATTTATAAGAAAAGATCTTTAAAGAGGATGCAAGAACTTTGACAGATGAAGAGCCAAACAGCTTGCCAATGAAAACTTGACGTTGCGATAGTTACATGCATAAAAATACTTTTTCTAAGAAAAATAAAACGTTTGGAATGGAGTAGAATGTGCATTTTGTAAATTCAAAAATTGTCTCTCTAAGGTTTTAAACTTTCTGGCTCCTCTTATATGAACAACCGTTCTCGTGTTAAAAATCATCTGGATTTATAAGCTTTAATTTTCAATATTTCACAAAAGACGTCTCTTACGATGCGAAATGAAATTTCCTTGCACTCTAGAAAACAGGATTGCTATTTTCTCCCTTAAAAAAATCATCATGGTGACATAATTATATGATTAACTTAATTTTTCCTACTGGTTTTATAAGATTTTTTAAAGTTAAATCGGTTAAGAGGTTTAGAATTTATTATAGAAAACCTTCTAAGACGAAATAGTCTTCCACACAGAGTTGAATTCATGTTTGCTCACCAGATGCTTTTTTAATTATCTGACCTAATGTTTTACAATACAAATCATTCTGAAGATATCTCACATTTTAGCACTTTGTAATTACACTTTCTCGAAGAATTGTTTAATAAGACACTGCTTTTGCTTCACAATACAAACAAAATTAGGAATATAGTTTGGTTATGGTCAATTCTAAGTGAGAAGTTTTATTCTAATATTTGGCAAAGCTTTCTGAATTTTTGAATGTGTATAGTTAATTTCGAATGTAGTATTTGTCACCTAAAGATCCTTATTTAACGGTTCAACTATTTAAAGCTATCATCAAGCTGGCTACAATATCCTAAACGCACAAAACATTTTTACCATTAAACTGTAATTCTCTAATGAAATGAATGAACGTACTTGATTGTACGTTTTAAACGAGGCCTTGATTTGGAACTCGGATTTTAATCAACAAAATATTCCATGCAGGTTGTTTTCTTACTTTAAATGAAATAAAAAAGATTGGATAATAATATTACATATGCGATGCATTAATATCAGTTATGCAATAACCTAGCAAGAAGTTGTAGTTGTTTCGGGATTTTCATGTTATTATGAACACTGTTTTATTACGTTAATGAAGCGAGACTTGTTCGAAAGTCAGAACGTAGGGAATCCCTTAGCAATTTTTGAAGTTTCTCAAGCGATAGTGAACAGGGGGCAGAACCAAAGATAGCGCCCTCTAGCTTCTCAAAATTTTATGAGCAATAAAAGTAAAACAATTTTGATCCCATGTTATTCCCAACTATTCGACACTCTGGTAGATAGTATTTTGATCCACTAACTGTCAATAATACTTGCCGATTCAACTTATTTTGCGATTTCCTTTAGAATCTAAGAGTTAAAATGATAAGGTTCAATGCCAATTCCCAACTCTCAAATGTCTCTCAAAAGTATTCAATTTTACTGTTCATTTATTCATTGAAACACGTTACCATTTTACCATTGAATCAATATTTCAACTCACCTCTGTCTGTAACGGCAACATTACATGCGTCTTTGTCCACCTGCAACAAACTATAAAGACTATAGATTCCCTCCTGCATGTCAGTCTTGTTCCACAAATCCAGAGTGTGTGGGACATCGTCGTGAGTCATCTTGCGAATGGTGTATGAAATGTTCTTCATCTTTAATCGATCATCTACTTCTTGTCCTAAAATGTAAACGCATGAAATAAAATATCTTCTTTTATAACTATTTCCTTTAAAACCACTTTTATGTGATGCGTAGTCTATCCTACTTTCATTATTAGATCACGTTCAATCGGTCTTTATTTACGCCTTTCTATATGATTCGATAATATATTTTGAAACTGTTTGCTAGATCAACATTTCATAACCGATGCCTCATACCATGTGAAATGAATATTCCTTGTACACTAACAAACGGAATTAGTATTTTCCTACCTTAATAAATCCTTAAGGTGACATAATTATATGACTAACTTAATTTTCCCTACTTACTCTTTTTTGAGTTTCTGACAGATCAACCGGATATGTTTTATCCGCACCAACCAACTTGAACATATAATCTCGTTTAAAGTTCTCGTTGCGTCTACTAGCTCTATTGTAGTATGATATATCCTCCTAAAAGTGGCGCAGCTTCTAGTCATCGTATGATTCACAGGAAGCAGCAGAAATCTTTATTTAAAAAAAGTTAAACGTGAACCGTTTTTTCTTTTTCTTTTACTAATGAGGAACTTGCACAAGTGAGGAAAATGAATATTTTTTGTACTTTCTAGTGTTATCCAACGAATATATTTGAGCAGTGCAATTATTTTTTATCTTTATGCTTTCAATTAATCAAAAATCGAGTTTGAAATTAGCCGAAATCAAAGCAAAAGTCACGTGATCAAAAACGCATAAAAAATCGTGACGTGGTTACGCAGAGATAAAGTCGCAAAACGAAGGAGAAACCTCACTCATTCTCTTTCTAAAACAGGTTTTAGACTGGTTCATTATCTGCGCGTTGAAGTTTCACGCAAAAGTGGCTTTTTCCCGCCAAATTGCAAAGTGAAAAACTAAATATTTTTTTAACTATCTATCCGAGCTCAAATTTTTGAAAGAATGGTATTGTTTTTCATGATTTTTTCTCTACTTTTATTTAAAAATAAAACCAAAAAACGTGAAAGATTCCTCATTAAGTTTATTTTCGAAATCGTTTTTGTTCAAGAATAATTTTATTGGAAACCGAAAAGAAGTAATTTAATAAATTATTTGAAGACACTTTTTCTACAAACATATTTAAGAATTTGCAAGTCTTAATTTTTCTTAAAAAAATCCACTTTTCTTATCCCAAGAGATAAATGTGACCTTTCATGTTACAATCTACAGTAGGGTGGTCCTTATATAAAGTCAAAAATGAAATCCGATTTTAACTCTCCCCCTCTCATTTCCTTTAGACTTATTTTGACATTGTGCCAAATTTCATTCCGATAAACTAATATTAACCCGTGCCGAGTTTAAAGTTGTTAAAAAGATGACCAGCATTTACATTTTTTGAAAAAAAATTAAATGTCTTCGGATTCGATTGCACACACCCGAAATCTTTTCCTTTTGACTAATTTTGACAATGTATTAAGTTTTATTATAATATATGTCTTATCTCCATTGATGTAGAGGGCGCTGCTTATGTAATCCCCTAGCGGCGACTTCGTCGCCAGAGAGAGAGTATGATTGAAGGAGTGAGGGTGAACGGACGTGGAAGTAGCCTCTCCTAGTTTAGGTTTAAGAACCTATTTCTATCTTTTGCACGAATAAACCTTCTGTCCATTTAATTGGCCTCTTTCACTTTTACCCCTTCATCATACAACATGGGGGCTCGCCGTGCTTTTTACCCGCGAGAATACGATGAAAAAAATATTTAAAAAACTGCACTTCCACGCATCCAGAGGTCAAACCAAAATCCTCTTCACGAAAAAAAAAAACCTTTACTTCCACGCATACAGAGGTCAAACCAAAATCCTCTTCACGAAATAAAAACTACACTTCTACGCATCCAGAGGTCAAATCAAAATCCTCTTCACGAATTACCGCAGCAGTCAGCGACCACCAGTGGAATCTACAAATAAAAGGAAAACTCATCAACCAGCGTCGTCATTATACAACTGCATAACACTCGCTTCGCCGAACAAGTCCCACTTCAGCCGGCAAGCAGAAGTTCAACGAAGCTAGCATCGTTATTCCACATAGCCAGCAAGAATACAGAATCCTGAGCCAACTCGAACCTGCAACCACAACACTGTCGCTTCGCCGAACAAGTCCCACTTCAGCCGTCAAGTAGAAGTTCAACGAAGTCAGCAAAGTTATTCCACATCGACCAACTACTACGAACCAGAAACCAGAAGCAACGAGTACTCTTCGAAAGAGCAACAACATAAAACGGATACAGCTCCAAAAGCGAAGTAAAATCAAGAAACGCAGGTAGGATCCATCTTATTATAAATTATGTTTAGAAACATCAGAAAGCAATATCTCGTATTTGTCGCCGCTGACTTAGATATCGTTGTACCGGATGGTGCCACAATTCTAAAATTAAGAAACTTAATTGAAAAAAGTGAAGTTTTCGTTAAAGATCCAGATTTCGTTAAAGATTTAATAACAACAGTTGTAGAGGATAGAAAAGCCCAAGAGGCTGATAGAAAAACCCAAGAGGCTAATGAAAAGCAAAACGAAATCGAAAAAATTAAGCTTGAAAAGCAAAAAGAAATCGGAAAAATTAAGAATGAAATCGAAAAAATTAAGAATGAAGGGCAAAAAAATCGAAAAAATTAAACTTGCACAGTTAGATGCTAAAATAAAACTAGCTCATTTAAAGAACAAAATCCAAATTCCAGTAACTGCAGAACCCTCTGATATTATTTGTGCTAACTCAATAACACCAACTAATGTAAACGAAAGCATAAAAACACTAGACCCGATTGGAAACCAATTCGAAATCCACACGGAAAAAAAATGCTATGTTGCTTTAAAAAAGGAGGAATATATCACTTTTCCTGCTGGAAGAAATAACGAAATTTTAAATACTTCGCAAATCCTTCCGATTCCTGAAACGCAAAATGACACGTGTCAAGGGCATACAAAGGATAACTCAACGGAAAAAATAAGTTCTTCGTTGATGGAGGCGGGGCTTAATGTCCCCATGAGAAAAGATGAACGATCATTGGAAGATCCCGATGAAGTGTGTGTTGTAACAGAAGACTTAGAAAAAAGCCAACCAGCAGAAGCACATGGTCCAGAATGTAAACAAATTGAAACACGTGGCGCATGTAAACAAACAGAAGAGAATTTTTTTCTGTTTACAATTGGGGATAGCGTGAGTTTAAGCGAAGCGGATTTCTTACATATTAACGACGATAATTTACGGAATACTGTTATGAATAAGGTCAAGATTTACAAGCCAAAGAAAATGGAAAGTACAAATTTTCAAATGAAGCTTTTCCTACCAGTTGAAACTCCAATCTTCAAGCCAAAATACATCGATGGAATAATTTCCGAAAGTATTTATGACTTATGCAACTCACCGTCTGCTATTCAAAGATTTATGCAGATTGTTTTTCGTGAACTTTTAGTAGCTAAAATATTAATCTTTATGATGAAGTGCTGGGAAGATACTTAAGTTTCTTCAATTTTCTTCTACAAGAACTTTTTACAGAAGAGACTTTTTTTTTCTTTTTATGAACTTTTGAATGAAGAGACTTTTTTTTCTTCTTTTTATGAACTTTTTAAAGAAGATACTTTTTTTTTTCTTCTTTTTATGGACTTTTGAAAGAAGATTTTTTTTTTCTTTCACACAAACTTTTTAAAGAGAGACTTTTTTTCCCTTTCTACAAACTTTTCATGGTGCAAGAACTTTTTCCACAGACTTTAAATTTTTAAGAACCACACGTTGTGATCTTCAAGACATTAATGTTGTTTAAATTTTATTATTGTGCTGTATTTTTCAATATCTTTATTTACAGGTTTAGTATATATCAATGAGTCGGTGGTCCTCCTCAATCAGGATGGCGGAGTGTCTTATCTCCATTGATGTAGAGGGCGCTGCTTATGTAATCCCTAGCGGCGACTTCGTCGCCAGAGAGAGAGTATGATTGAAGGAGTGAGGGTGAACGGACGTGGAAGTAGCCTCTCCTAGTTTAGGTTTAAGAACCTATTTCTATCTTTTGCACGAATAAACCTGCTGTCCATTTAATTGGCCTCTTTCACTTTTACCCCTTCATCATACAACATATAAGTAATATAATATAATTTATTATAATAAGTTGATATTAACCTCTGTTACATTGATATTGAAAATGCTAAAAAGACACAGAATTGGCAAAATTGAACAAAAATTGTCCAACATTTTTATTCTTATATTAATATATATATATATATATATATATATATATATATATATATATATATATCGATACAGTTTAACAAATAAAGGTAATATAATGTTCACTAAACAAAAATTTGGTGTTTTTAGAGATACTTTTGTTATACTGGCATGCATCGACCGTCCACACGTCACAAAGCTCACTTTTTTTTTAATTAAAAGAGTCCTTTGAATTTTTTTATTAATCCTCTTTCTTGTGTAATTTACTGCTAGAGCATTTTTTTAACTTTATGTTGGACTGTCTATAAGTAATGTTTGCTTTACAAAAAGCAGGCGATACATTTAAAAATCTCATTTAAGTTCCTTAAACAGATTAAAAATTTTGAACGGCAATTTTTTAATCTAAAATGATAAATGTATTAAAGATTAATCATATGATGTAGATTTTTATTATTTATAAAAATCTATTTTAGTAATTTATTTATAACAAGATTAAAACTTACAAACATGTTTCTCACTTTTAAATAATTTTCTTTATTACTGTTAAATATCTTACTTGTAAAGCAATCGTAATGTGCGTCATTAATAATGTATTTTAAAATATTACCGATACAAAATAACGACCATCTCTAAGCTCAATTGAGTTGGTTAAGGTTTAGAAAAAGACCTCTACTATACACCAATATAGAATAAGGTGATTTTAATCAGAGATAACTCTCTGAAACAATTAGTGCATATGAAAACTCACATGTGATATTTTGTTTCATGTATCTATATTCTGAGGTTTCAAAGTGAAATTAATTATTTTAGAACGTGAGGGAAAATATTACATAGTGGCTTTATTTTATTTTTGAGTTAATATTTATCTCTAAAAATATTATGCAGAATCCAATGATTTCCCAAAATTCATTTTTAGGGTGGTTTTGCATTGCTCTTGTTCTTTCTAAAAATAATAATTGTTTCTTCAAATTCTTTGTTGTTGGAAACCTCATGTAAATATGTTTTCGTATCCTGAAATTTTTTCTTATGGATATACTCCTTTTTTATCCTAAGGCCTCTTTCAAACGGTGCAGGCGCGGATGCGAGTGCGGGCCATCAAAAAGTTTCATCAATATATTTTAAATTGATCTTTTTACACTTTATGGAGAGCGGTCCTCAACTTTTAAATCTCGTTAATCATTTCATGCTGGCCAGCAGAAGTCGGTACATCTCTGCGATTTCCATAGATAAATTCAGTTTGAACTAACTAATTATATTTTGATTTGTAATTTTAAGTGTATAATGCGGGACAAAAAACCTACTGGTATCTGACTCATCTATGCAATAATTGAATTTTAACTTAATTTTGAATCTTGACGTTTTTATAAAAAAGTTGGTAATTTTTAAATAATTTCAAAACACAATTGTATAAAAAATATTTCAGTTAAGTTTTCAATTCACCTCGGTTTCTTATATCAAATCATCGTGTATCATTTATTGTTAAACTTAAAATTTTAAACTACTAATTGAATTATGATTGGTAGAGGATTATACCCTTTAGTTAATTTTTAATTAATCAATCCTCAAATGAATAATTTTTATGCATATATGTTTCTCAAACACTTTCTAAGTGTGAAAAAATGTGAATATAATAAAAAAGTTTAGGAAATTTTTTCCAATGTATACTAGTATAGAAACTTTTTTAAAAAAAACATAACATCGGCTTTGAGTGAAAAGGTCCAAACTCCACTTTAAGTTTCAAACCACTTTTCGGTATTTTGGAAACAGAAAGAGAATCCCACATCGGTAAGTAGAAAGTTGCCGACTCTATATTAATACTGCTAATCAGTACTGGTATTATCTTAGCTGTTTGTTCAACTACAATGCCGATCTAAGAGAAAAATGCTGTGTGTGCAAGAATGAGTTTCGGCGCCTCTTACAATGAGAATGGGTATAGAAAGAAACCTCCGAAAATGGTATGGGTGCTCTATAACTAAAATTTGCAGGAACTTAATACCTGAATTTGGCATTTTAAAGGGATTAAAAACTAAAACTAATAAGTAGTAGTAAATAGTAAAGTATTTAGTACCTTTTCATTATTTTTATTTTTTTAAATGATTTCTTCTATTACTTATTCTTTTAACGGACTTTTTTAAACTTCAATAGGCATGGTGTACTGTACTTCTGTAAAGAGCAAGCTCCTAAATTCTTTTATTTTGTTTATAGTTTTGTCAGGAAATGAGACACATTTTTTAAAATTACAACAGAAGTTTTGATTTAATGTTCATGAAAAAAAAATATATATATTACAGAAAATTGATTAAAATAACTTGTATTGCATCACTTTGCAGTGGTCCTTCCTAGCTTTAGTAGCGGAAAATGTTTTTATTAGTTTATATCTTTACCATATTATCATATTTTTTTTAATATTTTTCTCATTTCGGTTCCCCTAGCAAAAAATATAGATTAGGTTTCTTTAGTTTTGATTAAATAAGTATTTAAAGTTTTTAAACTATTTTTTGCACGAAGTTTCGAAATAAAAATAAAATTAGGGATATCTTACAAGGTATAAGTATTTTATTTATTTTCTGTATGCGCAGTCACATTCCTCTTTTTTTTTTTTTTTAGAAAGTCACTATTACAGAATGTTTTCTACCAGTTTCGAATTTTTTGCTGTCTTTATGAACCTAAAATATAACAGAAACAATTATTAACGGTACTTAGTTAATTAGCATTAATATTTCTTTCAACATACATTTACATTTTTTCAAACACCTACTTCTCTTATTATGCTACTACTCTACACATATAGAGGCATTTAAAATGCAGACAAATAATTAATTACAAAATTTATAAATTGGAGTCTTGGCTTCTGCTGCGGTGTTCGCGCTTTCTGCCACTTAGAAACCCTTTCTCGTCTCTCTGATTAGCGCCTCAAATCACTTTCAATTATAAATTATGGAACCCGTTGCCAGTTTTATTTCTGCATACAGAATAGAACTAAATGAAATATTTTAGTGCAATTTTTTTTATTTGATGTTTTCGAACTATACTTGTCCACATGTGTTCTCTTTTAATTAAGACACAAACAGAGCTGTCACGGAACGTAGTGTAATTTACATGAATTTAAAAGTATATATATATGTATGTGTGCATAGAATAGATATAGAACGCATAAATTACAAGCAGGCATTGTTTTTAATGTATGAGAAAAGAATACTAAACAACAATAGAATTTATAAAATAGCTACATTTGTCAGACAAGAGAGGCGAAATGTTTCCCGATTCACGAATCAAAAATGTTCAGTACAGTAGAACCTCGATTAACCAACTTAATTCGGAGCGAAGATAGGTCGGATAAGCGAAAATGCCGGATATTAGAGAGTTGTAAAAAATAATAAAAAGTAAATTATTTTCATTTATTGAATGCAGGGCTTTTAATGTTTTTTTTTTTATGACATAATTGTTGGAAATAAGTTTTTGTTGTCGTAATCTTGATAATCGTTGTTTCGCGGTTCTATCCCGAAGTCTTTTTAAAAGCAATAGTTCAGTTCGATCTGCATATGATTATTGCTCTAACCATGTCAGTCCTTTTGAAAAACAGTCAAAAGCCTCAATATTACTTATGCAAATTTAGTGTAAAGGAAAATATTCCGGTTTTAAAAAGGGCAAATGATTTATTACTCATTTGGGCGATTTTTGATGTCGACTAAAGGATGGTCGGTTAACAGAGAGTTCCGGATGAAAGAGGGACGGTTAATCGAGGTTCTACTGTATTTCACCTTTAAAGAATTTGATCATTAAAAATCAAAAGGAATGATGTCAACTTTTTAAAGATATTGTATACATTGAAAGAAGTAGAGACACAACAGCTTTGAAAATAATTAAGGTGAAAATTATAAAACAGTCTAATGTAAATATTAATATTAAATGCTATTGCAAATTTTTCATCAGTTTTTAAATTACATTTGAAGCAAAATAATTTATAATTTTTTTGATCTTTTAAAAATATCGTTTTCTTCTGTATGATGTATCTAAAACTGACAAGTTTTTATGTCTTTCACAACATTGATTTCTCAACATAAAACAGCGCTGAAACTTTGTCAATATATATATATATATATATATATATATATATATATATATATATATATATATATATATATATAAGGGACATTCTCCAGTAAGTGAAAAGTTTATGTCCCAGCTGCTTTGCCACTTTATTTTTATAGATAAAAAATAAAAATTGAGTTCAGTTATTGATTTTCACTTAAAAGAACAGTTTTAGCACTTAAACCTTATCATATGGAGTCAAATAAAATTGTATCACTATTAAATGTTATCGAAATGTCCCTTCATTCCCTTGACATCCATAATCGGTTTTCAGTTTACAACAGGTCATAAAAATGTAACCTGTAATTATTTCACTTTAGAAAATAACATTCCATAAAGTTTATAAGTCAATCAGACGTTTACAACTTAAATTATCCATCATGATATTCATAGTTTTTTTTTTAAATGTTGGTCCCTTGCTTTTGCGTGCCTTCCTTCTCTTCGCAATGTCTGGTTCAATTTCAACTACATAAATAGTATCACTATCACCTAAATCAGTACTAAAAATAACTGTTGACCCCTAGAAGTTATGGAATTTTAAAAGCAATTGACAAGTCTTAAGTTGAACGTTGTTTCCTTTTTTACCAGGGGCGCCCCCAGGAATATATGCAAGGGGGTACAAGACTAGATTATTATCAAAATCTTTTTTTTTTTTTTTAGAAATGTGAATTAATAATTATGCATTATAAATTATACTCTTTGATAATAGTTGAAATTCATTGTATATATTTTTGAAAGCGCAGCCCTGTTAAAGAGAAAAAAAATAAAAATTAGTAAAAATATTAAAATATATATTTTTGACAATTTTTTTATCATCCAACTAGATCTCATGGCATTCAAGAGACAGAGTTTAGAATAGAGGAACTCGAAGATGCAAAAATACAGAAGAGTAAAATATTTTTGTTTCTTCCAAGTTTCGGATTCAATGAAAAAAAACAAAAAATGAAACTCGAAGGCAATGTTGGAATATGTTCAATTGAATTATAAAAATAGATTTCAAGATAGTATATCTGATGACTTGAAAAACAAAACATTTTCCTAGAATTTTGAGAACTACATAAGAAATGATTATGCAATAAAAGTAATAAATACTTCTACTCATCAGATAATCATAGACAACAAGCGCCAGAAAATCGACAGCCAAGTAGCTATTAAAAACGGCATAGGAAAGAAACAAAAGACTAAATTAATAGAAACAAAAAATGCTCATTGTAACATAAAAATATAAACGGCATATGTGCTTTTTTATTTTGGAATTTACATCTGTTCCCTCATTTTTTTTTTTTTTTTTTTTCTTCTTAATTTTCATGAGTCATCAGATGGGTGCAAAAGTACCTCCTTGTTCCCTCCTGGGGGAGCCCATGTTTTTTACTGTCCCTAATTTCTGTCGCATTTTAGCGTAATCTAATAAGATAACTTAGGAAATAAAACTTGTAATGAATACCCAATTAGCACAGGGGTGTTGCCCAATGTAGGAAATAGTCGTTCTGTAAAATTGGCCAGAAAATGCCTAATTCCGAGCATCGTCCTAAAATACACAATTTTTTTTTTTTTTTTACATGTCAAAACCATCACAAAATATGTTTTTCACCTCTAAGTCCTTTCTTATCTAAAATAATACAACAAGCTGTGTGTCTGTCTGTGGTTCTGTGGATCTATAGAAACCTACTTAAAATTGAAGTAGAGCTCTGAAATTTTTAGCATAAGTAGTTATGGCCTTCTAATTTTATACATGTCAAACAGAATGTTAAAATTTTAAATAGTTCTTTTTTAATTTTTTAAATTAATTAACACATTTTTTTACAAAACGACTTCTAATAGGTCTACAGCTCTGAAATATTCAACATAAGTAGTTTTGGCCTTCTGATTAAACTGTTGAAAAACAGAATTTTAAATTTTTATTTAGTTCGTTATATTAATGAATTTTTCTAATTAATTTATATTTTATAAAACGATTTCAAATAGGGCTACAACTTTGAAATTTTCAACATAAGTAGTTGTGGCCTCCTAATAGGATTTTTGAAAAACAAAATTTCAATTTTTTTTTTTTTTTTTTTTTAAATTTTATTTAACAAATATTTTACAAAATGATTTGTAATAGGGCTACAGTTCTGAAATTTTCAACACAAGTAGTTTTGGCATTCTAATTAGACTGACAAAAAGAATGTTAAAATTTTTATTTGTTTTTTAATTAATTTTTTCACAAAAAGCGACTTCTAATAGGCCTAGAGCTCTGAAAGTTTCAACACAAATAGTTTTGGCCTCTAATTTTGCTTTCCAGAAATACGTGTTAAAATTATCTTATGTTATTATTGTATAAACGGGGGGAAAAAAATTCTCGACAAGGGAGAGGATTCCAATATAAAGGTTTTACGTAGCAATTAGATTTTAGTGAGTGAAGCGAGCTTATGCTTACACAACAATGAACCTTTCAGAGAGCGAAGCGAGCCTATACTTGCATAGCAATGAACCTTTCAACGAGTGAAGTAAGCCTGTGTTTATGTGTCAATGAACTAATTCAGCGAACGAAGCGAGCTCGATTTTGCGTAGCGATAAACCTTCCTGTGCCAGGGGTGCAAGGAGGTGTACTTGTATCCCCCCCCCCCCCGGCTCTTAAAAATTAAAAAAAGAAAATTGGGGAAAAGGTGTAAATTCCAAGATAAAAAAAAAGCACATACGCCGTTTATGTTTTTATGTTACAATGAGCATTTGTTTATTTTAGTCTTTTGTTTCCTTCTATGTAATTTTTTATAGCTACTTGCGCGGAGTTTTTCTGGCGCCTGTTGTCTAGAATTATTGGAGACTGAGAAGAAGTAAGTGTTCCTTTTATTACATAATTATTTCCTGTGCAGTTCTCCAAATTTTAGAAAAATGTTTTGTTTTTCAAGTCATCAGAACCCCATTATAGATGTTTGTCATCCAATTGCGTTAAAATATCATTGACCCGATCATTGTTGATAGCCACAAATTTTTTAATAAATAAATAATAAAATTACTTTAATCAGAATAAATAAATTATATTTGGATGTGATACCATAAATTAACGTTCATTTTTAATAAATAAGTTTGGAAACGTAGTAATTCAGGATGGGTAAGTATATATAAAAGATGGTAAAGACGGATAAAGATTATGCTGTACCTTTATTTTTTGAAAATAATGTAACTTCTATTTCGCAAATAATTTTGTTACCTAGTAATTTTTTTTTAACTATTCTAAAAGAGTTATAATGCATAATTTTTAACATTTCTAAAAAATTAATTATTTTGATAACAATCTAGTCTTGCACCCCCTGTAAATATTCCTGGTAGCGCCTATACACTTCTCGTTTCAGAGAAGGTTTTTTTTTTTTTTTTTTTTTTTAATATTTTAATTCGTTTATTTAAAATGCATGCAATAGACTCATATATGTAATATATTATTGAATTATTTTACTGCAAACAGATGAGATAATTATTATTGTCTGAATCCTTCAAATATTTTATATACGTGAATTTTCCCCCGATTCAGAGCACTTTGGATCGCATTGGTTGTGATCAATTTTAAAACTCTTACGTTTTCAAGACCTCATTGCTTCCTTTAAGCCATTGTGTTGGAATATCATTCCACGTCATGCAACTGAACTGTAAGCGCGAATATGAAAAGCTCTCTTCAGAGCCATATTCTTTAAAATAAATAGCGTTGTAAAATTAAAAAAAAAAATCCCCTTGATCATTGTAAATAAAATCTTCCTGTTCAAAAGATATATTCTTTTAAACCTCACAGATTAGCTGCTCAATGAAAAACGCATGTTATATGTCTGTAGCGTAAAATTTAAGACGGCGATTTATTATTTCTTTTTATTATTCGTTAACTAAATACACTATAGTCTTTTATCATAAAATGATGTATAAAATTCTCTCCTGCAAGTTTTATGCGTTTCCAACTTTCATGAAATAAATTTAAACTTTACATCTCTTTTATTTCTAATAAAACAAATAAATTTACGACTTATTTTATTTTTTTACTAACTGCTTAGGTTTTAACTCAATCAATTTTGATGGACCTCCGATGGGAAAAGTTTATGGTTCATCCATCAAAGAAAAATATAATTCGGAATCCAAAACAGTGCGTCATTTGTCAATAAAAGAAAACTGTCACAGAATTTTCTAATGTTATGTTGTTGTGACAACTATCTAGCCATTAATGTAGTTCTAGAATTTTTTTAAAGCCAACTGATAAACTTACTTATTTGTAAAACTACTTATTTCAACTACAAATTAAATAGAATGAAAAACCAAAGACAGTTTAAGGTATTTCTATAAAAATATTACAAAAAATTTAATTAATTGTAAATAACAAAACCTCCACATATCATCATGGGGACACAACCAAATAGACGCCTCGGTAAATAAGATGGTTCACTTCATTCTGAAGATCATGTCAGCAATACCTCAACATAAAACCTCAACCTCAACTAGTTGCGATTAAGTATCTTGTTTCTTTGAGAACTGCAGGCTCCTCATTTTGTCTCTTAGTTAGAGGTGGTTGGCGTATCATTTTACTTACTTTGTACGATTGGGTGTTTTGATTGCACATTGGGACGCAGTTTAAATAGTGCGAGAAAAATTCAAAATATTCACTACTTGTGATGAAGAAAGTATTTTATGAATTTTTTTTACTAATAACAGCTTTCGTTTGTCGAGGTGTAAGTGCCGAATGTCATCCTGCAGCTTTGTACAAAACGTAATTAACTCTATTTTTTAAAAAAGTTACAGTGGTAATTTCTTACCCTTTACATTTAAAAAAAAAAGGGAAATTCTCTCTAAAACGTGCGTAATTTATTAAAAGTTATAGCATATCTTCACAACATGACGATAGAAATATTGCAGAAAAGGAATAAAATGATAAACGCTTTAAAATTTAGCTTATCCCTGTTATTTTTTCCAGGTTGTAGAATGTATATAAAACGTAAATGAATTGTGAAATTAAAAGAAATTAAATTTACCGTAATATATCCTATAGTTTGCTTTAATTGTTTAAAACAGCATTTTTCTCTCTATATGCACAATAATTATTGAATATTTTAGTTTCTTAACCGTTTGAACTAAGAAATGAGGCAAAATTAGGTATTTTAGAAAAAAATGAATATTTTTCAGAATTGATTTTTCAGTTTCAGTGCATTCCATTACTCGAGAAAGTTTTGTACATGATTTAAAAGAAATAAAAAAAAAAATCTAATTGTTAGTTTTGGCTCTTCGTATTTAATTTGTGACTTCTAAAAAAATTTAGGAATCCAGTACGAATAATTTGTATATTTTGATGGATTACTAAAGTAAATGAAAACGTACATAAAGCATTACACAGACACTCATATGGGCTCATAAGGGTTAGCTTAAATTAACTGTACGGGACCTAATGGACGAACCAGAATATAATCAAGTTGCATACAAATACAGAGCAAGGGCGGAACCAGAGTTTTATTACTGAGGCAGGGGGCAGGAGGGGAGGGGGGGGGGGCTCGAAATAAAATCCTTTGTCCTCGACTTTATCATCTCCAATATTTTGGGATGAAAACATTTATTTTAAAGATGTTCAATACAGATTCGTCAAATCCTGATTGACTTCATACAAGCCTGCGAAAAACGGGAGAGCCTGAGTAAACGGGCAACAACAAGTACATTGGTGTTATCTTTAATTAAAATCTTTCATGTATTCATTTGCTTAGTAAATTAAATAACTAATTAACTGTGTTAGTTTTTTAGGCCAATGTTAGACTTTTGGTTATTACAATCATGACAAACAACGCTTACAATATTCTTCTTCGTCTTTATTTTTTCCCTATTTACCCAGAACAACGGTCCGTCTTTCGCTATCCGTCAGTGGCACAGAGGTAAAAAGTCTCAACACATAAAAATGAGGACTATAATTGCCTACGTGTGAATTTATGACAATAAATTAGAGTTGAGCTTTGCTTTTATAAACTATATGGTTTAGTGTAAATTATAGTTAAATATGATAGAAAGAATGATCTAATAAAAAATACAAATACAACAACCAAAAGAATAATTTACAATTTATTTAATAGATCAAGTTTATATCTAAACTATTAAAACGTTATAGTTCGAGAGGCGACTGCAAATTTTGGATCTCATCGAACATCACTCTGAAACTCATATGGAATGTAGAGTTATGCTAGCTGATTAATAATCGCGTGGTCTGCCGAAGCGCATTTGGCCGGAAGTGTCCGAAAAGCGTGACCGAAAGTGCAAATTTTAGAGCCCAAAATACCTCATCGAACATCACTCTGAAATTCACAGGGAATGAAGAGAATTACCTACCGAGTAAGAATCACTTGGTCTGCCGAACCGCATTTGGCCGGAACTGTCCGGCAGACCAATCCGAAAGTGCACTTTTTGGAGCCCAAAATACCTCATCGAACATCACTATGAAATTCACAGGGAATGAAGAGAATTACCTACCGAGTAAGAATCACTTGGTCTGCCGAACCACATTTGGCCGGAACTGTCCGGCAGACCAATCCGAAAGTGCACTTTTTGGGGGCCAAAACACCTCATCGAACATCACTCTGAAATTCACAGGGAATGAAGAGAATTACCTACCGAGTAAGAATCAATTGGTCTGCCGAACCGCATTTGGCCGGAACTGTCCGGCAGACCAATCCGAAAGTGCACTTTTTGGAGCCCAAAATACCTCATCGAACATCACTCTGAAATTCACAGGGAATGAAGAGAATTACCTACCGAGTAAGAATCACTTGGTCTGCCGAACCACATTTGGCCGGAACTGTCCGGCAGACCAATCCGAAAGTGCACTTTTTGGGGGCCAAAATACCTCATCGAACATCACTCTGAAATTCACAGGGAATGAAGAGAATTACCTACCGAGTAAGAATCACTTGGTCTGCCGAACCGCATTTGGCCGGAACTGTCCGGCAGACCAATCCGAAAGTGCACTTTTTGGGGGCCAAAATATCTCATCGAACATCACTCTGAAATTCACAGGGAATGAAGAGAATTACCTACCGAGTAAGAATCACTTGGTCTGTCCAACCGCATTTGGCCGGAACTGTCCGGCAGACTAATCCGAAAGTCCACTTTGTGGGTGCCAAAATACCTCATCGAATATCACTCTGAAATTCACAGAGTATGAGGAGAATTACCTACCGAGTAAGAATCATTTGGTCGGCCGAACCGCATTTGGCAGGAACTGTCCGGCAACAAAATAACAACTTAAGGAATAAATTAAAAATATCAATCAAACACGCTCCCGCATGATCGATGCAAAGACAGCATGGAGTGTGCATGGACGTCATATGATGAAGCTTATTAAAATAGGGGTGTGGAATAGGGATGGAACGGATATCCGGCAAATATCCGATATCCGTCATATCCGGCTGATTTTTCAATATCCGAAACCCCGTCGGATATCCGATTTGAAATACCGGACATCCGATAATTTCATTCGGATATCCGGCTATATATCCGGCCACCAGGTATCCACAAGAAATAATTTTTTGCAAAAAATAATGATCTTTTTCGGACAAAGGGGACACCGCATCCTACACTTTTTTTTCTTAATTTTTTTTTGCTTGGACATAAATTGCAGTCAAGTTAGAAAACGAAAAAGTTCCTTCGTGAGAACTATGCTTTCGCTGTATTATTGGCGCCAAGTTGATGAGCATAAACCATTCCTCCAATATTTTTCCATACACATCCTTCATACGTGTTTTGCAATAGGTTCTTCCAGATGTTATATTTGAATGCTTCTCCGTAAAACACGAACCGAAATACTAATAAATAGTACTTTTTTTCCATAACATAAGTTATAAGAGTTTTAGTTATTCTCACTTCCTCCTTTTTTTCTGACATTTGCTAGCTAGTAAAAAGCAATAAATAGCCAATGCGCACTCCTCAATGTTTTTTTTTTTTTTTTTTTTTTTTCGATCGACGATAATACCCTACCCATTTTTATGCTGTGAATGGTATGGTCTAATTTCTGATTTTTCATTGGCAGAAGTTGAAAGCTGGTATATTTTTTCTGACGTAAAATGAAGTAGTGTAATTTTTAGGTCTTTAACGCAGCGCCACAATGTGGAATTATATTTAGCTCTCTAGAATGTCTTGAATCATAGTTTTCTCCAATTACAATCCAAATTATAATTTTTAATAATGGCTCATTTAAAATCACCCATTTGGAAGTATTTTAAAATTAATGGAAAGGACGAAAGCAAAGCCCTATGTGTTACTTGCTCCACAGAATCGCTTAAAAAATATATTGTGCGCGATAAAAGCCCAAAATCCTTTTCCACAAAATCCTTATGGAACCATTTAATGAGTGTGCATAAGGAAATTCACCGAAGCTTAAATGACTCACTAAATGCATCAAATATTGATGAACAAAAAAAAAAAAAAAAAACCAATTCATCAAAACAAGAAATGCACGCAGACAACATTGGAATCGACATTATTTGTACAAAAATTGTGGAGTTTAGATGATCCTAAAGCAAAAGCCTTAACCACAAAAATATGTAAGTACTAATTTTGTTTGTTTATATTAAATATATATTTTAAATATGGTATAACATAATGTTGATGAATTTTGGGTTCGAAATTTTTTAAGTTTATATTTAAAGACGGAATATTCCGATAGATCCAATTTAAGTTAATTAGATCCAATTTAGTCCAAATTAAGTACGAGATTTCTTTAAATCCGTAATGTTTTAGGTGCATTACAAAAAAAAAAAAAAAAATAGACTTCAATTTCATAAAATATTTAAAATAAATCTTTTGTTATTAATAAATGCATCCGGTATAATTTTCTAATCATTTATCAATTATAAACAATGCATGAAGTAAATTGAAAGTAGCTATATTTTGCACTTCAACATGGTAAAAAATGTTTTTAATATAATTTTATGTGAGTTAATGGCTCTTGATGCTGAACCATTCTCCATTGTGAATAGAGAAGGCTTTGGTCAGTTAATAAAGTACCTAACTCCTCGTTATCCGCTTCCAAGTAGAAATTATTTTCGTGATAAAGCCCTGCCAGAACTATATGAAAAACTAAAAGTATCAATATTACAAGATATAAAATCAGCAACAAAGATCTCTTTCACTCATCAACTTAAGTTTAAATATAAAAAATTAACTCAGTGGCGCGACAGCCCGTGTGGACCAGGGCCTGCTGGGCCCAGCTCAGCTTTCTTGACTGTGGCATTTGTGTGTCACATAGCAGATGTTCCGGTCAGATGGTCATTCTGACGCCGAACCCAGTTCGCGAATCAAACCATGGACCTGTGGCATTCAGTGCGGTGCGCTAACCACTAATTATAATTTACTTTATACTTCATATCATTACCATTTTTTTCGTATAGCATATCGTTTAACTATCGTTTTTAGTATATAGACCGAATATCCGGCCGGATATCCGGTGAAATCCGTTTCGGATATCCGTATCCGGTAGACATGGTACCCCGGATATCCGAAATCCGGTATCCGTCAAAACTCACATCCGTTCCATCCCTAGTGTGGAACATTGCACACCTTTCAATTACACTATAATACTGACATGGATTTGGGTCATGTACCGTTTTTATAATTTCATCCTTCATTTAGAATAAAGGACCAGTTTGGCGATATTTTTTGCGATATTTCTTGTATGGGTCTTGAAAAAAAAAAAAAAAATCACAAAAATGGTGAATTTGGCGATATACTTTTCGATCAACGATCGTTAATTAGGTTTGCTCAAGGAAAGAGAGCTCTGTATTGAAATCATACATTTTTCAACTTTTTACGCCATTAAAACATTTTTACGGGAATTTCGGAGGTGGGGTTGCTTAGAACACTTTAAGAGGCATTAGCACAGCGATTTTTATCAAAATCGTTAGAGCTGTTTTTTAGCAATCATTGAAAAACATGATTTTTTCAATGGCAGCTACATTATGCGCATGCACGATTTTGACGAAAACTTTCATGGTAGGTCCCATGGCCGCCACTAACCCTCATATCAAATTTGAACATCACTTGTCAATTTGTTCGGGAGTCATGCTGACCCCACACACACAGAAATTTTTTCTAGATAAGTTTTTTGAAATCAGGATATTTCAAAACGTGGAGAAATGCGGTTTTTTTTTTTTTTTTTTTTTTTTTTTTTTTTTTTTTTTTTTTGAACCGAATGCTGTACTTTTATTATCCTACGTATATATACATATGGGTAATTGAAAGTAAAAATATATACATATATCATTTGGGCTAAGGATTACAAAATCATTTGCTGAAATGAAAGTCATATTCTAAAAATTGAATGATATTATGCCGATATTTCTGATCAGAGCTTTCTACATTGTTATGTTAAGCAGTCGTTTTATTTTTCTATGGTAATTTCTTATTTCTTTTCAAATACAAATTAATGTCTAAAAATGAGTGTTTGTTTTTTGTGCAAAAAAGAAAACAAATTGTCGGAATTGAACGAAATGCGCAGAAGTAATAAAATATCAAGTATGGAAAGATTATTCTGTCTCCAGATCTTGGATATCATTTACGATGTTACGGAAAGGTTGACATTAAAGAAAGAATATAAAGATGAATTGGACAACAGCATATCACCGAAAATTGTAAGTAGAATTAGTTTAATTAAGTGATATACGATACGTCTTTAGGTACCCAAAGCTGCGCTTTTGGATAGGTCTGCCGGACAGTTCCGGCCAAATGCGGTTCGGCAGACCAAGTGATTCTTACTCGGTAGGTAATTCTCTTCATTCCCTGTGAATTTCAGAGTGATGTTCGATGAGGTATTTTGGGCTCCAAAAAGTGCACTTTCGGATTGGTCTGCCTGATAGTTCCGGCCAAATGCGGTTCGGCAGACCAAGTGATTCTTACTCGGTAGGTAATTCTCTTCATTCCCTGTGAATTTCAGAGTGATGTTCGATGAGGTGTTTTGGCCCCCAAAAAGTGCACTTTCGGATTGGTCTGCCGGACAGTTCCGGCCAAATGTGGTTCGGCAGACCAAGTGATTCTTACTCGGTAGGTAATTCTCTTCATTCCCTGTGAATTTCATAGTGATGTTCGATGAGGTATTTTGGGCTCCTAAAAGTGCACTTTCGGATTGGTCTGCCGGACAGTTCCGGCCAAATGCGGTTCGGCAGACCAAGTGATTCTTACTCGGTAGGTAATTCTCTTCATTCCCTGTGAATTTCAGAGTGATGTTCGATGAGGTATTTTGGGCTCCAAAATGTGCACTTTCGGATTGGTCTGCCGGACAGTTCCGGCCAAATGCGGTTCGGCAGACCAAGTGATTCTTACTCGGTAGGTAATTCTCTTCATTCCCTGTGAATTTCAGAGTGATGTTCGATGAGGTATTTTGGGCTCCAAAATGTGCACTTTCGGATTGGTCTGCCGGACAGTTCCGGCCAAATGCGGTTCGGCAGACCAAGTGATTCTTACTCGGTAGGTAATTCTCTTCATTCCCTGTGAATTTCAGAGTGATGTTCGATGAGGTATTTTGGGCTCCAAAAATTGCACTTTCGGTCACGCTTTTCGGACACTTCCGGCCAAATGCGCTTCGGCAGACCACGCGATTGTTAATCATCTAGCATAACTCTACATTCCATATGAGTTTCAGAGTGATGTTCGATGAGGTCCAAAATTTGCAGTCGCCTCTCAGTCTATTATAATGATTTTATTTTTTATAACAAGCAACGTTTAAAAAAAAGTTTCTAATAAAAAAATTAAGTTGTCTTGTTTACTGCGAAAATTTTTCAATAACTTTATTTATATCAATATAAATGTATCTATGGATGTGTATTAATTCAGGTCTTGAAAGTCTCTTTTCTGTCATCCGCTTTCTAAGCCAAGTAGTCTTCTTTTTCTTTTTTTGCTATTTAATGCTGACGGAGCGGCGGAAGGTAAGATCGCCCCATTCGTCTCTCGCTGCAATCGCCATTGGTTTCAAATATTTTTGCTAATGTCATTCGATTAAATACCGTTCCAATGGAATACTACTTTTTCAATTTCATCATCATGGAAGTTGGCTAGTTTTAAAATGTTATTCTTACAGATTTAGCTGATAAATAATAATCGCCAGTTTCTTTAATTTTTTAAGATAAATTCCAAACCATTTTTAATAAAAAATATTTTCAATATGAATTTCTTATTGATGGACAGCTTATAAAAACTTTTATAAGTCGTTCAAATTTACTTTGGCTAACTGAATGTGGTATTTAAGTTGGAATTTCACAATACATTATTAACATATATTAATAACTGTTTTTATACATTACAAACTTACGCTAAACAATGAAATATACATAATTGTAAATTTCATGATTTTTATTTACATTTTATAAAAGCTCTGATGTTATACTATAATTCAGAAATGTAATTGAAAGAGGATCATTAAGAGAAAATTTTAATTTAAAAGTTGCTTGTATGTTACTTAGAAAATTATTTTGATTATTAGTAAAGTAATATAATAAAATCTGTTTCTAACTGTCTTGGCTATAAGCATATGAGATGCAATATGAAAAACTTTAGGTCCAACTTTGTATAACCTACCGTAATACGTACGTAAAGTAAAACCAATTAAATACCTATCAGTTACAACTTTAATTAATGAAAAGCATTTAAGAGATCATTTCAATCTAAAAGAAATATTATTATGTTATTAACTGTGAGAACCAAAAGTAATTTATAGATATATGTGGCCAAACCTATGAGAGCCCCTTATAAAAATGTAACTCTATCTATAAAAATCAGCCTTTCTGAGTCCATATAAAACTTCTACCAAATTCCATCTAGGGGAATTAACTTTGACCAATATATAGATTTTATGTGTAGGTCCATGTGAAAAAAGTCCCATGGGGCCCATGTGGAATTCATGTGCTTCAATTACGTAATTTCCATATGATCTAACCATCAGAGTCCATATGATTAACCTATCACTTAACTAAGTGGGCCCCATGAGAGTGCTACCTATTAGTGAAAGACAAATCCCCCCCCCCCCTACAAATTGTGTATAGTTACCTAGATAATTTACTGTTTCTATTTAGTTTTAAGCCGCTTATTTGGTAAAATTATGAGTATGGTTTGACCCGGGTTAGTGATGATCATATAGGGGATAGGCCTACGATAGCTCATATAACCCATATTGGTCCCAAATAGGATCGTGTGAATCCGTGTCTTTGTGCAACCTGAGAATAGAAAATCTAATAGATTTGGATAAATAGTCCACTTAAATCTTTATGGTTTGCTCACATAGGCCTATGCAGATCTTATGAAATTTCCATTTAATAAGAAAAAAAAAAAGTGAATGACTTCTTTCCAATTTTTTACTATATTTTTTTAAACACACAAATATACTACAACTGTTAAAAAAAACTTGTACTACGCCAAGTGCCAAAGCTGGTACTGAGTAAATTTGATTACATGGTTTTCATACTGGTTAGTGTTAGGCAGATAAGCCCACCAGAGGCCATCTATCCCATAAAGGTTCCATGTAGGCACACGTGAATCCACATCAATGTGCTACATCGACGTTACCCTCGCAGGCCGTATCCGATTTTTCTTTGGACCGCCAGCAGCCCTAAAGAACAAAAATCAAGCTTCCGGAACGAATTTTTTTTTTATTGTGTCTAAAATAGTATGTGCTGACTATGGAGAACAGAGTTCTCTATTACGTGGCGCGAAGAAACTAAATGAAGAAACTTTCAGCAAAAGGCAAGATGATTTTCATCAAAAATAAATGCAGGAGTAACCTAACCGATTATTATTTGGACGATCTGTTAAAATTGGTTGCCAATAATATTGCGACAGACAGCGATACTATATTAAAATAAATAGAACGATTTCGACAGTCATCGTCTCAAAATTGAAATCGACTAAAACAGGGAATCTGGTGAATATGGTTTAAATATTATCTTTAAAAGTTAGGTAAAGTCACATTGTCACTTTGGAACAAAAGATTTCCTTTATTTTTGGATTTTTAATAAGTAATAATTAAAATTATTATTTCTTCTAATTATTAAACAAAAAGAAAAACAGAATCAAATATCAATTGTAGTTTTATTAAGATAAAAAATTCAATTCAATACTTTTTTCAGTTTTCAGAAATGTTTTATATTGTTAAATCGATAACAATTAAATATACATATGTTGGCGTATTCAATATAAATCTGCGGCTGGCGAAAAGCCGCAACTTAAAATATACGACACGTCTCTAAAAGTTAGTGGCGAACGATGTGCTGCGTCAATGTGTGAGGTTGTTTAAAAGAGCTCCTGTATTTTTAAATTTAGGCCAGATTTTTGAATTTATTTTAATTTGAACACATTCAACATGCAAACATGGGTTCTGCCAGGAAGATGCAAGGGGGTGCTCTTATACACCACCTGGATTTTGAAAATTATAAATATTATGGTGAAAAAGTAAAAAAATTTACTAGAAATAGAAGCATGATATATGTTCAAAAATATTCAATGGAAAATAAATTTAATACATAAAGATCAAAGATTTATTTAAATTTTATTTATAAATACAATGGAAAAATTAAGATTTGAACAAAATATTAAACGCCTTGCATCCTCTCGTGTGTCATCTGAACATCTCGTGTGCCCCCCCCCCTCCCCATCTCCCCTGAAAATAATTCTGCTGGAGGCCGTGCATGTAAACAATTAATTTATTATAATTTGAAATGTATGTAAAACCTAAATCCGTATATTATGGTTTGCGAACATTTTAATCGACATTTCTTTATACATCTAATTTATTTTTGTACAACTTGCATGATCAGTAATTGTCTAATAGTTAAGCAAAATGATACAGCACTTGAGGAACGAGTTTCAAAACTGAACAAGCCCCGTTTTTAAAAGTCTTTTCAAAAAAGTTTTCTTATTTTGTTATCAATTAAATTAAAAAAAAATTAAAAGTAAGATTTTTTTGTTACTTTAGATTTGCCGCACTTGCTTTAAAATTTAAGTTTTTGCAATGTGCATGCAGAAACTGATTTTTTTTTCTGCGCTTTAAGTAATTATAGATTTTTTAAAGGAGATCGATTTAGATCATAGATTTTTTGGAAAGCTAAAAAAAAAAAAAAAAAAAAAAAAACTGTTAACTGAAACATTAAAATGTACGGGTAAAAAAACAAAAAAAACACACACAACGAACTTGGTTTTTAAACCATTTTAGATTTTCAAAAAAGTAGGTTGCGGACTTAATGTCAGGTATACGTGCGGGGAGAGCTGAAAGTCTTGAACGGATAAAAACATTATTACATAATTACTATTACACTTATTGATACACATAGATGTATAATTTGGAAATGATAGGATCAGTACTTAAGTTTTACAGAAATATCATTTACCTTGGTGAAATTATACGTGGGTACCCTTTGTAGCTTAGAGTAGGAGAATTCGTTAATCCAGTAATCGCTAAATATTCTACTACAACATATGTTCTATAATAATTGACATACTATCTGTTTTCCTGGCTTTAAAACGTACTCTTTGCCAATAAATAGAGATTACTTGATTGGTGACTTTATATAGTCCTATCATCAAAAAGAGCGTAGGTTGAAAATTAAGATATTTGAAGGATAAATAAAACTTAAGTAGTTCGCCTATCATTTTCTAAAAAACCAACATCAATCAGTAAAATATATTTTGTGCAATAAAATTTTTATAATCTGAACAAGACTTTCTGTTCACCCAGTGACGCAGTTTTTGAAAAATAATTCTAACATGTAAACACATTATCAAAAAGTGAAAGACTGTGATTGGTTGCCTTGTCATTCTGTTTAGACACTTAGACTTAGCTACCAAATTCATTACATTCAATCTAGCAGTATCTCATGAAAGATGATCAAAAGCAAACAGTATGAAAGGAAAATAAGTCGACAGTGAATAAACAACAAGACATTAAACATAGAGGTAAAAACATTTAGAAATGGGACTATCAAGCAATATTCGGAATTGAATTATAAGTAATTTCAGACTTCTTGTGTACAGAGCTATTTTATGAGCTCATGTTCAGGTCAGTGAGAAGAAAGATGATCTAGTCATCTTCTCTCTGTTTCATCTCTCGATGAGGAAATTCTGCACTGTCAATATTTGATTTTTCCAAATGCTCTTTTGACTCCCTTCGTGAAACACTATAATAAACTTTTAACGTGTCGACAATTCAAGATAAAGTGTTTTTTATTTACATTTTCACGAAATATTTTATTTACGCTATCATTATGTGAAAATATAGGGGAGTGGAACATCGCGCAATTTTCAATTACGCTATAATACTGACGTGGATTTGTGTCCTATATTGTTTATATATCTCATCATTCATTTAGCAAATATGGCCAGTTAGGTGATATTTTTTGCGATAATGCTTGTATGGGCGATAATTCTTTAAAAAAAAAAAAAAAAAACGCCGCCTAAATGATGATTTTGGCGATATACTTTTGGATAATTCTTATATTATCCTTTCTTGTACGTGAAACTGAGGAGAGAAGATAAAACGATTGCTGATGAGGTATGCTCAAGGAAAGAGAACTCTGTGTTAAAGGCATTCGTTTTTCAACTTTTTACGCCATTAAAGCATTTTTAAGGGAATTTTCGAGGAAGGAATGTTTAGAACACCTTAAGAGGCATCACCACAGCGATTTTGGACAAAATCGTTAGAGCCGTTTTTTAGCAATTACTGAAAAACATGATTTTTTCAATAGCAGCTACGTAATGCGCATGAGCGATTTTGACGAAGACCTTAATGGTATGTCCCTGTGCCATCACCAACCAGCACACCAAATTTAAACATCGTAGGTCAACTTGTTGGGAAGTTATGCTGACCACAGACACACGCAGACAGACATTCTTTCTATATAACTTTTTTTGAGATCAGGATGTTCCAAAACGTGGAAGAATGCAAAAAAATCTTTTTTTTTTTTACCAAATACTATACTTTCTTTATTCTACGTATAAATTTGGGTAATTGAAAGTAAACTAGGGGTGTAGAACATCGCACAACTTTCAATTACACTATAGTGCTGACCTGGATTTGTGTCATTTACCGTTTTTATATTTCCATCAAAAAATTGCCAGTTTGGCGGTATTTTGTGCGGTAATTCTAGTATGGGTCTTAAAAAAAAAAAAAAAAACCTTCGCCAAACTAGTGATTTTGGCAATATACTTTTCGATATAATCCTTTTATTATCCTTAATTATGAGTAAAACTGAGGGGAAAAGAAAAAATTATAGTTTGATGAAGATGGAAGAGAACTCTGAGTTGAAGGCATTCGTTTTTCAACTTTTTAAGCAATTAAAGCATTTTTACGGGAATTTTGGAAGTGGGGATGTTTAGAACACCTTAAGAGGCATTACCACAGTGATTTTTATGAAAATCGTTAGAGCCGTTTTTTAACAATCATTGAAAAACACGAAATTTTTCAATGGCAGCAATTTTATGCACATGCGCGATTTTGACGAAAACTTTAATGGTTATCATGGCCATCAGCAGCCCAGCATACTAAATTTAAACATCGTAGGTCAATTTGTTCGGGAGTTATGCTAACCACAGACAGACATTTTTTCTAGATAACTTTTATGAAATCAGGATGTTCCAAAACTTAGAGAAATGCAAGAAATATCGATTTTTTTTTATTTTTTTTACCGAATGCTATACTTTCATTACCCTATGGATACATGCTGGTAATTGAAATAAAATTATTGAAAATGAAAATATTTACTTGCATTAAAAACTATATTATTTATTTCAAATTATTTTTTAAACTGAAATAAATTGGTTATTCACTACTGAAACAATGTTTGACAATAACCAACTCCAATTTAATTTTGATGGAAAATGTTGAATTTCAACTATAAATCCTATTATGTATTATGTATAAAGAGTTTCGAATATGAGTGGTTAGAAGGATCCCACAGAATTAATATTAAAGTAAATATAGATTAAGGCCACTAATAATTTAATTGTAAAAATTTCAATGCATCCTGCGGATAAATATAGATACAATAGTACCAGTCGGTCCTATTCAGATATTTGTACTGTAAATCCCAGTAATAACTTATTTCTAATCATAAATGTATAAAAGGAATAAATAAAGCAATTCTTTAATTGTAAAAAAATAACAGCTTATATTTTAAAGTTGAAAAATGTATAAATTTATTTAATGGTATAGTAAAAGTCTCAAAGTATTAAAAACTTTACAAGAAAAGTAGCTATGGAAGAACACAGGATATTCATTGAAGAAACATATTTAGTACAGGAATATAACCTAATCTATGTTATTAATACCTGCTTATCTGAGCAAGTCCTTAATAAATTCAATAATGGTTGTACATTGTATGGAAATTCTTTTAAATCCACCAGTTTCTGAATTCCTTCTTTTAGGTTCATTAAAATAGATATTGTTGTGGAAGCAGTATTTCTTAGGAAATCCTCCATTTCATCTTTATTACTATCTTCAACAATATTTTCAGAATCTTCATCTGAACTTGAACTACTTGAATATGAAACAAGGTGTTTGTTATTAACATCTAAAGAGCATTTTGGTGAAGTATAATTTTTTTCAGAAGATATACCTTTTTGTGAATTTGCAAAATCATTCTTAAAAGTAAATTCTTGCTTATATTTCTCCGAAAAAAGGACGTCATGAGCTGAAATGAATAATGACCATTCTGCAAGAAGAAGCTTTAAATAACAAAGCAAATATAAAAGACAGCATGTTTCATCAGATAGTAAAAATGATAGCAATTCATTATGGTCCCAACCTATTTGCTGTAAAAATTTAATGAATACTTTGTGAGGATTGAATTCTTTAATGTATAAATCCACACTTGTATTCCTTGCTTGTAATCTATAACAAAAGAAAAATGAATTAAATTACTGATTTTAAAAAATATGGTAAAACTTTATGACTTTCTTGGAAAAGATCATTAGTTACAAAATATAATCATAATTCAGTTTGGAGAAAATAAGAAATAATTTATTTTATTAGTCTTTCATCTTAACATTTAGTTGAATAAAAGTACCTTTAAATGTAAATATTTAATATATTAAAACAGTGCAAAACATTTTTTACACTTTTTAATAAAAGAAAATACCAAATTTAACAATATTATATTAATATTATAATAAGTACTTATAGTCCTCTATCAGGGGACTAATTATTTTAACTTTCAAAGTTTTGATAATACTAAAATATATAATTCCAAAATATCTATATAAAAACTAGTGACGCATTAAAGTTACCTGTGGTCTTGTTCTTTTAATTTGCAATAAATTCTAAGGGTAGCTAACATAACACCAAAAAGAAGATCATCATATTCTATAAAGGAATCAATCATCCAACAATAGGTAGACCCAGGCTTCCAAGTATCACTTTGGATTGAAATGAATTCAAACACTTTATCTAATATTTCACACAAAGACACTGTACTTGTGAATTCTGAAACCAAAACATAATAATAATAGGCAAAGATATGTTAATAAATTACTTTTTATTAAAGACTTTGTTGAAATACTAATTAATACAATGAAGGCCCCAGGGAAAATAAAGATTTGTCTTAAAGGCCATTGATTCAGATTTAGTAAATTCAAGAAGCATTTATACAGTAAAACTTGTCTATAACAAAACTGAAGGGCTTTAGAAAAATATTGTTACATACAGGTTATCGTTGTACAATACACACAAAAAAAAAATCCGGACGATGGTTATAACTTTGGTTCTAATTATCGTAGAATCTTGCAGTTTGCATCAAAATGTTTTGTTTACGATTTTCTGTATGTCTGGTGCAAATGTTTTTCCTTGGGAGGCTGTATACTAAGTAAGTTTAACTCTATCTTTAAAAATTTCAATACCAACTGCTATTTTTTATGTTTTCAATCGATTTAGAATACTTCATTCACTAAAATTCATTTACCCTAGATACTTCATTATGTTAAGAAACATGTCACTTATGAGCAAAAATGTTTTGACCAATCTTGAGGGCGAGTATAAAGCGGGGAAAAAGCGACCGTTTTGAGTGCTTCAAGAAGTAATCTATTACAAGGTCCCTTAAAGTGAGCATTTTTACATTTCTGCTAAAATATATAGAACCAAAAGTCAAAATGGAATGAAAAAAAAATTCTGGAGAGGTTTTCGACCATGATAATTCTGAAGAAAGAAAAAAAAAATGCATGTTTTTACTTAAAAAATTTAAAACTTGTTTTATTAATTAATAATTAATTATTAAAACACTGTTTAAAACAAAAGTTGCTAAAATTTATTAACTATTTAAGAATTTATGACTAAAAAAACAAAATTTCTTTTTAACATTAATTGACATCATTTAAATTACTAACCACTCATTGGAATATCATGAAATTTGGTATTTAGACAGGTTTTTTTGGATTCTAAATCTAAATATGGTATAATATTATGGGATTGCCACTGAACTTTTTAAAGTTCGGTTTAGTTTTAATACGTAGATGCCCCCTCATGATAAAAAAAAATTATATACAATTAATAAAGACTTTTCACGATTTACAAAGGTACTTGACTTTTGTTATTTCATCAATTAGAATACAAGATATAGCCATCGCTCGGATTTTTTTTAGCGTACCGTACATAAAAAACTGTTACAGATTCGTTACAGACAGGTGCATCTACAAAGCGATTATCACTGTGGACAGGTTCAAAATACATTGAGTGAATAGGAATTATCATTTTAAGCAGTATCATTATATACCAGTTTTACTGGATCTATCTACTTTTATAAATAATAGCTAAAAATAAAAAGCTGAAGACTTCAAAACATATCTATGTGCATGGATCCCATCAAGTCTATTTAATACTTTAAAAAAATATAAAAACAGTTAAAAAGTAAATAAAAAACATGTTTGATCCATATTGTCATCATGCACACTACTTGAATCATAAGTTGAGCATGCTCAAGTGAAGTAATTCACACTTACTAACAGGCCTCATAAAACTTTATTTGTGAATTTTAAACATTTTTTTTATTAGTAAATTGAAATAATTCCAACATTTTTATGTAAATATCAGGATAAATGAAATAAAAGGTAGTTTTGCATTAACTAGAATATATTTCAATGTTTTCTAACAAGCACAGCTTATAGGCGAACAGCAATGTTTTTCATGACCTTTTCTCAATTAATGGGTATATTGTAGAACTAACTTTTAGCATGGTAATCTTTGCAAATAGTTCTGAATTCTCGCACATTTGAGAGCATGCTGGATAATAATTCAAGGGACATCAAATTTTAGAATCTAAGCAAAGGGTAGTTTGTAACAGGGTGGAAAAAGTTATATATGGAAGATGTTCTTTTTGACATTTCCATCGCCGAATTAAAATACTAATAAACATATTTTCGAAATACCTTAAATATTATATTCAAATTTCTTATTTCTATAGAGTGAATATTAAAAAAAAAAAAAAAAAAAATGATGCCAATATTTAGAAAAGGTAATAAATAAAAAACAATAGATAAATATTTTGTTTGGAGAGGTAAAATATTTTTTTTTATTATTCGTCATCGCAGTTGCTGTTGGTACCTTCATTGGTTAATTTTGGTCAGATTCTGTATTAAAAGTTTGAAAATACTTTGCTGTTCCCTATTTCCATTGGATTCATAAATTTTTTTCTAATTTCTAGTTTATAAGCAGTAATATAAAATGCAAGCATTCTGAATTGAGGGCATTCCTTAGTATCCATTCACTTCAGAACCTAGTTAAGCATAGGTAGCAACTGAAAATCCTTGCTAAGTTTCAAGCTTTGTGTGCAAAATCCCCCTCCCCCCCAAAAAAAAAAAATCTGTGCGAAAAGAATGCATTCATCAAAATACAGATGCAGTAAGAATTCTCCATTTTGGCATATTGTTGATGGGCCCTGAAACATCCCAATTCTACGTATCCAGTAGAGAAAGTCCATTAATAGTACCATTAATATGCCAATTTTCTTATTGAAAAGCTTTGATCGGTACTTGCTTTTAACAAACATTTTACAACTAATATTAAAAAATACATATTTAGATTAATTTTTTAGTAATATTAAAAATAATTTATCCAAATTTGGATTTTTCTTACCAGCTAATAGGTTAAAAATTATGAACATAACCTTCTTTGATATAAAATTTAACTTGGGTAGCTCCAATCGAGACATACTATGATCCCTAGAAAAGAAATTAAGATTAAGAAATTAAATTCTAAAATTCTCACTTCAAACAGCACATACTAAGAAACACCCATCACATATTTATTTCCTTCTTTGTAAAAACACACAGGTTTAAAATTTCTGATTTTATTTATTGTAATTTAGTTTTAGAAAAACTAACTAAAAATTAGTCAAGCTTATGATTATGAAATATTTTTTTCTGCACTGGCAATTAAAATATACAGAGTTCTATGAAGAGCAATATCTTTGTGAAAGTAATATAAAATCCCACTTTCAAGTTATTAGTTGTTTTTTTGGAAATATAACAAGTGGTTATAATGTGAGTGAATATAATGTATAAAAGATATCTTGCTGGAGCATATTTGGAGGAATTAGTTTGAAATTTAGCACAAAATTCAGGTTACTGAGATTGTCAAAGAAGAAAAAAAAAATACTTTACATATTTGCTTGGTTTGTTTTTTGCATGCTCAACGACCTATTTTTATGCACAATGACGACTAATAAGGCTGAGACCTACAGCTTAACTTGGATTCTAAATCACAACTAACGTCTATGACTAACCCAGGATTCAACATTTCCCCCTTGAAGTAAAATTTGGCATTGAACTAACTGTAACTAACAAAGAGATACTTATATGTTTCTTTAAATAAAATATAATTATAATAAGCTGTATAGAATGATAGTGGAGTATATGTAGGCAAATATTCATTGGAAGCCAGGTCGTGTTTTTTTAATTGCCAAAATGAGCAAACAGTATTCAAAATAATCAGGATGTCAAATATAGAAAATCTAGATCTGGAGTGAGAATACAAGAATTTAATTCTAAAAATTCCATTAAACAATAAAACTGATCAATATTTGTAATAGCTGGAAAGTTTTAAGCCCCAATTTTTACACGACTAAATACATCCTAAACATCTTAGACATAAGAAGGCAACAATACAACTTTTCTTGGGAGATCCCACTGTTTTTTTTTTTTTTTGGGGGGGGGGGATATCTCTATGAACTAAGGGTGGAACTAAATCCAATTAGCTTCCACCAATAAGATTATTGGAAAATAATAATACTCAATATCAGAACCTTCCCATTAAATGATAATAGCTTAAACCATTAATGCATGAAAATTTTTCTTTCAAAAATACTTTGCATACTTGTCCCAAATAGTGTAAAATCAACAGAGGAATGCTAAAAAATATTAGATTAAAAATTTTTAAAATTTATTTAAGAAAATATAAATGTGTAGTCCTTTCATAACACATGTCTACCAAAAGGATCCTCAAGGTAGAGATGGGTTACTCGGCTTTTATTCTACTTAATTTATTGTAAACTAATTTACTGTTGAAAACGTGCAACACCATCAGTTGGACGGTTGCTACATTACTCCCCCTCCAGAATTTAATCAGAGATGGAATTCGACATGTGATACCACCAGTTGAGAGATGCTATTGCATGAATGGGAGAACTTTATTAATTTCACCAATATTTTATTTTTGCTTGTTTGGCAATATATTTTTTTGCAATTAGCAAGTCAACTGTTGATTGCAGGATTTTTAACATGTTCATTTCATCGTCCGCAAGTCACCAATGTAGCTCTTTTGTAACCCATGTCTACCAAAAGGATTCTCAAGGTAGAGACGGGTTATTCGGCTTTTATGCTACTGAATTTATTGTAAACTAATTTACTGGTGGGAATGAGCAACACCATCTGTCGGGTGGCTGCTACAAATGTCCCAAAAAGGGACAGCTGGCACCAAAAGATGTATATAGCTGTTCTAAAGCAAATTGTTTTATGAGGTTTTAATATTTTACTAAGGAATTCACTATTTCAATCGAAGCATGTATTTATAAATTATAACAAATTAGAAAATATTTTTTTAATTTATGATGACTATTTAAACCAGTATTTCAATTACATCCAGAATTTTTTCTTCCATTAAAAAAATATTCCAAATAAAAAAACAAATAGTTAAAGTATCTTAATGGTAAGTAAATAATCTCTTAAGTAAATAAATACTGAAATTTACAATAGCTATAACTTTGCAACAGCCATACAAGTTGCACAGCAGAAGCATTAGCTTTACTCTAAAGAGTAAAATCTACTAACATTTGAGGAGATTTTAGCAAAGTCATGATATTTTCTCTACCTATACACATACATTTTACCTTTTAATCAACTTTCTAGTCAAATGAGCCTTGTTATTTTGTCGAAAAATAACCAATATTTTTAAGAGACAATTTTTCATGAGGTTGAATTGTACATTTCCAGAGCCATTGAACCTTTAATTTGGTAAATACAACAAGTGCAGGACATCAAGTTAGGACTGGAAATATTCACATATTGGAATGTTCAAGTAATTATTAAATAAGATCCACAGATCAATTTTCAATTCATCAACTGTTCCTGCTTCTTGGTAGTGCTCCAGCTTCCAAGTTCTGTATTCAGGCAACAAGCTTTATATCCAAACTAAAGAATATATACACTTATGAATTACTTGCTATGGAGACGATAGAAAGGAATAATATTTTTATCAATTGAAAGCTGCTAATGACAATTGGCAACAAATTATCAAACGGCGCGAATCTCCACAATCATACTTGAGCAACAATCGGCAAGCTGAACATCACACCAATGTAAACATCAGCGTTAGTACCCAATATATCGGTGGAAATCTCTGCTACAGAGGTGATTATATCGACGTAACATTCTACAAAATTTACTATCACAGCCACGTAAATTTCAGCGATAGCAACAATTGTAGAGGCGTAAACCTTCAGAATGGTGGTTATTATATCGGCGTAAAATCCGCAGAAAATGATCTTCATTCAAAAACGTAATTCTCGGCGATAGATAGTGTCCGCCATAATTATGAGAATAGCAGCCAATTCTAATAGTATCCATAAAATAAAAATAAATCTTTATCAAAATAGTCGATCTTCAAAAGAAATTGTCATATCATAATCTTACAATTTTTATCTGCAAACGACACATGATCATATGAATAGAATGAAAAGAGAAAGAATGTAGAACGTGTGTTAAACACCTATATCAGGACACAGGTTTCCTAGAAATAGATCGTTTTGCTACATAATACACAGACAAATATTCCCCGTTCCGAAGTGGTGGTAACATTACAGGCAATTTGAGAATTCCACGTATTTTCCAGCAATGATTTGAGAATTCTATGCGTTTTCTGGCGATGAAGATTAATCAACTGGTTTCCTTGCCAGAGTTCCTAAAGAGTTTTGCCGCAGTGTTGAGCATATTTTACGAAAATTTTCTTATGATAATGGAAGATTTCTTTTCTTTCGCAAAATTTTCGGAAAGAAAAGCAAAAATTTGCAATGGAGCAAAAAATGGAAATTCACGGGGGGGAAAAGCGGAAGATCAAGAGAAAAAAAAACGGATTTTCTCCAAAATTACAAAATAGCGGAAATCCACAAAAAAGCGGAAGAATCTCATCCCTGGGGTAGTGTAAAGATTTGAAAAAGTTACTGTAGAAAATAAATTTACTAATGATTTGTTAATGAACAAACTAATCTGTGCAATGGAATTGTTTTTTAGGCTTTCTGCAACAAACTTTTAGATCAAATTCTAAATATTATCATTGCTTTAGGCTGTGATTAGGAATAAATCAAAATTGAGTTCAAAGTAAAGTAATTTATGGAACCCCTCCCTGCAGGAGGGCAGTTATTTTCTATACAAATGTCAAGAGGTTTTTGCTATGTGAGAGCACAAACCATGAAAAGCAATAGGAATACCTGTTGCATGGAGTGCAAAAAGTCGACACCTTACATTCAGGTACTAAATATAAGCATCCTCCAAAAATTGCAGATGTTACAATCTCTTCAAGGACATTCTTCTTTGAACAAGTCCAAGAGCCAGACTTTAAACTGGAACAAAAAGTCTGCAATATAAATATTTACTTCACCGCAGGAAAATCAGTATAAAATGTAAATTAAAAAAACTCTTATTATTCAACCATAGAAAAAGTATAGTTTTCGAACATTACAAGGGACAAAATAATACACATGAAAAATTAACCCCTTGATGAATTTAAAATCAAAATAATGAGAAAAACAGCAAGATTTCATGCAAAAAACACTTTCAGTTAAAAAATTCATTTAAGTCATTGCTCTTTTTGCAATAACATTACAACACACAAAATAATTAATGCTTTACTTAAAGTAATTAAACAAAATCTCAAAAGTCTGAAATTCCAATTTACCTGAACAATAATATCAATGTAAATTCTAAGAGCACTAACAGGCAGCTTAAAAATATTTGGCAGAAAATCAACAGCAAATTTCTCATTTAAGAATACAGAAGAGAGCTCCTCATTTAAGTTTTTCTCACTTAACAATTTCCATAGTTGAAGAAAGTTGATTATGTTAGGATTTTCCACACTAAAAAAACTGTCCACTAGAGAATTCCAGTGAAGAGACAAAGTTTCACAAAGACAGGAGAATAGATCTAAAACACAGAAAATAAAATTATAAACTAAATTAGTAATAATTATAAAATGGTTACATTTAAAATCATATGTATGAAAAGAGAATACACTGACAAGTTAAAACTCTATACTATATTTTCAATTAACTCCCACTAAAATGTTTTAATGTATGTTTTAGTACATTAAAAAAAAAAAAAATCTTAAGTAAATTTACGCAAAGACAATGCGATTCAACAGGTACTTAAAGTATCAGAAACCAAAGTAAAAACCTAATTTACTTTAATATATTGCCATACAAGTTTGAACATAACAAATTTGTACTACATTGTATAAATTTACTGAGCTAAAATTTTGATAGAATGACAACTGATTCACTGTAGATTATAGAAAACATAACAGTAAATGGTACTGAAGGAAATATGACACACTTCCAATATAAATTCTGTTTATGAACCTCACTATAATCATTTTACTTTATTAAAATGACAACAGAAGAAGTAAAGATAATAGAAAACATAATTGCCATGATAGTAGTAAATGCTCTCAAACATGTCACAATTAAATCAAAATCTAATGTTGACCAGTACTTAACCCGCCGCTTAATTATAACCTTATTTCTCCCTTCTTCGGTGTATAAGTTGTCATTATATTTTCCGGACTAGTAAAATGATAAAATCTACATAAGTTTTTTTAATTATTATATTGCTCAATTAAAATCTCGGCCCTAGTAAAATTATTAAACTGTCATTGAAAAAATAATATGTTCAAATAAGTATGGCAAAAATTTTTGCTCAGCAGTGTTACAGTTTGCTGTGATGTCTTCCGAAACCTCCAGTTTATAAACTGTTTTTCTGCAAACATTTCACGATATTATGGATTGAAACAACATGTTTAAACTAGTCTGCTAAAATTTTTAAAACTTATCAGCCAAAAATTTGACATTTTCATCCAAGCAGTAGCTTCTGAAATTATTATTCTCATAATCTGCATTGTATAAATTATCAATCTATTTGTTTTCAGACTGATAAAATCATTAAATTACTGTTCAAAAGCTAAAATGCTCAAACGTATTTATCAGCAATTTAATCCCAGCAATGACATATGTCATTATACAAAATGCCATAAGGCCAACGACAAATGTCATATACATTATGATATACAAAGTAAAAACTGTAATATTAGAAAGTTTTCTTAAAGTTGCATTTTTAGCATTTACACTTTTTGGCAAGAAGTTGTTTGAACAAAACACTGAATAGATTGTATATTTTGAATCATTTCCCTATCATGTCCATTCAATGTTGTCTAAGGATGATTACTTGTATTTAATTTTTTACACCATTACAAAAATGATATTTTTTCAAAAAGTCCCATGCAATACTTTGGGCATATGTAAGTATCAGAAAAACATAAGTTTTAGATGAATAGAAAATTCTTTAGCTGAAGCCATTTTTCAGCAGCTGCTAATCCTTTGTTTTGAACTTCAGAAAAACAATTTCATATTTTATAATAAGATCTTGATCACATATATGGCTAGTAAAATTTGCAGACATCACTTAAAATACCTTTCATTAGCTAGTGATCGAATACTTTTTTCTTGATGATACGCTGATTAGGAATTTTTTTCTTAATTTACATGCTTGTGTAGTGGTTAATGTTAATTGAAGTTCTTGATATAAATTATTTTACTAAATTAATAATATTTAATAGAGAACTTTAGCTTATCAAATATGTTGAGTTAGTGGAAAAATAATCAATCATGTGTCCGCTCCATTTGGTAATCATTTTGCTAAAGGTTATAAAATTGAAAATTAGTGAGTTAATCTACTCGATTCATGTAAAAATTGTGTAATAATAAAATAAATCATCATAAATTAAAATTTAGTTTTAAAAACACTTGATTAATTCATACTGAAAAACTGTAGTTAAAATAAGTAGAACACATATTAGTATTTAGATTAACATTAAAAAAATACAATTTAAAGAGAAATTAAAAAAACTTAAGCGGTACACTTACCTTCAGGTAAAGCTTTAACATACGCTATTTCATTTTCACATTTGCATTCACTTCCATTATGAGCAATTTTATGACTATAACCCAAAAGGGAAATTAACAGTTCAATAGAATTGATCGTGCTTACATCGGTTGTCCTTTTCAGCATGTTTTCTATTAATAATGATAGTCTGTTTTGGAAGATTGAATGAGGAAAATTGTACATGATTGCTGATATTGTCCTAGAAGCTGCAAATACTATGTACTTGTCCCTTTTCCTTTGAAGATAATTGATCTGTAGAGAATTTTCTAAATTAGCATGACAGGTATCATAAGAAATATTCTATACACATTTTAAAATAAAAATCAATAAAATGTACACAAACATAAAGATCCAATTATTTTAAAAATTTTAAATTGCAAGTTCAATTATTTTCCTATATTTCCAAAATGGGGAAGTTGCACTTATACCCAAAATGCCATAATTTTCTGGAAGATAAACATGTATAGTTTCTAAACATTAACCAAAAAGTTTAAAAAAAACATGAATTATATTTGAAAAATGCAATCAAAGGTGACCGAAAATGCATGTGACTGAAAACTAGACCTGAAAATATCTAGTAGCCACTCGCCACTGGTCGATTAAACAGCGTGATGAGGTGACTAAATAAACTAATCAACCAGTCACCTTTCGTTTCTCCACTCCCTTACGATTTTTTTTAATTGTAACAGAATATACCGAAATTTCCAAATCAATGAAAATCTCCCTTTGCTTTCTGTAAATTTTGTAATCACGTGTCATCTGTACAGAAGAACAGAACTACAGCATATAATCCAAAGTCTAAAGGATTGATTGAACACAGTCACCATCAACTCAAGAGTGCCATCAAGTGCAGGGCAACAGAGAATTGAACGGAGGTTCTACCATTAATTCTACTTGGTATGCAGGCTTCTTTCAAAGAAGACATCGGCGCTACTGCAGCGGAACTTGTATATGGATCGACGTTAAGGTTGCCCGGTGAATTCTTCAGAAGTTTGATCTTAAACAACCAACCTATCTATCCAGAGTTCCTGCGTTAACTTCATGAGCAAGTGCAAGGCTTAAGTCCTGTGCCGACATCCAGCCACACAAAGCACAATATTTTCGTGCATAAGGATTTACCCAATGCTATCCATGTGTTTGTTTGCCAGGATCATGTCTGCAAACCTCTAGAGCAAAAATATAACAGGACCCTTCAAGGTTCTGAATAGAACTGATAAGTTCTTTAAACTGCAAATCAAGGATAACGAAGTTAACGTTGGAATTGACAGATTGAAACTAGATTTTCTGATGCCTGACGACATTCAGCCCTCAGGGTCTCTACTAATCGTTACCCGGTCCAGAAAGCGAGTTCGATTCAACGAACCGTTTTCTGCTTAATGTCTTGGCAGACTGGTGGGGGAGTCCTGTGGCGGTTCTGTTACCATGCAAACGGCTTTAATTGGGAACCCCGTTGTAAAAAGTAACTTCACAGGTTAGAGCAGTTGTGATAATTTATATCAGTCTGCATTATTACTACTGTCAATCGTTTTAGCACTTGAGCTTGTTAAATTAAAATAAATTCGTATTTGTCTAAAACCTCTTCGACATTATTTTGGAGTTATAAGTTGAGTGTATTTCCACGATAATATCTTTATCCCCATACACCAAAGTATAACCTGAATTGCATGAACAGTGAATAGCATTTACAAAAAAAAAAAAAAAAGGACACTATTCCAATTAAAAATTTTTGTTTAGCTCCTTAAAAACACCTACTCTTTTAGGAGAGAGTAAAACTTCTAAAAGAGATGGTCATAAAGTTACTTTGATGATATTCAACCCACTAGCAACTGTAGCGATCAAAAACAGTGAAAAAAATTTGATATAGTTGTTTTAAAAAATGTGTCCAAATGTGGGTAAAAAATCAGTATTACAGTTACAGAATTTCAACAACAAAAATTGCCAAAGTAACCTTAAAGCCCCCCACACATTCCAGGGCAGCAGAGATGATTTATTATGATTAAACATTAATGTGAGCACACATCACCACTAACTGTAAGGTCATACCTAACTGAAAAATCGAAAACAGTGGCTAAATCATCTTTGACCTCTTAAATAAAGGTAAACAAATGTTATCATTATTTTAAAATCCTTTGAAAACCTAACTCCAATAAAAAATTTAATTATAGAATGTGGAAGAAAAATTTTTAACTAAAATATTCATCATTTTTTAAGCATAATTTAATACTTACCATACTGTGCCATGCATCCTCATTTAAAAACAATTTTAGCATGTTATTTGTTCCTGTAGTTGCACTGAAGTTTATAACAGCTTTCTTATGGTACATTTCTGAAGCTTCCCTCAAGTTATTCAGGAACAATAACTCATGCTCTGCATCAAGAGCTACAATTGAAAAAAATTTAGAAAAAATGCACATAGTATAAAATTGTTTTAAAATGAATCCTATAAATAAAGTTCAAATATAAAAGGTGGAGAAATTAGAGATAGAAAATCTAATCTTCATCAAAATCAATCGCTTATACTAGAATATGTATTAAATATGAACTAGAATAGTATTAATTGATATAAACTAAAATATAGATTGAACATCTTATAAATCCCAAAATATATTTTGGTTCAGTTACTCCTTTTCTGAGTAAGCGACTGAATATAGATATATCATGATCAAAATCAAAGGTAAAACTTTAGGACAGTGCAAGAAAAATCTTATTGCTTGACACACCCTGATATGTACAAATTTAGCTCTTATAACTAGTTTTCATTAGAACAAAAAAAAAAAAAAAATAATAATAATAAAGAAGAAAAATTGCAACATAATTTTTTTTACACTAAATGCAAAAATATTTTTATTAAGTTATGAATTATACATGAAAAGAAACTTTCTGTGAGGAATGAAGTTTAATATAAAAGGTGTGACTATTTCTTAACTACAAAATTCAATATATTTGGAGAAATGCAGTAGATTCAAGAAGCTCTTGACACTTGAGAGCTTCCAATATAATATAAGCCTAACATTTTTTTAATGATCTATTGGCAATTCCATGATTTTAGTGTTTGCAAGTCTTGTTGATGCCAGGCACAACAGCAACTACAAACTAATGCTGAACAAGCCAACAATAAGAAATTAATTTAAACATCAATTATTTGAATGTAATAATGTAAATCTTGAAGAGATTTCTTTTATACGTCAGTGCTTAGTAATAATACTTTTTAGAAGCAAAAAAGAACAGAAGCAGAATATTTGAATGTAATAATGTAAGATAGAAAATCTTGAAGAGATTTTTTTTATACGTCAGTGCTTAGTAATAATACTTTTTAGAAGCAAAAAAGAACAGAAGCAGTAATGGAACCCATTGACGATTTTTTACAATTTCCACCAGTTGGATTGGGGATTTTTTACACTTCTGGCAACACCTCTTTCATACATGATGTCCCACAGGTTTCAATCCAGCAACCACAGCTGTTTAGGCGGTGGTTTGTGGCAAACACTCCCAAAACCCCAGTTATTTTTAAATTCCTTGCTGTCATAAAACTCAGTAAAACCTTCCCAGAAAAAACACGAGCAACGTAAAAAAAATAACTTGCCGACTTGTGCTTTGTATTAAACTTTTTTAAACAAATGTAACCCAAATTTACTGGTAAGCAAGAGGATTTCCAATCCGGATAGGGTGGCTCTCCATAGGCAAGTCTTTTTACTTGGTGCTTTACTTTAATCGCCAAACGATTGGGTGGCCAAGTGGGAGGTACGGTAATCAACCAAAACCCCATTGACGAATTTTGTTGATTGGCGCTTTCTTGTAGTCGCTATTGGGTCCGTTACTGCTTCCTGCAAAAGATTACTTTAAAATAATTTCAATCACTTTAAATTTTCAATAAAACTTAAGGGACTTGGTACCCTTCCAACTTTTTTTTTTATTTAAGCATTTCAAATTATTATTTTTACGTATTTGGAAGTAGTATTATTAAGTAAAAACTAATTTTATTTTAAAAAAAGTTCACAGAGTGCTCTAAGTTTTAAAAAATTCATTAAATTTCAAATTCTATCTTCTTTTTCAATATTTTTTTTTTTTTTTTTTTTTTTAAATTTACAGTGAGTAATATACTCTAACTTTTTAGGCATCAGATTTAGAATAAGTAAAATAGTTTTTGAGAAAAACGATAATTACTGAACCTATATGTACAAAAACGGGTATTTTTAATATTTAAATTTGTAAAAAAAATCAAATATTTTATTAAAAAACCATGCCTATTTTTGTCAAATAAGTATTAAGAATAACACAAAAGAAATTTCAAGTCATTTCATTGATATTTATTGAAGTTTTAGAATTTTGAGTAAGGTGGGAATTTCAAAAATCACGAATTGAGAAAAATGTGTTCTAAGCATCGAAGGAGCTATTGAAGCAATGCTAAATTCTCGATAAAAATATAGTTTTTCTGCAATTGCAGTTATTGGATCAGGTCGAATACTTGCCAAAATAAGGAGAAGTTTTCAAAGATTATAAACACCGTGATGAAAGTGCCAAAATGTGATTTTGGAGCACTGTTAGAGCAGTAAAAACACGATTTTGGAGCAGTTAAATGTGGTTTTGGAGTAGTAAATTATTGCATTTAAATTAGTGATGCACCAAATATTTGTGTATATTTAAATCTTAATATTTTAAATTAAGTTACAAAAAGACAAGAAAAAAATCCAAATCGGATGCATTGAGATTGATTTCATGCCTTCTATAGTTTGAACACAAAGTGCGAATACCTGATCTTTCCGACCGCAAATTTAAAGGCACAAATATTGGTAAAAATAACTTAAATCTTCCCCACCTCTCTCAATAAAGTTCTTTGCAAATTTCTAGTCTACGGTACGACTTGGCACTTTTTCTGGGAATTGGCGACAAGATAAGAATGACATGATTTGCGTTTTCCTGTTTGCAACCAAGTCAAAATTATGGTTCAACAATCAGAGTTGCCAAAAAATCAATTACCAACTGTCCCCAATACTCAAATCCCATGGTTTTGAAGACTTGGATTAAGAAATTAAGAAATTTTTAAAAATATATCCGCGTTTTCTTTAAGCATAAAGAAAATATATATTCTCTATTAATAAAATCAGACAATTCAGCAAAATAATCATGTATTCCATAAGCACAAAGAAAAATATTTATTTGCTTTAATTAAAGCCAGGCAAGAAAACAGATTTAAACCAGATGCACACAGATTCATTTACTACTTCTTTACAGTTTGAAAAACCTACAACAAAGCCGAGAGATTGTAATTTCTATTTTCAAGTGCGAACCCTTTCCAGCACGTTAACTGTCGAAAAATGCCCTTAAAGTGCAAAATACAACATCCACAAAAATTAAGGACTTTTAAGGATCTCTAATCATTTTCAAGGACTTTTAAGCACTTTAAAGGCCTTGAAAACCAGTTAAAAAATATTAAGCCTATTTAATGACTTTCAATGACAGCGGGAACAGTGATCCATAACCCAAAAAAGGATGTGCAAGAATAGCTATTTGCGAACCAGCTAACAAAAGTAAGTAGTTTGAAACTAAGAGAAATTTGCAAAACAGCTAAAATATAGATCTATTTTAATGACATTACTACAAATTTGTTTAATCGGTCTCTCTAAATTCTCCAGGAAGTTATGAAAAGCATGAGCATTATTTTACGCTATGAAGAACTTTTGTGACGAATCACTTGTACAATATGGTATTTCTAAAAAACTAATATCTCTACAACTAATTAAATAATTAAATTTACACGTATACAAGGTATTAAAAAATAAAATTTCTCTGAAATAGAAGCATCTCGTTGCTTCGTGCTCAATACGAATTAGGAATGGTTAAAAATAATATTCAAAATTACCGCAATATTCAAGAGAAGAAAGAAATACATTAACTACGAAGTCATGTGTTGCGTTTTCACAAATTCTGTTATTTAGGAAAGTGTGATATAAACATTTACTACCCATCACTTCTATTAGATAAATTAATATAGAGAAGTGTAAAATAAAAATTCCCTTTATGCTTTTACTTTTACTCATACAACATTATTGAATTTTTAATAAATAAACAAATAAAGGTATGGTTACGGATCCACACAACTAACATTTAAAAATAATATCATTATAGAGATGAAAAAGGAGACGTCATGCCCATTTAAATCAAATATTTCTATAATGTAAATAACCTACTAGAAATGCGTTTTATATCATATAACAGATTTCTATCACATGAATATTTAATTGACAATGTGCTCTACAATTCATCAAGCAGTTATTTAAAGGGTAAAATGAAATCTTTTATGCAGGGTTGTTAAAACAACTTAATTTCACATAGCAATGTATTCACGCATTGGCGGCTTCAAGGGGGGGGGGGCATGGGGGCCATGGCCCTCTTCCTCCCTAGCCCTTTCAAATATCCCAAAACTCTTTGAGAATTTCCAGTTTAAAAAACGGTGAAAATACAGATTTTTAAGCACAATTTCACTAACGTAAATTTTTTCTTTACAGTACAAAGAATTATAGCCCCCCCCCCCCCAGAAAAAAACCTGGTTTTAAATGTATTTACGTACACAACACACGACACAATACCCGGTACACAACACAAGTACACAGGTAGTGACCATCCCCCTCCTAAACGACGATTTCCTTTTTCCCGGGGGCCTCTGCCCCTTTTTGGAACAACCATGCTCTTCTAAGCAACCATGGCGCCGAGGGTAATTTCAACACGTGATGTCTGGACTAGTGTGTGACTTTTGTCACTTGGGCATGGAATCGGTACTGTGTTATTGTTATAACTAGTTTAGACAGGCCATTTATTGTGAAAATATCTGTTGAACTAGCAAAACTTTTATTCGTTGTTTAAAGATTTCGTGATCATTTTACCTCGAGTAATTAGTGAAGAATATCTAAAATATGTCTTCAAAAAGAAAAAATGAGAGCATTTTTAAATACTTCTCTAAAAAGAAATACTCAAATACCAGAAGAGTATTTTAGAATCTCGGTTTACATACCTTTATTGGATAATATAATTGAAGACCTAATAGGAAGATTTCCAAAAGAAAATTTGGATTGTTTTGGCTTTCGATTACTGATTCCAACCTCCGATAGGGAAAAGCCAACAGAATCAGAAAGCAACGAGCTTTAAAACTTATTAAAGAAGTTCATACCAATTTTAGGACTGACACAAATGAATGTTATTCTGATTGAAAGTGAGCTAGCACTATGGAGAGAGAAATGGAAAAAAGAAGAATAGCTCCCCACTTCTGCCATAGATACAATGAGAGCTTGTGACAAATATGTATATCCTACTATTTACGAGTTACTTAAAATTTTGGTAACACTACCATTTAGCGTTGCCTCTGCTGAAGAAGCTTGATGAAGTTGCTGATGAAGTTTCTCTACCCTTCGACGCTTGAAAACGTGGCTAAGAGCTAGAATGGGGGAAGAAAGGTTAGCAGGACTTAGCTTGTTGCATACTCACAGAGACATAAACATTGATGTGAGCTATGTCATAGGCAGAATTGCCAAAACAAAGCAGAGGAAATTGGATTTTGTTCTTTAGGCTTTCAAAGAGTAAAGAAGTGTGATTGTAAAACAATTATTAACTATTTTTATTTTTTTGTAATTTCTTTGTTTTACTCTTTTCTTATTTTTCAGGAGGGCAATTCAAGCTTAAATTAACTTTTTTAATTCTGCATCAAATGAAAATTACTAATTTAGAAAATTCTACACTTATCATTGCAATCAAGCATTTAATCAGCAGTTAGTTTATTACAATTAGGTTACATAGTGCATACATTTTAAGAACTTAAAGTTTAAAATGGCCCCCACTGAAAAATGAACCTAGGGCCGCCTTTGTATTCACGCTATTTCTATGTCAACAATAACAAACCCAACTAAGAACTTGGGTAGTACTTTCCGGTTAATGAGAATGAATGAATATTCAAAAGATTATTTTAAATCTATAATTTAACATTTGGCTTCCGCTACAGGATTTTGAGATTTAATTTTGATGCTTCATTTTTCTTTGCATAATGGTTCGAGAAGTACGATTGAGAACTGTAACTAAAGCTGCTTTCACAAGAGCTTCTACGAACCTTCAGATATTACTGAAGGAAGAAAATTTAGATATTGAAAAGATTGAGGTTTCTTTTGCAGTCTTAGGAAAAAGGAAGAATCAACTTTGTGAGCTATATTCAAAAATCGTCTACTTATAGCTGGAACTTGAAAATTCTGATATAGATGCAAAGCTTAAGGCTATGGAAAAATACGAAACTCATTTTATAGAGTTGCAACTTCTAGTGTTTTCTATCACAAGATATAATGTGAAAAGTGCATTTTCCAGTAACGGTGACGTAAATGCACACTTCCGAAATTTCAGACTCCCAAAGCTTGAATATAAGAAAGTTCAGTAGTGACATTGAAGAATGGCTTCCCTTTTGGGGACAGTTCCAGAAGATTGATTCTGATCTTTATATTGCTGAAGAAAACAAATTTCAGTACCTTAGACAGGTAACTGTTGAAGGTTACAGAGCAAGATATATTGTAGAAAGCTTTCCCCCTATAGGTTGAAACTATAAGAGGGCGGTGGACTGGAAAGCCTCAAAGCTCGATTCGGAAGAGATCTTCTGATGGAAATTTATGTGCGAGAGCTTCTAAAGTTGATTTTATCAGTACTTCAAGACAGAAATAGCTTTCAATTTCTACTCTTTAGGATAAACTTCAAACATACTTGAGAGCACTATATATACTGGCGGCTACAAAAATAATTTGTATACAAATATTATACAGCCAATTTAATACTCTACAATTTTAAGTATAATGATTTCTTTTAAGATGCAATGCCTTGATGGTTATGACATATAATTTGAAAGCGTCTAGTTTTTTGCTGCAGTTAGGAGGTGAAAAACTTGAATTGTGAATCACGAGACTGTCCAATATGACACGTACGTAAAAACGAACTGCTTGAAGTTTTGTAAAATAATGTGTCTCTATTCTATGGACTATTAAATTTAATCTAAATTCTCCCTCTCTTCGCCTACATACATACACGGGGTGCTTTTTAAGATATTTTCATAATGGCTCTACTTTTACCAATATCTGTCATTAAATATTTACAACAATTGACATCAAACACCCCACGCATTTTTACGATAAAATAAATACTTCTAGTTAATCACTCTATTCTTATTTCAAACTTATTTAAAATTATTTTCTACTTTTTAATTCACTTTTCTATTAAAGAGTGTTTTTTAGTTTTTTAAACTATTAATTATTTTCTACTTTTTAGTTTGGTTTTCTATTAAAGCGTGTTTTTTTGTTTTTTAAACTATTAATTATTTTTTCTGTAAACTATAATTTTTTTTAGTTATTTTTTTAGTTAAGTGTATAAAACTCTCCAGTTGTTAATGACAATAGTCACATGATTGTCTCAAATTTAAGTCATGTGTATGCCTTAATACACGCCGTATTACTTGGCACAAAACACTACCGCGTGTCTCTGAATATGAAAAATCACTAATCCTGAAGATCCTGGTAATTATAATGCGACTAAAAAAACACGCTTTGTATAACCGTCATGTCCACGACAAATCTTTCAAATGTGTACCTTATCAATTGTCGATGATAGGTTCTGTGATTACTGGGATTGTAACGGGTAACGGCACACCAAGATTCGATTCCGGAGAAGGTTGGTTGGTTGGAATTTAACGGGGCAAGGGCAACACGAGCTAATCCTTGTGATAAAGCGACAACTTATTGAATTATTGTATTGTCATCGGTCTTTGACAAGTGTACAAAGTTTGAATCAAATCTGAGCTCTCAAAGTAGGGCAAAATCGAGCCCAAAAGAGTTGGTTACAAACATACAGGTGAAACTAATAAAAGCGTGTTAAAAAATGCTTGTACGACAAGCCATTACGCTTTACAGCAGCATTACAACAAATAAATGATCCAAAATATGTAATGGCCAAGTGTAGCAAATATTTTGATTTTTAGGACATGAAGGGAAATTTCGACTTTAAGACGAAAATCCGACTAAATTTCATTGCCTGTAATTTACAACATTAAATTTCTGTCTATTTTAGATATCAATACTCTTCACGGCCATAGCTATTTTGGTTGGGTACTAGTTTATTCAGAGTGTAAAAAATTGTAAAACAATGCAATTGGACCTTAGCCACCCTTGAAGTAGCTCTTTTTGATGTGTAGCTTTTTTTTTTTTTTTTTTTTTTTTTTTTTTTTTTATCAGGAAAGCTTACACATCAAAAATCACTTTTTTATTAATTAAAGTAGCTGAATACCCGTGCTTCGCTAGGAAATTTTAACATGTGCAATACTTTAGATAGCTATGAGGCTTCGCGTTGCGGAAATCCGTCATTGGTGTATAGATCCCAGTTTTTGGCGCTTCGCTCGCAAGAAGGTTCATCGCTATGCAAAATCGAGCTCCCTACGTTTGCTGAAAAGTTCATTGACACATAAGTACAGGCTTACTTTACTCGTTGAAAGGTTCATTATTATGCAAGAATAGGCTCGATTCTCTCGCTGAAAAGTTCATTGTTGCTTAAGCATAAGCTCGCTTCTCTCGCTGAAAGGTTTATTGTTGAGTAAGCATAAGCTCCCTTCACTCACTAAAATCTATAATTGCGACGTAAAGCCTTCATATTAAAAGCCTCTCCCTTATCGAGACAAGGAAAAAAAATATATAAAAAAAATCCCCTTGTTAATACAATAATATAACACCCCTTTAAGATTATTTTAACACGTGTTTGTGGAAAGCAAAATTAGAAAGCCAAAACTATTTATGTTGAAACTTTCAGAGCTCTAGGCCTATTAGAAGTCGCTTTTTGAAGAAAAAAAATTTATTAAAAGAATTAATCGAAAATAAAATTAAAATTTTAACATTCTTTTTGTCAATAGTCCAATTAGAATACCAAAACTACTTGTGTTGAAAATTTCAGAATGTAGCTCAAGTAGAAATCGTTTTGTAAAATATCTGCTAATTAATTAAAAAAGAACTAAATAAAAATTTAAAATTCTGTTTTTCAAAAGTACCATTAGAAGGCTAAAACTACTTATGTTGAAAATTTCAGAGCTGTAGCTCTATTAGATATCGTTTTGTAAAATAGTTATTAATTAATTTTTAAAAAATTAATTAAAAAGAACTAAATAAAAATTCCAATTAGATATCTAAAATTACTTATGTTGAAAATTTCAGAGCTGTAGCCCTATTAGAAACCATTTTGTAAAATATTTAGTAATTAATTTTTAAAAAATTAATTAAAAAGAACTAAAAAAAAATTCCAATTAGATATCTAAAATTACTTATGTTGAAAATTTCAGAGCTGTAGCCCTATTGGAAATCGTTTTGTAAAATAGTTATTAATTAATTTTTAAAAAATTAATTAAAAAGAACTAAATAAAAATTCCAATTAGATATCTAAAATTACTTATGTTGAAAATTTCAGAGCTGTAGCCCTATTAGAAACCATTTTGTAAAATATTTATTAATTAATTAAAAAAAACTAACAAGTTTAAAATTCTGTTTTTCAATAGTTCAATATTGTTACGAATTTTTGTATATTTGTAAATATTTCGTAGTGTTAATTTTGTAAATAGATAAATTTCTGTTCATTTCGCATAAGACAATGCAATGGTTTTTTTCCCTGCAATGAGCCTCCCAATGCTTGATAGCGGGTTTTACAGAGGTAACTCTGGGAAGCGATTTTCAAGGGGCAGGGCATTTAACATTATGGTAATGGGAATCTCGCCAAATTGGCGAGATAGAGCCAAGTTGGCGACGGTTTTGGCGACTAACTTTTGTCGCCAAATTTGGCGAGAAATTTCCAAATGTCGCCAAACTTGGCGACCATTTGGCGACATTTTCGGTACATGTATGGGTACATGTATCCCATGTACATGTATAAGGACTTTTCGAATACAATCTGGAAAGTTCTCCAAATGTCTATCTCTGGAAAGTTCTCCAAATGTCTATCTCCGGAATATTCACGAAAGTTCGCCACTCCTATATAAGGACGGCCGTGAGTAGGGTTAGTTGCTTGACTGATTTTGAGTCACGGAGCTAGTTGTTAGCTGAGTCCGATAGTTGACTGAAGTTAGTTCTTGGATTTTGAGTCACTGAATTAGTTGACTGGATATACTGAGCGAACTGTATTGCATTGTCTTTTGCGGCGATTTAGCAGTTTGTCAAGTTTTTAACTGCTGTTTTGTGCTCTATTGAGGTGAAAAAGAGCTGTATTGTGTCTACTAGAACGAGAAGTTCTGGAGCTGTAAGAGAACTGTGAAGAGTTATTTTGGAATAAATTTCTGCAAGTTTTGATCTGCTTTGGCTTCAAATCTTTCGAACCCGACAACGCAACAACTGGTGTCAGAAGTGGGATTTGATGCCGATTACCAGAGAAATGGCGGAACAAGATGAAAAATTTCAACAGTTTTTTGCTTTCATGCAAGAAATGAATAAAGGCCAAGACGAGATGAAGAAAAGCCAAGAAGAGATGGAGAAGAAATTATCCAAAAGGCAAGAAGTGATGAAGAAAGAGATTTTCTCTAGGCAGGAAGAAATGAAAGCGGGCCAAGAGAAAATGCAAAAGAATATTTCTGCGATCTCTGCCGGAAAGGAGGAATTAAAGAATCATCTTTTAGCAACTATGGAAGAAAGCGTGAAACAAATCGAACACAAATTCAAAACGAAATGTAATAGTTTGGAAGGGAAAGTCGAGAATGTAGAATTCAAGTTTAATGATTTGGAGAGAAAGATAGAGATTCTGGAAAAGAAGAATTTAGAAGAAAATTTGGGTGAGATAGAAGAAAAGATAGACCAAATGTTAGAGAAGAGACTGTCGAGCAGAACTATTTCGGAAGATTTGAGATGTGTACCAATTACCACCCGACCTTCAATCAAGCTCCCGACTTACGATGGAAAATCTTCCTGGCAAGTGTATAAAACTCAATTCACAATTGTGGCCAACGCCAACGGATGGGACTCCGTGACAAAAGCCTGCCAATTAGCTGCATCTCTGCGAGCTGAAGCTGCAGATATACTACAAACGCTTTCCGAAGAGCAACGCTTGGACTTCAACGCACTCTCAAGTGCATTAGAACTGCGGTTTGGCGAAAAATGTGTGAAAGACTACAGCAGGCTGCAGTTGAAATCTCGCCAACAGAAGCCTACCGAAACACTCCAGGAGCTCGCCACGGATGTTGAAAGGCTCTCCCACCACGCCTTTTCAGACTGCCCCGCTGAAACGAGAGAAATCCTGTCTCTACAGTACTTCGTCGATGGCATCAGGGACGTAGAGATACAGAAGGCCCTACGAATGGCAGATGTCAAGGATTTAAAAAGTGCTTCAGTATATGCCATGAAGTACGAGGCAGCCCAGCAAGCAACTCGTAGAGAACGCCATCCTATCAGGACTGCTACTATACAGGAGCCAGAACACCCGATTGCTGCTCGTATGGATGAATTGCAAAGACAAGTCAGTAACTTGAGACGAAATACTCCGGAAAAGAAGCAGAGCCTGAAGTGCTGGAACTGTGGAGGCGAGGGCCACATACGCAGAAACTGCCGAACCCGCCAAGACACTGGAGCTAAGACCGCTCCCAGAAGGGAGGATGGAAGCCATCTCGCCAGGAGGAGGTTGCCAGTTATTGCGAAGCCCCATCTTAGAGCTCTACAAATTTCTGCAATGAGTGGCTGCAGTTATGGACTCTTCATTATGGGACACGTAAATGGAGTTCCCTGCAATATGATCTGCGATACTGGAGCCAATGTGATCATCATCCGGAAAGATTTGGCTCAACAACTGGATGGAAGACTAATCTGGACGCCGCCCTGCGTTACCCTCCAAACTGTGTCTGGCGATAAAATCAACATCCATGGAAAACTGAATATCAACATCACGTTCGGGAGTGCTTCTTTTCACCACACGGCATATGTGGCGGACATTATGGACACTTGTATACTCGGACTGGACTTTTTAAGGAAATATAATTTTTCCTTGGACTTTAAAAACAATGAGCTGCATTCAGTTTCTGAAGACATAGCGTTATTTGGAATCAAAGATAGTGAAGTTAAATCCGTACATCAAATAATCCCAGTAAAAAAAAATCATCTGGGACAGCAGTGGATGACTGACTGTGGCCATCACCTAAACTGGTGGACCATTAGCGGATGGCCTTTACTTTTCAGTGCATAAAAGTGACCGTCTGGCCTACACTTGGGCCAGCAGTAAGGGCCAGAAATTGGCCGTTCATGTTTGGCCAGCCTTAATGGCCAGAATTCACTTACCCACTGCTTCCCCTGCATCAACTACTGGCCAAACCGCAAGTGTACAGCAGTGGCAATACAATTGACAGCCTTAAGTGGAAGAAAATTTTGTCTCAGCCGCCGCTTAGCCAAAAAATAAACATTGCTGTTGCCTTCAACGGCCCAACAGTGCCTCAATATCAGTTTTCTGGCTGCCGTCCGAAATCCCGCATCGACTCGACGAAAGTTCGCCTTATAATGTCGATTGCCCTTTACAACACTACAACGAGCAACTAAAGATTCGCATTATATTATTAATTTGAAATTAGCAGTCCCACGACAAACTAATAATGGTTCGCTTTCCACAGGCTACTTTTTAAGCTCAATTGATATTCACTTCCCATTTAGTGCATTTTGCATGAGCATCATCTTTTTGTTCCCTACTTTTATTCACATGGGAACAAAAAAGATGATGCTCATGTAAAATGCACTAAATGATAAGTAAACATCAATTGGGCTTGAAAAAGATAAGCATTACGAGATTTAGTTAACACAACACAAAAAATCTCATTACAGAAAGTTAAAATATATAATTCAAATTAAATAAGTGGCATGGATTATAAGATTTTTTGTAACTTTTATTTTTACCAGTAACTTATAATAATTATCTTGAATAATAGAATTATGAAACTAGAAAATTTGCATTATGTTGATCTACAATTCAAATTACATTAATTGCTGTAATTATTGGAAGAAACTTGTCAATTCTTTAAGCAAACACACCATGTTTAAATATCTTCCATTTACTTCTACACTATTCTTTTCAAGCACTATCTATAAGTTTTTTTTTTGCAACCAAATAATTTTCCAATTTATGTTCAGCCTCCACTTAATTTTTTCAGAAGTTCTCCTGCATGAAGATTATCCAAATTTTTAAAGTATAATTCAAAACATCAAGGGTAGAAAATGTGTAGTGATACAATTATTAATAACTTATATCATGAATTTTGGTCAGAATTACAAGTAATTTACATCATGTTATGTCTCAACATAATCTCCCACGCAAATCCCATTATTTTAACAATTATTGAAAGAACCTTAACAAAGCAGCAATTGTAAAATAAAGACAAAACAAGGACACTTTGCTCTCAATTCGTGGGTTATATTTATTGTTATTTATTATAAATTAGGGTAAAATGTCATTTATTCGATTTGTTGCGACAGTGACCTTCTCCCGTTCCTGTCAAGCGCTGTTCTAAGCCACCGCTTTTAACCATTTCTTCCATCTCAGCCTGTTTAGTCATTTATGTAGCTTGTGGCCCATCTGATGACTGTATGATTAGCGCTCTCGCCACGCATGCCAAAGCTGCCGGGTTCGAATCCTGGATTAGGCATGGATGTTCTTTGTGGTTCGGAATCCACGTAAAGCTGTAGGTCCCGGCCTGATTAGTTGTCATTGTGCAGAAAAATAGGTCGTTGAGCGTATAAACTAACCAACCAATCGTAGCTTGTGTTTGGCTGATAGCAGCTGAAATAGAAATATACTATTATATTAAGTACATACTCATGATAGCGATTTCACAAATGTTATTAATTTAAACATTCAATAGTAAGTTTGAATAAAAGAAACAGCGTATCAATGACTTCTCCAAGTCAAAAGTTCTTTTACAAAATCAAATCATGCAATTATTATTTACTTCTTTTGAAGAAAACAGATTTGTATGAGATTTAACTCTGTATTTAAAACATACGTATCTCAGGTAATTCATTTAAAACTTTCTATTTCAAATTTTGTGCTGATTGAAAATACCAGCTTTTTCAAACTTAGTAGCTTTAAAATGATATTATACTCATATTTGTGAAGCTACATACAGGGCAGGGAGCCCACCAGGATAAAATACATTCATGCAATGCAATAATTAATGTTTAGATTGAATTTTAATCTTAATGTTCCTAATGAAAGGTCCGGAACTCCCGGAAAGCAAGTTGACAAGAGAACCAAGTTCAAAGATGTCAATGATCTGTATGCATTTAAAAAATAGCGTCCAAATAGCGTAGCTGAAAAGAACAGTTGTCAGAAAGACTAAAACTTTTTTCTGAACGATTTGAAAAGCGCGTTTTGCAGCAAATTACGCTGAGGGAAGGCAAGGAGAGGAGGGGGAAGAAAGACAAGAACAATTCACTAATTTTCGCGGGTTTTTTTTTTTTTTTTTTTTTGAAGTGTTGGTTCGGAAGGGGCTCGAATGGAAGAATAATGGAAAAGTTTCCACTGATTTAAGTAGGTTGGATTTTAATTTTACCAAATAGGTAATAAAATACCCTTTGGAAAACAAAGTGCAACTCCACTAATGCTTTGAAAATATAAAACATATATTGATTCTGCAATATAATTTTGCTTACTTAAAATGAGTTTTGAAAATATTAACTTTTTATTTAATTCAATTAATGAAATGACTTGTAAGGAAAGTCAGGAACTTGGAACTATTTTATAAGCTTCACAGTTATTTCATTAGGTGTTTTAATAGCACCATTAATTATTATGCTTTTGCATTATAGCATTTGAAACACATGTCAAATGAATCTAAATTTAAATTAAAAAAAAAATGACCTCTGTAAACAAATTTAAGTTAAAACCAACTAACTTTTGCCATGACATATACAGAGAAATTCTCGTATTTTGGCGTTGATTATAGTAGTCACCCCCTGACGAAGTTACTATAATAGAGAAATATACCTTTTCCAATTATATTTCCGCCAACCAAATGGTATAGTGGTTAGCATATTAGCTTCTAGACAACGAGATTGCGGGTTCGAGTCTCGTGTAAGGCATGGATGTTTGTAAATGTATGTTGGCTTGTCAAATGACGAATGTTTCGGCGCATTATAGCCCTCGTGTTGCTGACGACGCCAGATAATCTAAAAACAACCAACCAGTTATTTTCCCATTTGTTATTCAATTCTCTCCTATAATTAAAACTTTGAAAAAAAAAAAAATCATTCCTACACATACAAATATTAATAATGTTTTTCACTTTTGAGTAACTTCACCAAGCAATGTTTTTCGACACCTTACAAACATAGCTATCTAGTTTTTGTTTACTCTAACACAATTCCTTTAACTAAGGCCGACCAAACGGTATAGTGGTTAGCGTGCTGGCTTCTAGACCGCGAGGTTGCGGGTTCGAGTCCCGTGTTGGCATGGGTGTTTGTAAATGTATGTTGGTTTGTTAAATGACGAAATGTTTCGGCGCATTATAGCCCTCGTGTTGCTGACGGCGCCAGGTAATCTGAATACAACCAACCTTTAACTAAGTTGCTAGCTTCAAATGTTTAACAAGTAGTGAAACATCTCCTAAAATTATTATAAGCATACATCATAATACATTTTGTGCAAAAATCAGTAATATTTTATTACAGGAATTATTCTGTAACATTAGTTGGTTGGCTTGTACGCTCAACGCCCTATTTTTATGCCCAGTGACAGGCTAATCAGACCGGGACCTACAGCTTAACGTGGATTCCGAATCACAACAAACATCCATGCCTAACCCGGGATTCGAAACCGGCACCTTTAGCATGCGAGGCGATTGCGCTATCCCTACAGCTAACCGATGAACAAAAGTATCTTGCTTCGGCGGTCTGTAACATTAGTTCTTACTCTTTAGTAAGCAACTTCGAAACTGTTCCATTAGATGGATACAAGATAAAAACTTAGAAATTGAAAACCAAACTAATCCAAACTAGCAACGTAGACCTGGTGGATGTGTGGTTAGCGATCTGGCCTCGCATGCCAAAGCTTCCGGGTTCGAATCCTGGATAAGGCATGGATGTTTGTTGTGGTTCAGAATCCACATTAAGCTGTAGTTCCCGGCCTGATTACCCGTTATTATGCCCAAAAATAAGTCGTTAAGCGTATAAACAAAACCAAAAATCAGACTAACAACATTCAAATCATTTATACAAGGACTATATACATTACTTTAAATATATTTGGCTCTAATCTGCAGTACAAAAATCGTTATACATAGGAAATAAGTAACACGAAGGAGGGAAAGAATTAAAAGCTAGTATTCGGAAGGAATCGTTGTTTGGGTTATGCACCTATACACTTACATTAAATATATCAAAACATTCGAAACAAAACTAGCCCTTAACTGCTGTGGTTGGGTAGTTTGATATTTTTGGCGCAAGGGCAACATGTGGTCTCTACAGCGCCAAACAATTTAATGAACATCAGATTAAAATTTAAGAAACATACTATCGGGAAAATAATTTTAAAGTCAAACATGAAATATTTTAGGAGATGGAAGCATTCCACAAAAAATGACTCGCGGTCTGTCAGACCGCATACAGCAGTTGAAGGCTAGAATATTAGTTAATGTTCGTTCAACACGATGCATACTGAACCACATATACATTATGTCGTGCATAAATGTTGTCCTCATGTATATACGACATATCGTATAACTATGTAAAATACAATTGAATACAACATAAGGAAAAATATAAAAAAATGTATTACTTACACGTCGATTTCCTTCCATGATGAATAATTCCCGATCCTTTTCTTCAATGAAATAAAAACAATCGTTCGATGTTCACGTTTTCAATGAAATAAAAGAAAAATAATGTCGCAGAAGATATCACTGGCTCTTGTGTTGCCTTTGCGCCATAAAACAACAACCAAACCAAACCAGAAGATATCACAAACGCAGCAATTTTGTCTGCATGCAATGGCTACTAGAAAATCAAGTGAAAAAAATGTCGTGTTTACGAAAATTCAAAACAATCATGCGCATGCGCAGAAGGCAAGATACGATGACGTAACCGTAGCCACCAGTTATATTACTAAAGTGCTGGATGGCCATCAATGGACAAGAAGAGGTTGGCCTAGAAAAAATAAGCTGATGGTATCCCAGTAACGAACCGCGAGTGTGCCATTGATGGCATTACGTGGCCATCACCCACCCAGTACTGCCGGCAACTAGCCGTGAAGCGGCCATCATCCGTGTTTTTACTGGGTATGATTACTGATACCAACCTTGATTGGTTCTTTGGCGGTGTACCGATTGTACCCGTTTCAACTCCTGTAGTTGAGCCTCCTATAATCCTGAACCTGCCTCCTAACCTCGTGCCTGACTACCATTCAATGACATGACTGCACTGATTTGAAATTTTTTCGAATTCCTCATAGCACGAAGGGAAAAGCCTCGCTCCAAGCCCTGCACAGGTCTCTGCTGGACCAAGGCTGCGAGGTTTTTGCCCGTTTTCATACAACCAGTATGAGATTACTCCTCAAAACTTGAAAGAGGAAATTCTCATTTCCAATTTCATTAGTTCTGAGGAACATTCATTCCCTCCGACCAAACTGGCCCCAGTGCCCAGAACCACCTTCAAAGTAGTTGTCAGGGGCTTGCCCTTCAACACTACTGAGAAGGAAATTTTTGACTGGATAAACATCAATAATCCTGACTTTAAAATTTGCCACGTGCTCCAAATGAAGAATCGTTTCGGGAAAAAGATTCCCCTCTTCACTCTGGAGTTTCCTAATTCTACTGACTTCAATTCCATCCTCACTGGCAAGACTATTCTCTGCTTACAAATACAAATTGAGAAAATTAATGGCAAGAAGGTTTCGGGACCCAAGCAGTGCTTTAAGTGCCAGCGTTGGGGGTCCCACCTTTCTGTCATTTGCCCTTATTCCACCTTATGTCACCACTGCTCTGAACAGCATCCCAGTCGGGATTGTCCTAATAAGAGCGGTGTGCGGCGGTGCATTAATTGCAAAGGCAATCATGCCTCTTCTGCCCATTCCTGTAAATACTACACTGATCTATTAAGTAAACGACGGCCTAGTGGTTCCGGGGTCAAGAAGGCGACCCCCGCCACGAAGCCAATTTTCATTCCCAGACCAGTTACATTAAATTCCAAACCAAAGCCCACTTATGCTAATGTGGCATCTCAAGCATCGATTTCTTCTTGCCCTATTTTAGTAAAACACCAAGAATCTAATACTGAAATTAGCATCCCAGATACCCCCTTCTTCATGGATGTTGATCGAGTTATGGTGGACAAATCCACTAACATTAAGCAACAATGTCAAATCAAAACGGTTGATGTTGACATCCAAACTTCCCCCGATTCCCAAGAGGCGATCAGAGATGAGTACTATCAAGTCATGCATAGCATGATGGTATTCATGTCAAAAGATTTCGAGGATCTTAACGACTTTAATAATTCTGGCCATCGTAAACCTGCTAAACTATTATTTTATCTTGGTTTTGCATGTCAACTTTGGCGTTACCACAGACGCTAAGCCCATTGGCTTACACTGCTTCTTCCCCCCTTGTCATTGGACCTGGTTTTCAGTTCAGTTAGCTGACTTGTTGTGTTTCATTTTTATTCCCCTTTTTTCCATTTTGCACTCTCATATGTCGTGCACTATGTTTGATATGTTTCTTTTCACAAGTAATTCCGCAGAATGAAGATCCCTTGTGGATCTATCTGCACCAAATCTAAAAGCAGCAGCAGCAGGGTTAGTTGGTTGACTGATTTTGAGTCACGGAGCTAGTTGTTAGCTGAGTCCGATAGTTGACTGAAGTTAGTTTTTGGATTTTGAGTCACTGAATTAGTTGACTGGATATACTGAGCGATTGTCTTTTGCGGCGATTTAGCAGTTTGTCAAGTTTTCAACTGCTGTTTTGTGCTCTATTGAGGTGAAAAAGAGCTGTATTGTGTCTACTAAAACGAGAAGTTCTGGAGCTGTAAGAGAACTGTGAAGAGTTATTTTGGAATAAATTTCTGCAAGTTTTGATCTGCTTTGGCGTCAAATCTTTCGAACCCGACAAGGCAACAATATGAAGGCCAAAATTTCTTGTGTTGAAAATTTCAGAGCTGTGACCCAATTAGAAGTCGTTTTGTAATTTTTTTAAATTAATTATTAAAATTAATTAAAAATAACTAATTAAAATTTTAACATTCTGTTTTTAAAAAGTCCAATTAGAAGGCTAAAACTACTCATGTTGAAAATTTCAGAGCTGTATCTCTATTTGAATTAACTTTGTAAAAAAAATTAATTAAAATATTAATTCAAATTTTAACATTCTGTTTGACGTACATAAAATTAGAAGGCCAAAACTTCTTGTGTTGAAAATTTTAGAGCTCAACTCCAATTTTAAGTAGGTTTCTACAGATCCACAGAGCCACAAATAGACAGGCAGCTTGTTTTATTATTGATTATTATAGATTTTAATTTTTTTTTTTTTTTTTTTTCAGAGAGAAATGAATGGTATTCCCTTTAGTTTTCCTCAAGAATCCTCCAGAAATTTCTTGTTAGATTCAGCAAATAAATGAAGAAATATTTGTATATAATAATAAAACAAGCTGTGTGTCTGTCTGTGTCTCTGTGGATCTACAGAAACCTACTTAAAATTGGAGTAGAGCTCTGAAATTTTAAACATAAGTAGTTTTAACCTTCTAATTTTATGCATCACAAACAGAATTTTAAAATTTTAATTAGTTCTTTTTTAATTAATTTTTTTAGTTAATAAATATGTTACAAAACGATATCTAATAGGGCTACAGCTCTGAAATTTTCAACATAAGCAGTTTTGGCCTTTTAATCGGACTTTTAAAAAACAGAATTTTAAATTTTTATTTTGTTCCTTTTTAATTAATTTTTCTTTAATTAATTAATAAACATTTTATAAAACGATTACTAATAGGGCTACAGCTCAAAAATTTTCAACATAAGTAGTTTTGGCGTTTTAATCGGACTTTTAAAAAACAGAATTTTAAATTTTTATTTTGTTCTTTTATAATTAATTTTTTTATTTAATTAATAAACATTTTACAAAACGACTACTAATAGGGCTACAACTCTGAAATTTTCAACATAAGTAGTTTTAGCCTTCTAATTGTATACATCACAAACAGAATGTTAAAATTTTAATTAGTTCTTTTTTAATTAATTTTTTTAATTAATCAATAAATATTTACAAAACGATATCTAATAGGGCTACAGCTCTGAAATTTTCAGCATAAGTAGTTTTGGCCTTTTAATTAGGCTTTTAAAAAAGAGAATTTTAAATTTTTCTTTTTTTCTTTTTTTAATTAATTTTTTTAATTAATTAATAAATATTTTACAAAACGACTACTAATTGGGTTACAGCTCTGAAATTTTCAACATAAGTAGTTTTAGCCTTTTAATTGGACTTTTGAAAAACAGAATTTGAAATTTTTATTTAGTTTTTTTTTAATTAATTTTTTTAATTAATTAATATATATATTACAAAACGATTTCAAATACGGATACAGCTTTGAAATTTTCAACATATATAATTGTGGCCTTCTAATTGAATTTAAAAAATAAAAAGGAATTTAATTTCTTTTATTATTAATTAATTAACAAATATTTTACAAAGCGATTTGATAAAAAGAATGTTAAAATTTTAATTTGTTTTTCAATTAATTCGTTTTGTTTATAATTCTAGTAAGTTCTATCTAGCAAATAAATTAAAATTTATCTATAAAGTGGGTTATGATGGATACCATTAAATCCAAATTGCAATTAAATTCCTATTGAATAAATATCAATTTTTCATTAGCCACTAAATTTAAAGCATTTTCCGACAATATCGGAACTCTCACAATAAAGTGTTTCTTTTTGAACACAAAAGGCAAATGATACTTTATAAAGGAAAGTTTTTGCAATCTTTCCTGTATCTATTTGGTCGGAACCTTATAGTGAAAAGGTTTACACACCCTTTACAGTAAAAACCTTTTGGCAAGCTTATTATGAAAAGGTTTACACACCCTTTACGGCGTAAACCTTGTGGCAAGGGTGGTCATGAAATGGTTACGAAAAGCTTGACTCCTGGAGACTAGGACCCTTTCTTCAAGGTTTTATTCCCTTGTCATCTGAACCTTGCACTCTTTTCATTTGAGAGGTTTACATAAGGGTTTTAAAAGGATAAAATGCTATCAATAAACAAGTTGATAAACTTTTCATTTACTTTATAAAAGGGGCTTAATTAATTTTACATAATTCTTGGAAATTCGCTTTTTAAGCCTTTATCATATTTCTTATTAAATTTCGCAGGTGGAGATGTTTAGAACACCTTAAAAGGCATTATCACAGCAATTTTAAACAAAATCTTTAGAGCCGTTTTTTGGCAATTGTAGAAAAACACAACCTTTGACAAAAACCTTAATGACAGGTCCCATGTTTACCACTAGCCCTTTAAATAAAATTTGAACATCATAGGCCAATAGCGACCATCATAGGCGCTATTCTGAACACAGACACATAGACATTTTTTCCAGATCCTCTTTTGAACTCTGGAACTTTCAAAACAAGAAATCAAAATTTTTTTTACCGAATCCAATATTTTTATTACCCTATATGTTAACAAATGGATAATTGAAAGTAAAAAGAAGAGAAATCTAAAAGGGTGAGTTGACGGTTGTAAATAAGACCCTGATTAAAGCCTTATAATTTGATAGACTTGGCTTCGACAGCAGGTTACCACTGGTAACGCAAGCCAACATATCAACTATGATAGTCTTCGAAAGCAAATACTTAAGATTTATACTACTAAATTCTGATTGCACTTTTAAAGAAATTGTAAAGATAAATTGCCTTTTGTAAAAATAAAATGTATATATTCTATTAGCATTTAGTTACAGTTCCTAAAAGTAGGATTTTTTAATATTTTTATTAAAATGTTGACAACCAAATATCGAAATGGAAAGAAAAAAAATTTCTGGGTGATTGATAAATCTAATAAAGGCAATATAGATATATAATTAAAAATAATTTAATTAATTTATGATTATCTATTAAAGAAACTGTTTAATACAAAAGTTGCATGCTAATATTTATATTTGGCCTTTAGAAATATATCATTTGAATAAAAAAATTACTAATATAAATTATTTAACAATTTATAAGTAAAAAACATGTTTTCTTTGTAATAATAATTTTTCATTTCATCAAATTTAAATTACTGGTGTTATTTATGTCTTGGAAAATAAAAGTTTATAAAAAGAAAGTAACGATATTTTTTTTTATGATTAAATTTTGATGACTCACATTGAGATCTTAGTATCTTAATCATGATAACTGTTGATATAGATTAGCAAATATTAAAGTACTGAACATTTCTATTGAAACTAAGTGTGTAGATTTTTTTTCACAACTTTCAATCCCACTTTATTACTTTTTCTGTATTAAAATTTCAAATGATAATTGGCATCATTTACCATCTGCGCTTTCATATTTAAATTTGAAATACTATCTAATTTGTTGAGATGGGTGTAATTATTGAAACAAAACTTAGCACTTCGGTGATTGGCGACTTTTTAGCAATAAAGGTGGTTAAAAATTTCCAGAGAAATTAAGCCTGAGCTGACAGAAGAACATATCCATTCCATCAACTTTTTAATAAATATAGTGCAGAAGCTAGATTTAAAATAATATTTTTATTCTACCAATGAATTTTAAGAATTATTTTAAGTATCTGGCAACACCACTTATATAAATCTAGTCAAACAATATTTCTTTGAAGAAGTTTTATGCTCAAAATTATTTGTACAGCCTAACACAAATCCGTTTATCTTTTCCCCGCGTAAAGCATTTGGTTGTTATGTTGCAATAATCCATGAATAAACTCTATTTGAATAAAACTTGAATAAGCATCCGTGGATCTTTTAACTTGAAACGGTTCTCGTTACCTAACCATTTTATTGTTGGATTAAGAAATTACTTGTTGGGGAAACGCCGACCAAACGGTATAGTGGTTAGCGTGCTAGCTCCTAGACCGCGAGGTTGCGGGTTCGAGTCCCGCTTGTAAGGCGTGGGTGTTTATAAATGTATGTTGGCTTGTCAAATGATGAATGTTTCGAGCCATTATAGCCCTCGTGTTGCTGACGGCGCCAGATAATCTGAATACAACCAACTTGTTGGGGAAACCCGTTTTCGTGGTTGAAAAATGTTCATTTTTCAAGTTTTTACGATTTTGGTTAATTTTGCTGGAATTTCGATGGTTGGGATGTTCACACACAGAACTAAATAGACTAGAGGTTGGCGATATATCGATAAGACGATATTTAAAAAAAATCATCGATAAAAGTCACCGATATATCGATATTTTTAAACATTAAAAAAAAAATATCGATTAAACAATAAAAGATACATATCTATCGTTATTTTCAAACATTTTTAGTTTTTTGATGATCGTTTTGTAACTCGATGTTTTGAAGTTCCATTTTTTCCCCAGATTTTCTTTATTTCCTTTTCAAAACTAAAATTTTAACTTGGCTAAGAGACAGTTAAAATAACATCCTAACCAAAAAGAAAACATAATGTAATGAAAGCTAAGATCATTTATTAGTAGTCATTAACATAGCGCCTTTTCTGTTGCTAGCGAATGCCTGGAATTTGCTTCTAATTTTAAATATTAAAACCATCTCTATCAGCAAAATATGCGGTAAACTACTTTTTAAAATTTCTTCTTTAAGGGGACATGGTATCCAAAAAATTATTTTCAGAAATTGCACTCTAGTAATTTGACATTGTGTTGATGGTAAATAAACTTAATTTAACTTACAAAAATATTTTGAATGAATAATTTTTGAATAATTCAATTTATTAAAATTTTTTCAAACTTTTTTCGAAATTCTACTCCTTCCACAATTTTAAGTATTTTTCCATGAAATTTTTACAATATTCGTATTATAATTGTTAATAATAGTTAGTATGGATTTGAAGGTGCAAGCTATGAAAAAGGTTTGACATGTTTTTGCACTAAAAACAGCAGAAAAACGACGTGTTTTTTTTTCAACTTTTTAATTTAAATAAATAAAAAAATAAAAAATAAAATAAACATAGCACACCTTATTTCATTCTAACTTTTGTTTATCAAAGGTATATAAATACCCTATAAAAATTTCCCAATCCTAACTAAATTTAGGAAAAAGCGGATTTAAACAACACTCAAACTGAAAAATAACGAACCGAGAAAAACAGTGTTAAAGATTCCTTTTTCAGCTTGGATAGTGTGAGAGGGTTTAAAAAACATAATATAACTTTTTATCTATCAAAGGTACAAGTATAAATTTTTGCACAGCTATTCAGAAAGACATTCTCCACATTATGGGATAAAAATTGAAAAATTTACATTTTCATCATTTTTTGGGTACCATATGTCCCTTAAAAATGAATATGACTTTATGCATTGACATCCAAATGTATTTTATTTATTCCGATTAAAACTATTTTATTATTTATTAACTAAAACAATTTTATTATTTATTAACTAAAACAATTTTATTATTTATTAATTAAAACAATTTTGGCAACAGAAGAGAGTTTAATGGTTGGTTAAATGTGTTGTGGCACCAGGCACGGACAGTGTCAGATTAGGCTAGGTTGATTGGTCCATGGGATGGTTTGTAGTGAGACTTCTGCACTGAACCGAAGAGAAGAAATTTTCGGAGGGTGTGCTATGGAATGGTTATATATCAGAAAGACTGCTGCACTAGAAGAAGAAAAGACATTTTCGGAAAGTGCGTTGGAGTGGGGTTTTTTTTACTCGTGCCTGGCTGCTACGGACCGAATTGAGATATGGTATTTTTCATTTAGTAAAGTGTGGAGTTATATTGATACTTGTATATTCATACTTTTTAAACAGTGGTGTCTGAATGTGAATAAAGAAAGATCTTGACCTCTACGATTTGCAGACTTTATTTCGAACCAATATATTGTAAAAACGACGTAACAAATACCATTTCAGCGCAATTGTCTGACGGCAAGTTGGTTATTTGTATTCCGTAAAACGAACTTTTAGTGGCAGTGACAGCCCCCAAAATTTGATAGAATGTATTGTCATCGAATCTATCTGCCAAGTTTCAGCCCTATTGGATTACTGCAAGGGGGTTATTTAGACATCTGCAGATTTGACCGCCATCGACAAACATAAAAACCCAATCAGCCAACAGCATACATACAAAATCGAAGTTAATGTAACGGATTTAAAAATATCAATGCCAAGACAGAAAGGAGAATTCTAATTGGCGGCACATGTTATTTTAGCCCTAGGGGCTGCAAAATTTTAAATCCGCCTCTGCACTGAGGTAGCCTAGGTGCCAGTTATGTTTATGACAATGCAATCTCACTTTTTTGGAGATGTCAGCCAGGATTGTAGTGTTAAAATTTTTTTACTGATACGCAAGCTTTTAGATCATGGCGGTACTGTACCTGGAATTTTTTCTTTATTATAAAATGCAAATTCACAATATACAGAATTTACGATACAAAAAAAGCTAAATACTCTTAATTTAAGTATTTATTTTTTCACTAACTTATACCACAATACATTGGACAAAGATTTATTAAGTTATTATTGATTACTAGTTCAAGAAAGTGGCGTTACACTGTACCAGATCTCAAAAAAATATCGTTACGCCGTACCGACGCTTACTGGCCTCACTATACTCCCTAGTGTCACTATCACTATATAGCCACTTTTCACACCACTATTTTCGTTTCGGATGACTAATTAACACATTTGCCTTCATCCAATCGATCTGAAACTTTGCAAATTGATTTGATGTCGATGACAATGCAGTCTATCACATTTTTTTGGCTATTACTATTACAAAAAGGCCGCTTTTACAAAAGCTTCTATCGGCGATTCGAATTACTAATAAACGCACTTCCGAATTGAGCTGAAACTTTGAAGTTGGCAAATGCATTCGTCGTCGATAACAATCTTTTCTATCAAGTTTTGGGATGTCGCATGTCGTTAAAAGGCCGAGGTTTTACACGCGTCTATTGCCTTAAGACTTAACAGTTTTTACTAATGTTTTATTATATAGATACTAAGCTTAATTCAAACATTACAATTTGGCGATATTCAATGACTGAAACCTCACCTTAGTAGATAGAAATTGGGCATCCGAAGCTATGGAGGAATGAGGAATGGTATGGTATGGGGGCGTGACCTGATATGCCGTCACAGAAAGTGACATCACCGCATATGACGTCACAGGATGTCACGTGACCGGAAGTGGAATTGAGTTGTTTCCCTCCTGCTGCTGTTTTAGTTTCGCTTTCGTTATTAGCTGTTTGTGTATGACGTCACAGTGGGAATGACGTCATAGTTTGTTTTATATTAAAGTTTTGAGCGGTGGCAACACTTTTTAGTTTTTGTTTCCAGTTAAATGGAGTTGAGTTGTTCTAGGGCTGCTTCTAAATAAGAACATTGTGTTGATAGGGTTTTATTGCGTGACGTAATAGTGGATATGACGTCATAATTTGTTTTATATCAAAGTTTTGAGAGGTGGCAACACTTTTTAGTTTCGGTTTATCTTTAAGATGGAGTTGAGTTGTTTTAAGGCTGCTTCTTAGCGAATAAGTTAGAGTTATAGGCTTTTTGACTAGTGACGTCACAGTGGGTATGATGTCATAACTTGCCTTACGTTAAAAGTTTTGAGCGGTAGCAATACTTTTTAGTTTCGATTTACCTTTAAGGCGGAGTTGTTTTAGAGCTGCTTCTAAACGAATAACTTAGAGTTATTGGTATTTTTACTGGTGACGTCACAGTGGGAATGACATCATGACTTGCTTTATGTTAGAGATCGGCAAAATACTCATTTGCGATTAGTCGGATTTAGACACATCACTAAATGGACGCTTGTGATTGGCTATACAGCTTAGTGAGATAGTTTTCTACAAAATTTAAGGTAGTGGCGCCATCTAGGGATGAATTTAAGAGTCATTTACATTAAATTTCTAAGATCAGAGATAGATGCAAATAAAAAATCTTAACACGACTTTTAAAATTTAATAAAAGTGAAGGCCATTTGCTAAGGGTCTAAAGAACCCTAACCCCGAGCTACACGTGATATTTCAATATTTTACCAAATAATTGTTAAAATATCGACTATCGGACGTTGCCTTCATGGTAACTCATCTACCCACCCCCCCTTCCCTAACCAATTTTGAATAAGCTAATTTGAAAGACTTTAGAAAATGTTAATTATTTTGAAGTTAAATTTTAAAAGTGAGGACCCACCTCCAGCCCGATACCTCTTTTAGGAAGAATTGGTACCGCCTCACTCCACCCTATCAACAAAAAAAAACTTATTCCAAAGAAAGTATATTTCCTTGAAATATGAGGTCACTAACCAACCATACAATAATATCTTTTAAGAAGACACCATCACCTCAAATCCTAATCAATTTTGAAATTTAGAAAATCTGAAAAGAAGATTTGTGAGAACGTATATTCTTTCATGAATTAGATTTAATGGTCACATACAAAATCATGAAAAAAAATAAACGTTAAATGAGCTTTTTAAAAATTTAGTTAAAGTAATATTTTAGTTAAATTAAGGCTTAAAGAGATAAAATAAATTTAAGGATTAAATGAATGATTTAAGGAATTTTGAAGTGACCATAGGCATAGCTGGTTATGCCATCTTCCAGCAGATACCGCTTGTCGTCGTAGGCCGACAAGGCCCTCTTGGTTTGTTGGAGTGAGAAGATGTTATGTTTCTCACTCCCAATCCACTGCTGAATAACTGATGCAGTCTGACGGCTGAGGAGACAATCTCTATATGTTTGATGCTTCAGCTGTTGTTTGGCCGCGCTCCTGCTGATCCCCTTAGCGGTTTGCTTCACTCCAGCCTCACTCAGGATTGAATACATCTTGGATCTAAGACCGATAAATTCGATCCCCGATTTTCCGTTCAGTTCATCTTTAAAAAATCCCAGCTTCTTCTTATTAGTGGTGTGGAAGAGGGGATGATCTGGCGGGTAGTCGGAGAAATCGAAGTGGGCCTTCAATTCCTGCAGATCTGCTGTGAGGTTGGGAGTAGTGAGCTCGTAAGTGAGGGAATCTGTATCCGTGAAGAGCAGCTGGGCATTGCTTCCATACTTCGTTTTGACGACGTTGAAATGAAATTCGTACATAAGTACTTTACTCGGCTCCAATATTGTGAAGCCGGCATAAATCGGTCGATTCAGCTTGAGACTCTTCATCTTCCTCTGTATCGCCGCCAAGCTGCTATCAAATTCAGTGAAGGCATGGAAGACAGGAGACGCGACCAGTTTCTTGGCTTTCTGCGGGTTGTTAGTTAACTGTACATCCACTCTATTCCTCAGATTTTCCATAGTTTTCCCGAACACCGCGTTGTTGAGAAGTTTGAAGAAATCTTTTTCAAACGATGTTTTGGCCAGTTTTCTCTGCTCCGTATTAAATGCTATGTAATCCTTCAGCCAAGGTTGTTGGTAGAATTTTAGAATTCTATGGACTTTAGTTAGCTTCAGTCCCAAGGAAAGGTATAGCTTCAGATTACGATAGTGTATAACATAATTCTTCTTTGACTGAAGATTCGGAACGAGTTTCTCACTGGAAGAAGCTGGCTTCATCTGCATCTCTTCCAAAATGTCGAGGGCGGTAGGAGACAGCATATTTGGCCTTATGGTGAGGCGTTCGGGAGCCAGGGGATAATCATTATGGAGATCGTGGAGTTCAGCAGGATAGTCGAGATCCACTTCTAGGATGAAACCCTCATCCGCATCATCTGCTTGGTCCAGGATGGTTTGAGTAGAGATGTTTTCAGGGTCCACCCACTGAAAATCACCAACAGGTAAATATTGAGACATGGCCCAACCTGAAAGAAAAATCCAATTAAATCGTTCAATATTAATATAGAAGCTAAATAATAAATGACAGTTTTAGAGTAAATTCATGCTTACCATAGAAGTTATTGGCATCCAGGTACAATATATGTCTCTTCTCCTCAGCAGCATTATATTCAGGACAGCCTGGATGGTTTGCCTGGCTATGACGATGGGTGATGAAGGAGACTCCTCCCCGAATGCCCTTCTCTATGAAGAGGTGCATGTCGATGTCGGTGAATAAATCCAACCTGACATCTGACATCTTGAGAGCGGCTTGCCACGCTAACCCCGGAGACGTCATCATGTGGGCGGCGTCTAGCTGGTAAAAGTCCAGAGTTAGGCGGCGGAAATTCTCAAAGACATCAGAGAGGAGGAGCACATCCGTCTTCACGTACAGGTCGTGATATTCGCCAAGGTCCTTGATACCGAAAGCTTCCCAAACAGCTTGAGCGTGGTCATATTCTGCATCGGTGATGGGGGAGTTTGTAAGAGTGCTATAGAAGGCTTGCTGAGGTGGCAGAGATGTTTCTACAAATTTGCTGAGCGAGTCCATGTACTCATAAGGGTACACACCCTTCTTCAGCAAGAGATCTGAAATAATAAAAAAAATAAAATAAAATGATATTGTTAAGAGAACACTTATATAATATTAACATTGACTATATTACGTACCATGGTTAGATGCGATAGAACTCTTCAAAATATGAAACTTGTCTCTCTCCAGATTATTGACAAGTTTCTGAAGTGATGCATTCAGAAACTGGAGACTGTCAATAAACTGGAGAGTCACCGGATTCTTGTGGAGTTGACATCTTGATGCGTTGGGGTGAGTGCTCGTTACAGTAAGGGAGATGCGCTTTAAGAGTCTCCTCCTTGGCAAAACGATGGAGACAAGAATAACAATAGAAGCTCGTGCCGTGATGTTTAGTGAGGTTGGTGAGGAGACGACTCATACTCTTAATTAAGCAGTAGTGCTGCCTCTCCCCTTCTATGATGTAGAGGAGGTTGATTACCTCAGGATCCTCCCTCTTAGAGATGTATAGAGGTAATATTTCATCATCTTCATATCCGTAGATGTTTATCCTCAAGTTGAGGCTTTCAATTATCCGGACTTTGCACGGTTGGACGGGGCAGCTTACATTTCCCATCTTGAGCTCCTGCTCGTATTCTGCATAGTGAGAAACTCTGTATGGATGATCTGTATAGCTTATGAGGTGGAGGGCAGCCAGGTCAGACCAGATGAAACATTTATTGTCTTCATTCTGGATGTTGAGAACTGCTTGCTTCGCTGCTAACTTGTTGGGTAACTTGAAGTGGCTAGCAGGGGCTAGAGGTTGGTACGTGGCAGTCTTCACCTCCAAATGGATGATTTCATCAAGGACCCATCCAGATCCCCGCCCGATGAATTCATCGAAGGAGGACTTGATTTTGGCGAAGGCTTGGTCGATGTGTTCAGGGAGGACGCTGTCATCCAGCTCCATCTGCACCTTACTCCGGAAATAGGGTGTAGCAAATTCTTCATCTCCCTCATCACTCTTACGAACAAACCGAATCTTGGAGACCGCGTACCATTTGATGGCACGCTTCTCCTCCAGTTCCTCCTTCAATACAGCATCCACTTGAGGATGACTTTCCCTAATGAAGAGAAGCAGGTCTCCAACTGCCTCTTCACTCGGGAATAAATGGCGGGAGGCAAAGACATCTGACGTCTTCACCTCAACTCTCCTCCTTCTGTGTGCAGGGGGTGCAGGTTGAATTCCTCCTACTTGGGCAACTCGAAGGTGGGTGAGAAGATGTTGCATCATGACATCGAAACTCTTCCCGCAGTCAGGACAGGCATGGGGGGTAGCAGATTGATGAATCATCATATGTCGAGTTAGATTCGAATTTGTAGTGAAGACCTTGCTGCAGATTCCACAGACAAAGTCTTTTACTCCAGTGTGAGTCTTCAAATGCTTATTTAGATTAAATTTCTGAACAAAGGACTTGTTACAGATGTGACATACCTGTTGGAAATTAAAAAACTTTAATGAGTTTCAAGGGGAAAAAAAAAAAGAAAAAGCAGATTTACATTTTATTTTTCTTTATCGACAAAACTTTATTTCAATTTTTTTCCCCAAAACTTTATTTAAAAATATCTTCTGGAAAGCTCTCCTGAAAACACATTATTTGCAGAAACATCTAAAAACTTTATTACAAAAATGGATTGAAAATCTTCAAATATATTAACCGTAAACATTTTACAAAATATTGTTGCGTTGTATGGGTTCGAAAGATTTGACGCCAAAGCAGATCAAAACTTGCAGAAATTTATTCCAAAATAACTCTTCACAGTTCTCTTACAGCTCCAGAACTTCTCGTTCTAGTAGACACAATACAGCTCTTTTCACCTCAATAGAGCACAAAACAGCAGTTAAAAACTTGACAACAACTGCTAAATCGCCGCAAAAGACAATGCAATACAGTTCGTTCAGTATCTCCAGTCAACTAATTCAGTGTCTCAAAATCTAACTTCAGTCAACTATCGGACTCAGCTAACAACTAGCTCCGTGACTCAAAATCAGTCAACTAACTAACTAACTACACTCACGGCCGTCCTTATATAGGAGAGGTGAACATACGTGAACTTTCCAGAGATAGACGTTTGGAGAACTTTCCGGATTGTAGTCGAAAAGTCCTAAATACATGTACATGGGAATACATGTACCTATACATATACCAAAAATGTCGCCAAATGGTTGCCAAGTTTGGCGACATTTGGCGATTTCTTGCCAAATTTGGCGACAAAAATTAGTCGCCAAAACCATCGCCAACTTGGCTCTATCTCGCCAATTTGGCGAGATTCCCATTACCGTAATGTTAAATGCCCTGCCCCTTGAAACTCGCTTCCCAGAGTTACCTCTGTAAAACCCGTTATCAAGCGTTGAGAGGCTCATTGCAGGGAAACAGACCATTGCATTGCCTTATGCGAAATGTACAGAAATTTATCTATTTACAAAATGAATAATACGAAATATTTACAAATATACAAAATTCGTAACATTGCGCCCCTCCCAAGGACTGCACGTCCCGGGCAGTACAGTTCCCGGAAAGGAAGGCTTACTTTCAAAGCAATGGCATTACTGAACTATAAAACTTACTGAACTTACTAATTTATATACAGAAACATTACTGAATAAATAAGTAATTAAATAAACAATTAAATAAACAATGAACTTAAAAATTTATATACACATGTGACCATGGTCTTAATGACTATATACACTTTGTACATTAGGGGGATTACAAACTATGGGGATTACAAACTATGGCCATAGTAAGGGGCTAACCTGTCGTAATGAACGACTCTAGGTTTAGAATTTGGTGACTTACGTATTCGGACCACGACATCATTCAGCCGGTTGAGGACTGAGTAAGGACCATCCCAATGAGACTGAAGTTTGGGAGAAAGTCTTTTTTGTCATTTCGGGTTCCAGAACCAAACCTTGTCACCTTCCTGGAATTGATGTCCTGTAGCCTTCGTGTCGTATCTGGTCTTCATCTTATCCGTCGCCAAGTGGATTCGCTCTCGGGCAAAATTGTGCACATCTTCAAACCGTGCCTGAAGATCCTCGACGTATTCTTCCGGCGATGCAGGTGCATCTTGAGGGCGGCCAAACAACAGATCGCAAGGCAGACGAAGGTTACGACCGAAGAGCATCTGGGATGGGGAATAGCCGGTAGTTTCGTGGACAGCACTGCGATAGGCCAGAAGAAACAAAGGCAACTTCTGATCCCAGTCCTGTTGGTTTCTCGAAACCATCAGTGAGAGGTTATTGAGGATGGTTCTGTTAAACCTCTCCACCATGCCATCCGACTGTGGGTGTAAAGGCGTCGTCTGTGTTTTGTCAATGCCAAGTAGATCACAAAGTCCTTTCATTACAGCAGAGGTAAAATTCCTTCCTTGATCAGAGTGTAACTGTAAAGGCACTCCAAATCTGGAAATCCAGCTCTGAACCATTACCTCTGCAACGGTGGTAGCCTCTTGATCAGGGATAGGATACGCTTCGGGCCACTTCGTAAAATAATCCATGACAACCAGGATGTATCTGTTGCCTTCAGCAGATCGTGGTAGTGGTCCCAAGATGTCAAACGCAATCCGTTCAAAAGGAGCTCCCACGTTGTAACGTTGCAGTTTTCTTCGACTGCGTTTCTTCGGTCCTTTCCGGGCTGCACAGGCATCACATGATCGGCACCACTTCTCCAGGTCAGCCCTCGCCTTACTCCAGTAGAACCGCTCTCGAACTCTTTGCAACGTCTTCATTACTCCGAAGTGGCCTCCAGTTGGATAACTATGAAGTTCTTTAAGAACGTCTGGGACTCGGGATCTTGGAAGTAATAATTGCCATCGGGATGCCTTTCCATCATCAGATTCGAACTTCCGGTACAGCACGCCGTTTCGAATATGGAGGGAGTCCCAGAGGGCCCAATTTTGCTTTGTCGTAGGACTAAAGATGGAAATGTCCTGCCAAGTCGGTGTCGCATTCGAAGACTCCTTTAAATCGATTATCGGCTTGATGTCAGGATCTCCCAATTGGTCTTTTCAAACTTCTCCGTCACTCCACGGGTCTGGATCCGATGACGTTGAAGATGCAATTTGGCGTATTACCGGATTGATCAGCCGGTAACTCTCTTCAACCCTGGAACAGTATCGGCAGCTCTTTGGGCAGGGTCTCCTGGACAGGGCGTCTGCGTTTCCATGTGATGATCCTTTCCGATGACGGATATCAATGTCATACTCTTGGAGTCTTTCTATCCATCTGGCTATCTGACCTTCGGGATTCTTGAAATTTAGAAGCCAGGTCAACGATGCATGATCCATACGGAGCAGGAATTTCCTGCCGTAGACGTAATGATGGAAATGCTCTACGGCTTTAATTATGGCGAGCAACTCTTTCCTGGTGACACAGTAATTCCTCTCCGGTTTAGATAGGCACTTACTCCAATATGCTACGACTCGTTCTTGGCCGTCTATTTCCTGGGACAAAACAGCACCGACACTCTCGTTGCTCGTGTCCGTGTCAAGAATGAATTGTTTATCGGGCTGAGGATACGTCAGGATAGGTGCAGATGTTAAAGCCTCCTTCAGTTGGTCAAATGCATCCTCACAGTCTTTTGTCCACAAGAATTTCTGCTTGCTCTCCGTCAGTCTGTGAAGGGGTCTTGCGATGTAAGAAAAGTCCTTCACGAATCGTCTATAGTAGGTGCAAAGCCCCAGGAAACTCCTCAATTGATGTACATCTTTGGGGCGTCTCCACTCTTTAACTGCCGACACTTTTTCTGGATCTGTGCGTACACCCTCGGCAGAGATGACATGTCCGAGGTATGTCACTTCATGTCGGAATAACTTGCATTTGGCCGGACTTAACTTCAGGTTGGCATCTTTTAATTTCCGCAGCACCTTCCTAAAATTTTCAAGATGTTCCTCGAAATCACGCCCCACGATAATGATGTCATCGAGGTAAACGAGACAGGCTTCGTAGGAAAGACCTCTTAGCACTGTTTCCATGAGGCGTTCGAATGTTGCTGGAGCATTGCATAATCCAAATGGCATCACCTTGAACTGCCAAAGTCCTTGTCCGGTTGTGAATGCTGTCTTCTCTTTGTCATCAGGGTGTATCTCAACCTGCCAATATCCACTCTTTAAGTCTAGTGTCGAAAACCACTTGTTTCCAGAAAGAATATCCAGAGTGTCATCAATTCTGGGAAGAGGGTAGCTGTCCTTCTTCGTGACATCGTTCAACCTCCGATAATCGACGCAAAATCTAGTTGAACCATCCTTCTTCCGAACCAGGACGATGGGAGAGGCCCAAGGGCTGGCTGAAAGTTCAATCACGTCGCTATCTTGCATTTATTTTAGAAGACTTTCTACCTCTTCCTGCTTAGCAAACGGTAGTCGTCTTGGATGTTGCTTGATACGTGGGTGGTCTCCTGTATCAATTCTATGCTGCATCAAACTTGTTCGTCCTACATCCGAAGATGTGCGGGAAAAGACATCTTGGAATTCTTGGATGACTAGTTGTGCAGCACTTCTTTTTACGTTGTTTAACGGTGGATTCTGCAGTAGCTCTGATGTTAACTTTTCTGAAGACACAGTGGCTGGAAGATTGGTAGTTCGATTTATGCAAGTTACGGGAGTACAGGTGGCTAACACTTCACCTTTCTTAATGACTTTCACTTTATCATTCACATTCGCGACCCTCACAGGTATGGCAGTCCTTGAAAGGTCGACGAGAGTTGAAGCTACCAGTACTCCTTTGGGGCTGTTGTGGTTTTCAGGGTATTCCATTATGCCATATCGGAAACTTTTATCTTCAGCTATGTATCCAGGAAGTAATAATTCTGTTCTTGCGGGTAATGTGATGTCATTTTGAGCTATTATTTGATGTACGGATTTAACTTCACTATCTTTGATTCCAAATAACGCTATGTCTTCAGAAACTGAATGCAGCTCATTATTTTTAAAGTCTAAGAAAAAATTATATTTCCTTAAAAAGTCCAGTCCGAGTATACAAGTGTCCATAATGTCCGCCACATATGTCGTGTGATGATAAGAAGCACTCCCGAACGTGATGTTAATGTTCATTTTTCCATGGATGTTGATTTTATCGCCGGACACAGTTTGGAGGGTAACGCAGAGCGGCGTCCAGATTAGTCTTCCATACAGTTGTTGAGCCAAATCTTTCCGGATGATGGTCACATTGGCTCCAGTATCGATTATCATATTGCAGGGAACTCCATTTACGTGTCCCATTATGAAGAGTCCATTACTGCCGCCACTCATTGCAGAAATTTGTAGAGCTCTAAAATGGGGCTTCTCAACAACTGGCAACCTCCCCCTGGCGAAATGGCTTACATCCTCCCTTCTGGGAGCGGTCTTAGCTCCAGTATCTTGGCGGGATAGGCAGTTTCTCCGTATGTGGCTCTCGCCTCCACAGTTCCAGCACTTCAGGCTCTGCTTCTTTTCCGGAATATTTCGTCTCAAGTTTTTGACTTGTCTTTGCAATTCATCTAGACGAGCAGCAATTTGTTCTGGCTCCTGTATAGTAGCAGTCCTGATAGGATGGCGTTCTCTACGAGTTGCTTGCTGGGCTGCCTCGTACTTCATGGCATATACTGAAGCACTTTTTAAATCCTTGACATCTGCCATTCGTAGGGCCTTCTGTATCTCTACGTCCCTGATGCCATCGACGAAGTACTGTAGAGACAGGATTTCTCTCGTTTCAGCCGGGCAGTCTGAAAAGGCGAGGTGGGAGAGCCTTTCAACATCCGTGGCGAGCTCCTGGAGTGTTTCGGTAGGCTTCTGTTGGCGAGATTTCAACTGCAGCCTGCTGTAGTCTTTCACACATTTTTCGCCAAACCGCAGTTCTAATGCATTTGAGAGTGCGTTGAAGTCCAAGCGTTGCTCTTCGGAAAGCGTTTGTAGTATATCTGCAGCTTCAGCTCGCAGAAATGCAGCTAACTGGCAGGCTTTTGTCACGGAGTCCCATCTGTTGGCGTTGGCGACAATTGTGAATTGAGTTTTATACACTTGCCAGGAAGATTTTCCATCGTAAGTCGAAAGCTTGATTGAAGGTCGGGTGGTGACTTGTACACATTTCAAATCTTCCGAAAGAGTTCTGCTCGACAGTCTCTTCTCTAACATCTGGTCTATCTTTTCTTCTATCTCATCCAAATTTTCTTCTAGATTCTTCTTTTCCAGAATCTCTATCTTCTTCCCCAAGTCATTAAACTTGAATTCGAATGTCCCTTCCAAACTGTTACACTTCTTTTCAACATTCTCGAATTTCTCTTCTAAACTATTGAACTTCTTGTCGACATTCTCGAATTTTCCAATAAATTTGTCTTCGATTTGTTTCACACTTTCCTCCATAGTTACTAAAAGACGACTCTTTAATTCCTCCTGTCCGGCAGAGATATTCTTCTGCATTTCCTCCTGGCCCGCTTTCATTTCTTCTCGCCCTTCGGATATTTCCTTCTTCATTTCTTGCATGAAAGCAAAAAGCTGGTTAAATTTGTCCTCTTGTTCTGCCATTGCTCTGGTAATCGGCATCCAAATCCCACTTCTGACACCAGTTGTTGCGTTGTACGGGTTCGAAAGATTTGACGCCAAAGCAGATCAGAACTTGCAGAAATTTATTCCAAAATAACTCTTCACAGTTCTCTTACAGCTCCAGAACTTCTCGTTCGAGTAGACACAATACAGCTCTTTTCACCTCAATAGAGCACAAAACAGCAGTTAAAAACTTGACAACAACTGCTAAATCGCCGCAAAAAACAATGCAATACAGTTCGTTCAGTATCTCCAGTCAACTAATTCAGTGACTCAAAATCTAACTTCAGTCAACTATCGGACTCAGCTAACAACTAGCTCCGTGACTCAAAATCAGTCAACTAACTAACTAACTACACTCACGGCCGTCCTTATATAGGAGAGGTGAACATACGTGAACTTTCCAGAGATAGACATTTGGAGAACTTTCCGGATTGTAGTTGAAAAGTCCTATATACATGTACATGGGAATACATGTACCTATACATATACCAAAAATGTCGCCAAGTTTGGCGACATTTGGCGATTTCTCGCCAAATTAGTAACCAAAACCATCGCCAACTTGGCTCTATCTCGCCAATTTGGTGAGATTCCCATTACCGTAATGTTAAATGCCCTGCCCCTTGAAACTCGCTTCCCAGAGTTACCTCTGTAAAACCCGTTATCAAGCGTTGAGAGGCTCATTGCAGGGAAACAGACCATTGCATTGCCTTATGCGAAATGTACAGAAATTTATCTATTTACAAAATTAACACTACGAAATATTTACAAATATACAAAATTCGTAACGATATGTATTCCCCAAAAATTACTTAATTTGCAAAATATCTGAAAATATTTTTATTAAAAATACTTTATTTCTATAAACTATCTATATCTGTGAAACATACTTTATTTTAAATCAAAGTATCTAAAAACTCTCTCTGCGAAACATAATTTAAAAAACTAATACTTACATGAGGTTCAACAATGGAATTCATAACATTGGAAGGGCCAGCAATTGAGGATGTAGCATGTTGTGAGGGTCCAGCAACAGGTACCTGAAAAAATTATTTAACATTTAAATAAGCTATTTTAACATACTAGGGGGCTTCGCCCCCTGCTCGCTAACGCTCGCCAACCCCCAAACGCCTCGCTGCGCTCGGATTGAGCCGCCTTGCAGCTCGAATTTGTGGTTAAAACATCTTGCTGCGCTCGAATAGGTTTGCCAGCCATAAAAAATGTAACCAAATTTTTATAAATTTAATGTAAGGCCTAATAGAGAAAACACCCAAATTGCAAGTTTCACAATAGAAAGTTAAATATACTATCCTTCAACATTCTGACTTAAAACTTCATTAGCTATACCCTTACATTGAAGTCCCAATATCTTTTATTTATTCTGATAAGTCGCCCCATTAGAGAACGACGTCCAACGCGAAGCATTTTCTGGATAGAAATACTTCAAAATAATAGTTACTCTAATACAAAAATGCTTCAGAAAAACAGAAAAAATCAACTTTGAAACGAAGAGTTTAAAAAAAGAGCTTTAAAATTAGCAACAGGTTTGTTGTTTACATACGTAAGGGAGAACGTCGTCCAACGCGAGGCATTTTCTGGATAGAAATACTTCAAAATAATAATTACTCTAAAACAAAAATGCTTCAGAAAAACAGAAAAAATCAACTTTGAAACGAAGAGTTTAAAAAGAGCTTTAAAATTAGCAACAGGTTCGTTATTTACATACGTAAGGATAGCTTTAAAATTAGCAACGGGTTTGTTGTTTACATACGTAAGGGAGAACGACGTCCAACGCGAGGCATTTTCTGGATAGAAATACTTCAAAATAATAATTACTCTAATACAAAAATGCTTCAGAAAAAAAGAAAAAATCAACTTTGAAACGAAGAGTTTAAAAAAAGCTTTAAAATTAGCAACGGGTTTGTTGTTTACATAAGTAAGGATAGCTTTATAATTAGCAACGGTTGGTTGGTTGGTTGAACCCCTGAGCAGCCGGTTTGTTGTTTACATACGTAAGGATGTTGCCAATCATATATTCAAAATCATTGAGGCTTTGTAGTAGCTTAATGATGAAAAATATTGAAATTTAACTAATTAATAAAGTGTTAATAAATTATTTTGGCACGTTTTGGCAAATCTACAGCTTATTTCCTTTAAAATGACACCTTGATCATTGAAATTGGTTGAGCAGTTTAGGCGGACGGACTAACCCCAAAAAACGTATTGCCTATTAAATATATAGATTCTTAACAGTAGTTTATCCTTTGAATTTAATACTTACAGTTTTCTGATAGATTTTCATGTGCCGGGTAAGAGTAAATTTCTGTGTAAAACCCTTCTGACAGATGATACTGTCGGAAATAAACGAACATGTAAACTTAATTTTATTTAATTACACCCAAAAACTTTAAGGTGTGACGTCATTTTTACAATGAATATAAATTTGTATAATTTCAGTTTTTAGTTTAGTTTAAATGGCAACAATGATTTATTGTTCTGTTGTTCTTTTTTTAACTGTTTTTTAGAATAAGCCATTTTTTAGTTGCCTTTGTGAGAGTTGGATTAATAGAAATGTCGAATATTAAACTCGTTAATTATTTTTCTTAATTGAGTCTGATCTTGATCTTGACATAACAGACTACGACACAGAAGTAGTGAAAATTAGTCGAAATTTGCGACATTTGGCATCCCTGCCGGGATTCGAGATTGGACTTTGCGTAAGTAAGAACAATTGATTTTTAACGTTTTTATTGAATCGTCTGCAACAAAATGGAAATGATATTTAAAGTAAAAGGATTAAAAAAAGAAGATTTAAAATCAGTAGCTGAAGATTTAGGAGAAATTATATTGCCAGAAATGAATATCTCTGATATAAGGACAAGAATTTTGGAAAACCAAGCGGCGAAAGACGATCCAGAATTTATTAAAGAACTTCTCATAACGGAGGTAACTGAAAGGAAAACTCAATTTGACTTAGAAAAAGAAAAAATAAAAGCGAAAGAACAAAAAGAATTTGAGTTAGAAAAATAAAAAATAAAAGCGCAAGAACAAAAAGAATTTGAATTAGAAAAACAAAAGATGGAAGTTAAAAAAGCGATTGATTTGGCAAAACAAGAAAATGAATTGAAAATTGAATTGGCGAGAATGCAAGTTGCCAATCCAAACCTTGTTAATATTCAAGCTGTTCCTAATGAAGATTTTAATTCTAAAAGAAGATTTACATTACCCAAGCTGGAATTTAGAAAATTTGGAGGAGATATAAAAGAATGGTTGCCGTTCTGGGGACAATTCTGTAACATCCACAATGAAGAAGACATCGCAGCCGAAGATAAGTTTCAATATTTAGTTCAGGCAACAGTTGCCGGTTCTAGAGCAAGAGAAGTCATTGACAGTTTTCCACCAAGCGGTGAAAATTACTTTAAGGCTGTCGATTGCTTGAAAACTCGATTCGGTAAGGAAGATCTTTTGATTGAAGTGTATGTGAGGGAATTGTTAAAATTAATCATATCTGTGCAAACCAAAGAACAACCATCTATCACTTATTTATATGATAAACTTGAATCGTATATGAGAGCACTTGAAACATTAGGTGTTACTACTGATAAATGTTCCTCAATACTTTATCCAATGGTAGAGTCTTGTTTTCCACAAGATTTTTTAAAAGCTTGGAATCGAAGTGTAACCTCTAATTCTAAAACTGAAGCTAAAGAAAGATTAGACGATTTGATGAATTTTTTGAAAAGTGAGGTTGAAGGAGAAGAACGAATCACATTGGCTATGGCTGGATTCGGATTAACAAAGGATCAAGAGGTAAAGCCCAGTAAAAGGAGAGTTGGTGAAAATGCAAATAAGATACCAACCGCGTCATCTTTGCTGACAACAGATGACAGAAGGTTACTTTGTGTATTTTGTGGAAAGTCTCACAAAAGTCATGAATGTAGGAATGCTCCTAACATGCCATATGATGAAAAGAAGGCTATTTTAATTAAGAAGAACTTGTGTTTCAAATGTTTACGTTCAAATCACCATGCCCGTTCATGTATGATGGTTCACATCAAATGTTCTAAATGCTGTCGAGGACATAATACAGTTATGTGTTATGGAAAGCGGGACAATTCCAATGTTACTAAAGGAGCATCCAATGAGGAAACAAATAGCCCAGTCTCTGACAATAATAGTAGTGTTTTATCAAACCAAACGGATGAAATGGATGTTGTTCTTCAAACTCTGAACGTACGAATAGACAACGGTAATAAAGAAATAGTAATAAGAGCAATGATTGATACTGGATCCCAGCGATCATATGCTACGCAAGAGATAATTGAAGCATTGAATATTGAGCCAACTAAAGAAGTTAAAATTGTTCATACGCTCTTTGGTGGTAAGCAAATTGAAGAAGAAACTCATAAAGGATATCTATTGAGCTTAAGCAATTTAGAAAATACGTTCAAGTGTCGAATTGAAGTATTAGACCAGATTAAGATTTGTAATGAAATAGCACGAGTACCATTTGGAGATTGGATTACTGAAATGGAACATCTGAATATTTATATCTCTGATAGAGAAGACAAACGTAGATGCAGAGACAGCAAGATTCACTTATTAATTGGAGCAGATGTAGCCGGAAAATTGTTAACAGGTAAACTACATCATTGCAAATCTGGACCTGTTGCTATCCATACGAAATTAGGATGGACTCTGATGGGAAAGATTCCTCGAGCTCAAGCTAGAAGCGAGAACAGTGTGTTTTCTGTAACTTCGCTTCTCACTCACAATTTAGAAAGTATATGGAAATTAGATCTTATAGGTATTTCAGAGTCTCCAATCGACAAAAGCGAAGAATTATTAAGAGAAGAAACTGTTGCTCACTTTCAACGAACTGTGAGAAGAGACTTTGATGGAAGATATGAAGTTGCGTTGCCCTGGATACATGAAAAAGACAATCTGGCAAACAACAGAGACGTGGCAGAGAAAAGACTTTGCATAACGAAGAAGAAACTTGAAAATTCTGGGCACTCAAATGAGTATGGAGCTATTTTTCAAGATTGGTTGTCAAATGATATTATAGAGCGAGCACCCGAAGTTTCGAGTAAGGGAGTTCATTACCTTCCACACAGAGCTGTCATAAAAGAGAACAGTAAGAGCACCAAGATACGACCGGTATTTGATGCATCGGCGAAAAAAAAAGGAATGTTATCACTCAACGATTGTTTGGAGAAAGGCCCGAATATGGTAGCAACTATTCCATCCTTGTTGATCAAATTCAGATTAAAGGCCGTAGCAGTAACATCGGACATAGAGAAAGCATTCCTCCAGATTGGTGTTCGTGAAACTGATCGAGATTTCTTACGATTTCTTTGGTATGATGAAGAACAGAATATAATAGAATATAGGCATAAGAGGGTTGTATTTGGAGTAACATCAAGTCCATTTCTTTTGAATGTGACATTGAATCATCATTTAGAAAACTCACCTGAAGAACTTCAAGAAACTGCACAACACTTGAAATCATCTTTCTATGTAGACAATTGTATTGCTAGCTTCGATAACGTGGAAAAAATGGAGAAATTTGTCTTGGAATCTCGTGTCCTTTTATCAAGTGCTCAATTTAATTTAAGAGATTGGACCAGTAACGCACACTCCAGGGTTCTAGACCAAACAGACGTAGAAATAACTAACCTACTTGGACTGGTTTGGAACATCAATGACGACACTTTATCTTGTGCAGTTAAAGATTTTGATTGTGAAGGAGTTCTGACTAAACGGAAAGTACTATCCGTATCTAGCAGCATATTTGATCCTATTGGTTATACAAGTCCTGTGATGCTTATATGTAAAATAATTTTACAAAAAACGTGGACACTGAGACTATCTTAGGATACTGAGTTACCTGAAGATATTTCAAAGGACTTTAGAAAATGGCTGAAGACTTTATCAAAGCTACAAGAAATAAGAGTTCCAAGATGTCTTCTAAACACTAGAAAGAAAGTGATGCAATTACATGTGTTTTGTGATGCGTCTCAAAATGCTTATGCAACCTGTCTATTTTTGAGATCTGAAACTGAAGACCAAATTGAATGTTCATTAGTTCAAGCTCGTAGTCGAGTTGCCCCTTTAAAAAAGATTTCAATTCCCAGATTAGAACTGCTATCTTGTCTCATAGGAGTCAGGCTAGCTCAAAAGGTTATTGTTGATCTTGGTTATGAAGATATGCCTATTATCTACTGGTCAGACTCTGCAAATTGTTTGTATTGGATAAAACGGAATGGAAATTGGAGCACTTTTGTCATGAATAGAGTTCAGGAAATTAGAAGATTAACCAGCTCTGACAACTGGAGACATGTCGCTGGAGTTGTAAATCCAGCTGATCTACCATCTCGAGGTTGTTCTGCGGAGAAGTTACTCCAGTTGAAATGATGGGAGGGACCTCAATGGTTGCGAAAAGCGGAAGATGAATGGCCCACCTCAGATGCTTTTCCAAATATGGACATAATAACAGCGGAGAAGAAGAAGACGATTGTTGCTGCTACAAATACCAGCACAGAAAAATTCGAATACTTCTCACGAATATCCTCATTCAGAAAGATCACCAGGGTCATGGCATGGCTTATACGTTTTGTCAAAAATTGCAAGAGATCAGATGAAAGGGTTGCCGGGGAACTGTTAGTAGATGAAGTGAAGTATGCAGAAACAGTTATTTGGAGACAAGTTCAGAAAGAGAGCTTTGAAGACGATCAAACCTTTAACTTCCAGACGTATTTGGACACAGATAGTCTTTTAAAAGTAAAATCAAGGATATCTATGAGAGAAGACCTCGAAGCTTTTAAATATCCAGTGCTTTTACCCTCGAAACATCAACTTGTAGAGAAACTTATTTTTGAAGAGCATGTTGGCAATTGCCACGCAGGAGTTCAAGTGATGATGACAAAATTACGAGAGCGTTTTTGGATAATTAAGAGTAGGAAAACAATTCGACAAGTTACAAGAAAGTGCATTAGATGTGCGAGGTTTACAGCAATTCCGTTAAATGTAGATGAAGCTCCTTTGCCTGAAGATCGTGTGCGAGAAGCTCATATTTTTGAAGTGATTGGAGTCGATTTATGTGGGCCCATGCATTTGAAGAACCAAATCAAATGTTGGGCTGTCCTGTTCACTTGCGCAGTATACCGAGCTGTTCACATCGAATTAGTTACGTCTTTGACAACTGATAGCTTAATTTTAGCTCTAAGGAGGTTTATCTCAAGAAGAGGACGACCCTCAACTATTTACTCAGACAACGGAACGAATCTAGTGGGGACATCTAATGCATTTCAAGTTGTGAATTGGGAAAAAATACAAGAAGTTGCTGCAATCAAAAAGATTCGATGGAAATTTAATCCCCCGTCATCTCCTCGGTGGGGAGGATTTTGGGAGAGGTTGATTGGCATGCTTAAAAGAATTCTTAGAAGAGTAATGGCAATGCCTGTTTGCAATATGAAGAGCTATACACAGTTTTGTGCGAAGCAGAGAGTTTAGTCAACTCTAGACCATTGACTTATGTCTCTGAAGACGAGAATGATTTAGTGGTGCTATCACCATCGATGTTTTTGAACGAAATAGAAGAAACTGGAATGGCAGACCTTGATGAAGTAGATGCAAAGAGGCTGAATAGAAGATTCGCCTACAGACTAAACCTCAGAAAGGAGTTACGGGAACGTTTTAGAATTGAATATCTGGGGTAGTTGAGAGAACACTACAAGGTTAGAAAAGTGCAACAAGTGGAAGAGGGAGACATCGTTCTAGTGGGCGATACCAACATTAGAAAACAAAGTTGGCCGCTAGCTAGAATTTTGGAGCTGTATCCAGGGAAAGACGGAAAGGTTCGAATTGCCAAAGTGAAAACGAATTCTGGAACATTGTATCCACTTGAAGTTCAGAAAACTGAACGATCTTCTTTTCAGGAAAGAGATTCACAATCTGGAACCATCGACGCAGCACGCAAAGATAACAACCTAAGAACAAGACGTGGATGACGTATAAGACTTCCAAATCGTTTGAACTTGTGAATAACTTTTAAAGTATTTAAAAGATCAAAGGTGGGAGGATGTCGGAAATAAACGAACATGTAAACTTAATTTTATTTAATTACACCCAAAAACTTTAAGGTGTGACGTCATTTTTACAATGAATATAAATTTGTATAATTTCAGTTTTTAGTTTAGTTTAAATGGCAACAATGATTTATTGTTCTGTTGTTCTTTTTTTAACTGTTTTTTAGAATAAGCCATTTTTTAGTTGCCTTTGTGAGAGTTGGATTAATAGAAATGTCGAATATTAAACTCGTTAATTATTTTTCTTAATTGAGTCTGATCTTGATCTTGACATAACAGACTACGACACAGAAGTAGTGAAAATTAGTCGAAATTTGCGACAATACAGACCTGTTGAAAATAAAACTTTGAGTAATATGTTTTTAAAGTTATTATTCTTTCACCTAAATGATAAAAATAATACTTACATGCAAGTCTTGTGAGGTGGAAGCAACATTAGAAGGTCCAGCAGCAGTAGGTTCAAAAACAACCTCCTAAAGTAAGATATTGAGAAATTATTCTAAGTTTTTTACGTCAGAGAAAAATCGGGCGTGAATTTGGGGCGACTTTGAATAGTTACAACATTGACAATTATTAAGTATAAAAGCAATAAAAATTTTGGCATGAGTTTGGAGCGACTTTGAATAGTTACAGCATTAAAAATTACTAAGTACAAAAGCAATAAAAATTTTGCCGTCAATTTAGGGCGACTTTGAATAGTTACAATATTGAAAATTGCTAAGTACAAAAAGTAATGAAAATTTCAGCTTGAATTTGGGGTGACTTTGAATAGTTACAACATTGAAAATTACTAAGTACAAAAACAATAAAAATTTTGGCGTGAATCTTATACTAATATTCAAGTGAATGACATTTAGAAAAAATACTAAGTACAAAAGTAATACAAATTTTGGCGTGAATCTTATACTAATGAATAACATTTAGAAAAAGTTTTAAAGAACATATTATTGACATGAATTTCATATATAATTGTGAAAGTTTTAAGTGGATAACTCAATTATACGACATTAAATAACACAATTTAAAATTTATCTTAGACATTAAACATTCATCTACTTAAAAGCAACTAGTTTAACCTTATTTAAAGAATATTCTTTTAGATACATAGGAAGTAGTTTTGGAGGTTTAAAATAAATACAATCTATAAGCACTCAAACATAATTTAAAAATACATTACTAAAAGAACACTTACTTGGGCATTAGGCCTAGCGTCATCAACTTCCATAACGATATCCATGGTAGAATTCATGTTCAAATAGCTGGAATTAGAAAGCATTATATTAACACATTTTCAATACAAATAATTTAGGTCAAAATTATTTTCTACTTATATTAAATGATATACATTTCAATACACGCGATACTTAACCCTAACATTAGTGTGCAATACTTAATCCTATTTTTACACGAGATACTTAAGCCTTTTTTTTTTTTTTTTTTACACGTGATACTTAAACTAACTAAATGAAATTTACAAGCTGTAAATAATTCCAATAACACACTTCTAAATAAAATTTACACACATAGTAAGTAACTTAAATTTTTTTTTTATTTAAAAAAAAACAACTTAACAATACTAAATAAAATTTACACGAGCTAAGTATTTTCAGTTAAAATAATTTGTCTACTAATATTAAATAATATACATACATCTTAAGCTTACTGAACGGATAACTTAAACCTTTAACATGTAATACAGAAAAGATTTGAATGCACGCGATTCTTAACCCCCCCCCCCCGCTAATACATATAGTAAAATAACTTAACATTTAAATATACATGTTACTTAAAACATTTGAATACACATATTACTTAAAAGATACTAACATTTCACAAATAATAAAAATTCACTTACCGAATAATTCAGTTGAAATCAGCAAAAAGCTAAAGTAGCAGCAAATACGATAAGCAAATACTAAGCAAACACAATAAACGTCTTTTGCACTCAGGAATCTAAGTAGAAATGACGAGACGGCAACCGGTAGCGTCTATATATGGGGAGTGATCACGTGACTTCACCGACCAATCAGGTTTCACGGTAGAGGGCGCTGCTTGGTTCTAACCGATCAGAGCGGGTGGGGAGCGAGACTAGGCATGTTTCAACACGCTTCAACGCGTTTGCGAGTTGAGTTGTAGTGTCACGATCTTGCTTGAAACAGTTAAAGTGATAGATAATTTGTTCGTTACGTCATAGTGTAGCGAATGGGTTTTTAGCGTAGACGCAGTTGTTGCAATTGAAGTAATTATGAAATTTATTAAATATAAAGATAATATTTAGTAATAATTATCAGACTTTATTATTATTATAAAAGATAACTTGTAGAAAAAAGTTACGGCATGAAAATATTTTTTTTTATATAGTGCTATTACCTGTATTGTGTTAACATTTGACATTTAAGATGCTTTAAGGTAATAACGGTTTTAAATATGAGAAATTGAATTCTTTTATAAGTTTTTCAAGGGTGACTTGTTAATATTTAGAGAGAGTCCGGATATTTTCAACTATTCTACACCTGATTGGACAACACTTATAATGTGTTTGAGAAAAAGTATGAAATATAAGTATCCTCTATTAATTTATTCATGGGATACTGACCATCACGTGAATATCCCCCCGCAACATTGGTTGCTCTTATCGGTATATGATTAAACAAGTTTCGTGATCTTAACTTATCTCAATGATATATATATATATATATATATATATATATATATATATATATATATATATATATATATATATATATATATATATATATATATATATATATATATATATATATATATATATATATATATATATATATATATATATATATATATTTTACATGTGAAAAAAGGAAACTTTTCCACATATGTTGATAATTTTTATGTTTATTCAGTTTGTGGTTGTTTTCATGTTATTCAGTTTGATACAACTGAGAGGACATAATATAAATTGATTAATGTGTTATAGTTTTAATATATGTGTTCCCACTTAAAGGCATGTTTGATTTTAAATTTTGTTTAAACTTTCCCCTAAAAAATTTTGAAGTGTCTAAGTTTGGTATTTTTTAAAATTTTTTTTTTAATGTATAGAGATTTCATCTTTATCATTCTATGATAAGACATCAAGTTGGTTCTTAATAAGAAAGAGTGTATTTTCTTGTCATAAACTAGGAAACCGAAGTTAATGATAATTCTCATTCACGAATTTCTTGTCGTCTTTAACTTTTTTCAACACATTTCTATCAACTTCTATTTTCTCTTCATCTATCACTTTGTCAAACTTCTTTTCAGTTATAGTATGTATCAGTTCAAGTCACTGTTTAAATTTACATCATTGATTTATTCAGTTCACTCAATCTCTTAGTTCATAATAATTTCATTAAATTTATACGATTCATCAAAAAACCTACTCATTACACATGAACTTAATTTTATTGCACTGGGAAAAAAACTATAGAAATTTGGATAATGAAAATCTATTACAACAGCTAAAAAATTCAATTTTCGACAAGCATGATAGAATATAAAAAATTGTATTTTTTCGTTTTTCTGCTAAAGTTTAAGTTCTCTGTTAGACAATAAAACGTTTTCCTAGAATAAAATCATAAATTATTCTTCATTTATGTTTCAACAGTAAAATTATCATTTACATTTTTGTAGATTTTTCTTTTTAACATGACAATGTTTTACATGTAAAGTTTATTTAATAGTAATTTCCGACTTGAAAATGTAGATAGCATTTATTTTCGATGAGCTTGATTTCAACTGACAAATATATTTCAACATTCGAAGCTTACGCGAGTTGTGTGAATAAACCATATGCAACTTAGCTAAATTTCAGTAATTAAGTTGTGAAGTTTTATCTTTGCCATAGAAAATATATTTATTTTTACTGATTTTTGTTAAGTGCTACGACGATTTTTTACAAAGTATATCTTCTTGCAACATGAGAAAAGATGCGAAATGATAAGGACTTCTCTGGTATGCTTTCAATTTCTTGAGAAATAAATTTAGCTTAATTACAAGACTTGTTCTGATTCTGAAGATTATGAAGTATGCTATTTCCTATCGTAATTTATAATTTTACATGATACTTGGTTTAAAAGTAGAAAAAGTTTGCACAAATTTCCTATGTAAATTCTACTTCACTGAAAAGTTATCGGTCACAAGCAATACAAATTTCACTTTGTTTGACTAATGTTATGCATGTGTTAATTATCATGAGTAATATCAGTTTTATTTGTGTCTTTCGAAAGCGAACATTCATAAATTTAAAAAAGGATATTTCAAACTATTTTCAAAATATAAGTATCTTTTACAAGTTTTTTCCGGAATGAACTTTGCTCAGTTATAATAATATTGAATATTCATCTTACAAAATAAGCTTCTTGTAAAACACATTCCGTTTCAGTTTTTCTGAAATTTATGTATAAGTTATTTAGAAATTATGGGTGGAAGTTAAAAATCTCTATATTAATGATATATTGTCAGCACCTCTCAAATAAAAAAAAAATTTCACGTATAATTTAGTTTGTCCAGATGATGTTCAATTTTACGTAGTAACAAACTCTACATTTTTCGAATTTATGCTAGTTTTTCACAAAAAAAAAAAAAATAATTCTTTAAGTTTGCCTAGCAAACTTTTTTCAGTATTTAAATTTTCTAAGTATATTCCATCACATGAGTAGTTAACTATTTCCACTAAGGAAAATATCTTATTATTTTAGTTTGTTTGAATGATGTTAGATTTTTATGTTTCGGATTGGTGATTTGCATATACTCTTTTAAAAACTTTACACAATTCATAACATATATGTGAGAAATAATAGTATATCGCATCCGAGATTGAAAAAATTTATAACTATTATCATGTAAAGAAGGTTACATTTTAAAAACATGTCATTGAATATGAGTGTTACCATGAAAAAAGTTAACTAAATTACTTGTGATTTCCTTTCAGAGTATAAAAAGTTATGTAGTTTACATATAACTCGCAAGTTTCTTTCAAATTATCTAAAGATGTTTTAAAAGTCTTGCAGGCGATTTTCAAAACTTGAATGCATATCTACAATGTATTTAATATCTACAATTTATTTAATATTTTCCCTCAATTCACCTTTCTTAGATTGATAAGTAAAATAAAACTTAGTCAGCATGTATTGCACGAGTTAATACGACACCTTAACTTATATTATTACAAAGTAAATTGTCTCTTTCTTAAAGTAACAAAAATTTCCAACTTGTATTGATTTTCCTATTGAAAAGTAGAGGTGAAATATTTTCTTTGGAGTATCTATAACTAATATTTATTTTAAATCTCTTACTATTTTTCTTCTATTTAACAATTTTGTTAAGTTTTACCCGTATTGTAGCACATAATCCTACTGAGTTTGAGCAATATTCAATGTTTTAGATAATAGAAAAGTTTTCAAGTAGAATTGATCTTAAATTCTCCAAGTGAATCATACTTTTTGGAAGAAAGTCCATGTGAATTCTACCTTCACTTACTAATGTGTCTTTGAAATCCACTTCATTCATTCCAAGTTTTCACAAACATTTCATTATGAAAAAGGCAAAGTAGGAAAACGATAATCTCAAAGACCTGCTGACACACCACAGCAACACCCGCTGCTTGCGCGTCGATGCTGTTGTTCTTGCTGTACAAGTCTCCCGACCTGTTTGAACAAGATTTAGCGTGACTCATCCTCCGGTCTAAAAATGCCGGCGATTGGCGTATCACCTACCGCTAACCTGATTGACTAATTACCGTCACATGCTTATCATCCCGTTTAAAGAAGTGAATTTTATATGTAAAGTAAATTTTTACGCTAACGCTTAAATTCTTTGCTATAGAAAGTTCAAGTATGTTATTTTTTTTCTCTTATATGTTACATTTTAAACACATGATACGAAATTTTTACGTTATGCTTATCTTAAAAGTTTTTGAGTATGTTACTTTTTCTTTTATTTAACATTAACATAAGAGTTTCATTGTACATGAGAAGTAAATTGTCACGTTAAAGTTTAAAGTCATGATATTTATATGTGAAGTAAATTTTCGTGTAAAGGTTAAAATTCTTTATCTTTGAAATTTTTATTCTGTTAAATTTCCTATTATTTAACATTAACCTAAGAAAATAATTGTGTATGAAATTTTCGCGTATTGTTTAAATTGTTGTCGAAGAAAGTTTAAGTATGTTATTTTTTCTTCTTCTCTAACTAGCATTATTCTTACACATTTTAAAGATAAAAATTTTATGTGTGAAATAAATTTTCGCATATTGTTTCAATTCCTTAAATTATAAATGTATAGTATTTCTTTTTCTCTAATTTACCGTTATTCTTACACATTTGAAACACATAATTTTTATATGTGAGGTAAATTTTCGCGTATTATTTAAATTCTTTGCCTTATAAATTTTTAGAGTTTCTTTTTTATCTTATTTATCTTTGATATAAGAGTATGATTGTACATGTAAAGTTAATTTTCACGTTCAATTTTAAATTCTTTGCTTGTAAATTTTTAGTGTTTCTTTTTTCTAAAAGTTAGAGTTGTCATTATACATTTTAAAGATATGAATGGTAATGTTTGAATTCTTTGTCGTAGAAATTGTAGGTAAGTTATACTTTCCTCCTACATGTCAAATTTAAAGTCGTGATTTTTATGTGTAAAGTAAATTTTTGCGTTAATGTTAAAGTTATTTGTCGTAGAAAGTTTAAGTATGTTACTTTTTTCTTTTATTTAGCGATATTATAAAGACATGATTTTTATATATGTAGTAAATTTTCAAGCAAATGTTAAAATTATTTATCGTAGAAATTTTAAGTATGCTAATTCTTCTTACATGTCACATTTTAATGTCGTGATTTTTATATGTGAAGTAAATTTTTACGTTAATGTTAAAGTTATTTGTCGTACAAAGTTTAAGTATGTTACTTTTTTCTTTTATTTAGCAATATTTTTACATATTTTAAAGACATGATTTTTATGTATGTAGTAAATTTTCGCGTAAAGATTAAAATTATTTGTCGTAGAAATTTTAAGTATGCTAATTCTTCTTACACGCCACATTTTAAAGTCGTGATTTTTATATGTGAAGAAAAAATTTTACGTTAATGTCAAAGTTATTTGTCGTACAAAGTTTAAGTATGTTACTTTTTTCTCTCTTTTATTTAGCGATATTTCTACATATTTTAAAGTCGGGATTTTTATGTGTAAAGTAAAATTTTACATTAATGTTAAAGTTATTTGTCGTAGAAAGTTTAAGTACGTTACATTTCTCTTGCATGTCATATTTTAAAGTCGTGATTTTTATATATGAAGGGAATTTTCGCGTAAAGGTTAAATATTTATCTTAGAAATTTTAAGTAAGTTATTTTTTTTCCTCTTATTTAGCGATATTTTTACACATTTTAAAGTGATTTTTATGTGTAAAGTAAATTTTTTACGTTAATGTTAAAGTTATTTGTCGTGAAGAGTTTAAGTATGTTACTTTTTTCTCTTATTTAGTGATATTCGTACACATTTTAAAGACATGATTTTTATTCATAAAGTAAATTTTCACGTTCACTTTTGAATTCTTAGTTGTAAGATGTTCAAGTATGTTACTTTTTCTCTCTTATTTAGGCATTAGAGTATCCAAAATCAGTTATCACATCTCTATTCAGCATTAGCAGCTAGTTCTGTGTTGCCATTCATCAACTTAAGTATCATTGTACAATAAAAACTATCTTGATTAATATAACTAACATAAACATATTAATTTCTAACAAGTTTACTGGTAATATAAATTTTAACATAGACAGTAAGTAGCTAAGATATATAATATCACTCGCATAGTACAGTATAGCTTTAAATTACAACCGATTGTAACAAATAGAATCAATTTCAAAGTATTTGAAGGTTGATATATTGAAAAGTTATGTATTTCCATCTCTTTGAAAACATTGTTCTGACTAAAATGAAATGTTTTTCCTAAACCATTCCGAAAGAAGAAGAAAAAGTTATAGATTCCTCAATAAGAAATGGATAATACATTTAAAATTTACAAAATTGAGAATAATACTTACATAAATAAAAAATCGTCATTTTTCTATTCAAAGTGATAAATATTTCGTTTTTTGGAAATGTATATTACTAATATTGTATTGCAAACTCACGTTCCTTCAACAGGGTCAGACTAACTCAACCTAAAAATAATTGTAAAATCATTGCTTTAACTTCCATAATGGGTTTCAGTTGCTGAATATTAAAAATTAATTCTAGTCTAAGTTCTTTTGTTGTGTATTCCATCCCTCAAAAACTATGACAATAAAAGAAAAAAAAACAACTTATTAATGACATGTTAAGCTCTGTAAAAGAAATTTTCACGTTAAGATTGCAAACTTTAAATTTTTTTATCTCATAAATTTTCATTTATATTTACATTTCATATTGTTATTGAGAAAATAATGAGACTTTACGTGACATTGATTAAACCTGATTCCTTCAAAGTGTCTTGCGATTATATCTCTCAACATTAGTTTAAATGTGTTAAGCACTTATAGAAAAAAAAATCAACTAAATCCGAAACTTTACGCATTTGTGTTAATATATTATCTTTGCATGTATTTGAAGTTTTTAATGGTGAAGCATAAAAAGCTATAAACTGCATAATTTATATTCATTCCTACCACTAGATGGCGTCACAATTACCCTAAACTTTGTAGAAAACTGTCTTACTAAACTGTATAGTCAATGAGAAGAGCATTTGAAATCACGTCACGCATATTCTAACCAATCAGAAACGAACTTTTATTTCAACCAATCAAAGGAGACTTAGCTATATCAGGATACAAGACGTTGCCATTCCTTAAACTTTGATATAAAACAAATCGAGACGTCACTGGTAAAACAGCCTATCACTCTAAGTTATTCACTTAAAAGTAGCCCTAGAACAACTCAACTCCATTCCGCCTAAAACTTAGCATATTCCAACTGCTGCCATCGTCTTAAAGGTAAATTTTGTAAAATCATAAATAACGTCATACCCACTGTGACGTCACTAGTCAAAAATACCTATAACTCTAACTTATTCACTTAGAAGCAGCCCTAGAACAACTCAACTCCGTCTAAAAGATAAACCGAAACTAAAAAGTGTTGTCACCGTTAAAAACTTTGATATAAAAAAATTATGACGTCATACCCACTGTGACGTCACTAGTCAAAAAGCCTATCACTCTAAGTTATTCACTTAGAAGCAATCCTAGAACAACTCAACTCCGTCTGAAAGATAAATCGAAACTAAAAAGTGTTGCCACCGCTCAAAACTTTGATATATAACAAATTATGACATCATTCCTACTGTGACGTCATACACAAACAGCTTATAACGAAACCGAAATTAAAACAGCACCAGGAGGGAAACAACTCAATTCCACTTCCGGTCACGTGACATCCGGTGACGTCATATCCGGTGATGGCACTTCCTGTAACGGTATATCCGGTGATGCCTCCTTCCGGTGACGTCAAAGCCACGCCCCCAAACCATACCATTCCTCATTCCTCCATGGCTTCGGATGCCCAATTTCTATCTACTCACCTTTTTAATGTTGACGAACCAAAATCTCCGTAGATATAATTAACCCACTTGCTGTAATCCAAACAAGCTGAAACTTGACAGATAGGCTCGTTGTGGATGACAATCTATTCAATCAAGTTTTGGCCGACCAAACGGTATAGTGGTTGGCGTGTTAGCTTCTAGACAGCGAGGTTGCGGGTTCGAGTCCCGTGTTAGGCATGGGTGTTTGTAAATGTATGTTGGCTTGTCTAATGACGAATGTTTCGGCGCATTTATTATAGCCCTCGTGTAGCTGACGGCGCCAGATAATCTGAAAACAACCAACGAATCAAGTTTTGGGGTAAAAAAAAATTAGTAAATAGTTAGGAGTGGATGTTTTTTCGTATGATCAAGCACTATGAAAACGATTTGAAATAAAAAAGTTGCAATTACACATTAAAATTGACAATGCATGTACAGAGATTTTAAAAAATTGGTGTTGATGGGTTATTTATTGTATTTTCTGCTTCTTCTGTTCGAAAGACTGCTACTTTCAATACCGCGAGTAGTATTTGGAAAACAAACAACACGTGAATCTATAAAATAAAAAATTGGTATTTTTATCATTTCTTTCTTGTAAAAGAATATTTTCTAAATATGGTTGCGTTGAACACCTAATAAAATAGGTAGAAGAGAGGATTTCAAAAATGTACACCGTAAGTTTTGTTCATTTTCAAAATGAAAATTTAAGCATATTTGTTAATTAACATTTTATTAGTAATTTACAATTAACATTTCAAAAAAATTAACGAATTAAACAAAATTCTAGCAATCTTGCATCCCCTTGCAAATAATTCTGCCGGTGCCCATGTTTATAATCATATTTTATTTTTTGTATATTGTATATGCAAGTAGTAACTAAAGTAAATTACAAAAAGCAATCATGAAAAGTAGAATTTTGCCCCGAAAAACTTTCTTTCTGATAAAATTGAAAATCAAATAAAAACTAGGGGTGTGGAACATCGGACACCTTTCAATTACAAGCCAGTATGACGATATTATATTTTGCGCTAATTCTTAAATGGGTCTTTAAAAAAAAAAAAAAAACCTGCTAAAATAGTTATTTTGGCGATGAACTTTTCTATAATCCTTATATCATCCTTTATTATAAGTGAAACTGAGGGGTGAAGAAAAAACGATCGTTGATGAGGTATGCTCAAGGAAAGATAACTCTGTTAAAGGCATTCGTTTTTCAACTTTCTACGCCATTAAAGCATTTTTACGTGAATTTCGAGGTGGGGACAATTAGAAAAAATTAAGGGGCATTAACACAGAGATTTTAATCAAAATCATTTGAGCCGTTTTTAGTAATTGCTGAAAAACATGAGTTTTTCATAATTTCAACCTTATGCTAATGCGCGATTTTGACGAAAACCTTAACGGTAGGTCCCATGGTCACCACAAACTTGCACACCAAATTTGAATATCGTAGGTTAATTTTTTTAGGAGATTTGCTGACCAATTACAGACAGAAAGACATTTTTCTGGACCACTTTTTTGAAATCAGGATGTTCCAAAACAGGGAGAAATGCGAAAATAAAAAACATGATTTTTTTTTTTTTTTTTTACTGAATGCTATACTTTTATTACCCTATGAAAACATATGGGTAATTGAAAGTAAAAAGTAGTCACCTTACAAAAAGCAATCATGAAAAGTAGAAATTTGCCTAGAAAAACTTTTTTTCTAGCAAAACTGAAAACCAAATGAAAAATCATGAAATAGGTAGAATATCGATGTATCAATATTTTTTTTCCAAGCAATAATACAGTTTCGATACTTTTAAATCCATTTTTCCGACTTCTAAAATTGACAACCAGAATGATTTTTATTAAAAACGTTCGATAAATGCGAATGCATTTTATTTTCCCATCCTATGGAAAATACTGACTTGTATACCAAATTCGAACTTTGTAGCATGTTTCATTCTGGGTATACGCTGACCGCATAGACATAAGTGCAGAAAAATAAATGCAATGCTTTCATTATCCTATCTCTATAGTATGTTCGAAGATGGTTCTTATTAATCATATTTTGATAGGCCATCCTCCCATTTTATTCTATGACCCAAAACTTCCTTACAAATTTCAGATTTTTAAAATACCTTATTAGAGGTCGCTATCAATTTTAAAGTTTTGGAAAATTCGAAAAAAATTCAAAAAATTCCAATTAACTTCATATAAAACTGGTAAAAAAACAACTTTTACATGTTCTTCTTCAGCCTCGTAAATTTTAGTATAATCATCTACATTTGCAAACATTGTTAGGTTTTTTAACTTTAAATTTCTGCTCCACAATTCCAATTTTCTACAAAAAGCATTAACTTTATCACTCGTATCCAACATATGTATATTTGCTCCTTGGAAGATTCAAGTTATTTAATTTCTGGAATATGTCGACCAAGTAGCTCAATTTCATCACAAATAAACCATTGCGAAAATTCTCTGCTTCTGGTCTGTTTTCTCTTCTAGGAAAATGGCGATTTCTTCTCTTAATTCAAATTGCGTTGCAAAAATTTCCCTCGTAATAACCATCTTACCTCGCAATAAAATAGTAACTATAAATGTACTGAACCCATGTCTTTACAAAGTGCGGAAAAGAATCCAAAATACTCAATATGCATTATTGCTGTATACATTTTATTGTAAGCGGGTCGCGATGAAAATTATGATTGAAAACTGAGCTGCGAATACTGAAAGGTTGAGAAACGCTGCAGTATAGTATAAATCACGGAGATACGTCCGAAAAAAGTTTCTTCAATGTCACAAAACTTCAAAAATAATCATTTTGCTTTTTATGTAATAATTTGAATCATGCTTGAAAACAATATTTTCCAAAGAAAGATAGTCATCAACTTAGATTTATTTTCCGTGGACGAATATTTTATAAAACTCTTTTATTATATTTGTTTTAGAAGCAGCTGTATTAAGAAAGATGAGATAGAAAGTTAGTTATATGAACAAATGTATTGAATACTTCAATGTCAAATACTTTTCGATATTTACAAGACACTTAAAAGTAATGGCCTTTCATTGCTTTTTATTTCTGATGAACATTGACGAATAAATTCTTGAGTTGGTATTTTTAAGCGACAATTTCAGTGTTAACTTCGAATTCGGTTGGGAAATCATATTTCTTTGTAAAAATAAAGTATGTTTATTTTAATGCAATTCTTGTTATCTTGTAACACAATACGGTTACATAAGAAATGTCATTGAAAATTCGTGGAAATTAATGATCTGAAAACTTGTGTGATTTTACATGTTCTATGAATACGTCCCTCAGCATCAATGTGTTTTTATTTAGCATTGCATTTATTTTGTTACTTACTTCACAATTGGCACGGCATTGCAAAATCTTATTTACGCTTGTTCGAATACTTGTTCTCTCCTATGCTTGTGAATAATCTCAATTGGTATTGGGACGGGTATAAAAACATGTCCACTAAGAACTCTGATTGGCTGAAAATGAGTGCTCATTTAATCGGAATGCAAATTGAATTTTATATATACTGAGCTTTCGTCAACGAAGCTTGTTCCAAAATATGTATGTTAATCAGGATAATACTACTCATACTATATAATACTTCAGGAGGATACTAAAATAGACATATTACTAAATTTAATCTAATTACACACTAACGTCAGTTTTCTATGTTTAGATCAAAATAAATACCAGTTTCAGTCCTTGAAATAAATTTTTTATTGAATGACATTAGCGTAACATGCATGAATAAAATATCAGAATATAAATATTTCTAAAATAAGAAATACAAAACTTTATGACATTAAAAATGTTATTTACAATATAAATATAAAAATAATTTCCAAAAGATTGAACCAAAATAGAATATTTTTAAAACTAGAAGATATATTGGACATTTCATAAAATTAAAAACATTATATACAAACTAAAAATACAAATACATTTTTTAAAAAATGATTATAAACCTATTGTAACTTCAATAAATCCTACAATTAAATAAAGCTTTACAGGTACACAGTAAAAAGGCTGAGTAAAATTAAAACAATATGCAGGCATCTCCCGAAGCAACAACTGTTAATATATCCATATTTGGATCTTACTGGTTCATAAGTACATCGTTCTGAAACGACACAAAAGTATTTTTGTATGTTTGGATACTTTCTTTTAAAAAAGTGCTAAGTTGAGATCCATAACTGCAAATACTTTACTGGTATCGACACTAAGTTTCTCCTTGGAGTACAGTCGAGTGAGCTCTTCCTTTTTGGGGCAACCCAACTTCTTTAGCATCCTCTGAGCTGGAACATTGGTACTGACCGTCATCATTGCAAAACTGTTCGCCTTTGGCAAAGACTTGACGAGGCTCTTCAGCAGGGATTCAGCAACCGAAGGATCATCAGCGTATAAAGGGCTGACACGGCCACCTCCCAAGCAACTCGTTTTGATGCTGCCAAAGCCCACACACACGCCATTCTTCAGAGCTACAAATGTCCTACTATCTTGTTCCGTGCAGCTTAAAGCCAAGGCAAGTTCTCTCTTGTAACCCATCAACCTGAAGTCGTATTCTAGCATTGTTGGTAGGAATGTTTCTTGGAAAGGGTGAATCATTACGCCTTCCGGGAGCTTGTTCGATAACACTTTGGGATTAACAGGTTCCGTTGTGAAGTTTTTATTGCAAGTGAATTCAGTTTCGGCAATTGAAAAACCACCTTTTCCACGGTACATCGCCATTTTCTCAGGAACAGCATTCAAAGCGGCATTTCTGGTTCCCACACGCTCCATACAAGCATTCCATATCTGAAAGATAAAATATTTAGTCAGGGCTAAATTTATGCACTCGTAGATAAAACACATCTGTTAACATAGTCTTTTTATTTTCAAAGGCTACTAAATCATTATCACATGAAAATCTATTTTGTATAAATCCAGTAACAGCTTAACATAAAAAAATATTAAAGTAATACATATACAAAATATTTTATCTCATTGGCAAAGGGTAGCTTGAACTCATCACTTCCTCTGCCCACCATTTGAAATCAGATTTGATTTCTATCGAGTCTTTGACCAACTTGTGCTCTTGGAATGCAAATCACTCACTAAGCATGCAAACCTGAGTGATTTGACACTTCAGAGATTAGCATGAATAATTATACTTCCATTGGATCTTAAATTTAAACTTTCTTTTTAGAACAAAAACAATGTCATCCAGTACGAGTTTGTAATCTTTAATAGAGTTTCTTGCTAGTTAAAGATTTTTGCATTGCAAGTCTCCCAAAAGACGGATTATAAAATGCACTATTTCGTTTATAAACGTTTTAAAGCGACAAAATCAGCATAAATGAATAGGGATACCGAAATCTAGTTCATTTAAAAAGTATTAAAGAATACCAATTCAAGAAGTACCAAAGAAGCCAATATAAAAATTAAAAAGTTACCCTATTCCAACTCATTACACTAGTTTTGTAAAACGTTTGTCCAATCTATTAGACAATGAAATACTCCATAAAAATTACAGTTTGACTTTTCCTTTTTCATGGTAAAAATCAGTTTTGTCGAAATAATACACGCTAGATTAAATAAGATGAATTTTTTTTGTATAAAAGAGTAATAATAAAGGCGATGAGAAACATGCATAAAATACTTAAGCTTAATTTTTTCAAAGTAAATTTAAAAAAAGAAAAAAAAAAAAGAAAAAAAAATTAAAATAGTATAAAATAAAACAGAAAAGACTTGTCACTAAAGTACTTATTTTAGCCTCACGTTTTCAAGCTTGTGATTTGCTTTGTTTAAGTGCATAATTTTAACGAATAGACTTATCCATTTAATTTACATAAATGACGCTATTAAACTTACTAATTCCAACTTTCTGCCCCAGTTTTCAACATATTAATTTTGGTGTTCTTTTACAGTACCCTAAACTAGACTATAAATATTATTTACTTCTAATTGTATTCTTACCTCGATACCGAGTCCAAGACCTCGATACTCCTCCCGAAGGCAATAGAGGCCTACAAAATATAAATCTGAGGAGATCTTTACAGCACTACACGATCCTATTATTTCGCCTAGAAAAATACAAGAAATTGAAACTATTTCTAAAAAAAATTTGTATTAAGCTAAAAAAAACATTAAATATTTTTAATTTTTCCATTGAGTTTTGATTAGATTCAATTTATTTTTAGATTTATGGTAAAATTTTAAGGACCTCCACGTAATTTTAATTAATTCATTTTTAACATTTTGTTATTAAACCTAGTGTCGTTATAATTTTTTTAATTTTATCAAATTGTGTGGTAAAAGTGATAGGAAATTCTACTGAAAGGTTTTAGATCTTTCTGCTACTCTGAAATGACACGCTTCAATTCTCAATACAAACGCACATTCACTTAACAAGGTTTTATTAGCTGTCTTTTTTTCTTGTGATCAGTTAATAGCTGACAAACATCAATAATATGTGCCATCAAATTTACGTTATGATTCAAGAAGAAAAAATATATATAAGTAACAAAATACACAAAAACAAATTAAGCATTAAAATCAAGTGTTGGAACTATATGTGGCCTTGTCAAATTAAAAAATTTTGCCTTTTTTTATGGTCAGTTAACATACAACCTTACAAGCAAGTAAAAACAATTGTAGTGTTGGATAGATCACACATGGCTTCATGGTTTGGTTGTTTTATAATGGTTTACTGGCTCAAGGGCAACGAGAGGGGACATGGCTTCCTATCGTACCACATTAAATAAGTAAAAATATAATATCAATTGTTGAGCTTTACGTCATACCAAATAAAACAAAAATGTAGTTGCAACTAATGAGCTGTAGAAGCCAAGTGTGGTATTGTTGAAATTTTATATCCAAATTCCGATGCAAAGTTAGAAATTTGAGAGTGATTGCAATATAAACTTGCAATCTAGTATCGTTCCTGCAAATCTGAGATTTTCGGGAGAAGACGATGTTTTTTAAAATGAATGAAATAACATTAAATTATTCCTCGAAGTTGCATAAAGCATTGCTGGAAAGTACTTTAGGTTAAGTCACTAGTGCCAATACAAGTTATATAATCAATATTCATGTTGACATACCTTTTTCAGTTTCCACAATTTTAATTCCGTTTGGATCAAGTACCATACTGGACAGCACGCATGAACTCGCATCGTGTATCTTAAGATCTCGTCGTATTGCCATCAACTGTGGAATGTCTTCTTCCTTCAACGACCTTATATGAAACGACAAAGTTAAAATGTCTCCTCTATTGTTCAAAGCTTCATAATCTCTTGCTGGCATTTTTCTAGACGTAAGAATACTTTTCCTAAAAAAAAAAATCGTATAGTATATAGTCATTGAAAAAAAAAATTAAATGACAATATATTTTTTGGATACAAGAGGGTATTTTACGATAGTTGATTGAAAGTTTTGTTGATTCTACTTAAAAGCATGCCTGTAGACTTATTTGTGGTTGTCATCAATCTTCAATAACGAGTTCAGGTTATTCTTCGTGACTCTATTTGACTGCATATTTAGAAATCATGACAGGTTTACTTACCATTAAAAGTACTGCAGTTATTTTATGCAATTTGACTGGCAATGGGTTACATAGTTATTTATGATGAGGTATTTGAGAGGTAAAGATAGCAAATGAAGGCTTTTCATTGGCCGGTAAAAGCAGTAGCAATTTTCAAACTTATTTAAACTCAAACCATCAGGCCATGAACTTCAATTGATAGCTCAGAATTTTCTCTTTTTTATAATTTGTAATTTTTTTAATTGATAATTTGTCTACACTTTTAACAAAGTTATGAAATTTTCCCTCTCTATTTCTTACCGTGTTAACAATGTTGATTGACTACAGGGTTCTTACTCGATTGTATATAACTCTGCTATCTAAAGGCTACTACTATCGTCATAAGTTAAAAAGCCTTAAATCAAAATAATAATAATAATAATTAATTGCATATATTTTGACACTTTCTGATTAATTCTCAAAAAATAATATTTTTATTTCATTGAAGGGCTCAAGTTCTTAATAGTATTTGAATATTTATATATTTTATTATTTAAGGCTTTTTAGTTCATAACGTTAGAATTAGTCATGATGCGGCAGCGTTGCAATTAGTTGTTATGGTTTACCATGCACAAAAGCAAAATGGGTTATTCAAGAAACATATTGCGTTGAACTACTACAACATTCGGGATACAGATCCCAAACAGAAACTTTAAACATATTTTTAAAAAAACCCTAATTTAAAATGAGGAAATCCTAACAGTAAACAAGTATATAAAATTCCATTCAATGTGAGCAATTCGGCTCAACTATTAGTAATGCGGGTCGGTTTCGTTTAATAAAAAAACTTTATTGACCAATTTCCTCTCGAAAGACCTCCCGAAAGGAATTTCCTCCTTCCCACATCTACTAGTTTCAACTGTCGAAATCTTTATAGAACGATGTTCTGGCGTAGTTTAGCCCTCGTATAGCTTTTGCGACAAAAAATCACCAATTACACAAAACAACACACACTGTCTGACCAGTGGTAGAAGTGGTGAAAAAAAGTGGGGGGATGCCCAAAATTAGGTGACAATTGCAACCCCCCCCCCCCATCCCGCATCTTCAAAAATAAATTTTATAATTTCGTAACTTATAAAAAGAAATATTAACTTGTAAAGAAATAAATGTTACTTCATAACATTAACAATAAATGAGGGTCCAAAATGTTATTTTAATGAATATTCTGCGACTTAGTTTTTTACTTGGAAGTAAAAAATAAAGTTAGGTAATAATTCAATGTTATGTACATAATTGTTTATTTAGATTTAAATAATACTTATAAATGTGCATACTTTCATGAAATTAAATTAATAGAGAATTCTATAGTGTTTTTTTTTTATTATTATTACTATTTTTTTTTTTTTTTTTTTTATTATTATTATTAAATAATAACTTGTCTTTACATGAAACAATAAAAATTTAACTTAAAAGAAAGTTCCTCCAAAGCTAAAAGTTGACCAAGTGTAACTGTATTTGTTAGTAAAAATACTTATATCTTTATACAAAGTAGTACAATATATTTTTATAATAGTATGATATATATATACCGTAAATAGTTTTAAAGTTTTGAAATGCAAAAATAAATATATTTTTCTGAGTGTAACTACATTTAAAGGTTAATGTTATTTTTTATTTGTAGTTTTAAGTGGATTGAGTGCTTTTAAAAGTGAGAGGATGGATTTCTGTGGTTTTAGAAGTGGGAGGACGCATGCGTATTTTCTTGAAAAGTGGGGGGACGCTTCACCCCGCTTCTACCCACACTTCTAGCACTGTCTGACATTAAGATACTCAGACTTAAGATAATTCCTTGCTGTGACCTTTGGGGGGAAGTAATACTTCTAATTTCGAACAGCTACGAATTTCTGAATTCGAATAAAAAAAAAAAAAAAACGCATTTATTAGATGACCTTGCAAGTCCCACCAAATATCGACTTGCCACCCACTAGTGGATCACAGGCCTATGCTGTTTATGTCACATGAAACATAGTAGAGTACGTTCGAAAGGATACTCCTGGTATGATAAAGTTACAATTTTAGAAATATTTTTGTCTCGTTTGGTTTTTTAAAGTGCATAGAATATACGAGTATGTTATGTGATATACTACTTAACTTACCTTTACTTAAACGACTGTTAATAGATGTTGCTATTCGTTCTCTAATTACTTAATGGTCAGAACTCACGATTGTTTAATCCTTGTCTTCCAAAGAACCCACACATCTTATTTATACCCATCCAATCTTGTTTTGAACTGAAAACATCCCTTAACCCCAGCTGTCTCAGAAAAAAGAGACATCAAATTCTTTGACGTATATTTCTGGCGTATAATTTATGAGATGTCTGTTATTGATTTCTTTTAAAGCAATATTTTATGGCTAACTAAATACATTATAGCCATTACTAATAATGAAGTTTAAGGTTAAAGAGAATTTAAAGAGAGACTTCTTTCATAAAAGTATTTACTTTAGTCATTTCTACTAATGAAGTACAAGTTTAAAGAGAATTTAAAGAGAGAATTCTTTCATAAAAAATGTTTTGGGGCTTTTATTCCATTTAATTCTCGTAAAATTCACCAACGTCTCATTTTATTGCGAACTGGTTAGGTTTTCTCTAGATGAATTTTTTGACGTTAATGCTCCGGCTGGAAATTTTTTTGTTTCATCATCACAAACACAATATTTTGAATCTAGAAGTGAGTTCTTTAAGAAGCTGTCACATAATTATTTAATGCCATCTTCCTGTGAACTTTTTCAACTATAATTATTGTTAGATTTGTTTCCTGTTCATGTATTTCAAGGCGTCATGACAAGATAATAAATTTAAGAATGGTAAAATTCAATGGGGGGAAGGGGAAACCGGGGCTGTTTGAAATACTTTTTAAATTTTCATGTCTTTTCTCGGAAATAAACATCTCTAGAAACGTAGTTCTAGTGATACTGGTAGGTTACACTTTTGGTCTGTTACACCGAATTTTTAAATACAATATCTAGAGCTGTAAGGTATTTTTAAAAAATTTCTTAAGAACCTTGACGCATGTTTCAACCTTCCCTAAGTAAGGAGTTGGTTGAAACACACACTGGTATAGATTAAAACATAATTATTTGACTACTATTAACCTAATTATTTAATTACTAAAAGCCGACCAAACGGTATAGTGGATAACGAGCCGGCTTCTAGACCGCGAGGTTGCGGGTTCGAGTCCTGTGTCAGGCATGGGTGTTTGTAAATGTATGTTGGCTTGTCAAATGACGAATGTTTCGGAGCATTATAGCCCTCGTGTTGCTGACGGCGCCAGATAATCTGAAAACAACCAATAATTACTAAAAACATAATTATTTGACTGCTGTAAACTAATTATTTGACTATCGAAAACCTAATTAACATAATTATTTCGCTATAATTAATATGAACAATACTCTGAGTAGCTTTATTAAAAAATTGTATTTGTATTGGACTGAAGTTTTTATGGGTAATGTGGTGCAAATCTCAAGAGAACAATATCGTTATCTCGATATTAATGGAAAGTTGGGATTCATGAATATCGAGAAACAGGCTTATCTGGAGGTCACTGTTTGAATGAAATGAATGTTTAAAAAAAAACACAATAAAATCGGCGTACTTCATTCAACTTGAAGGATTGGCTAACCCTACACAACACATCCTGGGGGTTCAATTAAATAAAAAAGATCCCGGAACATAGCCCTAGGACACATGAAGATTGATGGTAATGCATTTCCAGTCGCAGAAACAGCTACAGCGTTGGTCACTAGAATCCCATGCTCGACTGAGGTAATAGATCCAATTTGATTAATGTATGTTTTAGAAACAATTGTGTGTGGGCGATGAACTGTAGTTATTCCTGTCTTGTGTATGTTGTATATGTTAACAATTTGAAAATTATGTTTTTAGAGGACTTGGATGGGTGCTTACTCGCATACTAGCACAGTGCGAGTTAAAATTAAACTACCGACCAATTTCCACTGTGTGGGTCCCCATTGCGAAGCATGGTTTAATTTTATCTTGCACTTTGCAAGTATGCCAATAATAGTCTGGGCCCAAATGCGATTTTCCACCTTAACCCAAAATTTCGGTATATACATTTTCGGTATATCCGTTTTTTTATGGTTCCTATAAGAAAGAAGAATACTGAAACCGAATCTGACGGGTATACTTTTCATGCCCTTGAGGGTTTTTAGATATGACGTGATCAATATGGTGGTCATATGACGCTTATCTGTTGTTAGGATATTGATAATTATACACTAAATATGTCCATGTTTGGTATCAAATTAAAGCTATAGATACCTCGATCTTATCGAAATGATTTTTATACACCCCATGACTAATCTGATGGTCATTTTTGCATTTTCATTCCTTTTAACACGGTGGCGAACGGGCTCAACAACTCGTCCCACAATGCCATTACGTCACGTATTATTGATTTATGACCGGAACAACTCCACTTCAGTGCAGTGCACTAAAACAGTATCCCTAAATTATGTGGGTTTTAGAAGAAATATAACTTTCTCAGAAATCACGGAAGAACGTGAAAACTAAAAATGAACGTAAACATACAACACTGACGATTATTGAGAATAGTAGCTGAATAGTGCAATGGCTGAAGAGGAAAAGTGTTTAAGTGTGATGTTCCAAACGCACAATTTATTAATTCTGTTGAAGCCCGTATTCGAACAATAATACACACAAGTAAAGAACGAGGTGATGACCTGCATATAAAATTGGAAAAAAGAATTTTTCATTCGAAGAATTTGGGAGTAAAATGTCACAAAAAGCGTGCCCCGTTTACATATGTAAAAAAAAAATATCGAGAAATTTACAAAGTACTCTACACAGACAATTCTTGTGAATCGTCTCTTGCTACACTGTTTTGCAGAAGCAGTGCAGGAAAATTCGAATCCAGGAATGGTTGGTTGTTTTCAGATTATCTGGCGCTGTCAGCAACACGAGGGCTATAATGGGCCGAAACATTCGTCATTTGACAAGCCAACATACATTTACAAACACCCATGCCTAACACGGGACTCGAACCCGCAACCTCGCGGTCTAGATGCTAGCACGCTAACCACTATACCGTTTGATCGGCGACTCCAGGAATGACTGTTTATCCTGTGAAAATGAATGCATTGTTGCAACCCACGCAGATTGTGGCCAGCTTTCTTATTTGTACAAAAGATCCTACTGATCCATCAGGAACAAACACTTTTAAAGATTCAATGATAGAAAAGTGTCATGAGCGCAATGATGAATTGCCATAGGAAGTTATTCTTCGTTTGCAAGGAGCTGTTTCAGATCTTCATGCAGCTGATGAAAGATATCATAAGAAGTGTAGGTCAAAGTTTATGAGTCTAAGAAATATAAATTATACCAACCATATATCAGCACCTCAACTCGGGCTATTTCCGGCAAAGGATATACAAATCCATTAATGTTTTTTACAATTGCTGTGCATAAACTAAATCTGCAGGAGCTAACAAACATGACTATTACGCCGAAATAGCGGGAAAAACTATAAAGAAAGAAACAAAAGATAAACAAGTAAACAAGAATATAAAACGCGTTTGGACATTGGTTTGGTTTGGTTTTGGGTTTACTGGCGCAAGAGCAGCATCTAGACTATACTGCGCCGAAACCATAAAAGCATTAACAATAAACGTTATTTAAAAAAATGATTATGAAAACATTTCAATTAATACATTAAATGAGGTAGTAAAATCCAATTTCTTGTAAGAACTTAAAAGGATTTACATGAGGGGGTGAACTTAAAAGCGAGGATAATGAAGGATGATATGAATTAAAAAGGCGTTGCCTTGTCAGATTAAAAGAAGGACACTCTGATAAAATATGTAAAACAGAAAAGACAACTCGACAGGAATTACATGTGGGGACATCATCTGCCAGCAGAAGATGCACATGGGTAAAACGAGTGTGGCCTATTCTAAGACGAGTCAGGAGCACTTCCCTTTTCCGGGATTGCTGTATGGGGGCAAATCCGGATATCAGGGGCTGAAACGAACGCAGCTTGTTAGCCGTCTGTGCATCCCACATGGCCTGCCAAGTGAGAGACAGAGCAGTGTCACAAGCTTTTATTGCGTCGTCAGGGCAGAGCCAAGTGCTCCTAGGTCTACCTGCATATCGAGCAATTGTGTCTGCGCGCTCGTTACCCATGATCCCCACATGACCTGGGATCCAACAAAAAAGAACTTTAAAATTTCTCTCTAAAAGTAAAATGTGTGTTTTTAAAATGTCTAAGATGAAAGGATGGGTCTGGCTCATTGGATTACTGAGGGCATCCAAACAACTCTTTGAGTCTGAGTAAATAATCCACTGGCCGTGCTCTTGCTCTAGGATATATTGTACGGCCAAGAGTATAGCCAGGGACTCAGCTGAAAAGACAGAACTGCTACTGTGTAGTTCGCGACACATGATGTTATTCTCATGAACTGCAGCAGCTCCGACATGTCCCTGGCTTTTCGACCCATCGGTATAAATTGGTTTAAAATGAGAAAAATTTGTCCTATGGTAATGGAAAAGAGTAGTAAAAACAATGTCAGGGGTATCGCATTTTTTAAAATTATTAAAAATGTTTAAAACTATGATATTATGATGATGCCAAGGTGGTACATTAAAAATGACAGGACGAACTTTGAAGTTTTCCAAACTATGAGATGAAAGGATTTGATGTATTCGCAATGAAAATGATGGGATGCGGGATGGACGAGCATTAAAAAGTCTTGTATAAGATGGATTATAAATATTATGAGAGAGAGGATGGCGTGAATGACTTTTGATTTTATAATAAAATTTTAAAGACAGCTTGTCTCGTCTCAGTTTCAAAGGTCGTTCCAGACATATGTTAAGTACACTTGGAATTGGTGATGTACGGAAGGCTCCTGACGCGATTCTGACACCTTGGTGGTGAACAGTGTCAAGGAGCATCAACACCGATTTTCTGGAGGATCCGTACACCACAGACCCATAATCAAGTTTGGAACGAACAAGGCATTTCTATATCCGTAGCATGGAGGTAGTATCAGCACCCCAGGAAGTGTTAGAAAGCACCTTTAGAAGGTTCAGAGCTTTAGTGTACTTTATTCTGCGATGTTTTATATGAGGCAGGAACGTGAGCTTCGGATCGAAAATGACCCCAAGAAACTTCGTTTCTGATACCATGGGTATCTGAGCCCCGTTTAAAAAAAGCTCAGGGTCGTTATGAAGCTCACGTTTCCTGCAAAAGTGCATGGCCACGGTCTTTTGCACATTGAATGCAAAGCCATTCTGATTGGCCCAGTCTGAAATCCTTCTGATGGCAATTTGGATTTGTCTCTCAATAAGAGACATGTTAATTGAGGCGCACGATATTTGAAAGTCGTCGACGAAAAGCGAACCAGACACTGCAGGTGGTAGGCAGGTCATAATGTCGTTGACTTTGACGATAAACAGTGCGCAGCTCAATACACTTCCCTGGGGAACGCCTTGCTCCTGAATAAACTCATCTGATAAGATAGAGTTGACGCGTACTTGGAAGACTCTCCGAGAAAGGAAATTCTCAATAAAGAGTGGTAAATTTCCTCCGAGACCCATATTATGTAGGTCTCTGAGGATACCATATCTCCAAGTACGGTCATAGGCTTTCTCCATGTCGAAAAATACAGACACCAAATGGTTCCGCTTGACAAATGCCTCTCAAATGGATGTTTCAAGGAGGAGCAGGTTGTCAAGTGTACTGCGTCCACGACGGAAACCACTTTGAAACCGAGAGAGACAATTGTTATCTTCCAAATAAAAAAGTAGGCGAGCGTTGACTAATTTTTCAAGTAACTTGCACATGCAACTAGTCAATGCTATAGGCTTGTAGCTGGAAGGACTCTTAGGGTCTTTACCTGGCTTGACTATTGGAATCACAAGAGCACGTTGCCATGCTGACGGAAATTTATTTTCCCGCCAGATCCTATTGTACAGCTTGAGAATAAATTTCAGTTGGAAAGGCTGGAGATGTTTCAGCATACTATAATAGATTTCGTCGTGACCAACAGCCGAGCCGCGAGTGTTTGAAAGAGCTCGCATCAGCTCGGCCATGGTAAAATCAGCATTATAGTTTTCCAACGCGGTAGATGTAAAATTCAATTTAGTCTCCTCAGCTTTGTGTTTAATAGAGGCAAACGGCTCTTGGTAATTCGAATTGCTAGATATTTTAGCAAAGGAATCAGCCAGAGTGTCAGCAATACCTTTAGGATCTGAAATAATTCCTAGATTAGTCTCTAAGATAGAAGTAGAGTGTCTAGGATATTGGCCCTTGATTTTATTAACTTTATTCCAGATCCTTTGAGAAGAGGTATTCAATGTTATAGTGCTGACATAACGCATCCAAGAGTCCTTCTGGCTACGCCGGCGGATTCTACGAGCTTCAGCTCGAGCGCATTTAAAAGCTATGAGGTTGGCTTCAGTGGGGTATCGGCGAAAGGTACCCCAGGCCTTCCTCAGCTTTTTGTGAGCAATTATACATTCGTGGTTCCACCACGGTTTTGGTATTTTCGGTAGATTGGTAAATGTCACAGGTATGGAAAAGCGAGCAGCTTCCAAGATGGTCTGGGTTACAGAATTTACTGCATCATCGATGTCACCTTGGTTCACCATCTCGTCTGAAAAATGGACGACGGAAGAAAACTGTTCCCAATCTGCTGATTCTATTTTGAAACGAGGTATACGAACAGAGGGAACAGCATCGACTCCTAACATCTCCAGTCGGATAGGGAAGTGATCACTATGGTAAGGATCCCGTCCGACATGAAAAGACCATACATGTAGGAGAGATGGGGAACACAAGGTTAGATCGATGGGGTGAAATGTCCTCGATGGAGTGTGGAAATATGTGAGTTGCCCGTTATTAAGTACGCAAAGATTATAGTCGTCTAATAACTTTTCAACTTGTCTTCCACGTTGATTTATGTCTGGGCTACCCCAAAGAGGACTATGACCATTGAAATCCCCCATTAAAATAATAGGGGAGGGGGAAGCTGGTCACAAAGCCTGTCTAATTCTGATTGTCGTATGTTATGATTAGGGGGGAGATAGATTGAGCAAACTGTTACTAATAGATTTTTCACAGCTACTCTAACGGCAACAGCTTGTAAGGTGGTCGTGAGCGATAACGGGGTGGATGGACTGCTATTAGATGTGAATATAGCAACACCACCGCTAGCTCTGTCGCCGTTGAGGTAGTCCTTACGTAGAGGATTATACCCCCTAACAAGAGAGCTCTGAAAAGGATTCAAGAGCGTCTCTTGCAAACAGAAACAGACAGGTTTGTGTAAATCTACGAGGTGTTTTATATCTACCGAATTGTGATGGAAACCGCGACAGTTCCAAGATAACATATTGAATGTTACTTGGAAGAATTGCCGATCCGCCGGTCTAGAGACTTGCTCCTCGGATGAAGAACAGCAGGGGTTTCGAGGCCTGGGTCGACCTCCATGTCACCTAGGTCAAGACCCGAGATGACATCTGCTTCATCATCGGTGGATGATGGCGATGTTTCAGACTTCTCTTTCCTTGGTTTGACTTTTTGTTGTTTATTTGACAGGATTTTTGATTGGATTTTAGTTTTTAGAGCTTCTCCGGGTTTACTGGTTTGTTTAGTTCCAGATTGCTTTTTGTTTTTAGAGGTTTTACATTAGTTTTTGGGGGATTTTTATAAGAATTCAAATTTCCGGGAATTGGGATTGTCTGAGATGAAGAGGTACTGTGTTTGATGAGAGGAGACAAACATTTAAGCAGTTGTTCGGGTGACATTTGAGAATTAGGTACATGAATATCTGTTTGTGTGGCTATTGATTTTACTTGTGTTGATTTGGGGGCAATTGCTTTGGCTATTGTTTTGGCCATTGAGTTTTCAATTGTGTTTTCATAAATAGTTCGGGCTTCCGGATACGAGATGTTACTGTGGGTTTTAATTTCTTGAATTTTCTTTTCTTTATTATATGTAGGGCACTTTCTGGAAAACGATGGATGGTTTCCAGAGCAGTTTACGCAGGTGGGCTCAGCTTGGCAGCCTTCGCTTTGGTGTTCAGTGCTGCCGCACACTGCGCAAACTTCGTGGTCACTCCTACATGTGTTCCTGGAATGCCCGAACTTTTGGCATTTAAAGCATCGCAATGGGTTCAGAATATATGGTTGAACTGGGCAACATAGATATCCTGCTGTAATTTTGCTTGGTAAGGTTGGGGAGTTGAAGGTCAAAATGATATGCTTGGTCTTTATTATGTTGCCATCCCTTTTGATAGTGATTCGGCGTACATTTGTTACCCCTTGCTGAGAAAGTTCTTTCAGAATTTCGGTATCTTCAACGTGTTGAAGATCCGGTTCTGAAATGACGCCTTGGGATAAGTTCAGACCTTTATGTGGTGTTACGTTGATTTTGATGTTTCCCATTGTCGATGCTGCTAGTAAGTATTGCGATTGTCTTGAATCTTTTGTTTGAATAAGAAAGTCACCCGATTTTAGCTTTTTTATGTTTTTTGGCTCGTTGCCACAGATACCCTTTATGTCCTTTTGGATGAAGAATGGCGACATTTTTCCCAATTCACCGGATTCGGATTGAACAACTAGGAAAGTGGGTTCATTCAGTTGAGAAGCTTGGTTTTTTGGTATTACATCACTGTCAACCTCTATTGTACGTTTAGTAGATTTAGTTAGATTTTGGGGATTTGGGCCTCCCGTCGGGCTTAAAGAAAGAGGAGATTTAGTTTCCATAAGTTATTTTTTATTTTATTCGAGCACTAGAGTCCCACCCACCATGGAGTCCGCGACCTTGGGGTTAGTGAATACAGGCAAGCAACTAAAATAATGAAAAGAAGAAAAAAAAATCACAACTAAAAAGTTACGCACGGTAAGTCACTAACGGGTTATCCAGTGCCTATACGCGACCGTCTCGTCCCTGTAGAAGTCTCCACCCTTAACGAGATTCCCAGCAAACGAGCCGGACGCTTGATCCCAAGCCGCCGACGAAGTCGGACGACCAGCCGATTGATACACATGTGATCAATGTGTACCTCCCGTTTATCTGAAGCAAGGGCCAAAGTAGTGTATTGGGACAGTATGTCGCCCCTCAACTACCAGGATCCCGCTTTCCAGAGACACGGGTCTCCACGCACGGCAAACACGTGAGTGATTTAATCCCCGAGAGAAGCTGATAGCAACAGAGCGGCACAAAGCTTCTCAAGGGGAGCCCTCACCTCTGAAGAGGTAACCACAACGAGGGAAGAAAGAAAACCAACCTATAAATACAGAACCCAAAAAAGAAGGTAAAACAGAAGAAGGGATAGATCACTGGGGCACCCCGGGGTTGTGAATCCCGTGTTTACTAATAGAAAGTAAACCCCCTGAGGGGCGTTTGGACATTGATTCAGCAGTATAAGAGATCAGCCCAACACTTTCGAAGCTTCTTGCTGAAATAACAGAAAAAGAAGATTCCACAGTATCTTTGTCTTGCTTTATGATCTGGAATACGGTAACAAATCAAATACAGAACAGATATACTTCATTACAAGTATTTATTGGTATTGCTCTTAAAAACAAAACTGTGATTATGCATATTATTATGGACTATGCTGTTCATACAATGAATGTCTTCGGTTTAAAGGACCTCATACCTCTCAAACATTGAATATAACGTTTGTTCCAGTTACTAACAGTTTTTTAGGTTGGTTGTTTTCAGATTATCTTGCGCCGTCAGCAACACGAGGGCTATAATGCGCCGAAACATTCGTCATTAGACAAGCCGACATACATTTACAAACACCCATGCCTAACACGGGACTCGATTGGTTGGTTGTATTCAGATTATCTGGAGCCGTCAGCAACACGAGGGCTATAATGCGCCGAAACATTCGTCATTAGACAAGCCAACATACATTTACAAACACCCATGCCTAACACGGGACTCGAACCCGCAACCTCGCTGTTTAGAAGCTAGCACGCTAACCACTATACTGCTCGGTCGGCACACGGGACTCGAACCTGCAACCTTGTGAAGTTCTTCTAACGAATTTTATCACAAAAAAAATTTGTCTTTGAAAAGGTTAAGGATAAGATTACGCAAAATTACATTAAAATAGCAGCCAAGTAGAAAATATTTCGATATAGTTAAACATATTTTTCACAAGCGTATTCTCAATTTTTTTTATTGCAAAATTTGTCTAATAAAGTTTTAAAGCTGTATGAATAATATGATTTTTAATAAATTATATTTTTTGTGCATATACAAAGTAAAATATCCATAGTTTAATGTCTCTGCAAAAAGTTGTGTTATAATTACATGTTTTGCGCATTATTTATCATACAAAGTGGTACTTTGCTCAAAAAACGAAGTGTACTCTTAATTGTTTGAGCCACTGTATATCGTCACAAAATGAACTCTTATCAGCACCCTCCATTGTTTTTATATTAACTCAGCCTCAAATCCAAACCAAAACGCTTTTGTCAACTGAATCAAAACTACGTCTTCCTATGTTTAGTATGAATTATACAAATTTCATTGGTCCGAAGAAACCAGTAATACCAAAGAACTATTGTCTCAAGACAGTTGTTCCTTTGAAAATACTTGCTCAGCCAGCTGTACGTCTTAAATCGTCACATAAAGCAGACTATGAAATTTTGCATAACATTGCGAATGTTATACTTCCGAATTATGGAAAACTCCTGAAATTAAAATCAATACAAACCACGCCAGCGAAAAAAAAGAGTTCTATCAAACCTACAGCAAAAGTTATGCACACTTCATTAACCCTTTGCACCCAAACCACGAGAGGACCATTAGGTGTAATGCGGAAATTCGATGCAAGGCCAATGATTGTATTTAGTTTCTATGAAGCAAATCCATAAACACCAGCCGAACCTAAAATGTCTCGAGTTGCTGATTCCTCAGCGCGAAAAAGGCCTGGAGTGTAAAGGGTTAATCAACATGACATCTTATACCACCACAATTATGGCAGCTTTGGTGTCATAGTGTTTAACTTAAGAGAGTGGTCAACATTGCACCATTTTGACAGCAGACCAACTACTTTACAGAGTTACACTGAACGTCGTATGATCTCAACCTGAAATGTTCTCTGATGTATGACCCAAACTATTGGCACACTTATATCTGGTTGTTTACTTGAAGAGTTTATGAACACTGCCTTTGCTGGTGTTTCTAAGATGTTGACAAGAAAGAAATTTCCCCCAAATCTCCGTGCATTACGTTTGGTGACAGAAAAAGTTATTAGACCAATCCTAAATAAATGTAACACCGTCACCACCAGGAACATATGTAGCACCGCATTATCAGTTGTAATGATTATGTACAAATGATCAGTTACAATTGCACTGAACACAGGATGTGCCTTACTCGGTGTAAATGTGCAACTGCCAATCTTTCATAACAGGCTTTTACAAATGCTCCGAATGCAACAACTGTTTAAATCCGAGCACGAAGAAAATTTCAAGGATGTGAATAGTGACAGTGAAAATAACCATCTGAATTTCTCACCGATTTCTACTACAAATTCTGGATAGCGCATGTTTGGTTATTCACTTGAAGTCTAAGAAGGCTTAATAATCACCATAGAGATCTATGCTAGCAACTTTCCCAAAACTAGTTAAAATGTGTCTGTAACTATGGGCAACCTATTTAAAGGTATTATGAGGTGGGGGTAAGTATTCAAATGACTTCATCTACTTGTATTCCAGAAACCGTTTATAAGCAATCCAGAAGTTGTAGTAGAGATCAGTGAAATTTATCGAGACATTATCTCCTTCATATTAAAACCCATTATGGTAAGGTGGTTGGGCAGCGTTGCCAGACCTCCGACTTAAAATTCTTAAGTAGGCAATTTTTCACAAGGGTATTTTGGACATAGTATATTTAATCATATTTTTACCTGATGAAACATCAATAGTACTTTAAAAACTAAGACTTTCTGCACTTTAAAAAGTACTAAGAAAGACACTATGTCGAAATATAAGTATGGGAAAAACAACAGCGTTGTATTAAAAATACTACGCCTGGCCACTCCATCGTTGGTATGGATAAGAGGGACACACCTCCATGCGGTGAGCCCTAGTTACTTATTGAGGTTTATTCCTCAATCTTAGGCCTTCAATTTGCAAAAATCTGAAGTAAAGAACATAGAATCGCACTCAAAATTAGAATAGAAAAGTATCAAATGAAATACTCATTAACAGTGTTAAAACAATTAAAAATGGCTATTTGATGCTTCATGAGACTTGCAATATTCACTTAGATGAAACCGAGGTAGCTAAAGCTTTAATTTGATAACTAACATGGACATATTTAGAATAAAAAGATCAATATCCCAACAACAGGTACACATTATAGACCACAATATTGATGACGTCATATCGAAAAACCCTTAAGGGTATGAAAAGTGTACCCGTCATATTTAGTTTCAGCACCCTCTTTTCATATAAAAACCATAAAAAAAAACATTGTATATACCGAAATTTTGGGTTAAAGTGGTTTGACCCAGGACTATAAACACCCATCCCGGCTCCACTGTGTTAAGTACCACGTGAACAATTTTCGAAAAACATTTGAACATTGTGCTGGTTAAAGCTGGAGGGTGAATTCTAATGGACAAAATTATGTGTCTTTTTAGATGTCCAGTCAGCTTTAGCAATGGTCCACATTGCACAGGAACATTGCTGTTTGCATATTAGTGTTTTCTAATCACACGTGGACATAATCCGTAATCGACGACACATAGAGGGAATGAAACATTGCTTCAACCAGCTCCGTCTTATTTTTTTCAACCTGCCCTAACCCCCCCCCCCCCTTTTAAGTAAACAAAACGCGCCTGGAATTAAAGACATCTTAACCCTTGGTTAGTCGTGCGATCTTTTGTCTCGCGGTTAGTCGCGTAGGGAACAAATGTCATTCAAATTTTCTTACATACCATTAAATTTGTGACCAAATGTCAGAGTAAATGGATATTTTTATTAATTATAAACAAAACATTATTGAACAGAATGAGGTAAAAATTAAAAAATAATTTTAAAATAACTTGGAGAAAAAAAACTAATAATAAAAAACATATTATTATTGAAATAAACTTTTTAAAGATTCAAATTTATTTTTTAAAGAGTTTTAAAACACAATAAGCATAATCACATTGAACATTGCTGATAAAATGATTGTGAAAATATAAATTTACATCTAAAATAGTATAAAAACAATTATATAAGGCAGAGAAATAGATTTTATCCCAAAAAGTCGTTCAGTCTCCTTTTCAACATCTGCACAATTTACACATATTTCAATTTGATCTAAATGAATGGTCCATGTAGACTAGACCTGTGGATCAGCTATCTAGAGGGCGCTAGGTTGGTTGGTTGTATTCAGATTATCTGGCGCCGTCAGCAACACGAGGGCTATAATGCGCTGAAACATTCGTCATTAGACAAGCCAACATACATTTACAAACACACATGCCAACACGGGACTCGAACCCGCAACCTCGCGGTCTAGAAGCTAGCTCGCTAACCACTATACCGTTTGGTCGGCAGAGGGCGCTAGGCTCCTCTGACATCCATCAAACTGTCCCATATTGGGATAAGTCACAGTGTGGACCTACGTAGTGGGTTACACTTCTCTTGTTAGGAGAATACAAATTAACAGAATTTATTCAAATTCATTGCATATATTTTGAAGGTACGTTGTAAATAAATGTACAAGTACATGACCAAAAATAAATTTTACACAATGATGATTAAAAAAGACACCAAGACTTTATGCTACTGATATAATATTATGACCATCATTTTAAAAGCAAGAAACCATTTTTCAGATCTGCTTTCACATGTCCTATTAATGATAATTTCGTTATCGATTGAGTTTAAAAACATTTCTTCTCAGTGGTCATTACAAAACTTCTATATGCTCATGAATTAATCGGGCCCAAAGACAAGTTTTAACTATGTTCAGCTTAGAAAACGATAACTCACAAGATACTTTAATAAGAGGTAAACAGATGATGAGGTGATTGTAAACTTTAAATAGTTCCGAATATTTGAGAGTCGGTATTTTATTCTATCAATATAGCAAAAAGAAAAAAAAAAGAAAAAAAAACTTAAATATTCCATCAGTATATTTAACAAATTCGTTCCTCTTTTATTCTTCGTCATCAATATTCTAACTCAAAATTTGTTCTCATACAGCATTACTTGGTATTAGAGTAGTCTTTGCACACCTGATGGCTGCGGGGTTAGCGCTCTGGTCTCACATGCCAAAGGTACCTCTTACGAATGCCGCGTTAAGCATGGATGATCGTTGTGGTTCGGTTGGTTGGTTGGTTGTTTTACATTTCCTGGCGCAAAGGCAACACTAGGGCCAAACTGCGCCGAAACCAATTATAAAAGAATAAAAAGGGAAATTAAAATACTATTTAAGTACATAGACAAGAAGATAAAAATTTAACAATAAAAAATCCGTAAATAAGGTGATAAAATCCAATTTCTAATAAAAATTCAAAAAGTTTAGGGTGAGGAGATGAATTTAAAAGCGTTGACAATGGTGGATGAGCAGAATTAAAAAGGCGAAGTCGTATGGTATTAAAAGCTGGACAAACTGATAAAATATGAACAACAGAAAAAGGAACACCACAGGAATTACAAGTGGGGGCATCTTCTGCCAGCAGAAGGTGCACATGGGTAAAACGAGTGTGGCCGATGCGTAGTCTTGTTAAAATCACCTCCCTCTTCCTATTTGGTTGAGAGAAGGTGAAACCAGTAGTTGAGGGTTGCAGAGAGTGTAACTTATTGGTGCTCTCTGTATCCCACATGGCCTGCCATGTATGGGACAGAGCGTTTGTGCACACTTTAAATATATCATCAAGGCAGAGCCAGTCGCTTTTCTCTCCCCTAACGTTTCGTGCTATTTCGTCTGCCCGCTCGTTACCCATGATCCCCACATGACCTGGGATCCAGCAAAAGAAGATGTTATAATTTTGTTGTACAAGACGTGTATAAATTTTTAAAATTTTAAGGATGAAAGGGTGAGTTTGTGACAATGGATTGCTGAGCGCGTCGACACAGCTCTTTGAGTCTGTGTAAACGATCCATTGTTTATGGACTTCTCGTAATATTTGATTCAAAGCCAGGAGAATAGCGTAGGATTCAGCGGTAAAAATAGAACTACAAGTGTGTAGTTCTTTTGATAGTGTGTTGTTATCAAAAACAACAGCTGACCCCACATGCCCCTGGCTTTTTGATCCATCTGTGTATACAGCATTAAAATTTGAAAATGTGTTTCGATGGTAATAAAATAATTGAGTAAAAGCTATGGATGGAGTATCATTTTTCTTAAAATTAGAAAAAATATTTAAAACTTTTATTTGATGAGGATGCCAGGGTGGAAAGACAGGTAAAAGAGGATGAACTTTAAAATCGTCTAAAAGATGAATTGCAAGAGTTTCCCGCGTTCTTAATGAAAATGATGCAATGCAAGCAGGACTAGCATGAAAGAGTCTACAATGAGATGGGTTAAAAACATTCTGTGAGAGTGGGTGACGAGGGTGACATTTTACTTTAAAATAATATTTTAAACAAAGCTTGTCTCTTCTCAGTTTCAAAGAATGTTCCGTACATGAGATGAGTACGCTTGGTATTGGTGATGTACGGAAGGCTCCTAATGCGATTCTGACACCTTGATGGTGAACAGGATCAAGGAGCTTTAGTGCCGATTTTGTGGCAGATCCGTACACCACCGAGCCATAATCAAGTTTGGAACGAACTAGGCATCTGTATATTCGTAACATGGAGATGGTATCCGCACCCCAGGAAGTGTTTGACAGCACCTTCAGAAGGTTCAAGGATTTAGTGCACTTGAATTTAAGATATTTAATGTGTGGCAGGAAAGTGAGCTTCGAATCGAAGATGATTCCAAGGAATTTTGTTTCTGCTACAACAGGTATCCGAATCCCATTTAAGAGAATCTCTGGGTCGTTATGAAGCTCACGTTTCCTGCAAAAGTGCATGGCCACAGTCTTTTGAGCATTGAATGTAAATCCGTTTTGGTTGGACCAGCCTGTAATCCTTCTGATGGCAAGTTGAATTTGTCTTTCAACGAGTGACATATTTATTGAGGCGCACGATATCTGAAAGTCGTCGACAAAAAGGGAACCAGACACTGCAGGTGGAAGGCAGGTCATAATGTAATTGACTTTTACGATAAATAGTGCGCAACTCAATACACTTCCCTGGGGAACGCCTTGCTCTTGAATATACTCATCAGATAAGATAGAGTTGACGCGTACTTGGAAGACTCTCCGAGAAAGGAAATTCTCAATAAAGAGTGGTAAATTTCCTCTGAGACCTAAATTATGTAGGTCTCTGAGGATACCATATCTACAAGTACGGTCATAGGCTTTCTCCGTGTCGAAAAATACAGACACCAAATGGTTCCGCTTGACAAATGCCTCCCGAATAGATGTTTCAAGGAGGACTAGATTATCAATGGTACCACGACCACGTCGGAACCCACTCTGAAATCGAGAGAGACAATTGTTTTCCTCAAGATAAATGAGAAGTCTTGAATTAACCATCTTGTCCAGCAACTTGCATAAGCAGCTGGTTAAAGCAATAGGGCGATAGCTAGAAGGACTCTTGGGATCTTTATCTGGCTTGACAATTGGGATAATAAGAGCTCGCTGCCATGATGTCGGGAACTTATTTTCACGCCAGATGCGATTAAAAAGTTTAAGTATAATCTTGAGCTGGAGTGGCTGCAGATGTTTTAGCATAATATAATGTATTTCATCGTGACCTGCGGCAGAGTTGTGAGTGGTGGAAAGAGCCTGCACCAACTCGGCCAACGTGAAATCAACATTATATTCTTCTACAAGAGTAGAAGTAAAATTTAATTTTGTACTCTCAGCTCTAATCTTATGGGAGGCAAATGGCTCTATATAATTGGAGTTACTTGAAACTTTAGCAAAGGCAGCAGCCAGAGTGTCAGCGATGTCTTTAGGGTCTGAAACTATTCCCTGATCAGTCTCTAAGATGGAAACGGACTGACTGGGATACACGCCATTGATTTTATTCACTTTGTTCCAGACCCTTTTGACTGAAGTATTAGATGTAATAGTACTGACATAATGCATCCAAGAGTCCTTCTGGCTTCGACGGCGGATTCTACGAACCTCTGCTCGAGCACATTTAAAAGCAATGAGGTTAGCTTCAGTGGGATATCACCTAAAACTACCCCAATACCTCTTTTGCTTTTTATGAGCGATATTACAATCGCGGTTCCACCAAGGTTTTGGAATTTTCGGTAGATTAGTAGACGTTACAGGTATGGAAAGTCGTGCAGCTTCTAAAATAGCCTGTGTGATAGAGTTTGTAGCTACATCGATCTCATCTTGGTTCACCATTTCATCAGTTAAATTGACAATAGACGAAAAGTGTTCCCAATCTGCGGCTTTAATAATGAATCGAGGAAGCCGGGCAGGAGGAGGAGTACCAGCTCCCAACATTTCTATGCGGATAGGAAAGTGATCGCTGTGATAGAGATCACTTCCCACATGAAAACACCATAAAGGATAAAGAGAAGGTGAACACAAGACAAGATCGATGGAGTGAAACGTCCTCGAAGGGGTGTGGAAGTATGTATGTTTCCCGTTATTTAAAAGACAAAGATTTTTGTCTTCAAGCAATTTTTCTATCTGTCTTCCACGGCCATTTATATCTAGGCTACCCCAAAGAGGATTGTGGCCATTGAAATCCCCCATGATAATAAAGGGGGATGGAAGCTGGTCACACAGCCTGTTGAGGTCTGTCTGTCTGATGTTAAGACTAGGGGGGAGATAAATCGAGCAAATTGTGATTAGTTGATGTTGCAAAGTTACTCTAACGGCAATAGCTTGTAAATTTGTAGTTAGTGGTAGCACGGTGAAAGGGTAGCTATTTGATATAAATATAGCTACACCACCACTAGCTCTGCCGCCTCCAGTATAGTCCTTGCGAAGAGGACTATACCCCCTAACAAGAGAGCTCTGAAAGGACTTCAAGAGCGTCTCCTGTAGACAGAAACAGACTGGTTGGTAATCATCTACGAGATGTTTTATATCTACCGAATTGTGGTGGAAACCGCGACAATTCCAGGATAAGAGATTGAATGTTATGTTGGTTTAAAGTCGGTCTTTTTTTCCCCTTGTTTGAGCCCCTTCCTTGGTAAAAGGTTCGAAGGGGTTTCAAGACCTAATTCAACCTCCATGTCTCCGGAATCAGAAAGCCCTGAAATGGCTTCCTCCTCTGATGATGTTTTAAGGTCAGCTGGTGTCAAATTTGCAACTTTCTGAAACAAGGATTTTAAAGGTGTTTCCGCTGTTCTTGCATTAGTTACGTGCTCTTGGTTTGTCTTAATTTTAAAAGCTTTTTGCTTTAAAGCTTCTCCTGGTTTGGTTGTTTTTTTGCTGGCAGTGTTTTTTGGTATGCTTTTTTGTGAAGTTTTTGCAGGATGTACGGGTTTAGAAGTTGAGATAATCGGAACTGTTTGAGATTGTGATGAGTTGGATTGTGTTTGCGGTAGGAAGAATTTATGAAGGTTTTCAGGTGTTAGAGTTTGGTTGGTGGGAATAGATATTAGAGTTTGAATGGCTATTTCAGATTTAGATGAAGCTACGGCTATTGAATAGCTTTTTTCTTTCGGTTCGGGAAACAGTTGACTATATAGAGTTTTGGCTTCTGGGTAGGTCACATTGTTTTTTACTTTTAATTCATGAATTTTCTTTTCTTTTATCCAGGTTTTACAAGTTTTGGAATAAGCGGGGTGCGGTCCAGAGCAATTCAAGCAAACGGGTTCTTTGGCGCAGCCTTCAGTTGGGTGTTCGTTGCTGCTACATCTTGCACAGGTTTCTATTTGTGATCTGCATGTGTTTTTTGAATGTCCATATTTTTGACATTTAAAGCATCTTAATGGACTGGGAATATATGGTCTGACGTTACAATTAAGGTAGCCTGCTTTGATTTGGGTGGGAAGTTTTGGAGTGTTAAAGGTTAAAATTATGTGCTTTGTTTTCATTATATTGCCTTCTTTCTTGATAGTTATTCTTCGCGATTTTACAACACCTTGTGAGGAGAGTTCTTCAGTGAGTTCAGAGTCTTCAATATGGAGAAGGTCGGGCTCTGATACAACACCTTGGGAAGTATTTAATGATTTATGAGAAGAAACTTGAACGTTAATTCCAGCTATTGATGTAGTGTTAAGAAGTGATTGAGCTTGTCTATTGTCTATTGCTTCTATGAATAGGTCACCAGAGCGAAGTTTTTTAATGAGTTTAGGGTCGCTACCGCAGACACCTTTGATTGCTTTTTGGATGAGGAATGGGGAAGATTTAGCAAGTAGATCGGATTCGAAGTGCATAATAAGGAAAGTAGGTACATTAGTTTCAACTGATAATTTTTTTGGTACTGTTACGTTTTCGTTTTCATTTGTCCGCTTTGTTTTGTTGAGTTGGAGATTAGGGCCTAAAGGAGGAAAAGAATCCATATTCATATTGATTAAAACTCGACGTACACTCCCGCCCACCACCGAGCCCAACAAGGGTAGCAGCCACAAAGGCCCGCTAAGGAGTAGTACGCCGAGGTCATTCTGGGTGGTAAAGGCATGGCTCCACCAGGTCAACAACCCTTTGGTACCTCAACCACCCAGTCCTAACCCTTTAGCAGTCAGCAACCTGGAGGTTCTGTTACCGCCAGCCGATTGACAGAGTCGGGCCCCACTCTGCCTCCCGTTTCGGCCGAAGCATGGTCCAAAGGGAACGCAGCAGCGCCCCCAGGAAACTAATCACCTGTCCTGAGATGGGACTCCACAGGATCCCCAGGATCCCATTTTCCGGCTTTACGGGTCACCGCACACGGCAAACGCGCAGGCCATTAAACTGGCAAAAGTAATGTAATCAAACAAACTGGGAAAATCAAACAGAGATAATGAAACCAAACACTGGAAAAAACAAAAACTCATATGGTTCAAAAACAAGATAAAATGTGAAGCACAAACACAATAAAAACAACAAAAAAGCAGTGCACAAGGTAGGGCCTTCGCAAAAAAGGAAAGAAAAGAAAAATGCTAGGGCCCAGCTAGGGTACCTCGGGTTCGCCAAGCCCGTACTCACAAAATGTGAGCCCCCGAGGGGTCGTTGTGGTTCGGAATCCACGTTAAGCTTAAAGTCACTGCCTGATTAGCTGTCACTGTGCATAAAAATAGGTCGTTGAACGTACGAAACAACTAACCTGAGTAGAGTTGTAAATCTTAGGCTCTCAATCTGTAAATGTGAGTAATTCTTTTAGTTTACCCACTAACGGAATAATTTCAGATACTAGATTCTGTCCAAGTCATTCAGTGATAGTGATTCTTGCACGGAAAAGCGTTAGGAAACAAACCATGAAATATCCAAGTAAAAGTTGTGAATAAATTAATTGCCCATTGTTTGAATTATCTAGTCTTAAATACGTAAAAAGAGCACTGAAATTCGAGAGGTATCCTCAGAAGTTGAAGCAACGTTTTCATGTCTTACGTGCATTTTTTAAAAAGTTTGTACTCTTTTCTACTCTAGTTCAGTTTCAACTGTGATCGTTCAAGAGAGCAATCAAATTCGTCTTTTCATTGTAGGACGCTTGCCGTATTTCAACGATTATATTTGCAGCATTCAAAGTAGTGTATAGAGTGAAAACATTTTAACTTTAATTCCTCTATTAACCTCTGTGTTCTATTAACCTCTAAGCTTGAACATTGTCAAGATTGGAGGTTTATAGAATACTTTTAACCTCCAACCATAAGTATTTTGATAGAGCAATAAAATATTTTTACTTATCTGCACAAAAAATGGGGGAAATGTGTATAAATCAATCAGTCGATTCCCATTGTTTTTATTAAGAGGAGTGAAATATATGTACAAGTAATTTAATGTATAATTGTTTCATGTATTTTGATTAATGTATAATATGTAATGGGAAAGAGGGACTTTAAAAATCTTTACCCTGGATATGGCATTGATTCATCGGCAGCGCGTTTCATGACGCAACTTCTAACAATTTAACAATATGAACGCTTTTTTGTGTGTGTTCACAATAGACCTTGAAAAGAATAAGAGGATGTTTGCTAAAATCCAGAAACGATCGATCTATTTTGATATATTTTCACCAAATCTTTATTTTTTACTCACAACTGTATTGTGGGAAACATTTGATTATTCGTTTAAGAAACAATTCTCAATTAATTTTTTTTTGTCATCTGAGGGTTGGTTGGTTGTTTTCAGATTATCTGGCGCCGTCAGCAACACGAGGGCTATAATGCGCCGAAACATTCGTCATTAGACAAACCAACATACATTTACAAACATCCATGCCAAACACGGGACTCGAACCCGCAACCTCGTGGTCTAGAAGCTAGCACGCTAACCACTATACCGTTTGGTCGGCGTTTGTCATCTGAGGGCACCGAGCGAAGTTCATAGGGCTCACCTGAATATGTCCAGATATTCCGGTGGGCCAGGCCGAGCCTGGACTAGACCCATTTATCACATTTTCAGTATTATTTCCAATTCAAAAAAATATAAATGAATTCATGTAAAAAAAATTGCATAATTTTTTTTATTGCTGAGAAATAATGTGTCAGTCAAATCATATAAAAAATTACATGCCCCTCACGAAACATAAAAACTATAAGAATATAATAAAAAATCTTTTAGATTCCTTACCAAAATTGGCGTGGGGGACAAACGTCAACCAAATAGGTTCTGTGTCTCTCGAGTTCACGCATGGAACTGAATGAATACACGGAGACAAACGTCAAGGTTATACAGAAAGGTACTGGGACGGGCTTTGATCATGGTTGGTTGGTTGTATTCAGATTATCTGGCGCCGTCAGCAACACGAGGGCTATAATGCGCCGAAACATTCGTCATTAGACAAACCAACATACATTTACAAACACCCATGCCAACACGGGACTCGAACCCGCAACCTCGCGGTCTAGAAGCTAGCACGCTAACCACTATACCGTTTGGTCGGCGGGCTTTGATCATGAGTTCGCACTTTGGGCGTTCTTCATTTGTTTAGCTTGGTCTTCAGGACATTTTTCAGTAAAAAAAAAAGATTTTCTATTTTTTTGGTACTGATATCGTTTTCCATTTCTAGTCCTCAATTGACAAAACAATTTTTGTGGGGTACGTTTGTCAACCGCGTGACTAACCAAGGGTTAAACTCCAAAACTGAACTGCTTTCAGAACCTGTAGACGGAATGAATATTCGAGATTGAGTGGTTTTAAATTCCTGGCAGCCGCGTAGAGAGTTTTCATGGAATTTTCTTTAATACTATATACGAATGTAAGGTAATTAAGTCCAATTTGGAGTTCAGATTGGTTGAATCAAAGAATCTTCGGCACAAGAACTACACGAGGGCTATACTGCGTCAGAACATCATTAGATAAAATTTAACACGTGGTTATGTAAGTAAACATTTTGGTAATTTTATATAAATGCACGCGGTTGAAAAGAAAGCCTTCCCCCACCCGACTGTGTTTCATTTGGCTAAGGCGTCGGTTGGTTGGTTGTATTCAGATTATCTGGCGCCGTCAGCAACACGAGGGCTATAATGCGCCGAAACATTCGTCATTAAACAAGCCAACATACATTTACAAACACCCAAGACAATACGGGACTCGAACCCGCAACCTCGCGGTCTAGAAGCCAGCACGCTAACCACTATACCGTTTGGTCGGCGCTAAGGCGTCGGTCATTTGATCGAAGATCGTGAGATCGACCCAGTGGGCTGCAGTAATAATGACGTAGAAAATTACTGGTATTGGTAGCTACTGCACGTTAAATCCTTTGAAACAGCAGTGTCTACTCATTGGTGTTGAGTGAGTGCAAATAGAAAAGTACAAGTTCACATGTCCTCTTATCAAACATGGACCGCGTAGGTGTTGAGATAGGAGATGTGCAGCACTTTTTTGCCGGTTGGCAAACTACAGCGAGTCGCCTAGTAATTTTAAATTTTCTTAATGTTCACTTAATAATTATATGTTAATATAATTGGTAACACTTTGAGATAAGCTAAAACAAGCTAATCACTAAGCGATGTAAAAAAACGTTTACTTAAAATTCCGACAGCAGAGATCATTAGAACTTAATTGTGTTCTCGATAATCTGGATTAGTCAAGTTACCTATAGAAAAAAACCGGTTCAAATTGTTTCAGTAGGTATAAAATTATGATCATATTCCTTAAGGGATGAATAATAGGGAGGAAATTACTAAATTTCAATAAGCTAGTTACTTTCCACTTGTTTCAAAGACCAAGTGTGCAAAGCGTCATGTGGTATCGTGGTCGAGTAAAAATTTCATTTTGAACGAAAACAAAACACATTTATTTTAAGAACTTCACAAGGAGCAGGTGTTAGTGTTCCATTTCTGAATCGTCTCTCCTTTCTCGTCTCTCACAGGAGACTAATCAAAAAACAACATAAAAAATACAATCTTCAAATAACTGTTTTGTGGCGCCCTCTATATTTTACAACAGCAATTAACAGTTACAATACGTTACAGCTATTAATTCCTCCCCTCACAGAAAACTTTTCTCTAAGAGAAAAAGGGAGAAAAGTTTGAAATATATTTACAACAAAGGAACATAATCATAATAGCATAAAGAATATGTAAAAATATAAATATGATCAATAAACCAAATGTACAAAAAAATACTAATAAAAGGAATACGTTTAATTTAAAACTACTCGGATTAGCATTTTTGTTTAGTTTGCCTGCTCGGTGAAAGACATTAAAATTAAATGGTTGAAGTGCTAAGGCCCAACGCATTAAACGTGAATTTGAACTAGCATTTGTTCGTAACCATGTTAATGGGTTATGATCAGTTTGCACCACAAATTTCTGTCCATCCAAATAATAATAATAAAATTTTTTTAGCGCTTTGTAACAGAGGCGGTTCCATGGGGGGGGGGGGGGCTATAGCCCCCCCCCCCCCCATGAGGGTGAAACTTACACTGGATAAAATGGTTTTCATAACAACCCTGCCCCCTTTCATAACAACCCCCCACCTAAGATTTTAGATTTTTTTTTTTTTAATGTATTTCTAGATACAAATATTTAAGAAAAAGTTTAATTTCCGATCAGAAAATCTCATTTTTGCCCCCCCCCCCCCCTAGAATTATATGAAATGACGCGTCTGCCTTTCTCCCCCCAATTCTCCGTAAAAGGTAAAAGAATGTCGTAGTTTTCGACGTTTGGTCCAAGTGCCCTGTTAATAGGTAACCAAAGTACCCATAGACTAAGAATAAATTAACTAGACCAAGTCTGTATGGCAAAACCTAATAATACGAACAGCGCGGTCACGTGACGACAGCCTTCAAAACGGAACTGGAGAAAAATTCTTTCATTTACTTCAAGGTTAAACAATTGAAAGCTGAAGACTATTTTCTTGAATGCCGAAAAAATGCCAGAATACTATACTGGATTTGGATGCAAAATTGATTTTGAAATAGGGGATTCAATAACCTTTCACAGTCATGTCATTTTTTAAAAATTATCTTAATAATTTTATTTTTTTAAGACTTATAAAAGTTAGTTTGTATTTTGCTTTCTGACATAGCTGCCTTTAATTGGTAATAATGGTCTTTATCATTTACTTACTTCTGAAAATTGTAATTGATAATGAAATGAAAATGAAAGTCTAGACTAATGTTTTATAATATTTTGAAAAGGGTAGAAATGGTTTTTAAAAGGCATTGGAATTAGTCACGTCACGTGTTCCGTCTTGGTAACACCCTCTCTTAATAACAGATATTGGAGCGTCCTGTCTATTTTATTATTCGTTTATGAAAGTACCAAACGAGCACGAACAGGTTTTAAAACTAGTTCAGAAGACATTCCAGAACATCCTTGTTCTTCCTATTGTATTGTGTGTCTTTGACTCGTACCAGCCTGGAATTTTTACTGGTCTCCCTATACCAGTTTATAGTTGTGCATAGTACGCTATCAAAATGAAGCGACATTTAACCGATTATTTCGGGAAAAAAGAGAGCAGCGCTAAAAGCCATTGTAAAGAGCTAGATGTTGGAAATTTGGAATCGAAGTCAGAAAGTGCGATAAAAGCCTATGATCCTGGCAAGATAAATCTTCCGGTAAGCTTTACACATAAATATTTATTTTTATGTGTCGTTCAGTTCCAAAGCCAGACAACTGCAGTTTTTCGAAAAATGCATTTTTGAATTTTTTTGCAAGTAACTTAATTGTACATGCAAGTAATTTAATATATAGGATAATAAAAACAAAAACGATATCTATTATACTCTGTTACAAAAAAAATAAAAAATTACGTATATACTCGTAGTGATTATCAAATTAATCAATTTCTATATTTATATATAGGATACATATGAAAAATCACATGATCCCTGTGATATAGGAAGAGCCGTGAAAGAAGTTTTAACAGATGATGAGAAACTAAAATTACTAAAAAATACTTGGATACCTCCAACAACATTTCCTTTTCCAGAACTAGTAGAAGGGAAACTGAAACGGAAATTTAATCATGATTGGCTAAAAAAATACAAGTGGCTAGCATATAGCCAAATGCTAGGCGGTGGACTTTGCACCCAATGCGTTCTCTTTGCTCCTTCAGGTGCTGGTATCGGATCTCAGGTAAAATATTTGATTTTCTTTTCTTATGCATTTCATTGTAACTTGTGTGATATTTTCATTTGTATGAAATGGTTAATGTTTTAACGATTATATCAACAACCAACTGATTGGTCGTTATCGTCGAATATTGTTCCTTAGATATTAAAAAAAAATTGGGTACAATTAAAAATAAATGATTTAAGATTAATTTAAGAATAAAAATTTCAAATGCATTTCTGACTTTAATATTTCAAAACTTTAATAATTGTTTTTTTAATACTTTAAAAAGTTATAGCCTAAATTCGCCCAATTTATATTGAAATTATTAAAATTTTGACTCCATATTTTATTTTATTACTCTTGAAGTTGTCAATAAAAATTAACGAAATTGTAAGTGACCCGTAAATAATGTACAAAATTTATGGAACATTTTGTGTAATACTATTTTGAAAGTGTAAAGGTACTGTGTAACAGCAAAACTGGCCAGCTCCACAATTTTGCGAAACGCGTTCTTTGCAATTTTTGCGGAAGGCTTACCTATATTGTCGGCATTTTAAGAAATAAAGTTAATACTAATGCGAAACAAATCAATTTAAACTTTCAACTTCTAAATCTTTATTAAAATCCTTTTTTTATACTACTAAACCGGGTGCTTTACTTTAACGACCGAAATGTTCAATTAGTTAGAAAAACTATGTATCCTAAAATATGTATAAATATAAATTTAACAAGCGTGTACATTTTTTAGGCTCTCAAAACACTGGTAAAAGAACCGTTAGCCAAATATAAAAAAGCCACCGAAGATCTACGTAAGCATGAAAATACTAAGTACCACAAATTCTCCATGGAAAAAGCAGTAGAATTTACAAAAGTAATGGAATCAAGCAAGAAAAGCATTGACGTTGTTTTAGATTCCGAAACATCGGCCATTATTGAGGATAATCGAAAACGATTGAGGCCTATAGTAAAAACTATAGTATTTTGTGCTAGGAACAATTTGCCCTTAAGAGGACATCGTGATCACGGTTTGATTTCACAATTAAAAGAAGAAAGTAATGAGGATCTTCTGGTTGGAAAGCATGGAGTTTTCCAAAGCCTTTTGGCTTTTCGTGTGGATGCTGGGGACGAAGACCTCAAGCGACATTTCGCAATTTGCAAGCGTAACAGTGCAATGATTAGCAACACAGTCCAAAATGAAATTATAGACTGTATCGGAGAAACTTTTCGTTCTTCAATATCAGAAGATGTTAAAAGATCAAAATTTTTCAGTATAATGTGCGATGAAACAACAGATGTCAGCACCAAGGAACAGATGACATTTTGTGTTAGGTACATAGATACCCAATCTTTCGTTACCAAAGAAGAATTTGTTGGTTTTACAGAAATGACAGAGACAACTGGTGTTGCTATAAAAGAAGCAATCGATAAAGAGTTGGATGCCTTGGGCTTAACAAAAGAACACCTTTGCGGCCAAGGGTATGATGGGGGTTCTAACATGGCTGGAAAGTTTAAAGGAGTGCAAGCCCTGATATCAAACGAGCAACCCATGGCTATTTACAGTCACTGTTTCAGCCACTCCTTGAATTTGGTTATTTCAAAATCGTGTGACATTCCTGCCATACGAAACATGTTAGGAACCGTAGGAGCGGTAACAACTTTTCTTTCTGCTTCTGCTCTACGAAAAAATGCTCTAGAGGAAGTAATTAATCAACTTCCAGAAATAAAGAAGAAAAGTTTAAAGGTGATGTGCCCCACTAGATGGGTAGAGCGACACGATAGCTTAATTAGATTTAAAGAGTTATTTCTCCCTATTGTAACACTGCTTGATCAGCTTTCAACTTCACCAGATACCAACTCGGAAACATCAAGCAAAGCTTCTATGCTCAGTTCGGCTATTCAAAAAGGAGAATTCATCATAGCCTTGGAAACAACTTGCATGGCAATAACTCTAAGGCTAAGTGAGCAACTACAAAATCCACAATTAGATTTTGGAAATGCCCTGCAAAATATAAACTGCATATTAGAGGTTTTCAGAAATCTACGAAGAACTGTGGATGTCGAATTCGGTAGTATTTTCGAAGACGCTTTGCAAAAAGCAAGCGAAATCGAATGCGAAATACGCATACCAAGAAAATGCTTTCGACAGACTCATCGAGAAAATACTGATGCTTCAAATCCCGAGGAGTATTACAGACGAATGGTTTTTTACCGTTGGTAGACCATTTGATTCAAGAACTGGAATCGAGATTTTCCCAACGATTGGTGGATATATTACCTTTAGAAGGCCTTGTTCCAAAAAATATTTTGAAGTACGAAGAAGAAGAAATCCTCAAGGCTGCAAAAAATTACCAGCAGTACCTAGATGGCTCTGAGCTTATACTAAAGTCAGAAATAAAGCTATGGAAAAACAAATGGGATAGTGAGATTGAGCCGCCTTATACAGCAGTTAAGGCCCTGAAGAAGTGCGATCAACAATTTTTCCCCAACATTTTTATTCTTCTACAGATATTTGGAACAATCCCCGTTACAACAAGCACACCCGAAAGGAGCTTCTCCACATTACAACGGATTAAAACATATTTAAGAAGCACCATGGGCCAGGCAAGATTAAACGGACTAGCACTGGCAAATATTCAAAAGGATAGAAAAATCTCCATAGAAGACGTCATTAACATCTTCAGTCGCAAAAAAGCAAGACGAATGAAAATTGCAAATTGGAATGTCTAAAATCACAGACACAGACTCTACAAAATTTGATGTTTTGTTTTTGTATTAATGTATCGAGAAAAACAACTCAATTTTAACTAAGGTCATCCACCTAGACTATTGCTTTAAAAAAATCACCATTTTGAATAATTAATTAAAATAATTATTTGCACTTAATTACTCAAATATAATTAAAGTTAATTAAATAATTGCCACACTGTATATTAATGTACTATTTCTTGATTGCGATAAAATCTAATTGACCACAACAGTAGCTCTAATTAATTTTGCTTTCTCATTACGGAACATTTTTGCATGCTGTAGCCCCTCCCTTGTGATTTGCCTAGAACCGCCACTGCTTTGTAACATTCAGGAGTCCAGATGATCTCCCGCTTTCTTACTTTTCCCTTAAGTGCATCAGTCAAAGGGGCAGCTATAACTGAAAACATAGGAATATAGCGGCTATAGTAACCAACAACTCCCAGGAAGGCTCTGACGGCTGTTTTCATTTTAGGCACAGGGAAATTTGTAAAGGCTTCGATTTTAATCTCCGAGGGGTTTACTTGATGAATTTGAGTTTCATCTTTCTTTCCATGTAATTCTACAAGGTAGTTTGTTTCAAATTTTTTTCCTGAAATAGTTCCTGGACCAGGCCAATGAGGAGCGATCTTGTTTGCCTTGGAAGTGGCCACTACGAGAACCAAATCTCCTTCTTGAAATTCCCTCTTGATTGCTCTTTCATCATACCATGTCTTGTTCTTGAGCTGTGCAGCTTCCATGTTTTCTACTGCTACTTCTTGACATTGCTTCAATCTGTTGATTAAAGAAAATACATATTCAGTCACAGGGCTCTCTTCCTCTTCAGGATCCATCCAGTGTTCGAACAGTAAGGTTAACAGTGTTCGTAAGTTTTTCCCATGAACGAGTTCAGCAGGAGTAAATCCTGTAGCTGCATGTGTTACAGTTCGAAGAGCAAAGAGTGCAGGACAGATCACCTGTTCCCAATCTGCTTCGGCTTCAAGGCACAAAACTCTTAGAATTCGTTTGATTGTTCTATGGAATCTTTCGACAGGATTGCTCTGTGGGTGATACACTGAACTGTGTACTACTTTAATCCCAGTGTTTTCTAGAAAGGTTGTGGTAAGTTCACTCATAAATGAAGTCCCTTGATCACATTGAAGTTGTTTAGGAAACCCCATTCTACTGAAAATTTGCATCAAAGCATCAATTACTGATGTAGAAGTGATATCGGCCACAGGAATGGCATCAGGGTACTTTGATGATAGGCACATAGCAGTGATTAGGTAACGTTTTCCACCTGTGGATACTGGAAGGGGTCCAACCGCATCAACATTAATTTTGGAGAAAACTTCTTGTATAACTGGAAATAATTTCATAGGAGCCTTCTTTCGGTCATTTGGCTTCCCTACACGCTGGCACTTATCACAGCTGCGAACGTAGCCTTCAATTTCTTTATAACAGTTAGGCCAAAAAAAATATCTGGAAAGAATATCTTTGGTCTTTGTAACTCCTAAATGACCTGATGTACCCTCATGGCATAGAGCCTTTAAACGTTCTTTAAATTTTTCTGGAACAAGCAGCAAAAACCTCTCATTTCCTGTTTTATCAATCCTCCTTTTTATCAAAAGATTATTCTTACTGATGAGTATATCACTTGACGATCCTTCTTTATTGGTTTTAGAAGCTTCTTCCCAAAACGGCTGTACCTCTGGGCTTTCTCTTTGAGCCATAGCAAAATCAGAAGGTTTCACTTCCAGGAGTGAAAGTGCAGGTTCCTGTTGAACTTGAACTGGGGGTAACATGATCTCGTTATCCTTACTAAGATTTAGCACTGAACTTTCCGGTGTAGAAACTTCATCTGCTTCGGCGTCTTCTCCTTTTCCTAGATCAGCTTCAGCTTCTTTCTCTCGGTTGGCGATTTCCTTCAACCTTCGCTGAGCTCTGGTTTGGATGGCGTTAACTTCTTCAGGATTAATTCCAATTTATTTCCTTCTACCTTCAAGCAATGCAGCAGTTCGATTTCCTAACAGATATCTGCCTTGATCCAATGGGTTCTGAATCACAGCTGCTTTTGTGAGAATATTCCCCAACTCACATTCTATCTCTACTTCAGCAATCGGTAGGCAGGACATACTTTCATCCAGAAGATGCCGCACCCAAACTTGTTCTCCAGTCATCATATCTGAAGTAACATACTTCTGGCAGATCACATCAATAGTTGAACCAGTGTCTCTGAGAATAGACATGTCTGTCCCATTCACTTTTCCAGACAGGATAAAAGGATTCAATAACTTGTCCTCTGAACTGAAAGTTATTCTATTTATAGAAGCAGTTGTTGATTTCTTCTTTAATTCAGGACAATTTGGTCTCAAATGCTGAGTTGAGTCGCATTCATAACAACGTAATTGCCTTCGTGTTTCCATATTTTGTTCATTCCTGGAATTTCTTTTAATCTCTGGACTACCTTGAGCTTGATTTCTGAAGGGAGTAGAGTTTTCTATTTTGGCTTTGGAATCAACTGGAAGTTTTGTTCGCCACTTAGGAATATTCTTTTCCCCATTTCTCTCGGGAATTTTTCTCTTAAAGTTCCCATGAACGTTGTCATAAGCATCAAGTTTTGAAGCTAATTCTATAGGAGAAGTTATGTTTCCCCATTCTTCCACGAAATGATCCTTCACTTCGTTAGGCACACGACGCTTCAACTGGTCCACCACCATAAGACCCAAAAGTTGTTCGTAAGTAGTTATTTCTAAGCCAGTCACCCATTCTTGACAGTAATTGTGGAGTTCATATGCAAAGTCACTCCATGTAGATTCTGCATTTTTTTGGTGTCGAACAAACATCTGCCTAAATCTCTCTGGACTTAACTTAAATCTCTTAAGAAGCAGCTTTTTAACATGGTCATATTCTTTTGCCAATTCAGATGGCTCACGGGCAATCAATTGGGTTATGTCAGATGGTAACAGTCCTATCAGATGAGATACCCAATCCGTCGATGGGATCCCAGCCCATTCTGCTTGCCTTTCAAAGAGTAGCAAATACAGACTGATGTCGGTTTGTTTATCATCAAACTTTTGCATGAGGTGTCGAAGCTCAACTCTTGATCTTTGCGGATCATTTTGCATAACTATAGGTCCTCTTTCCGATTCCAACTGGAGTTTTTGCAGCTCGTATTCTTGTTGTAGTTTTAATCTTTCTTGTTCTTGTTCAAACTTTTCTTTTTCAAGTTCACGTTGCAATTTCAGTCTCTCTTGTTCTTGTTCGACTCTTTCTTTTTCATGTTCACGTTGCAATTTCAGTCTCTCTTGTTCTTTTTCGAATCTTTCTTTTTGTAGTTCTGCTTCCTCACGTTCTTTCCTACTCTCCATTATTACAATTATCTGTTCCTTAACGTAATCTTCGTCATAGTTAACACTTGTAGTGATTAATTTCTTAAGATCTACCAGTTTAAGACCAGGTGTTACTCTTTCACCTAACTCTTCTGCTAACACCCTCAAATCTTCTTTCTTAGCACGACCCAAAAAAGACATTTTTAAATGTAATAATTTACTGGAGAGTTTATATATTCTTCACCCAACACAGAACACCCTCAAATTTATAATTATTCTTGTAAATTATAATATAAATTTTATACTACTTAACCACTACAAAATATTCAAGTATGAAAATTTATCATAGAACAGGAACATAAATGTTTTAAAAAGAATTCAACATTTTTACCACTTAATTTCAGCAATTGCAATTTTTAAAACTCAATTCAAATTAATTGCATCTAATTTAAGTATATAGCAATCACATTTTTAAAAGAGATCATGAAATAAAATATTCAGAAATAAACTTCAGATCAAGAACAAAAAAATCTAGAACTAGACTTCACTTAAAACCAACTCTTTTACAACTTGTAACTAAAATTAGATTCAAATTACTTTTGTTTTAGTAATTTCCAATTCTTTGAAACGTTAGCACAAACCCAAAGCATTGGTTATAACTGGTACCTAAATAAGTGTTCTTGTTACAAGAATCTTACCAGATATTATATTATGGTATATATAATTATAGTAGCACAAATAATTAAATATAGCATTAAATTCATACCATGTTAAAAGAAGACCTTCAAAAGATATAAATTCAAATACTATCATTATTTAAATGCATGTACCAGATACTAAACAAAACTAGTTTTAAATAAATTTCAAAGAACTTAAAATCAACTATGAAGCTGAAAATCACAAAATACAATTATTTTCACTTTAATTGTAATTATATCCGAGGGCCGGATAATACCTTTTATTTTTTTCACCAGAAAATGGACTTGCTCCACCACCAGTTTTAAAATCACTCTTGATCTACGATGAGTAAATAATTATAACTCACGTCAGATGAGGCAAATTAATCACTTGAATACTGCACACAAATGATATATGTACACACTACACAAGTAATCATTACATTATTTTCATTTGAAATATTGCACACAAATGAAACTAGAACCTTTCTCGGAACCGAAACTAAACACCTCTTGAATAACTCAACCACTAAATACCAACCACAAATTAGCACTTTCGATAAATTACACTTGAATTACAAACATTGAAACTCGCAACGTATCACCAATCTTGAAGTATTGCACTCCATTTAACCACTTTGAAAACAGAACTTATGATTCACGAAGCACTAAACACGAACACCACTCTTGAATCAAAACACAACAAAATCTTCAGGATGAAGTATCCTTTTCTCTTCTCAGGACAGGATGTCACTGGCGATCTTCAGGACGAAGAAAAATTATCAATCTGGACGGATGTCCATCAAAATCTGTAGAAACAGAACTTGTCATTCACTAATGCTGACAACGAAACACAAACACCACTCTTAAAAGAAAAAACACAATATCTTCAGGATGAAGGGGTTATTCTTTTCTCAGGACAGGATGTCACTGGTGATCTTCAGGACGAAGAAAAATTATCAATCTGGACGGATGTCCATCAAAATCTGTAGACCGGATGTCCACACTGAATCGAGGCTTTTCAGTTAATTTAATAAGCAAATTGCAATGCTTACCATTCTACACGACGAGTGTCCATACTCGGACATTTATAGGTTTCAGCAAACACAAGAAATATATAAGCAAGGCTTGCTTAATATTCCACACGATGGATGTCCATCAGGTACTCTTCGCGCCAAAATAACGGTCGTTATTCATTTCGTCGTTAAAATAAAACTTACAGTTCTTTTTCAAAACAACGGTTGTTTCAGGTTCAAAAATCGCACCGCTGGAACCAATCTATGCTGTGGTATCGTGGTCGAGTAAAAATTTCATTTTGAACGAAAACAAAACACATTTATTTTAAGAACTTCACAAGGAGCAGGTGTTAGTGTTCCATTTCTGAATCGTCTCTCCTCTCTCGTCTCTCACAGGAGACTAATCAAAAAACAACATAAAAAATACAATCTTCAAATAACTGTTTTGTGGCGCCCTCTATATTTTACAACAGCAATTAACAGTTACAATACGTTACAGTCATCAAGATCGGAATAAAAACGTAGCTTTCCTATAAAACACATGCGCACATACACGCGTACATAAGTACGCACTTCTTTATATATGAGCCGCTTGATTTAAAAAAAAAGAGACAATCTTGTACAAAACCACTTCCTTTTTCATCTTTTACGATATTATAAAGGTAGACACACCGTTTTGTGTTAATCAGCTGTATTTTCCATTCATAGTCACTTTATAGTAGAGGAGCAAAAATTCCGTTAAAAGGCGACTTCTGTGCAGAAGACCCTTTTTAACATCAATTTCGCTGTTCTCCGCTAAAGAGCGTGACGTGTGCACACCTCCGCTTATCATATCTCCAACGTTATCAATCTTTAAAAATTTTATATGTTGGTCCCTCACACACTACAGTTTTATGGTATACTCTTTGGTTGAAATCGTATCATAGGTAACACCGGAAATTTGAAACTTTCAAGTAGCTTTTACGGGCAAGTAGGTTAGGAAGATTACATTTTCCAAAGTAACATAACAGTATCTATTGTTCGCATTAGTATGTTTTTGGTGTCAAATTAAACATATTTTAAAGTAAAATAGTATCCTTTAACTATATTTAAGATTAAGGGATTTATACATCGCTCAAAAATTTCAATATAACAACAGAAAAGATAAACTGACCTTAGAATTAGATTTTTTTTTTTTTTTTTAAATCCTGTGGGATGGAGGAGAGCGATTACGGAGAATAATTTTCGTTCGCGAAACTCACACACACAAAATAATAATAATAATAATAATAATAAATAGGCTAAGGGCCTACAGTTCACCCTGGGCCTTAAATCCGAGCCCATTACAAGATCATTTTTTTTATTATTATTTCAGTTTTATAAAACATCAATACATCAATACAACTGAACAACATCAGCATACTCAATCTCTTTTTATACAAGCATTCGGGGCAGGTGTATGCCCACACAATGCCTTTCCTTAGCATGCCGCCAACCAAATGGTATAGTGGTTAGCGTGCTAGCTTCTAGACCGCGAGGTTGCGGGTTCGAGTCCCGTGTAAGGCATGGGTATTTGTAAATGTATGTTGGCTTGTCAAATGACGAATGTTTCGGCGCATTATAGCCCTCGAGTTGCTGACTGCGCCAGATAATCTGAAAACAACCAACAACCAACCTTAGCATGCCCAAACATTAGGTAGGGATAGACACCGGATCACACTTTTGACCAATTGAAAATAATACCCTTGGGCTAAAGTTATATTAAAAAATGATCAACAGAATGTGATACCACTGATGGTACATCCGGTATCATCAACGGTCGAATTTCTTGAAGATGAGACCAGCGACACGCAACATGCTTTAGCTATCTTGAAAAATGAACAATTGGAAATGGTATCACCGACGGTACACTCGGTACCACCAATGATTATAATACTTCAAGAAGAGTTCAACGACACACAATATGCCATACGTATCTTGAAAAATGACAAACCGGAAAGGGTACCACCAACGGTACACTCGGTACCACCAACATGCTGTACTCTTCTACGACATCCAATATGTCATAGCTATTTTGATTAACAGATCTGCAGAGCGTAGTGCTTCCCTTGCACGATGAAAAGTTTCAACAATACGACCAGCGTAGAGCTGTTTGGTCCTTGCACAATGAAAAAGCAGTCAGTAGGGAACTTGCACAATGAAAAGTTTCAACGGTACGACCAGCGTAGTGCTACACGCAAACTTGTTCATCCAACTTCCTGCATCGTGATTTGGCAGCGGCTAACGTTGATTGAAGCCTTTTTTGCCATACCTTTGAAAAGTGCGGACGGAACACACTTTTGACCAAACGGCCAAGGATTAAGAAAAGAAAAAAAAAGAAGAAAAAAAAAGAAAAAATCATTGCAGTCCAAGGACTTCTAGAAGAACAATTATGTCTCAAGTTAAATGGATAACATTGGGAAAACTTTGAAGTATTTTGAAGAGAAACAACTGCCCTTCTGGCAAGAGGTCCAAATCTTCACACTGAGATAGATCTTCAAGTGACCATCGAGTATGAGAATACAATGTGTTATCACAACTTTTCTCTATTATTCATTTTTAATTTTTTTTTCTAAAAACGAGATAACTTTTAAATTTGATTATGTTGGTTGGTTGTATTCAGATTATCTGGCGCCGTCAGCAACACGAGGGCTATAATGCGCCGAAACATTTCGTCATTTAACAATCCAACATACATTTACAAACACCCATGCCAACACGGGACTCGAACCCGCAACCTCGCGGTCTGGGAGCCAGCACGCTAACCACTATACCGTTTGGTCGGCTTGATTATGTTGAAGTTAGTTCAAGAATTGGAATGAACTAGAAATTAATATTTGCTTAGTTTTATTTAAGTTTATTGATATTCTTGCTTTTAATATCTTTTTTTGTAAAATTCAGCAAGATTTATACCGTTCGCTTTTAAAAGCGGACTTTTACAAAAACTGCCCTTGTCAATGGGTACATTTTTTATTGTAAAATACACTAGAGGTTTTTTATAACCCAAGCGTTTGTATCCTTCTCCTGTAAAAATTATCTCCTTGGAAATGTTAGAAGTCTCCTTTTGAAACCAATTGATTCATATCTATATATGTCTGTCCGTCTGAACTTTATACAATTCCACAATTTTGCACCTAGAGGTTCGAAATTTGGTACATAGAAGCTTTAGTACATGGAGATTGTAGAGAACAACTATTAAATTCAATTAAATTTGCTTTCATTAAAATTTAATGACATAAAAAATATTATTGGAATGGCAACGATATTTTTTCTTTACATCAGAACAAAACCAAAAGTTATTTTAATGTGTCCCCCTTATTTTTATGATTATTTTTATGTATTACAATCGCCTGTCCGATAAGTGGTTCCAATTTTATTTTAATATTCCAATATATTTACTGTAAATTGACGTGCTGCGCATGCACGGTTTGTAGAGTAATGCATTACTAATAGTATTCTGAATGTCAACTTAACGACTAAGATTATTGAAATTCACCGAAAACTTTCAAATCATTTCAACATTTGTTAATTTTTCCTCTTATTTCCATGCAAGTATGTATTCGCTTCCTTTATCTAGGATATCAAAATTCCTTCTTTGGATTGTTTTTATTTTTAGTATAGTGTTTTTGTACTGTGTATCCAAGTTCCATATTATTTAATCTAAATTTGAATACATTTTTTTGTATTATATATGTTTTGTTATTTACACCAGGCTATTTTACAATTTACACCAGAAGCATAGTATTTCATTTGCGATTTTATATCTTTGATATTTTATTTTGGTCTTGATTAAGAAGTTGGTAAGGAGCCGGGCTTGAACTACATTTTTCTCTGTAAACTAAATTTTTTTTGAAGATTACATACATTTTGGTTCAGATGTAGTAGAAGACATTTCTTTGGCACTATTTTCTTTGGTACTTTTTTGCAGATAAATACGGTTTATCGCAATGGTTTTTACTTTCAATTATACTTTAATTTTATTATTATTTATATTTTAACTTAAGTTGGCACAAATACGTTAGCCGGGTACCAGATAAAAATCGCCAAAAAGAAAACATAAGTAATCCAAACTAACAACTTTAAAATAATTTGCAATTGATATATTTAGAATTGGCGATACATTTACGTGCCATTTCAATGGGTAAACAATTAGGTTTGACGCCAACTGGTAACCGCCTAACGGAAAAGAACCCTTAATAATTTATATTTTAACTTAATTTTATGATTATTAATGTGTTAATTTCTTTTAGCTATCGTGTTTTTGATTTTGCGACTTTTTCTATTCGTTAAATGAAAAAAATCGCCAAATGCCTTATACTGCATCTGTTCCACTTTTTCTTAAATATAAACTTCTACGTCTTTCAACGGGTCCCCAGCAGCGCGGGACCACACTGCTAGTAGACAATTAAATGCAGCCGTTAAAATACGGACATTTGGAAAATCGGGTTTTTGATAGTTTCGCTTCACCCTACTACACACACACAACAATGAGATATTTTGCTATATCCTCTAGAGACCAGGCGTCCACTTAAATGGACACACTTTTGAATTTTCTACACAATAAGTTTTTTTTTTAAGGTCAATTATTTTCATGTTATTTGATCTCCAAAAATGGGAAACACACCAAAAAAACGTGAAAAAATACATGCTCAGGTCTCTAGAGGATATGAAGTTCGTTATTTCTTCTTGACACTGGTAGATTAGGTTTCTCTTTAGTCAATAATATGTCTTGATTTCCTTGTCACTTATTAGATATATTATCTCTTTTTGATCTCTTGATCTTTTTGATCGATAATACGGAATTATAGTAGATGATCTGATAATGTTTTTTTTTTTTTTTTTTTTTTTAAATTTTTTTATCATTTTTTTATTTCAAGAAAAGCATTTTCTGAACGAGTACAATTAAGTCCCGTAGGTGTAGGAACATGAGAATCCTCTCTCTCTTCCAAGTGATTGAATTGGACGATGGTATTTTTACTCAGAATTTCTGTAACTATCATTTAAACTCCTGGCCCTTTTGGTGGTCGCACGATATAGTCTCGATATACATACTAGGGTGGATCGAAAATTTTACCTTTTTAACGAATTTTGTAAAATGGGTAGAGCCTGTATATGTTGAATGTTGCCTTTATTATTATTAAAAAAAAAAAAAAAAATAACAATAATTTCTAAAGTGATATCTTCTGCTGCCCTAATGACCTTGAAATATCAATGTTTGCATAAAAATACATATATTTCATATCTTCTATTACCAGATACTTATCGGTGATAATGATAAGCCTGATTGAAAAATATGTTGTTATGAAAATGTAATATTAATATAAAAGAGAAAAATGGTCATTATTTATACATTCAATTTTGCGCCAACGAAATACAAATAAGAGAATTTTATAAGATTGCATACGAAAATTATGCATGAAATTGCAAGCAGTTTGCAAAATTAATAATAATTACTATTATGTGTTCATCAATTCAGTGTCACTGAACTAACTTTTAATTGAATGAACAAAACATAAAATAATTATATGCATTTACAGTTTAATTTCCTTTTTTGTATTGAATATCTTCATTTTATTTCTTAAATTAATTGTTACATATATCAAACTATCTCTGTTGTTTTCTACACATACACTTCCTGCCACTTCTGTTACCACTTTTACATATCTCTCGGTAACCTGAGTGTGAAAAGTGATGATAGAAATGTTGATCCATACATCTCTATCGTCAATCTTCATCTGCAAAAAATCTTCAAAAGTCTATCGTGGAATATTTCCCAAAAGTGGTGAACAAATTCTGATGATATTTTGCCAGTTTATCGAGTTTATATAATCATCTGCAGCAAAATTTATTTCCAGAACTTTACAGAGTAATCTATTTCTGTTGAATTTATTGCTGCAAGAATTCTCCAGTATGTAAGCTCACAAATAGACTCTCTATCATCTGTAATTTTTGAAAGTAACAGTTTTTCAGTAAGTGCGTAGAGAGAATTCCTTTTAATTACTACATCCACTATGTTCACCAAGTTAGGATCAAGATACCTGGAATACGCAACCATTTTTCACAAATGCCATTAACCTTCTTAGCAAGACCACTTTGTTTTTATGCTAAACCAAACAAGTGCAAAAAGTATTAATAGATTCTTTGAAGGATTCTCGTATACCATGTAAAGACGTTTTAACCTCGTTGCTGTTGTAAGCCAGTATTGGTAATTTTTTGCAATGCTGTATCGCTTTTCCTATAACACCGGCGAGCTTTCAGCCTTGTTGTTACCCCATCAAGTGCCTGCAGAAGATGACACAACGGAAGTTTATTAATATATGTAACATGGGGGGGGGGGGGCATATTAACCACTGAAGTGGCCTTCCGAGGAGGTTTTCAAGTAATCTTATTGCACCTGCATTTGCTCCTGTATTCACATTTATGCCATATCACATCCAACAGCATGAAAATGTTCCAAGGATGTTTTATGTTGTGAACAAAAATTCAAAATCCCTTCCTTTAAAGCATGAGAGGTGCAAATGCCATATATATTTAGAAGAAAGCTCTTGAACTAAAGTTGTGTGTTCTTCCTTAACAATTCTAAAGCCTTACTAGCAACCTTTTTTTCTGACTTCATTGTCATGTCTTTCCTTCCTTCAAAAAATAATGTAATCAGTTGATGATAAATTGGAATAATATCACTAGCATCTTTTCTAACCCTATGCCTCTCCCTTCGAACTTTACTTCTGTCGACGATTTTTATTTTGTCATTCTCATTAATTATATTGGTATCTTGTAGAACTGCACTGGCAAGTTTCGCAGCACTTCTATTCAGATACCCCATGTGTCTGCAGAATTCGATAGACATGGGCCATGTCTATCGAATTCTGCAGCAAAATTTTTCAAATGAATTCTCATTTGAGTTATTGATTTACTTTGGTTGGTTGGAGTCAATTAAGATGAGAGCAAGGAGTTATAACTATCGCTGATATCCAAATCAGTAGTTTCCTTTTCTTCATAAATAGGAAAAACAATAGTATCGCTTTTCTACCAAACATAATTTTGTGAAATTGAAATTAAAAATAAAAATTACTACTAAGTATCTAAATACAAAATTTTAATACATTAGTAAATTTGTGTATATTAATTTTAATTTTATATAATAATATTTATGTATTAATTTTTATCATTAATAATTCAACTATTACTAAATATTTATTATTTTTATTTAATTAATGTAATGTACAGGTGGTGTAATGTAAAGGAGGCTTTGGGGTAGCACAAAACTTTGAACTAGAGGTTTGAATTATTTTATACTTCATTATAACAACAAAATGCAACTTTCTAACATACAGGCTAATCGAAATTCAAAAATTAATTTTTTCGACCCACCTTAATGCATACGCGCCAACGTTATCACAGGTAAAACGCTGATTTTATCATATGCAAGTGAAAAAACACATAAAAATCTATTTCTCTGCAAAAAAATTGTGCGAAACAAAAATGTCCTAATTAAAATGTTTAATTCCTTTTTTTTTTTTTTTTTATAGAGTAAGATTTTCCATTTCGTTCTGTAAGCTAAGACCACCATCTCAGGGAGATTACTGACATTTGGATTGTCTATTTACATTTTCATCAAAATAATCAAAAATACATATGAGTGCTTTTGAATGATGCATTAGAAAAATGAATAATCAAAGGATACATATGAATGCTTTTCACAATACGTTAAACATTTACTAGAACCAACAAAAAAACTCAAAATATAAATTTAATTCAATGAAAAATATTATCTGTACTATTATGCATAGTTCCTTAGCTACAAACTTTCACTATTATAATTTGTAATGAAGCTTCCATTTTTCATAAAGTTTGCTATTGGCATACCAAAAAGTCAACGCCTTCATAATCATTCGCGTCAGGAAGGCCAAATCATAGTTTTTTGTTTCAAACTTGTTCCCAGCGAGTCTTAGAGAAAATGTGTAAACAATGTCCCCCCCCCCCCCCTCATCATTTAAGCAAATACCTTTAATTTAAATCAAACAAAGACTATGACCTTTCCCAAAAGTTTTTTTTTAATGAGTGTGAATATCCAAGGGTTTCCTCAAAACATTGGGGGGGGGGGGGGGATCTGAATATTGGAGGAACGTTTATGCCTATGCTTGCTTCGATTGTCGAATTGCCAATAAAAAGGTAAAAACAGTTAATGTCAAGAAAACTCTCACCGGTGTGATAGCTTTCGGGTTTTTCTCCCAAACGCGGTCAGTTTCCCTTTGTATGATCTTTCGGAGCCGTCCACTTTCTCATAGATATAAATCTAACGTTGTTACGGCTCAGTATAGAACTTTAGTAGATTTTGCGCTAGAAACTCTACTATACAACCGACCAGCTTTCAAACGAGCAATATGTTTTTCCATTTTGAACTGAAACTCATTCTTTCTAGCCTTCGTGGCTCGGTTGGTAGAGCTTCGGAAAACATAGCGGGAGGTTGCGAGATCGAAGTCCACTAACTCCGAAATCTCAGATTTATTTAATTTATTTATTATTTTTATAGAACTTTTTAGAAGGAATCTAGGAAGTTCGTCCATTTTATTTATGCAAATTCTATTGTTCTGAATCTTATACTTCCTATTTGGAAGATTCTTAAAATGTATATATGTTGATGCTCCCTGAGTTGGGGAAATAAAGTCTTGAGTTTACTTGCAGATTGTTTATTCGTTTCCTTTGATAACGTATTTTACGCTACAGTTTGGTGGAGGCGCTGGGTGCATAACCAGTTAAGACGGAAGAGCTATCCTATTCAAGGAAACCCTCTTGAGTTTGACCCTTTAGAGGATTCTAGTAGAGGCACAAAAGTGATGCCCGATGAAAAGGACATTGTGCCGAAGCTCCCAGTTGAGACCAGCTCTGTTTCGTTTAGTACTATTCCTATGCCTATCCTGGCATACCAGTTGCCCAGAAATCTGTGTATCTTCTCTGGTGAAGACCAACAAGATGCTAGCAGATGGCTCAAATTTTACGAGTGTGTCGCTATCTATAACCACTGAGACGAACAGATATGCTTAGTGAATGTCATTTTTTATCTTACCGGAACAGCTCAGCAATGGTTTGATAACAATGAGCAACACGTTTTTTCGAGCAGATGATCTAAAGCACCAGGCTGAGAAACTGCTGAATACACGGGCGCAGCAAAGTGGTGAGACGTCTGAATCATACAGTTGCCCAGAAATCTGTGTATCTTCTCTGGTGAAAGATCTTGGATGTATATCCAAGACGTACTTTCTATGTGTCAAAAAATTGACCCCACTATGGCAGAAGCATATAAAGTGGCCCACCTTATGAAGGGAATTGCAGAAGACATATACCAGGTTATGCTGGTTCAGGACTATGAGAACTGGGATGTTTTTGTGAAACGATGCAGTCAGATAGAAAGCCTTCGACAAAGATATATCTCTAGACCGAAATTCCAAATGCTACCCAATGTCGCTAATTGGCAGCCGAAACAGACATCGGCGACATATGATCGCTAATTCGTACCATTGTTAGGCAAGAGCTTTAACAGATAATGCCGGGAGTAAAAGATTTCATGAACGATGAAAATAAATCGCTGCCTGAAGTTACATCTATGGTCCGAGAAGAAGTTATGGGTGCTCTTACAACACTCACAAGTCCAAGAAGACACAGTATTCCTATCCAACATTCAATTCCAACTAGGCGACAGACAGGATGTAAGGTCAGAAATAACACTATTCCACAACGTTAGACAGATCTGTGTAGAACTGCCAATAATATGCCCCTCTACTACCATTGCGGACGCCCGGGACACGTTTTGAGATACTGCAGGGAAAGACTTCAAATATTTGCCGGGGCAAGAGCCAATCTGACATACAGCCCTCGGTGAGACGAAACTGAATCGGTTAATAGCTTTGACGACAGTTTGCGCAGCCCGAATCCTCAGTCTTTAGAAGCAGTTCACCGTATCCCCCACGCTCCTTCAACCTCGAACAGTCACAATCACCATCACGCCGCTCCAGCCGTTCTCCACGCCGATCAAATGAGAAAAACTAACTCAGGCGACCTATGCATGAAGTAAGGCCGCTGTTGAAAGTATTAATCCTCCGACTTACACTACAACCAAGTTGAAAAGAAGTGCCACCTATTTTACAGTAAATGGGCAGTTATAAAAGCTCTCGTTGATTCAGGTGCCGATTATTCCATCATATCTGAAGAATTGCGCAGACAATTGAAGGCTCTTATGTTGATTGAGAATGGACCTATATTTAAAACTGCCTGTGGAAAACCTGTAGTCACCTTAGGATTCTGTGTACTAAAAATCAACTTGAACGGGACCGTTAACCATTTGAATTCCTGGTGTTTTCGCAGTATAGCCACCAAATGATACTGGGATGGGACTTTTGCAGTGCCACTTATGCAGTCATAGATTGCGGAAACGAAAAGCTCTAACTTTCAGAAATCCTTCCAGATAACTTCGGGTTAAATAAAGCCAATTTATCCTTATTTGCCGCAACGGATTTCTCAATTGAAGCAATTTCAGCAAAACAAATACGGACAATCAATCCTGAAATTCAAGACGAAGATAAAGCTATGATTTTTGGAAATAAAACTCTCATATACGAAAGAGGTCTATACCAACTTCAGTTATCAACTTTGAGAGTGGCAGTTGTAAAGTGTGGATAACAAATTGCTCTCGAAACACCCAACTTATACCAAAAGGAATTAACGTGGTCTGCTTAATGATAATCACAAATGACGACATCTACTCATTGAATGAGAAACACGAGAAGGTTCCAATATATGTAAGTCGATACAGCGGTTGGCTCGTGAAAAATTAAAAGAAATATTAGACATGGAGCTGACCACTGATGAAGAAGACGAGCTATTGATCTTGCTGGAAGAATTAAGCAACATCATCGATGTTAATAAGAAATCGAGAAAATTCAAATGTAATGCCGCGACGCATAAAATAGACACTGGTAACAGCGCTCCAATCAAGCAAAGACCTTACCGTATCTCAGCTACTGAGAGAAGTGTGATCGGGGACGAAATTCAACGGATGCTGAAAGAAGACGTGATACAACCATCAGACATTCCATGGTCATCCCCAGTTGTACTTGTGAAAAAGAAGATTGGTGAATGGTGTTTTTGTATCGATTATAGAAAACTGAACAAGATCACTACAAACGATGTCTATCTACTACCACGTACTGATAAGGATTTGGACTGGCTAGATGGCGCCAAAGTGTTCTCTATGATGGACTTAAAGTCGGGCTATTGGCAAATAGAGGTTGATGATAAAGATAAAGAAAAGACAGCCTTTGTTACGTCGGATAGTCTTTGTGAATTTAAAATCATGGCGTTCGGCTTAAACAACGCGCCGGCTACATTCGAACGGATGATGGACACAGTGTTAGGAGGTCTCAAGTGGAATATCTCTCTTTGATATCTAGATAGCATAATCGTGTATGCACTACATTTCCAGGAACACCAAATTCGTTTGAGGAAAAGTTTGAAATGTATCTACGAAGCAGATCTCGTAGGTAGATAAGCAGATAAAGGCCGTAATCAAAACTGGAGAGTTTTGATTATTGCCTTTATCTACTCATCTTTTACTTCTCTTTTCAATAATATGTGACAGATGCAAGAAAGGGGATTTCATCACTGTGTCCAACAGCACATCTAAAAGGAGTTTTCTTGAGATGGTAACGGATGCCAAAGTTATGAAATGAAAAAGGGTGTGCTGTATAAGAGGAATTATGACCCTATGCGACAGCAATGACTCTTAGTGATCCCAAAACAACTACGAATCGATATTTTAAAGAGTCTTCATCATGCGCCAACTGCCGGTCATCTCGGATTCGCCGAACAAGGAGGAAATATTACTGGCCAGGCGTATACAGGAATACATGCCGATATGTGTCACATTGTCGAGAATGTCAAAGGCGGAAATCTCCACCTTAACGTCTGCCTGGGAAACTTCCCCCAATAAAGCTACCTGACGTACCATTTACCAAGCTAGGAATAGATGTACTTGGACGCTTTCCAATCACTCGGAACGGAAACCGATATATTATTGTTTGCACAGATTACCTTACGCGATTCACTGTCACTAAACAATTACCAACCGCTGAGGCCACCGAAATAGCTAAATTCATAGTTGAGGAAATAATACTAAAGCATTTTGCTCCCAAAGAAATGGTAAGTGATCGAGGACGTTCCTTCTTATCCAATATTGTAAAGGACATTAATCGTTTGTGTCAGACGCCTCATCTTCTAACCACTGCCTACCATCCACAAACCAATGGTTTGACAGAGCGATTTAACAAAACTGTGACAGACATGCTGTCCATTTAAGTAGAAGTCGAGCAACAAAATTGGGACACCATTTTACTCTTTATAACTTTCGCTTACAACTCGTCGAAACAAGATATTACGGGATTTAGTCCATTCTTTCTCGTCCATGGTAGAGAAATCGAAACCCTCCTAGACGTAATTTTTCCCCACAATACAGAAAATCCCAATGATAATTACGTGCAATATCTTATTACGAGTGCCGAGGAAGCTAGGCAGCTTGCAAAAATCCACATTCTCGACGCGCAAGCAAATGATAAACGCCGATACTACAAGAGACATTGATGAGTCAGCTACAATAGAGGAGATGAGTCGGCTACAATAGTTTGAATCTTTACCGCAGTGCGAAAGGTTGGACTGTCAGAAAAGCTTCTCAGACGTTACTTCGGTCCCTATCGAATGACACGACGAATATCTGACGTAACATACGAAGTAGAGAGCATGGAAGAGAGAAGCAGACTACAAAAACAAAAAGACACAGTACACGTCCCAAGGTTAAACCTTATCTTGATTCCAAGAAAAAATTACAACCCACTGACACCGAAATTACAAATTTATTTCGTTTATTTATTTATTGTTTCTAATATTGCTTCTAGAACTTTCTTGAAGGAATCTAGGAAGTTTGTCCATTGTATATACGTATGATAATTCTATTGTTCTGATTCTTATACTTCCTGTTTGGAAGATCCTTAAAATGTATGCAAGTTGATGCTCCCTGAGTTCGGGGAATAAAGTCTTGAGTTTACATGTGGATTGTTTATTCGTTTCCTACATTAATCTGCCAGGGAAAAACTATATCATGCAAATGCATAATTGTGAGTGTATTCTATGATCTTGCACCTCTATACCACTGTTGAAATTGAAATTTTTTTAAATTAATATTTTCAATTTTAATGGAAAATTTAATCAACATAGAAGTTATATAACACAGAAACATGCAAAACAAGTGATTAACTTTTCTACGACTTTAATGTTTGAAATTTTTTATATCAATAAAAATCCCAGTGTATTTGGCGAATGACTCGTAATGAAGTGTACATTTGAACTTTATATCTGTAGTATTTAGATGTTTTTAGTTCTCCATTCATATAAATTCAGACTAGAGGACTAACACAAATCAGACATAATAAAATTAGAACATTAAAAATCTTTTACTACTGCAGGTGTGTAAATATTTGAAATAATGGTGTGTATGTGAAATTGTTAAACTTAATAAAAATGTTTTTGTGCACTCGATTCTGTTTGTAAGTCACTTCTGGCATTAACTGTGTAACAAAAAAAGTAATGGTTTGTTGCGTGTTTCTATGATAAAATTTAACGACAGGATAAATAACTTCCAAAACTACTTAATCCATCAACTTGGTATTTTGATTTTGGATATCTTGTCAACATTGATTGATGAAAAAGGAACTTATTTAATTCTTTTTCTATTTAAATAAGATTTTCAGAACCTGTGTTTATGATCTAATTAAAAACTTTAATGAATGCTTTTACTTTACAAAAGTTAGTAATGTTACATGTTATGTAATAATGAAGGTTAAAGAAAAAAGTGCTAGTTATTTTATAGAGCTTGCTTAGTTCAATTTTTACGAATATGTTTTCAGCCTCCTTCACATTTCTGCCATGTTTGTTTAATACGAAATTATACTTTATTCTTGTATCTCGTATTTTGCTCCATTCTCTACTTTTAGTAAAACAATGAGAGTTTTTGAATTTACTTACGTAACTTTATGGATTTCGTGATTACATACTTAGTTTCAATTATTACGTGCTGATTAGTGTTCTTTTGAGTAGAAACTTTTGATAGAAAACTTTTATCTGTTAATATCATAGTACATTTTACATTAAAGGGTCACTGTAACGTAGAGCTTGCACTTATACAATGCAGACATTTTTTCAGTTATTCAATTCAAAAATGAAACGAAACACATATTTAATGATCCTTTAATCTCATACACTATAGAAATTATACGCTAAAATCATTCGAATTGTTGAAGCAAAATTTTAACTTTTGTTAAACGATCAAATGTGTTGGAGGATGAAACATTTTATGTAAAAAAAATTCGATGAACTTGTTTATTTTCTTGCAAGGCATTTAAAAATATAAAGACCATGTTTGAAAAAAGTAACAATCAAGCCAATATTATCAATTTTTATCATAATAGGTTATTTAATTGGTAAACTTTTATTTAAATGCGAAAAACTAAAATGTCTTTCACCAGTGGTTTCTGGATTTTTCCTTGATTTTTTTACTTTCTCCTTTGTTTAAATGTATTGTTAAAATTAAATTTAGTTTGATTTTTTACTTTCCTCTCTAGTTGTGGTAATCGACTGGTTTCTTTGTCGAATATCATGATAGAGTTGCATACTTTTATATTTTAATATTTTAATTACAGTTCTGTTATATATAACATTTGTTGTAAATTTGGAAATAATTGTGAAAATATTTTTCAATTTATAAGAAGTTAAAATGTGTAATATATAAATGTTTTGTAAAGTAGAGACTCCTATTTTTAAACGATTTTGGATTAAGTTTAAGTATTTAGTAAAATGCTTAGACACCCCAGCCGATCGTCCAATAAAAATTCTCAAAAGCATTGTTAAAAAATAAACCAAGAGTCAAGTTAAAATAAGTTATTCATGCCAATTTTCTTATTACAGTCTTTCAGGGAAACTTTGAGCCATAGGGTGTAACTTTGCTCCACATCCTAGTTTTCAGTATATTTGGTTTTACAGAACTGCTCATGGTCCAGTGCTGCAAACTGATGGAAAGATTGTGAAACTGGCTTTTTGCTCTATAGGCAAATTGGCAAAATAGTTCATAATTTATTTGCCCATTCAGTTGTTTTTCTGAACTACTGTTTGCAAGTTCTATTTTAATGCTGATTTGAAGTTGATGTAAATTAATTAATATATGCAAAAAAGTATCAACTTATCACTTTATCAGCTATATAATTTTCTGGAAATAGTGAAATTAATAGCTAATGGTTATTTATTTGCTAACATTTGGTAAAAAGCAAAAAACCAAGGTATTATCTTTTTACCACAAATTCAGTATAACTTTAAACCGGTTCAAAGTTAGGCTGATGTCAGTGTGTATTCTATACACTGCACATATAATCCATATTTTATTCCTATTTGTATTTGTTTTTAGATACATTTATATACATACGAATGCCACTTAATTTATGTTATATAAATATATTGAGAGTGAATTCAAAAATTACCTAAAATATTAAAAATAATGATCTAGAAGTCGACCACAGAGCTAAAATAAAATCTTCCCACCAGTAAATACTGGAAAAAGCGTTTCAGTTGAGGAAGTGAAATATTTCTATGAAAACAATTGTGGTATGAAAAATCAGACGTGTTTAAATATCTATAAAAAATTACTATTCCAGCTAGAACATAAGGAATTTTCCAAATCAATGATTCTTTGTTTGGTGTAAAACTATTAAGCTAAAGAATACCAAAATGAAATATAATCAAATTTAAACTTTGTTTTTATTAAATCCTTTATATTAACTTCGATTTTGTGTGTTGATGGTGGGAAAATCGGTAGAGGCCTAATTAACACCTTTGCCCTTCATCCAATTAAAGCAACTTGGTGTTATTTTAGAAATTTGGTGTTCTCCTCTAGCAAAATGTGTGGACAAATCCTCTGCAGTTTTAAACGTTGGTGAACAATTTTCTTCTGGGCAAAATACCAGAGTTATAAATTTATGGCTGAGTGATATTGTCTTTGTCTTTAGGGTTTGGTGTGACTTGTGCCAGGAATTGCTTGCATGGGTAATGAGGAATTCACAGTTGAAATCCAAGATAGTGTCCCCCCCCCCCCCACCAAATGGAGAATATCATAAAAGAGATAAAGCTAATTGCTGATCAGGACTGCGGATATAAAATTCAGCCTCATTCTTTTTACGCTGCCCTGCATCATAAACGGTTTGACATCGGTAAACTGTTAGAAGATTGTGGGGACTATTTAATATGAGATTTTTTCACCAGATAGGAGTTGAAGAATTCAAGTGGATTGCTTGATGATATCGACACAGTGCACCGAAGCTCAGTTTTCTTTGGTCCTTTGTTACTTTTTGGAGCCGATTCAGTCAAAGTTCCTACCATAAAAGACATGCTACAAGCAATTGTTATAAACATGAGGAAGTGTGAAGTGAAAACAGATGAATTTTTGAAAACACGATTGAAAACAGTATGTAAGGATGGGGTGCAAAAAAAAAAAAAAATCATTTATTTTTTTTCTATTCAACTTGCCTCAATAAAGTTTGATTTCTCATTAAATACACTGCCGACCAAACGGTATAGTGGATAGCGTGCTAGCTTCTAGACTGCGAGGTTGCTGATTCGAGTCCCGTGTTAGGCATGGGTGTTTGTAAATGTATGTTGACTTGTCTAATGACGAATGTTTCGGCGCATTATAGCCCTCTTGTTGCTGACGGCGCAAGATAATCTGAAAACAACCAAACAACTCTTTAAATACCATAAAAGAGTTTAAATAGTCTCAGTGTTGTGTCAATATATTATTCCCGCAGCAAGATATACGAGCTCAAATTTGTGTCAAATTCGGAGATTTTTCGATTTTTGCACCAAATAACTTCCAATATGCTCAACTTGCTTCAATGTTATATGTATTAATAAATATTACTAATATGGTTCGATCCAATGACAACTTGTTTGCAGTGGCAAATCAAACGCGCAAGATATAATTCAGACTTGAAGATGGTAAAAAACATGAAAACCTGGACATTTTGTGTCCTTGAATGACCTTGCGCAATTGACTTTCCATGAACTTTTTATATTTTTCATAAAGGTCTATTCTAGTATATTCCATAACAGAAGAAATGCAGGCGGCAAGTTGTTTGTGAAGTTTTTTATAGATAAAAATATTTTTCATGTTTCACAAAAACACCAATTTTTTCATTTTTAAAGGTGATCTTTGACAGGCTATAGAATGTGAACGGTACAACTACGGAACAAATAATTTCAGATTTATATATATATATATATATATATATATATATATATATATATATATATAAGGCGACGCGTTGCTGTTAATCTACCTGTTTATTGGCGCCTCATCTATAATTTTCAAGACGTTTCAATTGCCCTCTTAAAGACGAAAGGAAATATATATTAAGCTCTAATTTTGCGAAGTTTATAATAAGGTGATGTTGAGCCATTGTAAGCGAGGCTGAATCCTACTAATTAAAAGAAGTTATTAAAACTTACCTGCGAGTTTCGCCCTCTCATTGACAAGCAATTGATAGTAATAGAAGAAACTCAGCTTCCTACGCAGAGTTTTAAAAATAACACCAAACACTTTATCTAAACCTTTTTCATATTTAGAATTATACAGAATCTCTGACACTTTTCAAACATTATCTCATTCACAATGAAAAATGACTGTTGGTGATAAACTATTTATTCTTTAAAAAATACAATGGTGCAATATATCCAAACTGTGCTTCCTGGTTTGAAATACTATCTTGCCATCATTTGAAGAAATTTTCAACTGGTGGTCAAATAAGAAGTTGTTGTATGAACCTTGTTTCCCAATACTTAGGGAAGGTCTCTAACCTGCGATTTCAGCTTGTTTGGGAAAGTCTTTCACTTTGAGCCAGTAACTTAACAGGGGTGACAGTTAAATGTTTCGGGTAGGGGTGATCGTAGTAGCTACCTTCCCCATTAATTGGGTTAATACTTCCCGTTAAAATAATTTTTTAAGTAATTTTAACAAAGCTGATCACTTATTAAATATCGTCAAAAAATGAAGATTTCCTTTTATTGATTGTAAATTATTTTTATGTCTATGGTCAGAGTTTTTATACAACTTAAACTTTGTTCAGAAACTAAGGTTTTCTATGCATATCATATTAGAGCTTAATTGTTTAATTTTTTTAATTGATTGAGAAATCAAAGATATAGAGCTTTATTAGAGCAGTGCGAAGAAGTCTAGTTTTAAAATAGGTTGTCTAATTTTAAATGTTTAAAACAAATGAAATTATAGATAGGAGCTATCAAATGAATTATTTGTAACAAAACGTTTTTCCCAATGGAGATATATTCTAACTCTCTAACTTATTAGTCGATACAATTCTCGATCGTTTTCTTATTTTTAGAATACGTAATATAAAAACGAATCGTAACAAATTTTATGACTTTGTGCATTATAAAATAATTTCTTGAAAAAAGTACAAGAGCAGTAAAAAATACTTCATAATAAAAATTATGATATCATACTAGGGTCAAACTCTCCATCCCTTTCCCCTTGAATAAACATATGTCATATCGTGAAATAAGGAGAACTTTACAACTGTTATGAAGCTACTATCAATTCTTATTAGTTAGGAAATAAATCTTTTGATGGCATAGAGTAATTAGTTTTATTTTAGTGCAACCTTCGCTCAACCATCAACTTTCCAAGCTGTGCTGACAAAGTTTGAAGAAAGTCTTAAAACATTAAGCAGTTTTTTAACGATGTTTTTCTGTTTCATTACATTTTATTACTTACTATTTGCTTTTTAAGTGTTAAGGTTGCAAAAAATGTAGGGTAACTGGATGTAACTTAGAGATTTTTTTTATTAGGTGTTCATGGCACTGGTTCAATAAAATTGGAGTTTTCCAATGAATGAACACTAAATTAACAGTTATTTGTTTAAATGAAAAAGTTGAAAGAATGAAGATATCGACAAAACTTTTAACGTTCATTAACTCTTACCTTACATCACATCAGGATTCCCGTTTTTTAAATCAATGAATTGGTTGATTGATCACAATATCTTTTTTCCTTAATATCTCTGGCCGACCAAACGTGGTTAGCGTGCTGGCTTCTAGACCGAGAGGTTGTGGGCTCGAGTACCGTGTTAGGCATGGGTGTTTGAAAATGTATGGTGGTTTGTCAAATGACGAAATGTTTCGGCGCATTATAGCCCTCGTGTTGCTGACGGCGCCAGATAATCTGAATACAACCAACCTTAATATCTCTGACTAGTTTACCCAAATTAGAACTTTATATTTGAAAATTATTTTGGCTAGTGTATTGACAATTTTTTTTAACAAAAGTAACGTCTCAACTAATTTAAACTCTCCCATAAAATTTGAAAACGTATTGTATATCGATGTTTATATGCATTTTATTTGCTTCGTGTATTTTCAACTAACTTGTCAAATATTACTCTAACTTTACAGAAACTGAAATATTGTTTTAGTTATCTTCTGATTCAAAATAGAGTTTTTCTAGTATTTTAAAGGCATTACGTTTTAAAGTTGTAGGTATAATAACTTTTATAGTACTCTTTATTGTTTTATGCTATAATAATCTATTTATTATACTATGTGAACTTAATATTTGAAGTGTTTTAACTTACGTAAATACTGTATTTAATGTTTCAAAGCAGCATTCATGATCGATAACTAACTCTACTGCTTGCCTTGTTCATCATAAAAACGGACATGCCTACTTCATTGTTGAAAATGTTGTTAATAGCCCCTTTTTATTAAATTCGGTCAAACATCGTTTCAAAGATGAAAAGGTGTTCCATTATATTGATATACAGTTGTAAATGGAAGAACCACATAATAGAAGTACATTATTCACCCTAGCAATTCTAAGTGTTATTATGTACAATTCTTCTTAACGTTAAAGGAGGTTCTTCTGAGATGATACACTAAAAAAAGAAGTGACTGGACTTCACACTGCTTGGAAGACAATCGCTATTTTTTTTTAAGATTGCCTTAACTTACAGCTGCTGATTTAATGTAAATAAATCTTGCAGCAGAAACTACACTACAGTTGGAAGTTTTATATATATTTTTTTATATATATTAGTTTTATATATATATATATATATATATATATATATATATATATATATATATATATATATATATATATATGAAATTGATTTATGAACTAACACTATTTTCGCCAGATATCGCTTAGTATTAAATGCTATTGATTCGAATTTTGTACGTTGTATATTCAGAGCATAATAAAGGATTTGCACACATAAAAATTAAAAAAAAAATTATTATAGTAAATAAAAATATATCTATTTATCGTTTTTAAGCAACTCAAATGGTGGAAATTGATTTATGAACTCGAATTTATTTTGAACTCAGGTACCAAATATTTTAACTAGCTCTTCATTTGAACATCAGGGGGAGCTTACTATCAATGTTTATAAATAAGATCAACGCCTACTTCGTTGAAATTTATCTGTTTTAGTCACGTTTTACGAAATGGGTAAGCGTGCGGGACTGTCTGAAGCCGAAAAGGTAAAAATTGACACTTATATACTATGTAACAAATCTGTAAGAGAAATCAGCAAATTAATAAAAAGAACAATAAATGTAATCTATAATATTAAAACAAGCTGTGTGTTTGTCTGTCTGTGGCTCTATGGATCTATAGAAACCTACTTGAAATTGGAGTAGAAATCTGAAATTTTCAACATAAGTAGTTTTAATCTCCTAATTTTATGCATCACAAACAGAATTTTAAAATTTTAATTAGTTCTTTTTTAATTAATTAATAAATATGTTACAAAACGATTACTAATAGGGCTACAGCTCTGAAATTTTCAATATAAGTAGTTTTGGTCTTTTAATCGGACTTTTAAAAAACAGAAATTTAAATTTTTATTTTGTTCTTTTTTAATTAATTTTTTTTAATTAATTAATAAACATTTTACAAAACGATTACTAATAGAGCTACAGCTCTGAAATTTTTAACATAAGTAGTTTTGGACTTTTAAAAAACAGAATTTAAAATTTTTCTTTTTTAATTAATTTTGTTTAATTAATTAACAAATATTTTACAAAACGATTTGTAATTGCGCTGCATTTCTGAAATTTCAACACAAGTAGTTTTGGCCTTCTAATTAGACTGACAAAAATAATGTTAAAATTTTAATTTGTTTTTCAATTATTTTTTTTACAAAAAGTGACTTCGAATAGGCCTAGATCTCTGAAAATTTCAACATAAGTAGTTTTAACCTCTAATTTTGCTTTCCACAAACCCGTGTTAAAATAATCTTAAAGGGGTGTTGTATTATTGTATTAAAGGGGAATTTTATTTTTTTTCTTGACAAGAGAGAGGCTTCCAATATTAAGTCTTTACGTAGCAATTAGATTTTAGTGAGTGAAGCGAGCTTATGCTTAGCAAGCAATGAACCTTTTAACGAGTGAAATAAGCCTGTGTTTATGTGTCCATGAACTTTTCAGCGAACGAAGCGAGCTCGATTTTACGTAGCGATGAACCTTCCTGCGAGCGAAGCGCCAAAAACTGGGTCTTGTACACGAATGACAGATTTCCGTATGGCGAGGCCTCACAGCTAGCTAAAATATTGCTCATGTTAAAATTTCGTAGTGAAGCACGGGTATTTAGCTAGTATATAAATATTTGAAGAACCCTTCTGATTACGGCAAAAACTTCGATAAGAAAGGTAACCCTCGTTTAAGCACGAGGGACAAAAGCAGGATTGTTCGACTTGCATCCCAAATAGGTTACAGTTCAAGGCGAATTTGTAATGAACCATCACTTCCTGTAACTCCCAGAAGAGTAAGACAAATATTGAAATCGTTGTCAATCTTGAAATGGTCCAAAATGATGGTTGGTCCGAAGTTGACTCTGCACCACAAGACAAGAACATGCGATTAAAATATTGTGATAACTGCATGGAAATGGGCTGCTTTGGCTTCAAGTCTTTCGAACCCATCAACGCAACAATATTATGATTTCCTGATTTCTATTATGAAGTATTTTACTGTATGCTGTTAAGAAATTATTTCATAATCACAAAATCGTACAATTTGTTGCAATTCGTAACGAATTTTTGGATTTTGTAACTCACGAAATTTGACGATCTGAAAATAAAATAATCAGTGGCATATGCACTTACATGGTGACCTAAAAATATATACACTGCAAAAATTTGTTTTACCAAGCATTCTAAAGAATTTTGATAAAGATGACGAGTTTAATTTCAACACAAAGGAGTACCTCCAAATTTTCGTCATAATGTAAGAGCATATCTTATCAACTTCCAAATAGATGCTCAGGTAAATTGTGTATACATTTTTTGGGGCACCCTATATATAAATTCATAGATAGTGTCGTTGATGAAGAAGTTCAATACGCACTAAATTTTTCGGATTTTATCAGATCGTTTATTTAAAATTTCTGGTACTTACATATCCAGTTGACTAATTTTCTCAAAACCGAAACTCGCTAATATACAGATTTAGAGCTCTGATAAAGGTGAAAATCCAACAAACCATGCGAAAACTTAACGACTGAAATCCTCTCTTTTTTTTTGCTTTGGTAAAGATGCACTGAAGCTTCTGTTTTTGGCGACAGTTTTGGATTTGCCAAAGAAGGTCAACATGATAATACGTTAGATCAAAATCCTTTTAAGACGAATCCTTTATTGGTTCATACTAAATTTATTTACCGAAGAGTCACGAGCATTATCTTTTGTTTTTATGGTGTTCATTTTGTATTAATTATGTTAAAACCCGAATTTTCGTTAAATTCAAAGACCTATATGATTCAACGGATACCCATCAACGCGGATCCACACAGCTAGTTATTTAGAAGTAATAAATATCCGGCAAAACAAAATTTTTAAAAAAATGCTCTTCTATACCCACTCACTGAGCATGGTGCTTGATCGGATATTATTATAGTAAAACAATCTTTGTATTTGGACAGTAATTTTAAAGAAATTACTTTTACCGCAGTCGGCAATATTGTGACCATTTTAGAAATTATCTTTACAAACTGAATTAAAAGTCTAATCAATAAGTAGTTGAATTTTAGATTCTAATTATTAACGACAGGCTCGAAGTTTGAATTAATTTCTTAAAACCCAATATATTTTTTCACTGGTCAATGACCCAAAAGTTGTTTGATTATCTTCAACTAATTTGATCTGCATTGAAAATGAAAAAATATTTTTAATTTGCAAAACTTTAATGTTAGATAATAATCTAGAAAGTGTTTTTCCCCCCTTTTTTTCTCTTTTTGCATTAGACAACTTGTCTGATTCTCCTTAAATTTGAAAGCTGTGAGCGAGGCATAAGGTGATGGATTCCACCAAGACATCAAATAGATGGAGAGAAAGTGTCAGGGAAGATTGAATGGAGCAATGATAGCCGTGTACTGTTGGATGAGTAAATGTGGAACCTAATAAGAACCCATTTTTACTCTCTTCACTGCCACCAAGTTGAGAATTGCGTTTTTCTATCTGTTGTCAAAATGACATAAGCAAGGCCAAAAAAGAAGTATGAAAGTTTTAATCTCCAAGATTATGATAGCCTATATAAGTGATTTATTGCAACTCGGCTTACTAGATTCCATAATAAATATTTTTACAACCTCGGAGCAGAAAATCAAAATTGTGTCTATGACGCATTTCCAGCATTGACGTTATTAGATTTATGACATTTGATTTATTAGTTTTTTGTCGTTATTACTCGTAGATGAACTATAGTGAATGGTTTTCGGAATCAATTCATGCGGACGTCGTCGAATGTTTTAAAAAACTATTTCCTTAATTTTCTAGATTCTGCTTTTACTAGATATATCCAAGTACTATAGGGAAAAAAAATACATTTTTCAAAAATTAAAAGTTGCGTAAGTAGTAAGAGTTACTCTTTGATATTAGATTGATGGCATCAAAAGATTTCGAACAAAGTTAAAACTAAGGATCTATTGTTGTGATAGCACAGCAGGAAGGAAATAGGAAGATAGCACAGCAATATTGTCAAATGTCGGTTAGTTGGTTGGTTTAAGTTTAATGGCGCAATAGCAAATATGAGGGCCACACTGCGCCAAGACAAATGTCGGAAACAGGAGTTCTGGAAGATTGGCCAATTCTAACCGAAAGCATCGCTCCAAAATACACGTGGGGTGTTTTTTTTTTTTTTTTTTTAAATATAAACATGTCAAAAATCTCACTAAACTTTTTGCCCTCATTTCTGTTTTATAAACAAATATTTCAATTTTAAAACTGTGCATCAACATTCTAATCAAAATATTCTTCTATTTTGAAAGTTTGCGGTGAAATAAAACTTTTAAAAATCGAGTTTTGTGACAGTGATTGATTTAAAAAAAAATATTATTTTAGCGATGAAATGCCTCAAGTGATTGCTCGAAGGAGGTACACCAGTTTTTTTTTTTTTCTTTTTTTATTTATAGGTAGGTGGATCTAATGTAAAGTCACCAAAACAGGATTTACTTTTTCCATTTAGGTCTTAAAACGCCTCTCGCCTTAACTATCCATCGGATCTCATTCACGTATACTATCTATATCTTCTTGGATGAGAAAGTTCAGATCCTTCCAAACATATTTTTTTTGTATCATACAGATAATTGTGCAGATTTTTTTATACAATTGGAACATTTACTGTTTAACTATGTTGGTATGTTCATTTCTATTAAATTCTTCCAGAGTTCCTTCTTAAAGAATCCGACTACATTCGACACAACTTTTATGAAAATGGCTTTTTAAGTACAGTTTCGGGAATTTTTTTTATGAAGTTTATAGTACAAAAGTGTGAAGCAAAGCAAAAAATAAAGCAAACGTAATTTTTTTTTATAAAAATAAAGCAGTTTTAGACAAATTTTAAGAAAAATTTACCACAAAACCAAACCGTGCTACAAAAAAACCTGTCATACATATCCCAAATTCCTTTTACAACCATATATTTATGATAGTAGAGAGGGCAATGAACCAAAAATCTAAGAGATATTCAAAAGAGTTAAAAAAAAATTTGAGCATTGTACATTGGTATTCATGAATTTTTGCAAAATTACGTCAACCGTTCTAATAAAAACAGCTATAAATTAAAAAGTAAATAATGCTAAAGTTAAATTTCTGGTTCATTGCCTTCTTAATATAGCAAACATTTTCTGAAAATTTCATTCAGAAATCTACACAACTTTTTGTGAAATCATGTTTTGCGAGCCCAACATTTGGCAACAAATTCATTTTCCAGAAAACGCGTTTAAAGTTTTCATTTATGTGTAACTTTATGCATACATACATTTATGTTTAATTTAATAACTTCGCTTCGAATTAACGCACATAAAAAGTAAAGACTGTTTCAGAAAGTTAAAAATGTGGACAAAAAATTTAAAGAATAAAAAAAATTGATAAATTTCTTCAAAATTGACCTTTTCAACGCAATCGGATACAAGTGAAAATACCCCTCCTCTCTCCCGCTTCCTCACCAGCGCAGATTGGTGGAGCATCGCCGAACAAATCGCTCCTACTTTTTAACTCGCTTTTATTAGTATCCCCTGTATGCTTGTAACCGACTCTTTTGGGCTCGATTTTGCCCTACTTTGAGCGATCAGATTTGATTCAAACTTTGCACACTTGTCAAAGACCGATGACAATACAATAATTCAATAAGTTTGTGGCTTTATCACAAGGATTACCTCGTGTTGCCCTTGCGCCGTTAAATTCCAACCGACCAACTTCTCCGGAATCGAACCCTGGTGTGCCGTTACCCGTTACAATCCCAGTAATCACAGAACCTATCATCGACAATTATTAAGGTAGACATTTGAAAGATTTGTCATTGGCACGACGGTTATACAAAGCGTGTTTGTTTAGTCGCATTATCCTTACCAGGATCTTCAGGATTAGTGATTTTTCATATTCAGAGACACGGTAGTGTTTTGTGCCATAATACTGCGTGTACTAAGGCATTCACATGACTTAAATTTGAGACAAGCATGTGACTATTGGTAGGAACAACTGGAGAGTTGTGTACACTTAACTAAAAAAAAATAACTAAAAAAAATTATAGTTTACAAAAAAAAAAAAATTAATAGTTTAAAAAACTAAAAAACACGCTTTAATAGAAAACCAAACTAAAAAGTAGAAAATAATTAATAGTTTAAAAAAACTAAAAAACACGCTTTAATAGAAAAGTGAACTAAAAAGTAGAAAATAATTTTAAATAAGTTTAAATAAGAATAGAGTGATTAACAAGAAATATTTATTTTATCGTAAAAAAGCTTGATGTCAATTGTTGTAAATATTTAATGACAGATATTGGTAAAAGTAGAGCCATTATGAAAATATCTTAAAAAGCACCCCGCGCTTTTTTGCGATAAAATAAATATTTCTTGTTAATCACTCTATTCTTATTTCAAACTTATTTAAAATTATTTTCTACTTTTTAGTTCACTTTTCTATTAAAGCGTGTTTTTTAGTATTTTAAATTATTAATTATTCTTTATCGATAGGATTGGTGTTGGTTTGTGCAATGCATTTTCGCATCGTACGGTTCCTAGTTCACCCGTCTCTCTCATGAACCTCATCTTCTTCTCCCTCGTTCTTGCCTATTTTTTCCACTAGAGGGCCAGTGACCCTAACGCCACTACACAGTAGGGTGGTTCGGGGGAAAAAAAAAAAAAAAAAAAAAAATTATTATTTTTGAAACGCATGAGCTGAAAAAAGTTGATATACATCTTGATAAGAAAAACTGTAAAAAAAAAAGTTGAAAGAAAAAAATAATAATAATAATATCTTCCAATCGATCATTCACCTCTAAGTTTGGAAAAAATACAAAAAATAACTATTTTTTCTAATTTTTTTTAAATTTCTAAACGTTATATATTTGAAAGACAATAGTTTGCAAAGTGTAGTGAAATGGTGGTCTAACACAGGAAAACACTCTTCTATATATTTTTAAAACATATATTAATAATAAAAATATTCAAAAATAAATTTTTTTGTTAAAAAAATTATTTTTTTATAAAATGGATACTAACGGTATTTTTTACATATTTTTGTTAAATTTTTTTATTTACTTCAAGCATTCACTTCAAATTATTTAAATAAATATAAAAAATACACTTTTTCCATCAATTTGTAGAATACACCAACCACTAAATTATCGAGGTACATTAGTGTGTATTGTGTGGAATGAGGTAGATATAACTTGGAAAAAAAAATAAAATTAGCAATTATTCAATAATAATCATTTGCGCATAACCTTTGAAATATTGATAAAAACTGTGTTTTGACGGTTTTCAATCTGGTTGGCCTTTCTCGAGGTGCCTTCTCTTTCTTTGTTCAGTTCATAAACTTACTTGCTTAAGTTCATAAACTTACTTGCTTATTCATTGGATCATAACGCACGTGGCTGTGATTGGTACTGCCATGAATACTGGCTGGAAATAATCTGACAGATCAAATTGCACTTTGGGAGACCACTACATTGGGATATATTCCTCCTATAATACAATGAACTACCATTCAGACATCTCTTTAAACACATAGTACTACAACAGGACAACATCTTTCAGTGAGATAAAAAAAAATTGAAGAAATGTGAAAAATGTCCTTCGTCTGATTTACATTGGGATATATTCCTCCTACACTCCAATGAACTACCATTCAGACACCTATTTAAACACATAGTACTACAACAGAACAACATCTTTCAGTGAGATAAAAAAAAATTGAAGAAATGTGAAAAATTTCCCTCGTCTGATTTTTTACGAGTTGAATGTTCAATTCCTCAAGTTGAGATGAAAGTACTGAGCACAGATCAGTTATATCTTCTTGATATTTTTACAGTGATTAGATCAGACCAATGACTTGGCAGCTCGCAAACCCAATTCCTTTCACACTCCAGATGGCTAACAACAGAAAGCAGAGTACTTAGAGCATATGCGAGTGAATTTAAACCATCGGATGAACTCAAGCAAGTGGTATTCTTTATTTTAAATTGTTACATGCCACATTGATTTTGAATTAAAAATAAAGTTAATTTTCTGAAAGACCTAAGAACATATATGTGGTAATTCGATTGTCTCGATACCTCCCTGAATATTTATTGGAAGTTTTAAACTCAGTTATTGAACGAAATGCTTCTTTCCCTTACCTAAAAAATTTGATTTCGGCAATGATTTTGTATGCAAGGAGAGAGGTTAGAGAACTGAGACGTCGGGTTCTGAAATCTCGAGAACTTTCCTAGAGAAAGACTATCAGGTATTTCAAGAGAACTAAACTTAACTTTATTGCCACTGATTATGTGGACATAATTAATTGGAATGCCTATAATAGGACTCCTCCTTTGTTAAGAGCAATAAACGAACATTAGTAAAGATTGGCGCATCCGAGGTAGCACAGCTGTATTGGAGGAAACAGGGAAAGATTGGAAGATTGGCTAGTCTGACCGAGTATAGTTCCAAAATACACAATTTTTCAACAAGCAAACAAGTAAAAAAAAAAAATAGTTTTGTTTCTCATAAATACAATATCCCAAGTTTAAAACTGTACATATCATAAACTCTTCTATATTTTATCTAGAATTCGGCGAGATTGGCTAATATTGTTTCCAACGACCGATTCACAACGTTCCACATCGGAATTGGCCTATGTCTGGCGAAATTGGCCAACGTATCTGTGCTACTAGGGACCATTGAAGTCAGACTTCAACTCGTTTCCTTGTCACTCACAAGCTGTGGAACGCTTATGTAGAGAGACAAGACAAAAAGTGGGTGGCGCTGACGCAAAAGACGTTAGGACAACACTTATCCAGAATGCCCGACTCTTGTTCTTTAAAAAAAAAAATTAAAGAAATAACATTAGTACGCATTTTACAGAAAAATAATTATTTCTTACAATACATGTTACTTATGAGTATTTTTAATTATTAATATATGTTTTAAAAATGCATAAGATAGTGTTTTCCTGTGTTATACCACCCTTTGACTACACATTGCAACCTATAACCTTTAAAATATATAAAGTTTAGAAATTTAAAGAAAATTAGGAAAAATAGTTATTTTTTGTATTTTCTTCAAACTTTTGAGGTGAATGCTCGATCGGAAGATATATATTTTTTCAATTTTTTTTTTTTTTTTTTTTTTTTTTACACTTTTACTTATTAAGATGTGTATCAACTTTTCTCACCTCATGCTTTTCAAAACTAAAAATAAATATTTTTTTTCGAACCACACCCTACTACACAGATAATAAATTTGTCCCTTCAGAATCAAAATCCTCTAGAGTAGTTGATAGGTCTTTTAGTTTGCTAACAATAGGAAGGATTTTAGAGCACGTAGTTGATAGTTGCCCAATTTTTAGTTGGTCCACCTGATCTCTGTGTGGTTAATGCTCTTGCCTCGCATCTCAAAAGTACAAGGTTCAAATCTAGGGTTTGGCATGGATGTTCGTTGTGATTCGGAATCCACGTTAAGTTGTAGGTCCCGGCCTGATTAGCCGTCATTGTGCATTTAAATAGGTCGTTGTGCATACAAACCAAACCCAATATTTAGCGACCGAGGAGTATGATGCCTTCCTTCCTACTCTCCATTAAAAAACGTTAAGGATTAGCTAGTATATTTTAAGTTTAACATCAATAGATTTTAGTTAATATTCCTACAACGGAGAAGAAAAAGTTAATTCATAAAAACAAAGTCTTTTTCTATGAATCTTTTATGTGCCATGTCAACTTGCATGACCACTTGCAACTTATTTAAGCGATTTTGAGGTCAGATTGAGTATTCATAGTGTTTGATCACCACTACGAAACCATTCATTCCGTGCCATTTCGTAATTTTTTATTTTTTTTTGTCCCTAAAACATGATATAATCTATTAGATATAACCAACCTTAAGAGGGAAATATTTGTCATTAAAAGGTATTAAGTCATGTAAGGTAGTTTTCTTTTCTGTGGGTTCTGAGTGTATTAAAATAATCTTACTCAGTTATTTATTCCACAGGAATTGAATTTTTTTTTTTTTTTGTAACTTTTCAATTGTCAAAATCTGATTTGCGAATTCTTGAGGGTTTCAGTTGTGTATGAAACAAATAATTGATTTTCTTTCAAAGATATTCAGAATTTCCATGAAAGAGCATTCAGATACAAACTTTTCAATTTTAAAACGTTACTTATTCAATTTTATTAAGATAAATATACACTCAAAACATTCAAGTAATAGCTAGTTCAGCCGCCAAACCATCCTTTTTTCTTCGGTTTTTTGGTCGTTGTTAGAGGAGTTTCTGAAACCATTGCAACAGAATCGATAACCGTAGACCTGTCGACCTCATCACTATTTTCATCACTGGAATCTTCACAAATTATTTCTTTGTTTTGCTGGGCATCAGATAATGGTATATAATTATAATTTTTGTTCAACTGATTAGCATTTCCAATTTCGTTGGAAGAGATGTTAAATACCAGGTAACCGAATTTCCCTAAAAGAATGCGAATATCAGCAATTAATTACAAATACTAATTAATACAATGGTATACCTAAAATTCTTCTTAATGGACATGAATTGGGGGAAAAATGTAAGAATATAAAAGTATGAAATCTGTATTTATAAAAAGAATATAAAGTATGAAATTGGTATTTATAAAAAGAATATAAAGTATGAAATTTGTATTTATATAAGAAAAAAAATAAGTATCTAATTTTATTTCGTAACGAAATGAATAAATTATAATGCCAAATCAGTATTTAGCTATTTCATATTTCAAAACCTGAAATAAAACCATTCGGAAGTATTCCATATTACACTAAGTTAAATAAAATTAGAGCTTCTTTTTATATTTTAAGAACATACATAAAATCCAGTTTAAAATTCAGAATAATGTTCAATTTATATTTTTTTTTAAGGTAGTTTTCTATTTAAATTTTAAGAGATAATTGTTTATATTAGGTAAATTGATGTTAATTGTATTGAAAAATAATATATAATTCATTATATTCGATATTTATGGAACAAATACAAATTTATTCATACTGTATATCATATACTTTTATTCAATCGTTGTTCACCTTCATATTCAAATAAATAAAATTATTGTTTAAAATTTTCATCTTTAATCACAAATAAATAATAATAGCAATTAGAATTCAAAATTAGAATGTTAAAGCGCAATGTTATCTGACGCGCGTGATGTAACTCTTTTCAATAAGTAATAATAATCATTAAACCTTATTTTTCTTTATTTCTAAATATTAGTTTTTTCTACTGTATATTTTAATAATTTCTGAGTAGGAGAAGGGCGGGCAAAATGGCTTCTGGGATTTGGAGGGCATAGAGTATTGCCACCATGCATAATGCTTAGAAAAAGCAAATGTACTCGTTATACGTAATACCCACAATTAACCTGAAAAAACCGATCCAATTACCCGATAATCTATTGAAGTTATTAAAATTTGAGTTTAATTTTATTGCTTTAATATGAGCAGTAATTGTTCAGTTTTTGTATTTATTGCTATGATACCAAGTGACTTACGTTTTTGAATGCAATTATTTTAAAATGATGGTGTTTTAGTTATAAAATCCCTCTTTAGGGACAGCATAGTTTATTTGTATTTAACGTGGTACGTATTTTTGAGCGATGGCGTCAATCTGATTAAAGTTGTCTAGCTGCTTATGACATTTGGTCACTGTGTCCGCCGAAAACAAATACGCTTTCATTTTTTTATTTATTTTCTTTAGTTTAAAAAAATTAATTATCATGACATACCTATTATAATAAAAAACTTTGAGTGTATGCTTCATGATCATTTGAAGATTAAGTGAATACTTTGTTTCTGCGTCTCGTTTAGCAATAGAAAAAAAGAGAAACCAACGACCGAAAAAAAAAAAAAAAAGAGGATCTTAGGAGTGGTTGATGTCGATGTAGTGAGATTGCGTCAGTCTTGGTAAAATGGTAAAGTCATGAATTGTGCTGAATATTTAAGTTGAAATCAATTAATATTAAATTTTAAAAATCTTCATTAAATAAAAGAAAAGAAATAAAAGAACTAACTTATAAAGAGTGCTATTTGATAATGATTGCGATGGTCAAGAATACAGTGAAAGTTTGTCAGCTTCAAAATCACGAGAACATTGGATTCATTGCTAAATGTGTTCCTTTTGGGCTCACAAGCAATGTGCCTGTATTTAAGAAAACATTCTCTCGTTTCCTTTTCGAATATTGCAATTAATTTTAATTGTTAATTAAAAAAAAAAAAAATTCAGTAAATTGCTTGTAAATGAAATATATTGTTTTTTAAGTTCAAACCGTTTTATTCATTTATTATTCTGAAGCAAAGTGACCACTTTTTTCGAATCAACTGACCATTTTGCTACTTTTTGCAAAATTAACTACTTTAGTTTCTTAACTCAATACCAAGGTAATTTAAATTTTATAATGTGCTAGCATAGTTGAAGATAACTACTAGTTTTGATGCCTTTATGTTGGTTGCAAGTCAGCTAAAAAACTAGCACACTTTAGCTTGACCACTTTACTCGTATCTCTTCTACTTTGAGATGTATTTTCTTCATAAAGACATTACTTTTTACTTTCAATTACCCATATGCATATAAAGGACAATGAAAGTATAGTATTCGGTCAAAAAATATATATATATATATATATTGCATTTCTCTACGTTTTGGAACAACCTGATTTCAAAAAAGTAATCAAGAAAAAATATCTGTGTGTTTGTGTGTAGGTGGTCAGCATAACTCCCAAACTCCCCCCCCCCCCTCTAGTTTAGGTAGTGTTATGTTTAGTTTTCTTATATTTGCTATTAAATCGAAAGAAATTGTTTTCCCTACTTATTTATATTGTTTTCTTTTTTCAATATTGCAGCCTCCAAATAGTACTTGAAAACTTATTGGGTAAGCTGGATAGGAGTTTGCTATTTGACGTTAGATATAAAAATTATCTTTTGTTCAATAAAGTTGTTAATATTTATTGCATCTTCAAAAAAAAAAAAAAAAATTCTTACTCGTTGTCAGCTGTGGACATCCGCAGTTTTCTGGTACAGTGTATTGGAATGCATAATCTTGTTGGTGGCTCTTACTTGCACCACGAACTGTTTTATGGATGCGCAATCTTCCTATTTCACAGTTATCGTTTTCTGAAATAAAAGATACGATAGTTATACAACATATTAAAGGCTGATTTACAAGGTGTTAGTGGCTGGAATACCAACTGGTAAGTTTATTGGAATATCATTGGCAGCTGTTAATTGGGAAGATCGCTTGATGGAACTGCCAACTATAGATCAGTGAAATGCCGATTGATAAATCAGTCTTAAGTGTGACAAGAAAAAAGTATATACATTCTTGTGATGTCAACAAGCATTGACTTTACAACATCGCAAAAGCTTGAATAAAAAAATAACTAAATTAAATAAATGTGATTGAAGTTTTACCAAAATATGGTATTATGCCAGTCCTTTTATAACTCTGATAAAGACTTATTATAAAGATTATTATTTATTAAACTATTAATTTTTCTAATAAACTTATGTATAGTTTTTTTTATAGACTATTTCGTAATTTTACTTACTATAACAAGCATCATCACATTCTTCGAATGAATTGAAGTTGTTAGCGTTTCCATTGCATCCAGAATATTCAAATCCATAGCATTGCTCTTCATCAGAATCAAAGTAATATCGAGTCGAGAATGAATTACAATCTCCTTTCTGTTCTGGTAGCATGCACCTGTTTTCGAATGTGTAAGCTAAAACGAAAGAAGAATAAATGTCAACGTGCGATACAACGATTTTTTATCAAAATATACTCATGTTATTTTGATTAAATTGTAACGTAAGTTATTGAACTGACCCAGTTACATCTAGGAAACAAAAGCATTATACATACTTCCGCAATAAGCTTTATTTAGTATTTGCCTCTAGTTTTTGTTGTGTTTCATGTTTATTTGAGTAAAATAAACAGAGTATAATGATCATGAGAGTATTACTAATCATTGTAATTAATGAGTGATTCTCTGCAATGGTAGAAGTGGCGAAAAAAAAGTGGGGGGGGACGCCCGAAATTTGGTGATAAGTGCTCCCCCCCCCCCCTCCCCTTTCTCCCATATTCAACGATACATTTTATAAATTAATTATTTATAGTAAAAATATTAACTAGTAAAGAAATAATTTATACTTCCTAACATTAACATTACAGGAGGCTCCAAAATTTATTATTATTTTAATGAGTATTCGGCGACTTAGTTTATCACTTGGAAGTAAGAGGTAAAGTTAAGTAATAATTCAATGTTAAATACATAACTTTTTATTTAAATTTAAAATACTTATAAATGTGCATACATTTATGAAATTAAATTAATAGCGAATTTTTTTTTTTTTTTTAAATAACTTGTCTTCTAATGAAACAAGAATAGAAATTTAAATTAAAGGAAAGTTCCTTCAAAGTTAAAAGTTGACCAGGTGTAACTGTATTTGCTAGTAAAAAATACTAATATCTTTATACAAAGTAGTACAATAGATTTTTATAATAATATGATACATATACCATAAATAGTTTTAAAGTTTTCAAATGTAAAAATAAACAACTTTTTCATAGTGTCACTAGATTTAAAGGTTAATGTTATTTTTCATTCGTTGCTTTTAAGCGGATTGAATGCTTTTTAAAAGTGGGGAGATGGGTTTCAGTGGTTTTAGAAGTGGAGAGACGCAGGGGTATTTTCTTAAAAAGTGGGGGGACGCGTCAGCCCGCGTCTACTCACATTTCTAGCACTGATTCTCTGGTGATTCTCAATGCATAAGACATTTTGGCTCTTTTTTCACTCGTTAACAGATAAGAATTATAAAATTAAGATAAATCTAGTAGTTATACTTTTGTTTTGTATAATATTACCTATTAACAAAGTTATATGGGAAAATAATTATTTTAGCAAGGTCAAATAAATATACATTTATAAGCCACCGGACGCACTGTAAACATCCGGGGCGTCAGATGATATAAATGCAGATATCTTCAAGTACAAATAATTATTTTAAATTATAACTTTGCCTCCAAACACAATTACTAGAATCATCTTAATTTTATAACTTTAATTTGCTAAAGAGTAGAAGAAAAAGCAGTGCGTACACCAGAGAATTTCCTCAGTACAATTCAAACTCAATAAAATATGAATTGTTGAGCTAAGAAAATCGAAATTGTACAACTTTTATGTATTTTTTAGAATACAAGGAAAGGATTGTAATAATTAAAAATACATTGGGGAAAAAAGTTTTAAGAAATAGTTAACTTTTTTTACAACTATTCAAGACAAAAATTACATGATCGATCTTGGAACTCTATTGGATAATATTCTGCTTGGTCAAACACTTCATTAATAAATTTCCCGATAAAGTTCAGCCAGTAAGGCTAATTTCCACATAAGCCCTAAGAATGTCACACTAACATCTGGAGACCAAAATTTTACGTAATACTTTTTTTATATATGTTTTCTTTGGTCTATATATGCATACATTTAGTATTATATATTAGTATTTAGCAAGAAAATATAATAACTAGAACAAACCCTAATCGGATGCACTTTTATTGCTCTATATTACGAAATAATTGTGAAATTTCAAGTATCTTTGATTTATTCTCAGTTTAATTAAGTTTCTATTAAGTCAAACATTACAGATCATTAAGTTCAATTGTTTTATTTAAAAAAAAAGAAGAAAAAAAAGGAATATTTGAGGCGTTGCGAATATTTGAAGGGCAAACTAAACAAAAGGTGGTTGTCAGAAAAAGCGCCTTTGAAAAGTTTTTCATGTATTGATTTTCCATGTTTGGTATCATTTACGTATTTTGAGAAGAAAAGAAGGGTGAACTCAACATGAAAAATATTCTACTAGAATTGGGTGGTCCAAAATATCGAAGGTCAAAATATTTTTAGTCCTACCCTCTTATTTTGTTCCAATGTTGTAAAAAATAAATCAGACCAAATTTAAGAACATTTCAGTGATATTAAGAGGTAGCTCAATGCAGATAAAATTCACACCATTGTCGCATAGGGAGGTTGTTTTCAAAGGTGCAAACTGAACCTAAATGAGATTGTAATTGTATATATTTTTAACTCTTAAAATTAACAGAAACTGAAATGCAAGTTTTGTATAAAGACAAATTTTATGAAGTATATTTTTAACTGTAACTTTTGCAACTGGGACAGTAAATATCTCAAAAGAGGTAAATCGGTAAAAAAAGGCTTTAAATAGAACGAAAGTTTATGATCGGAAAGCTTAAAAAAAGAGTTAAGGTTACAAGATTCTCTGACAAACACTATAGAGGATTGACTAGTTTTCTGATGCAACTTTGGACAATTCATCAACATTTTTATAGGGCAATAGGTAATTTATCAAATTAAAATCATTGTATGGTGCATTTTGAGGTGAAGAAACTGTCATTCAAGACTTTAGGTATACTTGTATAGTAAATACACATATCTCTTGCAATCCCTTTTCATCTCTTTGAATAATGATGATTTGACAACTAAGCATCCATATATCAAGAGTAAAATATTTTTTATAGCCATCAGAGCATGGTACATTGCTGCAGGTGCCATAAAACTGATTCCGCAAGAGGGGGTTTTACCTAGAAATATTAAAAGCAGCATCCAATAATATTTCATCAAATCGAATTATAATAGTCTTTATATGAACCACTTGAGTAAAAATTTCCTTACAATCAATTACTGTCTTATATTTTTCTTTATCAACAAACTCCCAGTAGGCCTGGAATCTTTTTAAGAGAGGTACTTCTGGTCCAGAACTCATTAGTGCACTTATTAAAATCTGTATCAATAATAAACTCCATAATATAGTATCGACAAATCAAGTAAAATAGCTTCTTGTTCATGTTTTGTTCAAGTAAGATTCATGCAAATAATTTTGGATCGATGTTCTTTCTCCGTATACGCAATGCCTCCTTTGTAAAACGTATTCTTTCATAAAAAAATTTCAAAATTAATTTTTTCTTGCATTGATCAGCTATAAAAAGGAGATATACCTTTAAATTAAGCACCCAAGTAACTTTGTATAATAATTTTATCTATATTGTTTTCAGTTCATTTAAAAATATTTTGAAACAAATACATATAAAAAATTTGGTTTCTTAAAATTAAATATTCATTTTAAACATATGTAAATGACTCATTTATCTTTCTATCTTTGAGTTTTGTTGATCTACTAAAATAGATTCATAAAGGAGTTATTCAATTGCAAAAGTTATTATGTCAAAAAACTGAAATTTTTCAGAAAAAAAAAGAAAAAAAAAACTTCTTATAACTATGCAAATGTAGGTGTCGATTTATTATTATTATTAATATAATTATTATTATTAATATAATTATTATTATTAATATAATTAACATTATTAATATTAATATTAATTTTAATTTTGTTATTGTTTTATAATTATTTTTATAACTGCAACAAAAAAAAAAGATTTCAATTTTAGTTTATTTACAAAATAAACAAAATATGTTTAAAATAATGAATTTTGAAACTGAAAATTGAACATAATGAGTTTTAGAACGCAATTTCTCTTTTAACCCTGCCGAAAATACTACCTAAGGAATATAGAAATGACAAACAACAAGAAAAAGAAGAATTATTTTCTTTTACTGACAGTGGGATATTTTTGGATAACCAAGTGCAAACTATTCCTTCAACAATAACTTTTGTTTTGTCACCGCAATCGTCTTCAACAAGATTGATCGTGTTAATATTTTAAAAATTAGTGTTGAACACTCGGCGGAAAAATCCAGACGCAATTTCATAAGAGTTTTTGCGTACTCACTTTATAGCCAAACAAAGCAAAATGTTTTTGTTTTTTTTCGCATGTGTGTGTGGATTGTTTATCAGATGATAAATATTTGCACACTGTTAAGTTGTAATAGTACAGCTGTGTGAGGTAATAAGAGACTGATCAAGCGATTTGGGAAGGATGAGATTCTTTGGCAATCGTAAGAAATAATTTCTACTCCTTAAACTGGAGTACGAAAGATGTCCTAAAAAGTTTTTGCTTTGGCCTTGTAAACAGTAAGATGAAGTTTCAATTTTTTTCCCCTTCATCATTGCTCAATTTTAGTCCTTCTTTATACATAAGGCAAAACGAATAAACATGATTTGCAGGCAATTCAAACCCAATGTTGATATCTTTTTTAAACCAGACGAAAAAATTCATATTTCTCTTTCAAGTTATTTTCACTTTAGTCATTGTAAAACAAACACAAAATCTAAACAATCATCTCTGACTTTATTAACATTGCACTGAACAATAATAAAACAACTCCAGTCATCTTTTGATAAAATGTTGTTAAAATTTCAGAAAACTATCAAGGACTAGTTAATTTCAACATAATAATACATGTACAGGGTTCCCACTGTCATTGAAAGTCATTAAAAGTGCTTAATATTTTTGAACTTGTTTTCAAGGCCTTAAAAGTGCTTGAAAATGCTTAGTGGTGCTTAAAAGTCCTTGAAAATGCTTAGAGGTCCTTAAAAGTCCTTAATTTTTGCAGATGTTGTCCAACTGCAAAATTTATAAAAATTTCAAGTCGGACTTGCTATTTCTGCGTGACCGCCACTTATCTGCACCGTATCGGAATTTTCCGACGTATTTGTATTATGCATCCACCAATTTGTAACTCTTTTGGTAGAATATACTTTATTAAAAATTTATATATCGACATAATGCCTGAAAACAAATTTTCAAAGATCCTTAAAAACATTAATTAGGTCCTTAAAAGTCATTGATTTTCATTCTGTGATTTGAGTGGGAACCCTGATGTAGTTGTTACTCCAAGTAAAAGACAATAGGACATAACGACTTTTGGTTCAGTAATTGGGTTGGGTGATGGATATAATAGACAACAGAATTACTGGTTCTGTGGATGACTTCTGGAAATGACCAGGATTCTAACTTGATTTTTAGGTAGGATAACTTTTTTACGAATTTATGAAAAACACAAAAAAAATTTAAAAAATATTTAGACATATAGTCAAACCCAATTTTAACGTTAAGTCCGAACCGAATTTCACGCTAATCAAATTTCGTGTTAATCGTATAAAAAAACATTTCATCTAATAAATGCAGATTTAAACTATTAGCTATAAAAAAATGTGTCTGTCTCTTCTAAATTATTTAAATCATACGAAGCATTTTCCTGTTGCATTAGGGAACGTTGCATAGTTTCAAGTAAAAAAAGTGGTTTAAAGAGCAAATTTTTTTCATCTTAAGCGGGATTTCATTATGTGAGATTTCTTGTTCAACGAATAAATTAATGTTAAGTTTAAGCTTCATCATACGGAGAACTGCTTTTACTTCGCGTTAAACGGGATTCCGTGTTAAGCGATTTCGCGTTAACGGGATATGATTGAAATAAGTTTCGGAAGTGGGTGACTCAAATAATACTCTGGCTAAAAATATAACTGAGTTGTAAGGTAATCAAAACCTCATTTTGTGTGTATGAATATATTTCAAAATACCTTTAAAAAAAATAAAAAATAGTAATATTTTCAAAGTTATTGCATTAACTTGAACTTAACAGATATCACACCTTTTTATGGTTGATCTAGAAATATCCAACTTAATCCTATTTTATAATGGTGTTTTGATGTAGTAAATTTTGCTGTTATATTTCAGTTACGTTTTTATATAACTTTTCAGACAGTATAAGACATTGGGATATTAAGTTATGTATCCAATTTTTTTTTTATAAAATCTACGACAAAGAACTGTTTATATGAATTTTAGACAAAGACTTTAAAAATACACATAGCATTTTCATTAGGACCCTTCATTGAGAAATTCAGACGAAAATATAAACTTACGCTTTATTTGTATACCAATTGAGTAGTTCCCACCAATGTACTCTGCAATAAAAAATCAATTTATTATGTATAGTATAAATACTTTAATTCTGTATACCTTTAATGTACTTTTTCTCTGATTTCATTTCTAACTTGTTTATGTTATAGATTGAACCTCAACAAAATAAAGTAAGGCGATGAATTTTTTCTGACGAGACATTGAGGTACTATTTTTCGTTAATTAAATAAAGCAGTCAATAGATTTTTAGAATATTAATAACACATTTATTACATTCCTAATAAATTGAAGCGTCCAAATATGTATCTATAATATTTAAAACTGAGTATCTGCATGTTTGAACCTTTTACAAATCCACAGTTTTGCACCTAGAGGTACGAGATTTGGTACATAGAAGCTTTAGTAGATCGAGATTGTAGAGATAAACTTTTAAATTCGATTAAAAGTTGCTTTTGTTAAAATTTAATGACATTAAAAAAAAAATCTTGGAATGGAAGCGATATTTTTTTGCTTCTTCTGAATAAAAACAAAAGTTATTTTAATGAGTCCCCCTAATTTTTCTGATTATTTTTATGTATTCATTTGTCCGACAAGCGGTTCAAATATTATTGTAATATTTCCATATATTTAGAGTCAATCAATACCGTACAGAAGTTCTGTGCATGCACCGTTTTAAAGCTTATTCATTTTTAACATTTTTATGCGTCGTTTTGTTTTTCTATGTTTTAAATGTCTCCTGTTTATGTTTACATTTTGTGTTGGCGTCAGAGATGTATTGTGCTCAACGGGAATAGGCTGTTTGATTGTATTTAGTGAGTATAAATAACCATTAAACACCTCTGAACGAGAAATTCCTTTGTATTTTATTAACAAATGTCTTCTGCAATATAGTTCTCATATATCAAACTTCTAAAAGTTCGTTCATCAGCACAATTAATTTATCACTATACATTTGTGCCTTTATGAGAAGTTTTCAGACGGATTTCGGATTTCTTATATCAATCTTTTATGACTTTTTTTCTAGGAATTGTCCATTACAGGATCAAATATAAGAAGGCTGTTTAATGTAAGAATATGTGAAACTCCTACGTATATCATTAAATAGACTGCGTGGCTCCGCGTAGACCAATATTGGTATTATTACTTTATATCCATGCCACTTATAGGTAATTTTTCAGTTAGTGAACAATTTGGTAGATAACGCTATCGTTTCATTACATGCTAATTTTTCTCTTAATTCATATTTTGTTTTATTTTAAAACAAGGATTAAGTACTTGGTATAATAAATTTTCATGATTATCTTTAAAGAGAGGCTAGAGCTGCACAATAGACACCAGACTAATAACGGTAATATTATTTCTATGTTTGAAAGATTTTAAATGGTCAAATTTTTCACGCTGGATTAATTTAAATTATGAATCTAACTTCACTTGATGAGCGTGAGTTAAAAATACTGAACCTAGTGTAGCAAAGGATTGTTTAGACTCAATTTTAAGTCATCACTTACGCTCTAAGTCGTAGATTCGGTGGAACGTTTAACCCCTTTTCGATCCCTTAAAGTGGGTTAATCGAGATCGGAATAGCTTACTTTTTCTATGTTTACCATTGTTGATATTTGTACCAATTTTCAGAGTTGTGGACATGTGGGAAGTGGGAGAATTAGTGATGAGTGAGTGAGTCATAGAGAGATTGGAAGCTGATCGCCAATAACTATTAATCAGAAGAAATTCCGAGGCAGTGTGATACAGAAGTGATAGATGTCCTTCAACGGGTCCCCAACGGCGCGGGGGCACGCAGCTAGTATGTTATAAAAAAATTTTGTTTCGTAATATTTCAGGTGACAATCAATAGAAATTAGTATAAGCTCTGTCTAATTTCTTATGCTTGTCAACAAAGAAAACAAAAGGATCCACATTATTTCATAATCATGTATAACAGATCTGTATGATTTCTGCTTCACTCTCTAAGTGTCACAACGAAGGTTTTATTGATACCTTTTATAAATCAAAATTTGCAGTGAACACATTTAGATATTCTAAACTAAGACCTCAAGTTTAAGTGTTTAGGTTAATATAAAAATTATTTGTTAAGCTTTTATGTAAAACTTATGCAATTTTTTTTTTTAAACTGTACAATTCATAAGAAAAATTACAACTTATGGATCATAAAATCAAACTCACTCAAATATTAAAAAGAAAATTCATCATTGGTCACCTATGTTTAATGTTTAAAATACAACAAATCATTATTATTTTATGATTTATTGTAAAAAAAATTTCATTTAAAAAGCGTTGAGTTTTGGGATTTGTGTTTGTATTATCCTTCTTACAAATTTTCTCAATTAAATATTTAAATATTTATATACTTACGTGTAACGCTAACTTGTTCATTTCTCGAAAAATTCAATGAATCTTTAAAAAAAAAATAAAAAAATATCAAAAGGACAATAAAATAATAATATTCATAATCAAAGCAAACATCATAATTCAATCTAAGATATCCGAAACAGTTGAATGAAACAATTTAGTTTGTATTTATAAAATAATTTTTTCTGATGGACGTCACACCTTAGTTTTAATGACTCGTAAAAAATTGAAATTTAAAATTTAAGAATACAAATTTAAAATTATCATGATCTCTTTATAAATATCATGATTTTGAATTAGGTGGAATATGTACTAGGTTATTAGGTTGTAAATTTTGTAATCAAATATTCTATTAATAAATTGTAAGTCGATGTATTTAATTTTCTCTACGAATATAAATGTAATGAAAACTATACAGTTTTAATATATACGCTACCTCTCATATATATGTATACAAAATATAATTAATAGTAATTTAGTATTTCGTCTACAAACTATGGTATTTTTATGAATGAATCTCTATATATAAAGCTGAGTTGTCTCTACGTCTGAACCTTATACAAATCCACAGTTTTGCACCTAGAGGTACGAAATTTGGTACATAGAGGCTTTAGTACATGGAGATTATAGAGAACAACTTTTAAATTAATTTAAAACTTGATTTCATTGAAATTTAATGACATTAAAACAAAATTCTTTGAAGGACAACGATATTTTTTTATTACACCAAAATAAAGACAAAAGTTATTTTAATATGTACCTCTTACTTTTCTGATTATTTTTATGGATTACAATCGTCCGTCCTATAAGCGGTTGGAATATTATTATAATTTTCCATATATTTGCTGTCAAACATTCGAAAACGTAACTGTACGTACTATAATATTCTGAATGTAAACATAACGGCTAAGATTATAGAAATCCACCGAAAACTTTCAAATCATTTCAACATTTGCTAATATTAATTTTTATTTCCAAGTAAATATTTATTCGTTTTCCTTATCCCGAATATCAAATATATATATATATATATATATATATATATATATATATATATATATATATATATATATATATATATATAACGTAGTATTTTTTGCGATTTTATTTCTTTGTTGTTTATTTTGCTTGTGATTAGAAAGTTGCTAAGGGACCGAGCATGGGACTTCTTTTTTCTCTGTAAACTAAACAAATTTTTAAGAATATAAAACTTTTTTGGTTCGGATGTAGTATAAAACATTTCTTTGGCGCGATTTTATTTGGTGCTTTTTCACAGATAAATGCGGTTTACAGCAACGATTTTTATTTTTAGTTTTTATTATTATTTATATTTTAACTTAAGTAGGTACTAATATGTTATCCGAGTACCAGATAAAAATCACTAAATTGAAGATCTAAGAGTTTCTTAATAAATATTAAGAGAACCCTTAATATTTATATTTTAACTTACTTTTATTATTATTTATGTTTTAATTCTCTTTTAATTACCATGTTTTTGATTTTTGCGACTTTTCTGATCGTTAAATGAAAAAAATCGCCAAATGCCCTGTACTACATTTGTTCCACTTTTTCTTAAATGTAAACTTCTATGTCTTTCAACAGATCCCCAGCACACTGCTAGTAACATAAAACTAAGATACATAGTTTCAGGATGCAAACCTGATTTTAATACTAAAACGTGTTTCTACTGTTAAAACTTAGTTGAAAAATAAAAATTAAAATGCCTATATTACCATTATGGAAAGTGTCATCATTTGTAACTAAAATTGCTGAAAGAAAAAAAAAGAATTTAACATTTCAAAATTATAAAGATTTGAATAATTCAATTTCTACATTTCACTAATTTCAAACAAAATTTTTTACTTTATTTGTGACATTAAAAAATTAAACGTTTACTTTATTTCTTGATTCATTTGCTCACAGAATTATATTATGCTACATGATAGAATGACAAGTTTAAGTTTTGACTTTAGACACAACTTAAACTTAGGTACAATATCATCAAACGAGTATTCAGGAAAACCTTTATTTTACAAGAATCATGGCTAATTTTTTATTATTATTATTATTATTATTTTATATTTATATCACCCGCTCAATTTATATTCATTTTGAAAAATTGTTTATAGTATTTAAAAAGGAATGCAAAAAATTATCTCGCTTGAAACGCTCCTAATTTTTCCAGCCGCTCATTCCATCAGAGGCTACGTTTTAAGAGAGAATTGTTTTTAAAAACCCATACACTATTTTCTAATAATTGTTCGTATCCTTAAGTACATTATTTATTGAATTATTGGTCTAAGTCTCCTTTTCTGGTATGGTTTCGTACCAATTGTTTCTTAAGTGAATCTATAGAAAATTTAAATTTCTAGACAATGGCACCTTTCCTATACAGGGAATTTGCTACTGAACTTGTGATCGTCTTGGCATAGATCATAGAGGGCAATGCGCTGTACCACAGAAAAGCATATGATAAGCAATGGCACAGTACGCAAAAAAATCCAAACGATGGCTATACCTTGTATTGTAATTTATGAAATAACCAAAATCAAGTACCATTGAAAATCGTGGAAGGATTTAAATAATTGTTTATGATTTTTTTTTTTTTTTTTTTTTTTTTTTTTTTGTCATAAGGGGTCATCTATACATATTTAAACTGAATCAAACTTTGAAAAGTTCAATGGCAACCCTATAATATTATACCATAATATTACAATTATATTACCATTATATCATATGTATACATAGCATAAAAAAAAAGTGAAATACCAAATTTCATAATTTTCCAAGGAGTGCTAAGAAATTTAAATGGTTAGTTGGTACTCTCAACGACCTATTTTTATTACAGTGACGGTAAATCAGGCCGGAACCTACAGCTTAATGTGGGTTCCGAACCACAACGAACATCCATGCCTAAACCGGGATTCGAACCAGACACCTTTGGTATGTGAGACCAGAGCTCTAACCACACAACCATCAGGTGGGCAGAAATTTAAATGAGGTCAAAAAATTGGCAATTTAATGTTAAAAGAAAAAAATACTTTTTTGGCCATAAATTCTTAAATAATTAATATATTTTTGTAATCCTCAATTCAAACGATTAGTTTGTTAAAAGCCAAACATAAATAGCAATCAAATTTTGCACCAAACAGTGTTTTAATAATTGATTATTAATTGATAAAAAACGTTTAAAAAACTTATAAATAGAGAATTTTTTGCTTTCATTAGATTTATCATAGTTGAAAACCCCTCCAGAATATTTTTCTTTCGATTTTGACTGTAGGTTCTCAATATTTGAGTAAAAATGTAAAAAAGCTCAATTTAAGGGACCGTGTAATAGATTACGTCTTGAAATTTTGTATTTAGGGTAAACGAAGTATTCTAAATCGAATGAAAATATAAAAATAAGGGTTCGCATTGAAATTTTCAAAGATATAGTTAAATTTACTTTCTAAGTAGCCTCCTAAGGGAGAGGGGGGGGGGGGGAATTGGAACCAATCATATAGGAAATCGAAAACAAAACATTTTGGTGTAAACCGCAAGATTTTACGATAATTAGAACCGAAGATATAGTCATCGTTCGGATTTTTTTTTTTTTGCGTACTGTATAGATTTGAGTGCAAATTATGACATGACAAGAGTTACTGTTTCAACACAGACGGGCTTTTTCGGAATGAATTCGAAAGTCGGTTGATGGCCAAACCAACATGTTTAAGTTCGAAAGCTAACTGCCATACGATTTGCAGAGTATGAAGAAAATATTATCTTAATTTAATTCAGAAATTGATCTAAACACTTATTAACAGAGTTTTACTTTTCATCCAGTTCAAAGATTGGCAGATTTCTTATTATTTTAAAATAAAGGTTTTTCTCGTTAATCACGATCAGGATAATTACTAATAAACAGTGTATCTGCTAACTGTTAGATTTCCAGTGGCATCGTTTAGATCAGCGTTAGCCACTACGCGGCCGGCGGGCCGGATTTGGCCCGCCGCACCTTAGAAAGAAAAGGGAAAAAATCAAATTTTGTACATAATTACACAATTTTTGACATAATTGTAATTTATCCGAAATAATATGTTTTAACTATGTAAAACAGAGTTCACCACTACGTGCCCGAAGACACTGTATGAAGAAGATTTCAGCAAGGTGGTTTTAATCAAGAATAAATACAGCACTATCTTAACTGAATCTCATTTGGACAATTTATAAAAATTGACTGCGACAAATACTCCAAAAGACATCGACTCTATTATATAAAGAAACTGAACGATTTCGACCGACATCGTCTCACAATTGATATCGATTAAAACAGAGTAATCTGGAAGTACAGTTTAAATACTTTTATTAAAAATAAGGTCAAGTAGCATTGTCATGTTGAAACAATGGATTCACTTCTTTTTTAGTCTTCGATTTACTAATAATGCAAACTAGTATTTTTTAATTATTAAAAAAAAAAAAAAATTTAAATATCAATTGTAATGTTATTAAGATAAAAAAAATATAATATTTTCCATTTTTCTGAAATGCTATATGTTGTTAAATCGATAATAATTAAAGATAAATATTTTGATGTATCCGGCCCGAGGAAAGCTCCAACATAAGTCATACGGCCCGCCTCTAAAAGTTAGTGGTGAACGCTGGCTTAGATGGTCAAAGGTAAGGAAATAAATTTAAGTCGATGGCGTTTTCTAAATTGATATTGTAGCTCTGCATTCCTTTGGATTTAGAATACAATATGGGGACAGGAAAAGAGGTCATGTATATTAGTAATTTAAATCGCACTTTAATTTCGATAATAGGAAACATAGTACAGAAGAGTAGTTATTAAGTGTAACAATCTGCTAGACTATATCGTAAATTATACAAGAGTCAACAGTTTTAAAAGACAGCTGATGGATATATATTTGGGAAGAGTTCAAAAAGTTCTGGACCAACCTAAATGAGGCTTTTGTCTGTAACTGGTCTTCATAGTAATTGCTGTTTAAAATCTAGTGTTATGTGGTTTCCATAAATAATTAAAGAAAAAAAAAAAAAGAAAAAAAAAAACAGTGCAAAGGCATTTATTTTTAACAAACTAAAAACTTTTATGCATGAAACACTATAATTTTCTTTTTAAATCCACCATCTTACCTTTATCAGATGAACAAATTATTTTCTTCAGTTGATTATCATCAACAGGTCCACACTTAGGGCATGAGTGGTCAACAGTTGGGCACGGGTTAAGTTCACGAGAGTCTTGATAAGGCAGTTCACTGTCCAGAACGGGCGGTAGTTGAATTTCCTCCGGCATATTTCCAGTCCTAGGCCGGTCACTGGTGCATGCTGGTAAGGTAACTTTTCCGGCAAATGTAGAATAGATGTAATCTCCTTCATCTAGTTCCACTGTAAGGGATTCCTTTAATTTTGTTTCATCTTCTATCAGCAATATTACAAAACGGTTTTCTGAAATACATAAACAAATGTACTGGTTATATTATATAAAACCTTTTCACTATGCAAAAATATTTTACTTTAAATATAAATAAAGCAACTGTGATCAAAACGAGCTATTTTAATGAAGAAAATATATATATTTTTTTTTAAATACTATTAATGAATATCGAATGATTCGTTCATATACTTCATACTTCATAAAAGAAATTCGTTATAGCAGTGCACAAATGCTTAAGAAACTCATATTTAAATCTTTTGCACTTCTTGAGTAATCTCCGAATTTACATGTTGAAAATGAGAAAATTTCACTTTAATTATAGGGTTTTTAAAAATATTGTTTAAAAAAAAAAAATCATGTAGCATATCAACTCAACCCTAGGAGTAAAATGTATCAAAAAGCCATATTACTGTCTTAATGAATTTCTACATAAAATTCATGCCTTACTCGATTAGCTAGATAATACTCGACCTCGATAGTAATCGAAGCAGTTATTTTCACTATCTATTTGGTATATCAAGTACGCTTAGGTGTAAGTCAAATCGTTTCGAAGCAGTACCTCTGTATCAAATTTAAAAAATACGTTTATACATACGTTAAAATTTAACTACTTTGTGATTTCGTTTGGAAGAAAAGTATATTTGAAACTTTTTACTTAAATAGCATTTTCTGTTTTTCAATATTAAATGCCCATATAACACGAAAGCCACTTAAACACTACTTTTAGATAGTTAATATAGTCTTTTCCGCAACTGATATTCCATCCACTATAAAGTTACTCTAATGCCACGTAATAGAAAGCAAAACCATAAAATTTATAAAAAGAAAAAACCGTAGTAGAATGAAGGAGTGTAAAGAAAGCTAGACTATTTAACTTAATTATCACGTTATTTATTAACCCAACAAAGAGCCCAAAACGGATTCAGTAAACGATTGTTTGAATGCTTATAAGGTATGGAGATTGATTTTATTTTATATTTGCAGTTTGTATAAAGATGATTTGATACATATTTTTCAAAACATGCTTTTTTTGTTGGAATTTTTTTTTTTTAATAAATTGATTACCTGTGTATAAGTTAATAGTATTTCTAAATAGTAATTAACGTTATGTTTTCCTCATGATATCCTGAAACGTGCAAAAAATTGTTTTCTCATTCATTCACTTACCTTCTAACATGGGACAAGAGCACTGTTTCTTCATTTTGTAAATAATATTTGATACTGCCCTTTGAGCAGGTTTATAAGAGGAAATTTCATATAATGATATTACAGAACCTGACGAAATGGACGAACCTATTCCAGAGAGATATGCAAGATAAAAATAATGAAAACTAATACAATTTTATGTGCTTATAATATTATAATATTATATATATGATTGATTGTTTCAGTGATTTTCTATTTTTCATGAATTAATAAAAAAGGAAATTAAAACAAATCTTAAAAAGATATCTAGTAAGTAAGAAATAAAGTATGTGTGAATTGTTTTAGTATTTATATTATTTAATTAAAGTAATATTAATTTCTTACCATCATCATAAAATCCATTGGGTCTTGCAACAATTGCTGAAAAGACGAAAATTTATGAACAAATCAACGAATCCAGTTTTTTATTTCATAGATTCTTTGTTGAATATAAATACAAATTTCTAAAGTGTCTTCACAGAATATATAACTACAATTTGTTTCACGAATTTCTATAAAAGTAGCTACCAATAACTATTTTATTCGTGCTTAATTTGTTACACAAATTTTACCTTCTCTACAAACGATTTCATATACTTTTGGTTGTATGAATATACATTTATATTTTCTATCAAAATGTCCTTTCTTTTAGTAGAAACAGCTAAACCAATCAGATTATGAGTTATGAAAGTAATCAATATGTTTTAAATCTATTATTTTATGTATTTAAGATTAGTGGATAGTTAATGAATATTAACTTTAAAACTGGTATATTTTATTTAGTAAGGTTTATCTGATAAGACAAAATTTAAAGAGGATGTAACTCAATAAAAACTCAATGAGCAACTGCTCTGTATGCATTTAGATAGCATTAGATAGCAATAGATATGTTTTCCCTAAATTTTATGCCTAAGAGTTTTAAGTCAAATTTCCTTCTATATATAAAAATTATGCATCATTCTACAAGCATACTTATTAATTGAATATATTTTAACAACATATACATTACGAACATTACTTAATACTATGACATATATTTTTAAAAAATTGAAAGTGTTACATATATAGATATAATTACTCATTAAGAAGTTGGAGTGAATAATTATAAAATTGAGTTAAAATTAGAAATTGATTCAGAGTGTCCCGATAAACGTCAATTTTTCTTGAGGTTCTTTTATTGGAATTTTAAAAAAATATTTAAAGTAATTAACTTCCAACTTGATTTATTTTTCTAAAAAAATTCAAAGAAATTTTTAAAAAGGCATATTTTTAAAAGTTAGAATATAAAGCACTTGTTGACAAACTAAGCAACAGACAACAAGAATAACTTAATCGCAACAAAAAAAGTTATAATTACCCAATTTAGAATTGCAGTATACTTCTGGCTTCATACAACGTATTTCATCACATACGGGGCAGTCCAGCATCTTAACTTCTTCGTCCTGAGTACAGACAGGTGGATAGTCAGGAACTGGTAAAACAGAAATCGAAGCGACCGAATAAGACTGAGTCTTATTCTCGTTTGGCGTGTATGAATTACTGGGAGTGGTAAGATCGTACGAGTTTGTAGATGCCATTTTATATTCGTCAAATGACGATGATGGTACATAATGCGAGGTAGAAGAATATGTTGGCTGAGCTTGTGGTGGTGTAGGATTATGAGTTACAGAAGTAGCTTCAAATAGTACTCGTGGTGGTTCTGTCTCGTATGAAGTAGGTTGAGGTTCATAAGGTTCTAATGCAGGAGTTGCTGTAAGAACAAGTGGCCCATATGTAGGAGCATATGGTATTGGTGTACGTTCCGTTAAAGCAGTTGTTGGTTCAAGTTCAGGTTCAAATTGTTCTGGTGTTGGTACAGGGGAATATTGTGGTGGTGCACGGGCATATTGAGATGGTGCAGAAGCATATTGAGGAGGTGCACGGGCATATTGTGTTGGTGCAGGGGCATATTGAGTTGGTGCACGAGTATATCGTGTCGGTAACGGGGCATATTGTATTGCTGCATGATCGTATTGTGTTGGTGTAGGGGCGTATTGTGTCGGTGCAGGGGCATACGGTACTGGTGTGAGAATAATTGGTCCTTGGATTGGGACATTTGGTGGTGCTGGTATAGTAGTATATGGTGTTGGAGGAGTATTTGGGGTTGGTACGGGATTATATGGTGTTGTTGCTGGAGTATGTGTTATCGGCACAGTAGTGTATGACGGTGGTGCACGACTATATGATGGTGATGGCTGAGTATATTGCGTGGGTTGAGGAAAATATGATATGGGTGGACGGACATATGGTGCAGATGTATTGACGTATGGAAAACTATAAGGCAATGGAGGATTGTAATAATTCGCATTTATGAATGATGGACACACAGAAATTTTAAATGAACCTGGGGGAATACAAAGTACACTCGAAGAATCACCAGTAATTGGTACAGCATATTGAGGCAATATTGGAAACTTGGTCAACACCAACAGAGCGTATCCATTTGCTAAAAATTAGAAAGAAAAAAACAATTTGAAAAAAACAGTTGAAATCTGAAATTTAAATTCTTTCAGTTAATAAAATCTGGTTTCAATGTAAGTACATAAAACAGCAAAACTTTTCGATATATGGTGCTGTAGAATACATTTAGGATTAGTAAAATATAAAAATTTATAAGAATTAATGATTTTCACTGCTGCAAGATATCAAACTGGGATACCAAATGAGGCAAGTCTATTAATATTAGCAAATATCAAGTAATGCATTTTTATCATATTAATACGAACGCCTAATTTATACAAGGGGATAAAGTCACAGATAGGGGTGGTTAACAATGATCCAAGGTTGTCTATTAATATAATATTTTTAGTTTGGCCCCATTGTGACGTAGCAAATAATAAAGGATAACAATTTGGTGGGATTCCTCAGAAAAATTATCTAATATAAATATATGGCTATTATATTTCCACTTTAAAAGGTAAGGAAACATCTTGAATATGAACACATCTCTAGAATGAAGTACAATTCTGTTTAATTAATTAATTAATTAATTATAAAAAGATATTCGCATATTACAAAATATTGAAGCAAAGGCAGCAAAAATGGCGTAGGGAAGTTTGAAAATGAATTATGAAGCTACATTGAAAAACCTATAGTTATGCATAAATCAGAAAGAATATGGTCTATAGGTAATTTAATTCCAGATGTTTACACATAATACTTATGTTTAGGATATAATACGTATGACAGAAAAAGAGTTCATGTACACAAGTTATATAAATCGTATTTTAAGTTAAAGAGCACAAAACATTTCTGTTATAATAGAGTTATTCAGAAATGGAACAATCTACCAACCAAAATAAATTTTAACAAGAGTAAATAGTTAAGGCGGCTGTATCTGTAATGGGACAATTGAAAAAGGAATTAAACTGTACTAATTTACATCTTCAGTCTGTCATTGATCGACATTATTGTTTTGTAATTGTATAATCTATCGTGTGTAACTGCTCTACTTACCTAATCGAAACAAATGGCAGTCACAAGCCAGAGGAATGATGAGAGTCAATTCCTTGTTTTTAGTTGGAGAGGTAGGATAAGGAATGAGATCCTGTACAACCCTCACTTTTGCATATTGGCAATTCACGTGCCCTAAAATACATAAACATTTACTTACATATCAAGCGTTTATCCAACTATATATTCTAAAAAAAAAGTTATTTTCATTTTAAATTACATCAAAGTAAATTTTTGAAAATCATTGAAAGAACGCAGCATTAACAAATTAACAATCCCAAATAGTATCAGAAGCTTCGGCGCAGGACGTAATTGAACATTTCCATATATTATTGTACCTCTTGAGCAGCAGAATAATCAATATAACAAATTCGAATTAATTTACTGTTATGTTAATAATAAGTTGATGATATAACTTCAAGAAATATTAATATGAACTAAAATTCATAATCTGATAACCAAAATTATATTGTGTACTATCATTTTCTTAATGTCCATTTATATTATTTAGTTTTATTACTATATTTCATATGTGCTTAAACTTTTGACCCAGACTGTGGGAAATTTTTACTGTATCAAACTATTTTTTCGTACCTTAATTGAAACTTTGTAAATTTTTTTTATATTGTTGAACAATTACTCATAACTAAAAATAGATGCGCCATTTTTTATAAACATTACTGTTTGTACATATTTCTGTAAACAGAATCATATATTTATTCCTGATAAAAAAAAAAGTATGATGTGAAAACACTCACCAGGGTACTGCGTATCATATGCAGACGGCTTTGTAAATTGCAGTTCATCTACGTTAGCTGAAGGATAGAAACATTATTCTTTGAAGCAAATAAATTTTAATAGTACACAACATACAGTTAAATTGTATTGGGAAAGTACATAAATTTGTTTAATGTCTCCAGCTTAAGGATACATTAAAAAAAAAAAAAAAAATTTAAATTTAAAATGCCTATCAATATAGTTTTCAAGAAAATACCAAGTTTCCGAGGTTTATCGAGTTTCATGTATCTTTGCTTAAAAGATATAAGATTTCTTAGGCGTTATATAAGCAAACTTCAACCCTCAGTTTCATTTCTTAAATAATCGGCAATTGACAATGTATAAAATTGGAATATTTTTATTTTAATGCAAACAACTTTAAGCTTATCAACCTCAATATTTATGTTCAGTGGTTTGGAAAAAGAACACTTTCTTAAAACCTCTTTTACACACTTTCGAATCAAAATTTTCCAAAATTCCGTCTGCGAACAGTTTATTGACAAACTTCGTTAAAAAATTCAAGTTGATTCTTTTATAAGTTTTTTATATACTTTGTTCAAATAAAAGGTTTTTTTTTTGTTTTTTTTTATAAATAACGATTTCGAAATATTAGGTTTTAGAAAAAAAATTAAAAACCTATATTTGGGAATACAAGTTTTTACCTTATCTATTCTTTGTCTTAAAGTACTGAAGGTGGTCATTACATATTCTAAAAATTAAAAAAAAAAATCATACTTACACCTGACATGAAGAGCAATCCCTGTTATATACATTGGACTGCTGTAGATGTCTGTAAAGAAAAGTTTATTAAGAAGTAGAATATATAGAAATTGGTTTTAAATTTTTCTTTTCGAAGTTCCTTACCGTAAAATATTATTTTTTGTCATCGCTAATTTAATTTCAATAGTAGAATTTTTTTTTTTTTTCATTATAGCTAACTCATTAAAAATTAAACTTTATTCTAATCTACTTCTCAACAAGTTCTTCCAGAGTTCTTAAGACAGGAAATTATCAATGAATAAGTATAGTACATATTTTAAATGTGATCAATTTAATGACTTCGTAATGACAAAAGTTTCACATTTTTGCTGTATGAAGATACTTCCGTGTTATCATTAATTTCATGCATTTGCTGTTTTTAGTAATTCACCTTATATCATCACCTCATAACATAATTGCTGTTGATTTTATTTGTATAATGAAGCATAAAACTATAATGTACTACTTACGCTGAACCTCCAAAGTTGGAGCTACATTCAAACCAACTAAAAAATTGAAAAAAATATTATAGGAAAGTACAATATTTCAACTAAAATTATTAATACTATTTAGAAAATCTTATATAAATGAGAGTAGGAGAAATGAAAGCATTTAATAAGTTATAGTACTTAAAACAGCACATTTACGTTTGTTTGGCAATTGCATTACTAGCAGAATGTATGAAAATCTCAAACTATCTAAAAATGTCATTAATTTACCAATACCACAACCCATACATTGTAAAAGTATTCTATAAATATCATTTATTTCCCAAACTTTCTACACTCATTTAATAAATAGCTTTTCTTTGCAGGATTCCCTCGATAAATTTTCATCATTTATTTTGAGTTATCAAGTACAAGTTGAGTTTTAAGTCGCGCGCACATCAAAGCTTAACGAGTAATGATTCAGGTTGGTTGGTTGTATTCAGATTATCTGGCACCGTCAGCAATACGAGGGCTATAATGCACCGAAATATTCGTCATTAAACAAGCCAACATACATTTACAAACACCCATGCCTAACACGGGACTCGAACCCGCAACCTCGCGGTCTAGAAGCTAGCACGCTAACCACTATACCGTTTGGTCGGCCAGTAATGATTAAGGGAAAACACATTAAGTTTCGATTTCCTCCTAGTAGATAACCGTGTAGAATGCTTCGAATGTATTTCAAACTGTATCAGTGATCTCTTGCTCAGAGACTTCATGTGTGAAGCGTTTGTTGTCCAAGTCGGTGACATGGTGTTTTGGCAGGAGCAGCGATCATGTTGGAGTGTTATTTTGCTCAAAAATCATATTCTCATTTCATTAAAGAGTTTTGCAAGAAGTACGCAGAAGACGCAGTGACGCAAGAAGACGCAGTGCCCAATAATTCAACGGTGACAGAATTGGTTCATTGTTTCATTTCAAGACAACTGGACCAGTAGTTGTCAAGAAAAGAGCCGGTCGTCCCTGCATTTTGGACAATAATAAAAAACTTAGAGAAGTTGAAACGTAGTTTCTGCGTTTACCGAATAGTCCACACACGATTGCTGAATGGAAAACGAATACCACAATAGCTATTTCTAACATCAATACTGCCATGGTCCGCAGAGTCTCATGAAATATGGAAAAATGAACATGCTTTTGCATTAGTGAAAGAGGATGTCATTTCAAACAATTATTTTAATATCTACAGTTTATTTGCTAAAACTGAAAGCTAACATTTCAACTAATCTTTGTGATAATTTACTTAATTTAAACTGTTAAACTGGTACTTTTACGGCCAGACAAACTTTTATGCGCACGACTACTTTAAACTCACTTTGTACTTCGCTTATATGAGAGAATAGAAAAATGGAATTTCGATACGAAATAAAGAATCGATAGACTCAAATACTTACCCGATGTTTCAATAACTTCAACCAAGACAGCTGAAAAACAAATAAATTTAACATTATATTTATTACAAAGTAGACAGAAGAACGATTACTGTGAATATTTCCTTGTTTTTGACTTTTCCGTTTAAATAGTTTTTATAAAAGTATTTGAGAGCAGTAGTTAAATTTATAAATTGAATTTTTACATCTTAAACTTAATAAACATTGCCCATGAGTGGATTTTAGGTAAAATATCCAGGTTACAAAACATTCATAGGGGGTCCGTTTCACAATGAATACTAAAAATTTTATGTTAATGTTCTTGAAAATTACTGTTTAAAATATCAAACTGCTGAAATTATTTATCGAGAATATTAAAAGATACATTCTTTGTAAAGATAATGTTACACAATGCTTTCTAAATATTAGATTATTTGGTAAGCATTAGGTAGCACTATTATTAAACAATATGTCTTTAAATAATAATATCTTATTAAGTATATTATTTATATAAAACATGTATCTCTTAATAATTTGTAAAGATAATACTTTGTAAATACAATGCTACATAATTCTTAGTACTACATGAGGTTCCACTTAATGGGACTTTCAGAATCTGAGTTATATTGATGTCTGAGTAAACTAGGTTGCATTTTAATGTACTTATTTGGATATCAGTACAGTTTTTCTCTACATAGGTGTGAGAGAAAATGGTTGGGTTATTATGGTATAGGTAGGGAATTCGTCCCACTTCATGTTCGGCATATATCCCTGATTCCTATGAACATATTGAATCATTTTACAACATTTTACTCACCAGATGTAGCTTTGCAAGGGACGTTATATCCTTGGCCAGGTCTCACAATGTTACAGGTTCCACAAGAATTATCCGTACATCTCACTTCCATTCCCTGATTGTACTGCGTTGGCGAGTTGTACTTCGTTACAGAGAACGGAGTAGGATCGAATTCTGGTTCAACATGAGGTGGCAGACTACAACTAGGTAATATAATCTTACCTTCAGGAAGTGGATAAAATGCAAAATGTTCCGTTAATAGAATAGGTTTGTGTACATTTGGAGGAACAATTGACATGAGGATTCCGTAAGCAGGACCTAGAAAATTAGTTCCAAAATTAATATGTTAACACGTTAAATTAAGGTCATAACATTAAATTTTTTATAGGATTTTCCTACTTTTGAAGTCATTTTGACTTTTTTGATCAGCCATCTTGAAATTTTATTTAAGCAGAAGCATGTATTCTAAGAAATTGCAATCTTAATTTTATAAACCTACAGACGAATGACTTGATCATTGGCGAACCTAAAGAAAAAGGCTTTTTAAACTTCAGCCCCATGCAAGCACCCAACATAGAAATTTTAAATCAAGAAACACAGATCCAAATGCTTTTTTTTATTAAATAATAGAATTTACAAGTGTTATTAATTGTTTTTAATAATGAAAGCAATTTTTTATTTTTTTAAAGGGACTGTTAAGTCAAAAATAAAAATTCTTCAATTTTTGTCTAAAATTCATGAAATTTGTTGTGCAGTTCAATAGCAATTAGTTGAAACACAACCTAAAATTTCAAAAATTTATATTGATTTTTTTTTCAAGAAATTAAATTTTTATTGAAAAATTTAGCGTTTTTTCTGTAATTTTAAAAACGCTCCTTGCGATTCAAATTTTTTGCAATCCGTCTCAATTTTTTTGTACAAGCTAATCGAATATATATTGACATAATTGTGCATGGATTTTGAATTTGACTCATTGGTTAATTATTTAAAAGTAAAACTTTAGTACTACGGCAAAAAATGTTAACTTTTTAAATAGAAGCATTACGAAAATTGCTGTAAAACAATAAAAAAAAAACCAGATTCCAAAATCCATGCACAAAAGTGTTCAAAATAGTATAGTAAACAATATCTCCAAATTTAAAAAAAATACATCAACTTTTGAATCGCAAGGAACAAATCGAATACCCTAAAAATCTTAAAATACTCATGAAGAGAAAAATGCATTTTAAGAAATTGAAATACATACGATTTCTGATATGCGCTCTTACAAAAACTCAAATAATATTCTTAATTCTTCTCGGATCAGCAAAAGTAAGGTATGTACTGAAAGCTACAATTGTAGGCTATATACTTCCACTAAAATATAAAAACAGAAATTTTTGAAATTTTTGCCTTAACAGTCCCTTTAATATCAGAAATTGTTTTTTAAATAATTTGTCCTCTAACTTAAACAATGTAAGTTTATTTAAGTGGAGAAACAGGCGAAACCACCTGGCGGAGGTCTTTGAAAAGCTCAATGCGATGTTAAGATATTATTGCTCATGAAACTAATTTTTGCCGACCAAACGGTATAGTGGTTAGCGTGCTAGCTTCTAGACCGCGAGGTTGCGGGTTCGAGTCCCGAGTTGGCATGGGTGTTTGTAAATGTATGTTGGCTTGTCTAATGACGAATTTTCGGCGCATTATAGCCCTCGTGTTGCTGACGGCGCCAGATAATCTGAAAACAACCAACCATGAAACTAATTTTAAAAAAATGACGTCGATCCTCAAATTTTTCTTCTGAAAAATAAAGAAATTCTAAATTGTAGTAAAACACAGATACAGACTTCATGTCAATAATATAGAAAACAGGACACGTATCTTTCTCGTATATTGTAATTTCTAATTATGTTGTATTTCTAATTCTCTTGTAATTTCTAAACAAATTGATTTTTGATTTAAACTTTTGATATATTTATTACGTTATTATAGAAAATAAACTTTTCTTGCACACAAGCTGAGAAGCAACAATTAATTTCTTCTAGTTTGATTATTTGGTCGATTTCATATATTAGAATATTGTATGAATTATGTTCATACTCAGTTTCTTAGTAAAACATGTAAAATTCTTTACAACGTTTTAAATGTCACCAATAAACCAATATTGTTACATGAGAAAACGTTTAAGAATTAATAGCAAAACATGCTTATTTTATTAAAAAAAACAGCACTTACTGAGGTCAAACACGGACAAGTCACACGATATTGGGACAAGAAGATCCAGATCTATCATATTTTCATAGGCAGTTTTCGGTGGAGAAACATCGTACAAACCCAACACTCTTTCAACGTAACACGTTGGTGGTGAATAACTATAAGATGCTACAAAAAAAAAAAAAAAAAAAAAAAAAAAAAAGTAGATTATTATCAAAGTAGTTTTTATGCAATTTTTTTTCAAGGAAGTATTGACTTTTTTTACAATAATGTAGTAAAGTCTTGTTATAGCTATTTTTAGAAAAAGTTTCGAAATCATAGCACATCATTTCCCTTTTCTGTTAGTTACGTTAATTTAAAAAAAAAAAAAAAAAAAAAAAAAAAAAAAAAAAACTTTACGATGATGGAATAATGAAATTTCTTGCTCAAAACTTTAATACTCATACGAAAATATTTGTTTGACAAATGACGGTAGATTACGTAAAGTATTGTTTTAATGGGAATATTAGTTTGGGTCAAAATAAAAATAAAAATGCTTCAAGCAACTTACGTTGGTTAGCTCTTCTTTCCAATGTTTTTATACGAGTTACTGAAAACAAAATATATTTTTATATTCATACCATTTTATAAACAGATAGCATTGAATTTGAATAATATCATAATGATATTCTATTAAAATTAATTCTTATTGATATACTAAATAATTTTTATTTTCAACATGACTAAAATAAACATAAGTAATATAATATTTAAACAAATTAAAATTATAAAATTGATTAAAAAATTCTTATGACACTTTTACATACCCGTTATGTTGTATGCATAGTCTCGTTCATCATCTAGAATATGACACAAAAATCTATATTTTAATTGTTTCATTAAATAAATAAATATAGATATAATCAACTTCATTTTAAATGCATCGGATAAATAAAACAAATCAATTAAAATATGAATTTAATATTATAAAAAAATTGATAAAAAATTAACATAAGCAAGTTAACAAGAACAGTCTTGGAAAAGAATAATTTATTTTGAACAGTAAGCCAAAAAATATATACTTGTAAGTCACTTTAGAATAAAAATAAAATACATGCGCCTTCCCCCTCCCACCCACAAAAAACAAATAATGATCTAAGATAATATTAACAAGTTACATTGTTAAAGTCACGTCATTTTAAAGCCGCTTCTAAACACATTATAGCTCTCCAAATACCAAGTGTGTTGGCGACATTTAGCGACCGAAATATTCCCCCGCGTCAAGTTTGACAGTACCTGGTAAAAATAACCATACCGATTTGCAGGGTTCTTTTTTCCCCCCTTTTTAATTTCAAAATTTTTGCGAGAAAACATATCACCGAATATTCAAATTGAAATCAAACATCTGTTTGCAACTGATACATGAGAAATCCCATTAAGTTACGACATAACCACTCTTCCAGACAAAATTCAATGCACTTCCGGTTGAAATCCATTCTATCTTACGAATTTTATTTCTTCAAACTGATACATGACATGTCTGAATCATTTATAAGTTTAGACTTAAAAAAATTGAAGTTGGCTTTCTGTCGAAATTTCCGATACTTCCTGTCATAACTTTCAGTTGAATTTTGGTATGGAAACGCTTCTTGGTGGGACCTTTCATTTCATATATTACACGTGTCTTTAGCACTTAATTTTTTTTTTTTTTTTTTTTTTTTTTTTTTTTTTTTTTTTTGAATATCCACCTCAAATTTACAATCAGAGACTTAGTCTTTTCTCTACATTTGTACAATATAGGAGCACCAACGCATCTGTCAAAAAAGTTCCAATTTACTCAAATAGTACCTTGATACTTTTTAAGTGAAATAAGACCAATTTTATGCAAAGTTATGTGTTAGTTTAAAGTTCAATTTTAATGTTTTCACGCACATATAAATTGCATAATCTGTTAAAAAAAAAAACGAAAAATATAGTACTTTTTAGAAAATTTCATTTAATATATATTAAATTCTATTTCTATGTAGAAACAAAAGATTTATTTTAGAGAATAATAATTTAGAAAATAATAAAACAATGGTAATTGTTTTAAAATTATCAACAAGATATGTTTCTCAATACATTTTTAAAAATCCAAAAGTTAGAAAATGTGCAAATTGATACCAAATATTGTACTTACAATTAGATTCCAATTTTTCTCCTTTGGATTTTAGAAATGGTAAATTCCTGAGGTCTGTATGGATATATATATTAAAACATATCAGATTTGTGGAAACATTTTTCAATTAAAAATAATTTTAAAAAGTACAAATATCACTCCAAGCTTACACTTTGTAACAAATCCAAAATTCATTAAAGCAATGATCATTGTTTATAACTTGAATTGCTTCAAAAAGAGGAATATAAAAAGATGTTATAAGATCTAGAATTGTATTTAACAAAATTGATTATACAAATTGTTACATTGTGTGCATTCTTTTTTAATTTTTATAAAATGTGTTCTCAAAATTTTATACAATAATATTACTGGCTAAATGTAAAAGAGGCATCAAAAGATTTACTTGCCTTCCTTTTTTTTCGAGTGTTTTTCGTGGTCAACGCCTATTGCCACAACCATAGCTAAAATGAGATATCATTTTTATACAAGTTTATTGCAGTAAAAATGTCTTTTTATAATAATTACCTTGGCAACATATCCAATATAATAGACTAAATTGAACTTTGCAGCTGGGTCATTCCACGTCAAATCGACCAGAAAAAATGGATTTCGACACCCACCCCTTCCGATTTTGATGAAATTTGGTGTGAACCTTCTATTTATGGTTATTAAGAAGAATCTCAAATATTTTTTGGATATTCCTATTGGTTAAAATTTTACAGCCCTTTAAAATTTGTGATTTTAGGAAAATTTCGATTTCTGAAATTTTAGAAAAAAAAGACATGTGTTAGGAAAATAATTTTTTTCTCAATAACTACTGAATATATCTTTACGAATTTTTTTCCCCAATACCATGAAACTATAATAAATCCATAAAAAAATATCAAATCGTTCCAAGTTTGTATAAAATTTCACAATAAATTAATAAATTGTTCTAACTCGTTTTTTTTTCTGCAAAAAACGTGTTTTTTTGTAATTAAAAAAACTCAAAATACGTCATTCAGAAATGAATTTTTTTGTACATGAAAAGTTTTGCAAGAACATATATTATCTTTCTAAAAAATAAACTCGGTGGGACCCGACCTTTTTATAGTAAAATTTTTCACTTTTGTCAATTTTTCTGAAAAAAAAAAACGTGTTTTCTTAAATTTCAATTTGAAGCATGAAAATATTACTAAGTCTAAAGATGATACACATGTAAAGAACTCTTAATATATGTACTATCTTAATAATTAACAAAAAAAAATGAATTTCACAACCTTATATTTTTAAATTGCAAATTTTTCGTAGTACATTTTGTTTTTATGAATTTAAATGTTCATCATAAGGTTCTCACTAATCCTAAAGTAATAAGACACTAAAATTATTGTTGTAAAATTTACTTTTTGAAAAGTAAAATGTAATGGTATTTTACCCTTGTGGTTGAAATTTTGGAAATTTGTCAAAAAATTTTCACAATTTTCTCTTCGTGTAATCGAAATTTTTTTAATAATCCAGTGATCCATATAATGCAAACTTTGCAATTTATTTTTGAGCGCCCTGAAATACATCTTGTAAGAATTTTTTAAGTAGGATAGTTAAATTAAATATTTGCAAGTTTTGAGTTTAATTTTTGTAAATTAATTATGGTTTTATGCGTTAAGAACTCTTCAACGGAAAACATTTTCTTATTATCTAAATTATACCTCTACTGCTAATATGTTCAATTTTGGAGGAAACTAAACTTTACTCTTCATAGCGCTAATGAATAAATACTTAAATGTCATTTTTAATGGATACTTCTGTTTTACTCTTTCTACTGGTAAGTTTCAAGTCAAAGGTAAAAAAGGGCTGACTTTTGTCGGGCCGGTACCATCGGTACGCGAGCAATAAATGTCACGGCCAACGTTTGAGTAGAGAATATTTATTGCTTTTGAGCGGAAGGAAGGAGAAAGAGGGGAGCGGGGGGGGGGGGGAGGCTTTTTTTTAAAATTAAATATTTTAACATTCTCAAACAGTTAATGAACCAGGCCTTTCTTTGTTAACTTTAAAATGTCAAAAACAAGTTTTTTGTTAACTGTAAAATGTCAAACATAAGTTTAATTGATTAGTTATTAAACTATGATTAAAGTTGTTTTTCTAAACGGCATATTATAGTAATTATTTGTAAAATGAATGAAGCTAGCATTAATTCTGATCATTGCAAAATACAATTTTCCCACAATCATTTAGTTTTCATATGAATATAAAGCAATTATATATATGTTTATTATTTTTTATATACTTTTTAAAATATTCAATTGCAAGGAATTACATTTATATTGAAAGTTCAGAGATTTCAAGAAACGAAATTTTTCTAATTCTTTTGGCAAACTTACAAAATTTCAACCAAAAGTGTGGAAAAACTATTATTTTAACTTATCAAAAAGTAAATCTTCTCATAATAATTTTAGTGTCTTATTATTTTAGGATAAGTCAGACCCTTGTGATGAACATTTCAATTCTTAAAAACCAAATTTACTACGAAAAATTTGCAATTTAAAAATATAAGGTTGTTAAATTCCCCCCCCCCCAATTTTTTTTTGTTAATTATTAAGATAGTATATATATTAAGAGTTCTTTACATGTGTATCATCTTTAGACTTAGTAATATTTTCATGCTTCAAATTGAAATTTAAGAAAACACGGTTTTTTTCAGAAAAATTGACAAAAGTGAAAAATTTTACTATAAAAAGGTCGGGTCCCACCGAGTTTATTTTTTAGAAAGATAATATATGTTCTTGCAAAACTTTTCTTGTACAAAAAAATTAATTTCTGAATGACGTATTTTGAGTTTTTTTAATTACAAAAAAACACGTTTTTTGCAGAAAAAAAACGAGTTAGAACAATTTATTAATTTTTTGTGAAATTTTATACAAACTTGGAACGATTTGATATTTTTTTATGGATTTGTTATAGTTTCATGGTATTGGGAAAAAAAATTCGTAAAGATATATTCAGTAGTTATTGAGAAAAAAATTATTTTCCTAACACATGTCTTTTTTTTCAAAAATTTCAGAAATCGAAATTTTCCTAAACTCACAAATTTTAAAGGGCTGTAAAATTTTAACCAATAGGAATATCCAAAAAATATTTGAGATTCTTCTTAATAACCATAAATAGAAGGTTTACACCAAATTTCATCAAAATCGGAGGGGGTGGGTGTCATGGCCTGGTCGATCTGACGTGGAATGACCCAGCTAACATAATTATTAATGCGATACATGATATTTCTCCTTAGTGACCATTTTATAGCAATAATATTGTTTTTTGAAAAATAAATTTCTTAAAAAATTATTAAATACAGGTAAGTTGTGATTGCTGAATTTATTTTAATAACTAACTATGAGATAAAATGTTTAATAACCGGGGTGAAAAATTTGTTAAGCATTTCATGTTAAACTTTTAAACTAAGTATCAGTTTTTATACTGACAAAAATTTAAAGTACGATGCATTACACTTAAATGTTTTTACTTTATATTTAATTGAAATTTAAAAATAAAAATCTGAAATTTTTAAAAATTTATTTTAACAAATTAAAAAAAATAAAAATTAGCATTTTAATGTTATGTTAACCAGCGGAAGTTCATAGTAATGAAATTTCAAGTAAAGGACATAATTGACATTCTTTCGTCAAGGTGGAAACTTTTATTGCAAAAATGTTTAAGTTGAAATAAAAATTACAAATCTATATGTATCCAACTTACCAAACTGAGACCTGCAGTAGAATTCGCGGAAATTCAGTGGCAGTACTTCGGCATAGTGAGGACAAGAAAGTGGTTGTTCTGGACAAATGTCAAACAATATTTTTGGTTGAGGTGTGGTATCATAGGGAAAAGAATAGGAATCGTATGGGTTGAACGCAGGGGGCTGTGCAGGCCTTTGTTGGTTTACATAAGACAAAGGAGGTGGAAATGAGTAAACCGTTGGTTTGTACGCAGGTGGCTGTGTATACGTCTGTGGCCTGTACAAAGGAGGCAGAGTAGAGGCAGTTGGGTAATCCTCAGTAGGTGGAGGAACATATTCCGTGTTCGTAGAAAGGTGTGTGTATAGTTGTGGTTTGTACTCAGGAGGAGGAGTATAAACTGTTGGCCTGTACGCAAAAGGTGGCTCTGTCCTGTAGGTTGGAGGTGGAGTGTAGACTGATGGTTTGTGTTCGGGTGGTCGTTGTGAAGTTATAACAGGTGGTTGTCGTGTATAGACTGGTGGTGGTGGCGACGGAGGATAAGTAGGTTTCCTTTGAGGTATCTGTGGGGGTGGCTGTGGGTATTCAGGTGGAGATATGTATATGGGGTTAGGAGAAGCCGGGTCAGATTGGCAGTATGGAAGTGGAACGCCGAATGGAAGTAACGCTAAGTGTATATACTGGGTTAGCTGGAACGCTCCGTTGGGTAGATATCTTGGGGGATGAGAACTGTATATCAGCAATCTTTGGGTACCTGTGAAAATGTTTGGAATTGTATAGTTTCTTATTTTTTTTTATTGGTATTTGTCTACATGGTTCCACAATTATAGTTTACATTTTTAAGAAATACAACCCAGCAAAATAATATCTTCCACAATTTAGAAAATGATAAAAAAAAAAAAAAAAAAAAGAATACCAGAGCAATTTTCTGGGGATATCTTGACTCTTTTTACTTCGCCTGAACGAATTAGAATTGTTATATAAATAATTGTTTAAAATCAATCAATCAAAATAGATTGTTAAATAAATAATTGCTAAAATATAATAAATCTAGTAGTTGTATTTTTATTTTACATAACATTAGTTTGTGACAAAGTTATATGGAAAAATAATTATTTTAAATAGGCGAAATATACATTTATAATATCTGACGCATGGGACACGTCCGTATTCCTTACGCTAATGATAATATTTAAATATGTAGGCTTATAATTGTATATTTAACTAAGTTTAAATGTTTTATTTTTTCTATATAAATTTACCATAAACTAATATTATATAAAACTAAAACAACTACTAATTTCCTCATATATGTGCAATTCTAATTTTTTACGAGTAGAAAAAGAGCGCAAAATGTCCAGTGTGGCACTTTGATAATTGTTCAATAAGCTGTTTTGTAATTGCGCAATGTTGACAAACTTTATTTTGCAAATACTTTAATTGTTTATTGATAAAAGGTATAAACATATATTTTCTTTATTGGGGGAACTAGGGATACGTGACAAAATTTTTTGTTTCGGGTGTTTAATTTTTATTTTGCATTATTTATGAGTGTGTGAAGGATGTCTATTTATACTTCATTAAGTATTACACAATATTTATGAATATCTTTCTGAAGTATTAATTGTAAAGGTGGTAAAACACTAAACATAAAAAAACCTTCAACTTGACCCAATTGGGTTTAGTATCCCAATGTATAGGGATACCTGATCCACCCCTTAGGGATACTTGACCCATATTTGGGAGTATACAATTTAAAATTATAAATGCAATACTTTTACATAGTAATAACATAACTCCCATTAATAAGTCCAATGTTAATACTTTTCTATACTTGTTCAATGAGTTCAATACTTTTTATTTTTATTAGCTACATAAAGTTTACATCGGGTCTACTTTTAATTTTTATTGTAGAAAGCTAAAAGTATTAGCAGTTTGAAAGATATTTCTGTTCTTATACGAGTTCAAGAATAAGCAAATAATTATTTGTTTAACTGTAAATGTAAACTCGCATTAAAATCCAAAATTTGCAATTCTATTGAAAACTCAGGTGGATGAAGAATAGCCTGAATTTAGTCATGTTTGTGTATCTTCAGGTTATTTGTACATTAAACATTATCTTTTGAAAATTGAGTCAACTGATACACCTAATGGTTGTAATCTGTGAAAACAATGTGAAGGGAATTATAATACCATAGGTAATGACATACAACTTAAAAAATATTCATCAGTAACAATACCTTTTGATCAATTGAACATCTTCAATACTACAAAATGGTGTAAGAAGAAAATCAAAAGTCAATAAAACCTGCCAAATGCATTCAAATAATATCCCTATTTTGGGTCAAGTATCCCTATATGTCTTGGATCATGTATCCCTAATTGTTCATTTATTACATAACCCTAAAATACAACTATTAGCAAATAAGTTGATAAGCACTATTATACATGTAATTGTAGCTAAAAGTATGCACAAAAAAATAAACAATTTAAAAAGTCTTACTTTTAAACTAAAACTCTTTTCACATCTCAGCGTTTGCAACACAAAGATATTACTTTTGGAGCATGAAAATTTAATTTGTCTTATAGTTTAAAAACGGATGCAATTCTCTTTCTTTGTTTCCCAACTCCCTTACATTTTCGTATACCATACTGAAAAATTATCTAATGTTCATTATTCGCGCAACTAATATTAAACATGACCTTTACTCATTCTGAGCATTGTAAAATTTGAAATGTAATTGCATTCTTACCTGAAAAGAACATATCACATTAGTTTTGCCACTGATGAACATTGAACAATTTGTTAATTATTTTTAAACAGATTGCAATTTTTCATATCTGTAGTATCTAATTTCTAAGAGCGTGAACCTCAAAAAACTGCAAAACAATACTTACCACTTTTGTGAAAGTGACACAAGCATTTAGAAAGCAGCACAACAGGAATTATTTGTCCCTCCTGGAAATTAATAGGTGTGGCTCCTATGCGTTTAAGTATTTTCATGGACGTTTGGATGCATGATGACGGTGGAGGCTCTAAACGACAAAGAAAGCACATTTGAAAAATCATTTATCGTATTTTTCAACCCTCATTTTCAAGATAATATTATCACTTCACCGTTCTTTTTTAAATAAAGTTTTTAACACATAAATATCGTAAAACAGGGTGAATCGAAGCAGCAGGATAAATATAAACAGTATTGTGCAAAAAAATGCTGTGGCTCTTAATTTACTAAGTTGAATAAAAAAATTACATAATATTATTCTTCAAAATTTGATAATAAGGTTTAATTTTGTTATTAATCTATGGTTTATCATTTAAAATTATATATATAATTATTAAAAACTGTAACCGTTAAAAAAGTTTAATAAAAAAAATATGTTGTTGTTTATTTTATTTTTTCAAAATAAACCTTTTATGAATATTTCTTTAACTGTAAAACGGAAATTAAAGAAAGATAATAACTTCTTCTTAGCATCTAGTGAGAAACCATAATGAAAAATAGTGACTGTTTCTATTCGTACAAACTGTTTGATAAATAGAGAAGCATTATCTATATTTCTTATAATTATTATTTTTCCCTTAAGGAAAAAAAATAAGAATTAGAATTATCATTTGAAAATTATTATTACAAAAATTTGACGTCAAAGTATGAAGTCTTAAAGAACATAATGTCACCAAAATTTTAAATGAACCAGAAAAAAGCATAATATTGCTTTGCAGTTACTATCCACCCGGTTTTACTATATACAATGAGAAGCTACTTTATTATGATCACTTGACAGTTGTATATAAAGGAGCTATTGCGTCCCAATGTTGCCTCTAGAGGGGAGATAGCTATAACAAGGGAATGCAGGGCATGTGAACCATCAATTGCACTGTGTTGCTTGCGAATGTATGAGCAAAAACGTGATTTAACTGATTTTGAATATGGGATGATTATAGGTGCTTGAAGCGTTGGAACCAATATCAACAAAACGGCTGCACTTGTGAAGTGTTTGAGAACAGCAGTTATTCATGTTTACAGAGAGTCGACTACCAAGCAGAAAACCGGGTCGCATTTAAGCATACCTCACTTTGATTCAAACCACATAAGGGAATGAGAGTGGGCCATTGGCTGATACGTTGCTTTCATGGAAGCCGCTTAACAACTGACAATGTTTACTAAGTTGACACAGAGAATTAAACACATGTTTTAAATCTTGAGTTTAGGAGCCGACTTTTAAATGGCGAATGTTTTACCAATGATAATTTTATTCCTGATTAATGTCTTACTCCAATTGAATCTAATTAACTGCTTTTAACAACAAAGTATAAATTTTGGATATTTATCAAGGAAAAGTATGCAGCTAGAATATATTTTTAAAACTAAGTTTTTTTGGGTTTTTTTGTAAACATTTAGACTTAAAAGAAAAATTCGGGTGACTCAGAAACTCGAATGCTACTTTTGAAATTATCAATTCTTATTCTTATTATTTTATTAATAGTCATTTGTTTGATGTCATTATAAGGAAGAAACTAAAATATTTCTGAATAAATGACAGCATCAATGCGAAGCATACACTTTTTAGAGCCTTTTTGTTATAATAATTTTAAGGCACAGATGCAGAATATGACATTTCTTCGAGATGATTTTAAATAGGTGTTGTTTTTTCCGTATAAATGCGGTTTCTGGAAACAGATTTAAGTTTTATTTTAAAAATTGATACTTTATATTATTTACATTTTAACTTAATTTCAGTGTTATTTTAATTTTATTACTATTAGTATTTTAATTTAATTATTAATAATATTTTAACCTTATTACTATTAGTATTTTAATTTAATTATTATTAATATTTTAACCTTATTTCATTATTATTTGTATTTTGATTTTGACCCTTTTTGCTATTACCAAATAAAAAATATCGCCCAATCTCCTATATACTACATCTGTTCCATTTTTATAATAATAATAAATGTTAATAAATATTGAGCTTTTTTAATATTGTCTTGAATTTAATAAGAAATATTTTATTGTGAACATAAGTTATGACAATTAATTTATATTTATCTATTTTATGATAGATGAAGTTATAGAAATTATAAATATGTCTATTCTATAATTTAACTATAAGTAAAAAATAAAATATAAATATAATTTAGTTCGACTATATTAATTATACTAATATTTTTTCACATAAAACGTCTTTACTGAATATTAATTATCACGACTCTTAGATGGTAAAAATATTTCCTAAAAGCTAAATTGGGATTTGCTAAATTTTGATATAGATGGCAACACCATTCAAATTTTCAATGAATTATTATTAAAAATCAGTTTTACGATTATTTATAAGTATATTACAGTTTTGAAGTCACAAACTAACTTAGTGTGACTATAAAATAATCAAACTTCATTAAAAAAGCTACGCCAATAAGAAATACCAGCAAACATAACCTTTCCCATTTAATAAGAATATGGCTTCGTCGAATTCAGCACTTCGCAATACTGTAAAAATCGTCCACCCAGGATTTTTTTTCATACAATGATTTGACGTTGCTTGTAATGAAAACAATATCTTCTTCTTTTTTTTTTTCTAATCATATTTTCAAAAACAAACGAAGAAAATACGAATTCTCGGTTAGAACTATCAACTTCCCATTTAACATGCAGCCGCCATTTTGTGTGGGCGTTAACTTCTTCCCAGACTGACAGGAAGATTGACCAATGGCGCACTCTCATTCCCTTCTGTGGTTTGAATCAAAGTGAGGAATGCTTAAATGCAACCGGGTCTCAACATCAGGCTTTAGGTCGTCACATGCAAGGGCGGCTCAAGGTAAGTTTTGCAACTGTGCAAAAAAAAATTATGGCACCCTCGATTCCTCCCTCTCCCCCCCCCCCCCCAACCCCCCAAAAAATTGGACAAAATCCCTCAAATTTTAAATACATTACCTCCAATGAAAATCCACAAATATTTCCTTCCACTTTTTTAAAGATCTCCCCTTCCCCATCCCAATTCCTTTCGAGAAGGAGTCTTCTTCCAATGTTCCTTGTTTGACCACAGCTACGGAAATGTGGGGGTAGAAAAGAAAGCTCTTAAGGGTGACAGTCATAAATTTTAAGAGAACCAGAGCTAAATCGTCATTAAAGCCTCCCCACTCGGACGTGCGTTTTTTTCTTTCTTTCCCCCCCCCCCCCTTCTTTTCTTTTCTCTCCCCATCTTCCACTATCTTCAAAAGTCAAGTAGAGCAAAGAATTTTCCCTCTGTTAATTGGCTGTGTGATTTTCGTAGCTCTCATGACACTGCAGCTGCACCCCTAATGATTAAGCAGAAGGGGTGTGATCAAAATACCCTTTCCACCCCCAATCTTTAATTCCCCCACCCCCCACCTTCTAAAGTCCCACGACCCAAGTCATTGCGATTTACGACTTAAAAACGCACTCATTACAGAAGCTACAGGGAGTCACTTTCGGAAGTGGGGGTCAAAAATTCTTTCCTCTTTTCTCGGGGGGGGGGGGAGGGTTCTCAAAACAGTCTTTAGACCCACTGACGAAAGAGGAATCGACTCCTAAAATGAGACTTCTTGTTTGGTTCAGTGCTTATGCGTCAGGTTGCATTTGAATTTAAAAATAGGAGTATATAGATGTATACAAGTATAAGAATACATAATTTTTAAATCCACAATTAAGAATAAATATGTTTTGCTTTTGAAGAAACGAATGCGAAATAGAGTTACGAAAGAATATGATGAATCATTTTAGTTATTATTCTTATAAAACCCCTCAGGTAAGGTAAAAGGTTTCCTTTTTTCTGTTTTAGTATAACGTTGTTTAATAGTGTAAGCCAATATACTTATAGAATAAAAATAAGGTGGAACAAACTCAATTAGGCAATTTCGATCGCTACAGAACGTAGGACATTCTAATGGTTACACACACTGCCTAATTGAGTTGTATTATAGCAGATTGAAGGAATCATTGCTTCCACACAAAAAAAAATATTTATGAATATAATTGTCATTTTAATACAGTTATAGAACTGTATTAAAATGTGTGGAATTACTTTAATTGCAGACAAATTTTCGTGAAACGAACGAACAGAAACAATTTTCTTTTATTTTGACATTTTATACCTCCATATTATTGTATTAAAAAATTATAATAATATATATTTTTTAGGATTTTACTCAAAATTTTTTTTTTTTTAAATAATAATTTTACAAGGCAATTACCTTTTTTATAATTTTAATTATTAAAGGCTGACTAAATCTCAATTAACAAATAATAGCATTATATATGAATACATTGCTTCAAAATTAAAATGTCAATTAACTGAGGAGCATAAGAAATATCAAAAAATAAATAAAAATACATAATTTATAAACATAAGTCGTTTTTAACTATTTGATATTGAATACATTTCTTGCTAATATTTCAATTATAAAAGCAAATCCTGGTTTTCAAAGCAATTTCAATCAAAACTGTTTTAAATTATGACATTAAAAAAAAAGTAACTTGCTTAGAAAGAACCCTTTTTTTTAAACATTCGATTTTACTCTTACCCTTCAATTCATGCTCATTTACATGCTAAATGTATTAGCAGCAACGGTTTTTGTGTGTGGCATTATATTAGACACGGGTCGCCTTTAGAAACTACCGGCCTAGTGATATTGTAACATCTACGCAAACTTTGTATGTCAGGTTTTTTTTACTTTTTTTTTTTTTTCCTCTTTTTTTTTCTTTTTTTTTCTTCTTCTTAAGATTTTTTATTATTAACAATCAGTTCTAAATATTCGATTTTGGTATATTTCACTTACATTTTGCATAGAATATGTTACAAAATTCTATGTAATAAGAAGTTCTATATTTTATTACATAAAAACTATTTATAGTATCATTCGCTAATATTTTCAATATTTGTCAAAATACACATCCAAAATAAAATACAAGATGAAGTTGAGTGTAAAAGAAAAATAATTATTAAAAAACTATCTAAAACGGATAAGAGAACCACGCAAAATGAATTTTATAATTAAATTTTTGTGCATTTTTCTCCGATAAGCGTGGCTGTATGGTCTTATGCAAATGCAATGGCAGTTACACTTACACGTAAAAACGGACATATATCACTCACTCACTAATCAAAATTTGAGCAAATGAAATTCCAACATCAAGAAATTGTTCCGGGGTTACTGATACTTATAGTTTCAGTCAAGTGAAAAACTGTGAAAATCCAGTAGCGAAATGATTGAAGAACTTTAGTTTAAAAAAAATCAAAATTTGCCAAAAAGCAAATAAAAAAAGCCGAAAAAATTGGCGCCCTGTGCGGTTGCACAGTTTGCACGGCCCTGGTCACATGCTCGATCTGAAAAGAGTAACACTACGTGAAATAGTGAGGAATTTTAATCTAAGAAAAACAGAGCACTGTTGTTCTTAGTACGCCGCATTTTTTATCGTATAGGCTATGGAAGCGGAGGATCTGTTCGAAAGTTTCTACTGGCTGTGTCATAATGTATTATGACATTTATTTCATAAATTCTAAGGGGTTTTGCAATAGGCAAACTCTACACATCCCCTTCAATTATTTCTGTATGTTTCACATTTTTCTAAATCAGGGAGGCGGGTTTTTCTCACGCTTCAAGTTAACCAATGTTTGTTTATTGGGGAAATTCACCAATGTAGGACTCACACGTCGCTGGACTCACAGCAAATGAGAGGGCTTTGGTCGGGGGGAGCTGTCCTTGTTAGGGGGGGTTGGGTGCAAAGCACGGGTCACGAGGAGGAGAGAAGAGAGAGAGAGAGAAGTGAGCAGAATGGTGGCTAAATGCTAAGGTGGATGAACGTTGAAAACCAAAAAGACGGAGGAGACCGGAGAAAAGATCGGAGGTAGCTCTGATACAGTCCGCTGACAAGCCGATATACGCCCCTGACGATGTACGCCCCTAACAGAGGTATCCCTAGCCCCGACAGCAAACTGTGAGTCTTTTACACTTTCCTTACTTACCCTCGGCCAGATATTTACTTTTATTAGGATTTCAACCGGCTTTGTGCTTGGTTTTGAGGAAGTTAAATAACTATTTAATTGTATGCTTAAATTGCTTGTTTATTTCTTAATGTTTTGCGTTGTATTAATAAATGGGTGCGTTATCTATCGAGCACATCTCTGTGGTTCTTTGCTATTTGCATGCATTTCCATTGTACTTCACTATACGATCTAATAGGCCCATGGGCCTTACGGCATATTTGGTTACGCGACCAGGATTTCGATCTTTGAAAACAGGATGTGTTTGATTGATGACAGATCCATCTATTTTTTTTTCGAGAAGGAATATTTAAGGGGTAGAATTTAGTTGATATAATTTGGTTTGCTAATGTATAGAGGGAAGAAAAAGATCAATACAAGCGGTGTCAATACACGCAGCAGGCAGGCAAGACTCTGCAGCACCACCCGAGAAGGAAAAAAAACAGTGAGGCAAAAAATAAAGTTATAAACATGGAAAGGACAAATCCAATAAACGGTTTGGCTTTGATTTCATGCAATTTTGAGGGTGACCGACAGGAGACGGAATTTTTTTTTTAAACAATTTGAGGAAATCGCTGATATTGCAAACTGGACTCCACATGAAAAGCTCACTATTTTAAAATCGAAATTAAAGGGGAATGCTCTTCAGTTCTTAATGTCAGATCGAGAGTTGATAAACTCACAGGATTATGAGTTAGTTAGAAACAGCATTGCCGATTTCTTTAAGAATGAACAGGGAATTAGCGAAGGACAAATGCAATTCTCTAACTGTGTCATGAGGGAACACGAAGACGTTAAAACTTTTGCGCATAGATTAATCGTCACCACTAATAATTATTTGGGGACAACACAAGGTGAAACCTCAGAAAACACTAGGCGGATTATTGACAGATTAAGACTTTCAAATTTCATAAGTGCTCTTTTGCCAGAAATCCAAAAAGAGGTCGTAAGGGCGAACCCTAAAAGTTTTTCAGAGGCAGTGGAGATCGCGAAGAATACACAACTTGCAATCACCGTTGCGAGGTTAAGAATACATGCAATAAGGGGCAGTCAATCCAGTCTTCAAGACACACATCAAGCGGACTCAATGGATGCGTTAACTCAAAGGGTTAATGCAATGCAGTTGGGTAGTAACAATCCGAGTGGTCCGTCGATCCAGTGCTTATTTTGCGACGAACGAACACATTTTAGCGCAAATTGCGGGAATATTCGGAATTTAATACCGAACGTTCAAAATAGTCACAGTGCTAATCAGGAAACAACATACACGGGCGCAAGTCATTTTGGCAACCAAAGAAGGGGCAATTATCAACCGCATAGGGGAAATTATCAACCGCATAGGGGAAATTATCACACTCAGAGAGGCAATTTCCAATCACACAGAGGACAATACCACAACACACAACGCCAAAATTTCCCAAACAACCCTAGGGGTAACGTGGCAAGAGGTAGATATATGCGTGATGGAAACCAGTATAGAGCACCACAGCAAAGAAATGCTTATTTTTTAGGGACGGAAGGAGAGGAGGATTATCAAACGTAACAAACGGTCAAAATTTAGATGATAACACAACTACCAGCGAGACGAATGTGGTCTTTAATGTTTTGGATTCGGATTCCTCGGGGGCACAGAACTTAAAATTAACGACTGTTATTATGAAAATTGGAAACATTAATGTCAAGGCTTTGGCTGACACGGGGGCAAATTTGAATGTGCTATCTGGAAATATTTACGCAAAATTGAAGGGTTATGATAGGATTAAACATTTGGCCTCTAGGGTAGTTATTAAGACTATCATTGGTTCTACTCTCTTTTACACCAATTGCTCTGAGATCTCAATTAAATTGGGAAACAAAATGTTAAGGGACACATTTTTCATTACACGAGAAAATATTTCTCAGGATTTTGATGCAATTTTGGGCATAAGTTTTTTCAAGGAAAATAAAATTAATCTGAATCTACGTGAGGGTAAACTGGACTTTCTTGACGGCTCTTCGGTCGAGTTCTTAAAAGCAAACCATGACCCCAAGTTTTATGATAGGGAATGCAATGTAGTACAACTATCACGAAAAGTGGTACTCGACCCATTAGAGACTACGATCGTTCAACTTAAGGTCAAAAGACAAATATTGGAAGACAATTTGGAGGTCGTGTTTACTCCAATTGACATTATAGAAGATTTGGAAATGGGGGCTTCAATTAATGTTGTTAAAAATAACTCCTTTTCTACTATCATTAAAAACAATTCAGATCAAATTTTGCACCTAAACAAAAACATGATTTTGGGTAAAGTGGAAAGAGATTTCGTAATGGCTAAAGAGGTTTTAAATTTTGAGAATAGGGATAATCAAATTAATTTAATACAAGCTACACCTGAAATTAAGGAACTAAGAAAACAAGAATTTTCTTTGAATGACTTCAAATTGACCCATTTAAGTGAATCAATATTTGGAAGTTAGCAAAATTCTGGAAAACTATTATATGGTATTTTCTAAATCTATGAAATCCTTGGGGCATTGTGACGCTGTCAAACCACAATTGAAATTGAAACATGACTCTGCCGTTGCTTGTAAGCCTTACCCGATTCCCCATATCCTTAGAGACGAGGCAAAAAAACACATTCAGGAGCTTTTGGATGCAGAAATTATTGCACGCTCCAATACCAATTTCTTAGCGCAGCTGTTGTTAGTTAAAAAAAGAGCATGGGCAAGGACAGCAAAAATTTCGATTTCCACATGTGCCTCGATCTGCGATTATTAAACGCTGGAGTTGAGAAAACAACACAAATTTTGCCACATATCAAGGATCTTGTCGTTTCACTCAGTGGATATAAATACTTGACAATTTTAGATCTAGGTTTCGAGTTTACCCAAACGTAGTGATAAAGTGGGATTTTCATGTGAGGCAGGGACATTCAAGTTTTTGCGTTTACCGTTCGGACTTGTTTCATCGTCATCCATTTTCCAGAATTTAATGGATGAAGTACTACAGGGTTTAGATGAAATTGGAGTGAGATGGTATATTGACAATGTGGTAATACCATCTATGACGTTTGAAGAAATGGTGCATAAAATCACACTGGTCTTTGAAAGGCTAAAAAAACACAATCTCACTCTTAAGGCAACGAAATGTGATTTCTTCAAAGAGAAAATCACTTATCTTGGGTTCGAGATTTCTAAGCAAGGCATTTCACCTACGGTACAAAATACTGAAAAGATCCTCGAATTCCCGTCTCCAACTAATTTAAGGCAACTCAGGAGATTTAATGGGCTAACCAATTTTTATAGGGAACACATTCAAAAATACGCAGAGTACACTGCAATACTTGAAGAATTAACAAAAAAAAACGTAAAATTCATTTGGACTGACAGACACGAAGAGGCGTTTCAAGGATTACAAAGGCAATTCTTTTGTAAACCTTTCCTAAGGCAAATTGACTTAAAAAAGCAATTTTTTCTAAATACCGACGCAAGCAAAGTGGCTGTCGCAGCTATACTAAACCAGTTGCATAATGACAAGTTATGTCCAGTGGCGTATTTCTCGAAGAAAAACACAAATGTTGAATCGAATCTTCCGGCTATCCATTTGGAGCTACTAGCGATCTACAAAGCGATCCTATATTTCCATAGCTATTTATTTGGCAATGAATTTGTTGTTTTAAGCGATCACAAACCACTGCAATTTTATTCCAAATTAAAAAACAACTCTCACGCGATTTCCAAAATCTTACGTGAGCTCTCTATGTACAATTTCGAAGTTAAATATATTCCGGGAAAGGAGAATTTTTTGCCGGACTTCTTATCAAGAGCCGTGGAAGAGAAACACATTAAGATTTCATTAGATGACGATACGGATAGCATTAAGAGAATTCTTGCCTCTGGAGAAGCATTTCTTAGCGATACTAATGGTACCGGTAAGGGGGAACAAGACAGGGCGGAGCAGTCGACGACTGAGTTGGGCATAGAGCAACAAAAGTTTCCCGCTGACCCGAATCGCGTGGTTTCAGGTCAGGAGGTCTCCCCAAAACGGTTGGAAAAAGAATCCTACTTGAACCAATTACAGGCTGGAAGCCAAGAGCGGGTCGCCGGGGCACACTCGCTGTTGGAAAATAGAGGAGCGATCAACCATACACAATCCATACACGAATTAAGTGAACAAAATATATTGGATAAACAGTTGATTGATGAGGATATTACAAGAATTAAAGACATTTTGAATGGTCAAGATGTACGTCTTAAAAATAAATACAAAAATTATTTTGTACATAGTGAATCAGGTTTCTTAAAATTTAACAGAATTTTAAAGGGGAATAAAATTATCAACATAGTCTTACCAACTTCATTACATTCGTGGCGTTGAAACATTACCACTTTTCTCATTTTGGCATTTCTAAAACATTCGAGTTTATAAGGGATAAATTCCAATGGAAAGCCTTGTATAACGACGTAAAAAACTTTATTAAGTCATGCCACAAGTGTTGTAGTTTGAAACGAAATTTTCAGAGGGTCATTCCTAGTGGTTTATCTGAAATACCAGAAGGGGTCGGCATTTCTCTTTCAACGGAGATTATTGGCCCATTGGCCGAGTGGTCTATATGTTTTGACTATTATATGCAACTATTCTAGACATATCGAGTTGTATAAATTAAACAAAATCACAGCAGAGGAGGTGTCCAAATGTTTTTTTGAGTACATATCAAATTTTGGGGTTCCAAAGATAATTTATTCTGATCAGGGTTCAGCATATATTTCTAAGGCTTTTCACGAAATTGTACGGCAATTGGGGATTAAACTCTTGCATGTGCCTGCCTTCCATCCATTTCTTAATGGTAAATCTGAATCTCTTAATTTGGAATTAAAAAATTCTATTTATGCTCTTTCAGATGTTAGTAGGGATTTACAATTTGCACTCAACATTCATAAGAGTTTTTATAACAATAGTATTCATTCTTCCACGTCTTATACGCCAAGTTTGTTGTTTTTTGGTAGAAAATTAGCTCCGATTTGTGAAAATCTAACGGAAAATGATACGGATCCCATATATAAATTAGGTTACGATAATTTTGTTCATAAATCTTTGCAGAGAATGAGGGAAATTAAATCTCAGTCAACTCAAAATATGAGGAAAGCACAGATAAGACAATCTGATTTGGCTTTAAAAAAATCGGTCCAAAGAAATTTAAGTATTGGGCACACTGTTTATGCCAAGAAGCAAGGTATTTTTTCTAAGGGTTTTGAAGGACCATACCGAATAAAAGACAAACTATCTAACAATCTAATGGTTATTCAATTAATTGAAGATCCCACCGTTGTCAAAAAAATGCACATTAGTTTACTTAAACTCGCTGACGACAGATTGGAAAAGTTTTTGGAAACTGACCGTGTGAATTTGCCACGATATAACTTTCGAGAAAGGCAATAAAAATGCACGATACAATAGAAAGAATAGGGCAAGGTCATGGAAGCGAGGGGGCTCTGATGGGAAAAGAACATTAAAGTCAAACTGAGAGTTTCTCTTTTGTTGGACAGTGATACGGTCAAGATAGGCTCACAGGCGTCCAAATTTACAGTTGGCGGTCATAAATTTTGGGGGTACTAGAGATGCAAATGGGGGTAGGCGATTCTCATGGATGGAAGCTTGTTCAAACCAGTTTAAGAAAGGGGTCTTTCACAATGAAAGCAAGCCCCACTCTTTTCTCCCCTTACAAAACCGGAACGATGTGCTGTGGGGGTTGCTTGGTCACGTGATTTCAGGGTCGGTTGCTTGGTAAATTGAAAAGAAAGGTCGCGGGTGGTTTTTTTTATTCTTCTGTTGGTTGGTTCTGGAAACGAAAATATTTCAGTACAGAAAGAGAGTACTTGAGTTTATTTTTCGGGTGATGCAAAGCAGAGTGTTGTTTGGGACTGTGGAATGATGTTGACATTCATGTATTGAGATCTATTGAGAATACAACTAGGGATGGTGATATTTGAATTACAGGGGCATTTGAGGTTTAATCAATTTTCGACTTTTGTAACGAAATAATGGGTTTGTTTTATAAAAGAAAAGTTGATAGGAAATTTCACAGTAAATTGTTGCATTCAGGTTAGGAAGGGCTCTAAGATTGGAAGTTTGACATGGCTTAAAGGTTTTATTTTATTTAATGGGAGTTGAATTATTTTTTTGAAGTTAAGGGACTTGCAGATTGGAAACTTATTTGATAGGGACGGTTTTGCTTATACCCACATTTTATATGGTATAAGAGATTTGAGAAAACTGAAACACGTGAATTTTTGCATTAAAATTGAATTTTTCATTTTGGTAGTTGACATTTTAAGTTGAGTTAAATTGGTTGAGTTAAATTCTATTAATTTTTTTTGTATCTGGTCGATTTTGGGTTTGGCTTGGGATTGTGTGAATTTCTTGCAGGGGCCAAAAAAAACCTGACTGTCTCCAGTTCGCCAAAACACCGATGGATGAAAGAAAAGTGCGCAATTTTTTGGATTCCAAAACAAAGCTTCAGATGGCGACTAAGGTCTGCTGGACGGAATCAAGCCGCAATTTGGAGTTTTACAAGTGTGGGACGAGCGGGAGTCTTGGCAGAAATCCAGAAAGAAAATACAATTGCAGGACGGGCCCTTAGAGCAACGAAGGGAGATTTCTAGGAGAGATGTTTCAACAGACGATGGTTCCAAAGATTGTGAGAAGCAAGTTATCAACGATTATCATCAACATGAATCCGACTGGTATATTAAAACGAAGTCACGCCCGTAACGATATTTCATCACGCTGGTTTCTTGGTGTCCGCTGAGAGGGAGGAAAGCCACAACTTAGTTTCCATGGTAACCTGATTCAACCGTATGGAAAGTTTATGTAGAGGAGGAGCCTACTCAAATCCCGGTACAACAAGTCACCACTACACTTCACTGTCGAGAAAGGGAGGAGTCTTTTCTTGTAGAGCCAAACCAACAAGCCACTATTACATTTCGCCGAATTGAAAAGGAGGAGCCTATTTTCGGAAGCAAGACGAGGAAAGTTGTTCTTCTGCATGTAGAATGCAGTACCAATGCCAAACAAGGATGGAACACTGTGACATTCATATGCTGAGCAGATGGGAGGACCCTGGCTTCACAATGACCAAACATTGAACGTGATGCTGCGTTTGTCAACAAACACACGTGACATTCGCAGCCGTACGTTAACTGGTGTGGTTTCAACCGGAACACTGATTTTCAAAGAGGGCTTATCCCATCTATCATATCGAAAATCCATACTGAACTTTTTGAGTATTAATTAACATTTTACAATCTAAGAACTTTGTAATTAAGAACAAAAACTGTCAATTAAGTGTTAACGCAAGAGACTATGCTTACGTTACAGAACTTTCATTCTCAAAGACTGAAAAGCTTTACTTTGATAGCTACATAATTGTGTTTATTATTGGAGACTATAACATGGACAGTTCACTCATTTGCCATTGCAATATAAACTTTTTCTTTTTCAGGAATTATAACATGTTATTGAATTCTTATATGATTTGAAATGCATTATTTTATTTAACTATCTTTTATTTACAGGCCGAGGGTATTATTGGTGAAGTTTTAAATCTTTTTTAAATCTCTGATTTTGTTCAACCCGCTCCTTCTGGTAATTTTTAAAAATTGAAAGGAGGGGAGTGATGTCATAATGTATTATGACATTTATTTCATAAATTCTAAGGGGTTTTGCAATAGGCAAACTCTACACATCCCCTTCAATTATTTCTGTATGTTACACATTTTTCTAAATCAGGGAGGCGGGTTTTTCTCACGCTTCAAGTTAACCAATGTCTGTTTATTGGGGAAATTCACCAATGTAGGACTCACACGTCGCTGGACTCACAGCAAATGAGAGGGCTTTGGTCGGGGGGAGCTGTCCTTGTTAGGGGGGGTTGGGTGCAAAGCACGGGTCACGAGGAGGAGAGAAGTGAGCAGAATGGTGGCTAAATGCTAAGGTGGATGAACGGTGAAAACCAAAAAGACGGAGGAGACCGGAGAAAAGATCGGAGGTAGCTCTGATACAGTCCGCTGACAAGCCGATATACGCCCCTGACGATGTACGCCCCTGACAGAGGTATCCCTAGCCCAGACAGCAAACTGTGAGTCTTTTACACTTTCCTTACTTACCCTCGGCCAGATATTTACTTTTATTAGGATTTCAACCGGCTTTGTGCTTGGTTTTGAGGAAGTTAAATAACTATTTAATTGTATGCTTAAATTGCTTGTTTATTTCTTAATGTTTTGCGTTGTATTAATAAATGGGTGCGTTATCTATCGAGCACATCTCTGTGGTTCTTTGCTATTTGCATGCATTTCCATTGTACTTCACTATATGATCTAATAGGCCCATGGGCCTTACGGCAGGCTGCCTCGAACTAGAGCAAACGTCTCCAGTTCGCAAAGAAGCACAAGGATTGGGCAATATGTGACTGGAAAAGTGTCGCGTGGTTCGATGAATCGCGTTTTTAATCACATAATGCAAATGGCAGAAAACAGTACAAAAGCATGGAACCCAACTGCATTGTCTCAACACTTCAAGGTGGTGGAGACGATTTTATGGTTAGGAAGTGTTTTCTGTGCTTTGTATGGGTTCTTCAATTCCTGTGAAACAATGTCTGAATGCCTTGTTATATAACAAGATGGACTTGATCTGTTAATGATGCACCCTTCCGGGGTTCGATACTTCCAGCTGAACAATGATCCTAGTCATACAGCTGGTATTGTCCTCAGATGGTTCAAAAAGCATGACGGGGAATTTACCTACCTTGCTTCGTTGGCTGCACAATCACCAGATCTCAATTCGATTGAAAATTTATGGGATGAGATCAAATGGGGCATCAGGCAGCTAGATCCAGTACCATTAAATCTTACGGAATTGGAAAGTACAGTTCATCGGATATGGTATCAAATTCGTTATACTACTTTCCAACATTTCATAGAATCCATTCCAAAAAGAATTCATGCAGTACTAAAGGCAAAAGGTGGTCCAAAATTGCATTGAAGGGGTGATCATAATAATATGGAGCATATTTTTTTAGTATCCTTTCTGCCTTTCTGGATATCGAACGTTTTCCTCTATCGAAAAAATAAACTTAAAAGTTAAATATTTTAGACTTTTTAAAAACGTATCCATTAACAAAATAAAAAGATTATTTTTATTTCACAGGAAAATAATATTTCATTTCAATATATTTACAATTTCAAAAAAGCTAAGGATATTATATGATTTCTATCAGTTGAATTGGTATTTCAATAATTTGGTTTTTTAAATGTTGAGTCTTAAGTACCTTGCGTCAAATTTTAAAAACCTACCTCGTTATCATTCTTATAAAAATATAAAGGTTTCTTAGGTTGTGGTATAAATAACATTACGAAATAAGCTTCATTTACTATGTACTATCATCATTAATACTTCACATAACAATTGTCTTAAATGATGCCATTAAAGTTTTCTGAAAATATCAAATCTAATTATTTCAAAATCTAAATAAAATGCACATAATTGAAATATTTCGAAATCACGCGTATTAAAATTATTATGTTACTTACTTGACACGCTAATCTTTACCGTTTTCTCTCTATATGATGATGTTGTCACTGAAAATAGTAATAATTAAGGTTACTTCGAGTCTTTAAAATGGACAGTAAATTCTGTAAATATCGGCATTAAAGCAAAAAAATTTCAGTCAATATTATATAATGAACACTTTATTGAAATTTGAGAACTAGTAATAATCGCATGTAAAAGAGAAATAGATAGATTTAAACAAATTTCATATTTTGATCTGTTTATTAATACGGGTATGTATAAATCCAGTTAAAACAAATTTTGTTATTAATGTTCAATTTTCATTTTCTGAAATATTTTGTATTTATTTTCTCTAAAATTATAAACTAAATTCTACTTTTAACTGAATAACAAAATTCATATGAAGAAAGGTTACGAACACCCAGCTCGTGTAAGCGTATCCTAAGCAAAAGAAATGCTTCATACATAAATATATGTATTTCAAATTTAGATACACAATAATTTATATGCCAATTAAATTAATTTATATATAAAGGACTAGCATAAATGACAAATTGGGTTCCTTTGTTAACAAACCTCTGCCACTGCATTTGCTTCATCCATTATATTCTAAAGCGTTCTTCGTTTTACTTAATACTAATATGCATAAAAATGGACCATTCTCTGCTGTACGAACGGGATATTTTTTGGCTCTTTTTTCTACTCGTAAACAAATTAGAATTCTAAAATTATGATAAATCTAGTAGTTATGTTTTTGTTTTATACAACTCTAGTTGGTGGCAAAGTTATATTGAAAAATAATTATTTTAACTTGGTCAAGAACACATTTATAAGCCATCGAGGCAAAGGTTGATTGGTTGCTTTCAGATTATCTGGCGCCGTTAGTAACACGAGGGCTATAATGCGCCGAAACATTCATCATTAGACAAGTCAACATACATTTACAAACACCCATGGTTAACACGGGACCTGAACCCGCAACCTCGCGGTCTAGAAGCTAGCATGCTAACCACTATACCGTTTGGTCGGCCATCGAGGCAAAGGACACGTCCATGTCCTCTGCGTCGGTGGATTAAATGCATATTTCACTTAGTTAATTTAATTATTTTTCCGTATAACACCACTATATTTTTCCATATATCACCAAGAAGTATAATATAAAATAAAAACATAACTATTAGATTCATTTTTATTTTACAATTCTTATCTGTTTACGAGTAGAAAAAAGAGCCAAAATGACTCGTGCGTCAGCTAGAGAATTGCCCGAATATATAAAGTAAAATAAAATTAAAAACTTGTCACAAGCTAACTTAAACCCACGTTTTGTTATAATGATCTGCCAATTTAAAACAACTTGACACTTGTTTTTGTTATATATTACATAAGGTAATCTATGAACCGTGACAGTGCTCACCAAGTTCGATGTCAAAGTTGCAGACATGCAAGTAAGTATTATGTTGAGACCGAACTTAGGCCCGTTTTCAAACCCTCACAGCTCAGCTTCTATTATAGCTAAAAACCCTGATTTTTTTTTTTTTTTTTTTTTTTTTGCTCTCTTGTCCTGGTTGAGTAGGCAAAAAACAACAACATAATTGTTAACATTGAGTAAAGGTGCAAGGCAAACAATTTCTTTGAAAATAGCTGTTCTTCTGATTCTAATATTTCTTCTTCTAGTTGTGACCAAAACTTTAGCTAGAACTACCGCCAAAACAATTTTGTGATTTGTGATCATATTTTTTATTCTTCTCAGCTTGATTAGAAGAAATGCCTTTTGTATGATTTGATAGGTACGAGGATCTGTATATCCAAGAAATGATCCCTATACCTGGGAATTTTAGCCTGACCTACTGCTTAGACACTTTAATATATTTAGGCCATTCTTTTCTTATTCCTCTCAGCTTGATTTGAAGAAGTGCCTTTTGTGAAAATTAGTGCGTACGAGGGTCTGTACCCCCTCCCCCCCCCCCCTGTCAGAAATGATCCCGGAAGTTGTGAATTTTAACCAGAGAAATGAATGAGTAAAACCGGTCATCAGCTTTCGGATATTCATCTTTCGTTCAATTTCAAGACATGACTTTGATATTTTAAGTTGAACTATTAAAACAAAGTAATTAGAAACAAAAGTAATAAATTACTCTTTTTTTTTTTTTTCTTTCTTTTTTTTTTTTTTTTTTCTTTTTTTTTTTTTTTTCAATTACATTATGTGCTAATCAAAGTTTTGAAAATAAGTGTTTCAACTTTGAGTTCAAATACCACTTTCATTTTAAAATAAAGTTCACTGGATACCTGGCTGAATTTGAACCAAGCATCTTCTGACCGCTAACCTGCAATCTTAACGACTGAAGTCTCTTTAAAAAATAATAACAAATCTTACATTTCAAACTTAAAGCAGAAGTTGTTTTGAAACATATTTTTTTTTTATGTCTATTCGTATGTAAAGCTAGTAATCCTCTGTTTCATGTGTAAAGAAGTTTTTTTTTGTTTTGTTTTTTCCCCTATGTCCTATTTTTTATTATTACTTATTTTTAGTATGCATTTGCATGTTTTTGTGCTCAAGTAAAAACAAGAATGTACATGTTTTACTTATGAACACTTTTTTTTGTGTTATAAGGAGAATTTCTACTTGAAAGAAATGAAGAAGACTTGAATTGCAAACCTAAATCTCCCTACAATATTTAATCATATTATTTATTGTCGCTCTCAATACTAAAAGTCTTATGTGAATCTAACGGTGTTTTCGCTTACACCATTTTGCGCTTAGAACGACGCACACTGGGGTATTTGCATCGAAAAGTTGGCCAAAACTATTTTCGCATCAGAATAGTGTTTAAATGCGATAATACTTTAATTTATTGAATATAATATTTAATTTTCTTCTTTAGATGAAAAAAAAATTACTTTATTAAAAATATACGTTTTATTTATTTTTATTTTTTTATTTTTTATTATGCTACTATCATTATCATTGGATAATATTAATGGGTAAATTTATGCTAAACCATTCTGCACTTGACTTATCATTAATTTATGATTTATTGCTATATATGTCCAATGTTTAAAAAAAATATCATTGCATTTTCAAAATTTTCATTGAATTCACTATTAATCCCATAATTATTTGGTATTTTAATATTGCTAGTTTTACACCAAATAGCTTATCTTGGCTCTTCATCTGATGATTTATTCGAAGATTTTATTCAGATTCTAGTCTGACTTTATTTGGATTTGGTGGCTAGTGTATTCTTATGAAAGACTTTACTCTTTTTAGGGTATAATATATATCATATTTATTATGAGCGGATCAGAGCTCAATAGTAGTCTATTTCACACATCTGTATTCCATTATTTTCTCGAATTTTTTTTAACTATTTTAAGCAATATACCTCCACAATTTCTTATTTTAGCCTCCCAATCAGCAATAAGGCATTTTTTACAACTATGAGATCATATAACAGCGTTTTATGCAATGTTAGAGTCATAGGATGCTGAGGGTATGTCTGTACATAGAGTTTGGCTGTATCCATGGTGTTGTTAGACAATTTCTTCGTATCAGTCCTATAACTACTAGATAATATTTCTAAAATCATCTTCAATCAGGGAATCAAATTAACATTATATCTCGTGGTTTCAGCAACCAGACCATATCGTTAGAAAATATTCTACTTGTATTGCAGCGGCGTAGACAGGGAGGGCAGGGAGGGGCCCACCCCGAAATGATTAAAAGTGAAAAAAATTTATTCGATTTTTTTAAGTATCATGATTGTATATTATTTTTATTTATCAAGTTTTATTCGTTCTTCCTGTAACTCTAACTGCCGTCTTTTAAAAACTTAACGATATTTATTTCAAACTTATTTTATTACGGGAGCTGTTCTTTTCCGACCGTTCTCAATGGCGGCCTAACCCTCTCCTTCCTTGACCTTGTTGAATTAAAACCATCAAGCAGATCAGGTTCGAAGTTTCGTAGTTATGGATAACTATTAATAAAGAATTCCACAGTATTACGACGAACACATTAATTTTGACAAACATCAACCAATCTTTCGAATATGAACAGATATTATTATTTTTAGAATTACAGATATTCTTTTTAAAACTACACCAGAGTCCCCATGGCAACTCTCGCTTTACAATTCGTAATCGTTGGTACTCACTTGTATAAGAACATGGTAAGTAATTAATAAGTAATTTTATTACTATTAATAAAGAATTCCACAGTATTACGACGAACACATTAATTTTGACAAACATCAACCAATATTTCGAATACGAACAGATATTATTATTTTTAGAATTACAGATATTCTTTTTAAAACTACACCAGAGTCTCCATGGCAACTCTCGCTTTACAATTCGTAATCGTTGGTACTCACTTGTATAAGAACATGGTAAGTAATTAATAAGTAATTTTAAAATATTGAAAAAATACATTCGAAATTTTTATTGCAATAATATTTTAATACTTTGATAATCTACCTGATAGGAAAGTGCACAAAGAAATACCGTTTAAACAAGCATTTGCACGAGTTAACTTATTGCCAACAAACCAATGTGTAAAATGAGTTTGTATGTCGAATTGATATTTTGAAATGGGAATTTTTAAATTATAGTTTTACATATAGTAATTACAGAATAAGTTTTTAAAAAAATCATTCATTATCCTGTTGTTTTCAACTCTTTATCAGCATTATTTCCATAAAACAAGAACTTTATGAATAAAACAAGATTTTTATAAATGAAACTATTGTGTCCTATAACTTTTAAAGAAAGGATTAAAATAAAATATTATTTGGTGTAATTCAGCTGTGTCTAACCCACGAAACAACTGAATTTTATTAACACTAAGAGTACAAATTAAATTGCTTACATGTGTGTTAATTATAGTGTCTGATTTGAAGCCCCGATTTGTATTTTTAATTGGACACTAACTGTTTCCTCCCCCCCCCTTTTTTTTCTGTCCCCCCCCCCCCCTTCTTTTTTTGCCCTTCTCTAAGCTAAAGTGGACTTATACAAGAATTCTTTAAAAAAAAAAATTTTAGGTTAAAAAAGCCATGTTGTTAAATTGGCTAGTGAGAAAATACAGAGATATGCAAATTCTTATGGATTGTCTCGAATTTTTAGGGATTTGTTTCTGAATTTTAGAAATATTTTGCGTTATTAGCAGGTTGAATCGTTATAGTGTCATTTGGTATTCTATTTATTAACATTTTAATTTAATGTGTAAAGAAAATAACCATTTCTGAATATTACTAAAAGTTGAAGGGGGATACTTGTGATTATTAAATAGATCACATGTCTACAAACTGAAGTTGGCACCTCAGAAATTACTAAGTATACAAACCCAAATTATTCATTTATCATGATTTACAATTTTTGTTTCCCCCCCCCCCCCAAAAAAAAAAATCCTGGCTACGCCACTGTTGTATTGTATTCATTACTTTTTCCAAATCTGGGTTTTGGTACTTCAATAATGAAAACCAAGCTTGCTTCCGAACGCTTGGATTATTTCAGGGGGTTTTTTTTTCTCTTTTTTTTTTTCTTCTTTTCTTAGCTCTATTTTTGTTTTCTAGTGTTCGAAGTTGCTACTTTTAACAGGCCAGTTTGCGCGTTAAATGGGGTATGCTATAAAACAAGCGAATACGCCCATGCAAAATAGATCATTTGAATTGAAGGGCCTTTTCATCAATTTTATGTGTTTTTGTTAAATCGTTTTAGTTTTTGGATGTTGCACTGCATATGTAACACTTTATGGTTGGTTTTGTGTTAATAACAACATGGAACCAACCATAGCAAAAGACGTTTAACTTCTAGACCTCCCTCATCTTTTGCGTTTTTGAGTGAACTAATTTTTGTTTGGATGTGATCTACCTCGCGTTTTGTTATATTTATGGTACGCTTAGTGAATTGTAATCTGATTGCTCAAAAATATCAAGGCGATGAGTTGTGAGGTTTTTAAAAATGACATTTTTCTCAGTTTTTCTCCAAAGAAATCGTAAAGGCACCAGAGAACTTTGAAAAATATTGACGTCTGCTTTTTAGAATTTTGAACTGTTTGTTTGTATTTCATTGATTGGGATCTGTCACAACTACATTTCGTTTGTAGTTCTAATGATTTTCTCTCATAAAATTAATTGTTTCTATAACTTCCTGTAAATAATTAAATATAAGTGTATTCGCGCGATCTAATTGACCCTGCATATTTATTCAGTCAAAACATCTGCAACGGTGTTCTCAGAGGAGAAGGGTAAAAATCAAATTTTACCAATATATTATTTCTTACTTATCTTTTTAAGAATTCAAACTCTTTATAAGTGAACTTACTTTAAATGAATCATTTGTTTCTCATTATGAGCTTAATTTCATTACTATCTTAACTTTCCTTGCAGGCTTTTCAGTGGTAAACAAAAAACTATCTAAAATATTCAGTATATTTAAACTTTTTTATCAAATTAGTTATTTTACGATATTATATGATATTATTCAAATAGCCTACTTAATTAACATTATAAATTATCATAAATAATGATAAATTGGAAACATAAGTGAAGTTTCTGCGAGTACGTCAAAATGACTTCATCTACATCAACGCTTGTAATATCCGCATCCGCAAAAATCCGTAAAATGTTTTTAAGGTATAAGGAACTAGAATATGTGCTCTTTAAAATGGTATAAAAATCATTACTCAATAAGACTCAATCGTATAACAAAAACACTCGTGAAAATAAAATATTGCAAGAAAAATTAGCTGAGTTTTGTGACTGAACAAAATTTAATTTGCTCATTAAATTTAGATAAATTTAAATTTTAAGTGATAAAATATTTAATTATAGACCTTAAGGAGACACATATATCGTGTTGAAATTAAAATTGAAACAAAAAGTTTAAAATTTGGCTTGTTAAAATATTGTGCTTGCATTGGTGATAGAAAAGAGAAATACACACTTCGTGCAAACTTTAACTTTCGGTTAATCGATAAGACATTTGGAATCTCAGATTAAAAAAAATTGATACGGGGTAAGGTTCTACATTTAATAAAGTACATATGTGCAAAAATTCAAATGTCTAGGAGGAATTTTGAAAAATTGACTTTTGGACAGCTTTTAGAGGCAAATACCCCAGTGTGCGACGGTATGACTATTCACGCTAAAACACCCATTGACCATATCGTGCTCATTTAGTAACACAACAAAAATAATTGATATCCCTCAAAAAAACAAGTAGACATGGTTAAAAAAAAAAAAAAGCCAAGTCAACCAAATGTTATGAAATCTAATATTTGTCGCCACGTGGCCGCGTTTAATTTCTTTGGGGTACACAAGGAACTAAATTGTGACTATTGGGTGGAATCCCCATAGGCAGTCAGTACTTGGTAGGCTAGAGTTTTTATAAAATTAATTTCAATTCAGTGCAATGGGTGAAAGTAGCAGAAGCAAATGAAATGAAATTATTCCGTAATAACTGTAATCTGTCTTGTTTTGATTGCCTATTCCTCCGATTGGGATTCCGCACAATAATAACATTAATCGTATACAAGTGTCTCACTATGTACGGTACCCAAAAAAAAAAAACAGAACGATGGCTATATCTTTTGTTCTAATTGTTGAAATAACAAACAAAAGGTACCGTTGTAAATCGTGAAAGGTTTTTAATAATTGTATGTAGTTTTTTTTTATCATGAGGGGTCATCTACATATTAAAACAGAACCAAACTTTCAAAAGTTCAATAGCAACCTCATAATATTATTCCATATTTGGATTCAGCATTAAAAAATAATGCGAAATACAAAAATTCGTAATTTTCTAATGAATGGTTTGTAATTTAAATGATAAAAAGAAAATGATAAAATAATGTTAAATAAAAAAGTTTGTTTTTTAGCCATAAATACTTAAATAATTAATATATTTCAGTAATTTTGTTTTCAAAAGGTAGTTTGTAAATGGCCAAACATAAATAACAATCAGCTTTTGAATCAATTTATTTTTTAATAATTAATTATTAATTAATAAAGCAATTAAAAAAAATTGAATAGAAACATATATTTTTGTTGCTTTTATTAGATTTACCATGTTCTAAAACCCCCCATAATTTTTTTCTTTCCATTTTGACTATTAGTTCTCGATTTGTTAGAGAAAATGTAAAAAACGCTCACTTTAAGGGACCGTATAGTAGACGACTTTTGAAAACTATCAAAGATTAATTCAAGGTAAACTAGAGGTGTGGAAAATCGCATAACGTTCAATTATCGTATAACCAATAGTTTAAAAAATTAAGAAACACGCTTTAATAGAAAAGTGAACTAAAAGTAGAAGATAATTTTAAATAAGTTTGAAATAAGAATAGAGTGATTAACAAGAAATATTTATTTTATCGTAAAAAAGCGTGGGGTGCTTGATATCAATTTTTGTAAATATTTAATGACAGATATTAGTAAAAGTAGAGCCATTATGAAAATATCTTAAAAAGCAATCCACGCTTTTTTACGATAAAATAAATATTTCTTGTTAATCACTCTATTCTTATTTCAAACTTATTTAAAATTATCTTCTACTTTTTAGTTCACTTTTCTATTAAAGCGTGTTTCTTAGTTTTTTAATCTATTGATTATTTTCTACTTTTTAGTTTGATTTTCTATTAAAGCGTGTTTTTTTAGTTTTTTAGATTATTAATTATTTTTTCTGTAAACTATCAATTTTTTTTATTTAATTTGCTTTCTTAAATTCCATTTATTTAAAACAACATTTTTTAAGCAATTTCAATAAGTTATCCTTTAAAAATTTTACTGAATCATGTGACTTTTTCATTTTATAAATAATTTCAACGATCTAGTTACATTTGTGTTTATAGTGAAATATTTCTGTAAAATATTCATGCTTTGCTAAATACTGTTTACTAATGCCTACATTTAATATTTATTAATTTTCTAATGATCAGTAGTATTCGTTATATTTCTGCAATTACAGTTTTCGATATTTTATTTATTTCGTGTGAAGAATGCACATCTTTAATGTTGTAAATAAATTATGTTACTTTTGCGTTTACTTGCTATGTTTGTATTAATCTTAAACATGACACTATAAATTCAAGTAGTTTCTATGCAATTTTAGACTAATACTTGTATTTTTTAACGTCGTGAAACGCGCCACATTGACCGTTCGATTTCTCCCGCTGTGAAGAAGAACCTTAAAAATACCTTTCGTTTTATGGAAATTCTCCTTGATAATCGGTCAAAAAATGGTCGAAATATTTTGGCTCATAAGTGACGTGTTTTTCAACATAATGCATTGAAATTTGCTATATTGAGTAAATGATGTATTCTGAATCGAATAGAATGATAAAAAATAAGGGTTCGTATTGAAATTTTCGAAGATAGCGTTACTTATACTTAGTAAACGGTCCCTCAAGAAAAAAAATTGCATCAGATATATAGAAAATCGTAAGCAAAACATTTTGGTGCAAACTGTAAGATTCTACGATAATTAGAACCGAAGATATAGCCATCGTTCTGTTTTTTTTTTGGGGGGGGGGGGGGTACTGTACATGTAAATTGTGTACAAGTTACTCCTTTTGTACAAGTACCCAGTCCATTTGGCAGCAAACATTGGATTTCATAACTTTTTCTGGTTTACTTAACGGGGTTTTTACAACATCGAGATTTTTTTTTTTGGGGGGGGGGGGGATTATATTTAAACTGCCTAAAATAATTTATACACTACAGTTGAAAATCTAAAAAATTTCATTTCACTTAAAGTTTGTTTAATATGTTCAGGATAAATTGGTTAAGTGATATGATGAAAAAGTTATGAATCAGAAAACAGTACTAACTTTTAAGATTTAAAAGTAATTTTCTAAAAAACAGTACTTACTTTTTACTGATATGTTTGGAAATGTATAGCGTGGTTGTTGCATGGCTGAAAATAAATAATAATAAAAAAATCTATATAACTTCTTGGATTATGTTAGTAAATCTATTTTAAAATATTATATAATACAAAACTTAAAATGGGTTTACCCCCATTCTTCCAAATTGGCTTTTTAAGTACAGTTTTAATTACAATATTAAAAACTAAGCAGTTAAGGGAGAAAATATTATATTTACCTATGTTTTGTACTTCAACAACAATGGCTAAAACATAAAAATACATTCATTATGAGCAGTATATTAATTAGCATTACATATCCATTTAAAAAAAATTGTAAGGCTATAATTTGCACTATTATACGAATTCTTAAATTAATATTAAAACCTATACTTAACTTGTAATACAGAAATAGAAAAACGTTTAAGTTTATTTTAATATATTTATTCTAATTATTAGTAGTAATGATATTTATGAAGGGGGACGTGACAATCACGGACGAAATTTAAAATCCGTATTTACATCCAAATTCCAAAAATGCCTTATAAATTATTTAATTCTCAACGAATTTACAAAATGTCTTCACACAATTTGTTGTTAGATATTCGTCAATATAGAACTAATGCAAAAGTAATAATAAAAAGAATTGCATACTCTGAGTATAAAAGTATTTTGTGTAATTATCACAAAACTTTTATTTTCAACACCTTGGTACACTTAAAAATAATCTATTAAATGTTTCAGTTTCATTTTTGTGTAGCATATTTAAATAAAATTAATTTTTATGCCGTAAACCTAAAATCTTCATTATAGATATGTGTTTATTTTTTAATGTGAATTTTATTTAATATTTTTTTTTTTTTTTTTAAGTTTCAATAAAACATATAATTTTTTTCATAAACTTTAAAAGCAATATTGTTTAAGAGAATAGGTGCTTGCATAGAAATGTTTACTTAACATTTATATTTTTTTATAAATATTTATAAGCCATTTTGTCTTGTAAGTGAACCAAGCTGTTGAAAGTCAGTGTTTTGAGATAATTGCAAAAAATGCTTATAAACTCAAAGTATTCAAGTTTTTATTATTTTTGTACAATTACTATATTTGCAAATATCTAACAACAAAATCTGTGAAAAAAATTAGTAAATAAGTTGAGAATTAAATAATTTATAGCTCACTTGATGGCTGTCGAGTTAGCGCTCTGGCATCCCATACGAAAAGTGCTGTGTTGGCCTCCTGGGTTAGGCATGGATGTTCGTTGTGGTTCGGAATCAACGTTAAGCTGCAGGTCCCAACCTGATTAACAGTTATTGTGCAAAAAAGTATGTCGTTGTGCATGCAAACAAATCTAAATAATTTATAGGACATTGAAGTTGGATATATATACGACATTTTATTTTTGTCGGTGATTGTCGCGTCCCCTTATATAACTCAATCACTAACCAAATGGAGATGAACAAGCATAAGAAACAATTGATGCATCATATCCATCACCGCACAAAGGGCAAGAATCTTCTGAATACTCTGGACAAACCTTTACTTCATATGCTTGAATGTAAGTAATAGGACCTGCAGGACTTGCTGCTTCATAAGGCTGTTGTTGATAAGGTAGTGCTGGTTGTTCTGTTTGATAATTAGACGATGAAGGTTCAGGAATATTATAATCATCCGGTGTTGGTACAGAGTTATCACCATTATAATTGGCTTGCGGTGACTGAGGTCCTCGATATTGCTCATAATTGGCTGGAGGTTGAACTGGTTTTGGTTCGTTTACTTCATAAATACCTGGTGACGGTGTAGTAGTTTGGTAAGGCACTGCTTCATAAATTGGTGAAGCAGCAGGATTTGGGAAAATTGTACTGTCATAAACAACAGGTGTAGGATTCGGGTAGTTTACAGTGTCATAAGTTGCAGGTGAAGATCCAGGAATTGTGTTGCTTACGATATCACGGTAGGTTGAGGTGGGTGCAGGCTCGGGTATGGGTTCATGATAAGGAGATGGATATTGATTTTCTGGTTGAGGTGCAGGAAGTGGGTATTTTTCAGTTACATAAGTAGAGGGTGGAGGTGGTGATACAATAGGTGAACTGTAACTAACTTTTGGATTTGGTGATGGTTCGATTGAAGAATGCTGTACGATTGCAGGACCTTCATACTGGGCTTGAGGTTGATAATTTATCGTTGAAGCTTGATAATTTATTTGGCAGTGTGGTAAAGTTGTGTCAGAGGGAGCAGGTACAAGAAACAAATCATGATCTTTGTGAAGTTGAGTTTTGGGTGGAATCGGTTGTTGACCGTCAAACCCTAAAAGAAATATGATTGCTGGACCTGGAAGTAGTAAATTAATACATCAGATTTACATAGCAATATCACAAATTATCATACTTTTATAAGTTAAAATTAAGAAAACTATTACATGGATTCTGTAACATTCAAAGCAACGTTCACTAAAATTTTAAAATGCTTCAAAACCTCTATTGCTCATATTCTGCATAAAATGCTATTTAATGTTGCCATAGTTGCTAAATATAAGACGTTCCGATATATATCGTTAGGAAACTGATACGACGTAGTCTCTTCAACTACACTGTTTGAAGCCCGTGTAATATGTGAAGTCCTTGTTGTGTGTTTGAAGCCCTTGTAATGTGTTGTCTTCATAATTATGATTTTCCCTTGAAATGCAAATTTGCAAATACTTTCAGATCAAGATTTTTTAAATTATTGATATTTTTTCTATGTCTCTAATGACCAAAAAGTTATATTATATTTCAAGTGTTTTGTGATGTATAATCAGTAATATATAAATAGTTTTTTGATTTAAAACTATTTTATTGTAATCTCCAAACCGAGATATTATGCACCTCAAACTCGAAAGCATGGTGGGGCTTAATATGAGACACAACCTTAGTCTAATATATGTTAGATTTTTCAATGGAAAAGGTAATTTCATTTCTTCACTAGTATAATTTGAATAAACTCAACATAGGAAGCTATAAAAATGAAGTTTTACAAAAAAAAAGTAAAAGTTTTTATTCAAAACCAGACTTCCCTATTACGAATTTATCTATGTTCTCAAAATTATTTTCAGTGTTTTCTGCCAATTTTAATTATTTGAAAACCGTATTTACATCAGAACATACACTTTTTTGTTCTACCAAGGATAAATATTTAATTTTTTTAATATATGTAATGTATTCCCTTTGGAACCTTCAATTTCTCATTTAGAATTCTCTAGTATATTCCGGTGTTAGTGAGAGGCACCTTGAATAATCGAGCATCACTAGTAAACCTATAAATGCTCCTAATTTCGGTTTGCCACGCCTATTGATACGCCTTTTGATATAATCAACTCTTGGAACTAGTCAAACGTCATCCCGTCTCCTCCCTTGTCCCTGGAATTAAACTTTTGTTTTTTACTCATCCCCGATTGCTTACTTATAACGGTCAACATCCAAGGTACCGTTACATATATTTACACCATTAGCTAGTGGTACAGAAAAAACTAGATTATGATTGTTAGAGAAGAAATCTGATGTTAGGAATTGTGTACAAATTTGAAAATGTATAATTTTTAGTTAATTACTTTTTTGATTTCCTGAGTTTATTCTAATCATGATAGGGTTATAAAAAAAAATCTTCATTTGTCTACAATTTTTCCTTTTGGATATTTGTCTCATCTGTTTTTACTGAAACTATCTCACGATAAAACTTAATTTAAAAAAATTAATAGCATTCATGAAATTTTTATAAACTCTATTAAAAGATATTATTTACCTTGTTTTTGAGGAAAGCAAGTGCATTTGTTGGGTAAAAGAAGCGACAATCTTTCATACAACACCTTAGTTCCTACATTTTTAGATACATCGTGAAGAAGTTGACTCTGTAGATTCAGACACGATCCAGTGCCGTAAGGATTTCTTGATCCTGTAAAATTGAAAGTAAAAGATTCAGAAACCATCTTTGATTGTTATTAGTTTGATATTTAAAATTTAAAAGAATGTTGAAATTTTTTGAAAAATGCTTTCAAAAGAATGAACTATTCTACCTTGGACACATATAAATATGTGGTTTCAAAGAATAACTTTCATTAAAATGATTTTTTGAGAATAAGAATTATTATTAAAACCAAAATTTTAATATAAATTTTTTTCTCCTTCTAATTTTTATATAATATTTTTACTATTACTTTTGAGATTATTAATCTAAGGTATGAGTTGAAAATATTATTGAGAGCAGGGGAATAAAACTCAATAATTTAATAAAACTTGCTTACCAACTATCGTTGCAGTTGAATCCGGTAGAGAAATTATTGATAAAAATGCTGAAAGGAAATAAGTAAAATAAACAAACATAATTACTTTTATATACTTAAATATAAAATGAGGCATGATATCCATTTTACTTTGATAAACAATGTCAATGATTTCACACACAACTCTCCTTAACCATTCATATTTAGATTTAAAATTCTTCACAGGAAACTCTAAATACGTTGCTACTAACCATTTCTATTCAAATATTTATTGCAAATGTTTTTGCATTCCATCAAATTATCATTAAAAAAAAACCATGAAACTTGGTATGAAGTGAAAAGCAATTACTGGCACAACAAATTGAAAATCCGCGACAACGTTTCATTGAAGACTTCCACTCACTATATTCCTCTTTCCTAAAATATCCTTTCTTTAGTATTTAAAATATTATCGATAACTGAAATGCCTTAAAAATAAATGCAAAAAAAAAAAAAATTAATTTATTAAAATTCTCTTTAAGTAAACATTCAAATATCTTACCGTAGTTTGAATTGCAATAAGCCTTTCTGAAGATTTCTGGTTCTAAATGAAAGCATTTTGGACAGGTTTGTGGTTCAAACAGGCAATCTACAAAGGGTGAGGTAAATGACTGTTGATAGGATACTACATTTGGCGCCGAAATATACGACGACGAAAATGAAGATGAATTTGTGTACTGTTGTTGAAGATTTTGATAGATCGGGGAAGTAACATATGACTCTGGCTTAGTGGCATATGGCGGCGTTGTTGTTTGGACATTCACAGGCGGATATGATGGTATCCTTTGGCTGTGTGGTACTTCAATTGGCCTTGTTTTCTCTGGTAAATAAGGCATTTGAGTCGAGGCATGTTTCGGGGGCGTATTCACTCCTAAATTGTAAGTTTTAGTTTTTAAAAATTCTTCATGGTACCCTGCTCCTGATGGACGATTTAATACTGAATGTTCTACAGAGAGTGGTTTGGACGACGAATAGGATGTTACGCCAGAATATGTTTGAAAGCGATGTTCTTGATTTGGACCATAATGAGATATTCTATTGTAAACAGCAGGTGGAGATGGGTTGTAGATTAGTGGTGGAATGTAAAGGTTTTGTTGGATTGTAGGTTGAACGGGTGGAAATTGCGGCCGTTGTTGAGGATAGGGACGAAAAGGCGTCATAGGTGGAAATGGCGTTAAAGGTGGTAGAGGTAGTAACATTGGTTGCAGAGTTGCAATTGGTGCAAAAGGCATCTGAGGAAATGGTTGTGGCATCGATGGTGAGTAGATACTAAGAGGAGGTGATGGTAGAGTTGCTGGTTTATAAACTGGTGGCTGTGTGGATTTGTAAGATTCTCGAGGGGAACGTGGAATCACCCGTTGCGATCCATCTGATGGAGGTGCAAGGTTGTGCTGTGGTGGAGACTCGTCAGACACTGAATTGAGAGGAGGTTCAGAAGGCATCTCATTTGGAGGTTCCGTGTGTAATTCTTGCGGGGTTTCTACTTTTGAAATATTTTTCTCGAAAGTGCAGCTTACCAGCTCTTTCAAAATTAATGATTCGGGGTATTGATCAGCTGGTATAAGTAAAGTTTCATTAGACAGCGAAACTTTTCCGTACACCTTTCCTTGTTTTGAGAAAGCTGGTAATTGTGAAAACAAGTAATACTTGTGAGACACTAAAAAAGAAAAAAAGAAATTTCCTTAAAAGGTTCTGCAAATGTTCATTTTATTTTAAAATTTTGTAATATAAATATACATCAATAAAAACGTTCACCAAAAATTCTAATTCATCAGTCAATGCCTATAAATATTATTTACTTTAAATTTTAAAAATTCAAGAATAGTTGTATAGTGCTTCTAGATCAAATGACAGGGTAAGAAAATATATTGATTCGTACTGAAATTTTCAACGATAATGCTCAATTTACTTAATAAACGCCAACACCTAAAATTATTGAAAAATTCTACGACTTTTAGAACCGAAAATATACCACTACAAAGATAATGACCTCTGCAATTTCTAGAATTCGTATACATTATTTATTGAAATGGTTAGGTAGTAATATTATGTAAGTGACCACCAATTCTTACTCTTATCAAATACTGATATAGATGTTGAGAAAAAGCAGCTTTTGTAAACACGTGGAAAGTAATAAAAATAAAAAAAAAAAATAAAAAAAAAAAATAAAAAAAAAATAAAAAAAAAAACTCGCGTCGTTATTATATTTACATTTTTTGTTTTCAAATCTAAATAAAGAATATTTGCACACTAGATTTCTAACTGAAAAATTAAAACACTTAATTATGTGTTAAATTGCTTATATCTTCGTTTATAAAATCGATATTATACCTTCAAGTTGACATTCGCAAGAATCTTTTTCCGAAAAACGTAAGAGTGATCGGAATTGTTTCCCCTCTGTTTTTCCGAGCGCTGCTAGTTTGCCCAATTTACCGCATACTCGACCGGATGAATCTAGAATTTCAAATAAAAAAGTAAATACACAGATTTCTATTGCATAGCTCATGACAATTATTCACATTATATACGAATTTCGTAATAATCTATTGAGGAAAAGGTTGCACAGTAATTCTTTATGTTACAAGCATATTTAACATAGGTAAAAAGAGCTAATATCATTCAACAAAAATTATTCGATCTTGTAATTTATACTAAAGATGGGGAATTTTTTTTTTCAATGATCTTATGATTTTGTAATAATGCTTGTCGTTAATTGGCATTGAAACGAAACAATATTTCTGTTACACATTCTGGGCGTTTATTTAAAGTATTTTTTGCAGTTACTCTACAATACCGACATTGCGGAAGATTCCTTTTCCAAGATTTTCATTGGTTCTTGTTTAAAAAAATAACAGTTAAATAATATTATCACAATCTCTTATAAATATTTGTTTGAAAGTGTAGCTTTGTTAGGATAACATGCAATAATTAGAATATTTTATTAGGGTTGCAGTCTTGCATCTATTTACTGTAAAATAGGAAAGGAAATTGTGCTCATTTAAAAAATTCAGCAAACAGAACAGAGATTTAGTATAATCTTCCCAATACAACGCTGTACAAACAACTGACATGTCTGTGATAACCGTGTCAGCAATAAAATATTCTAGTTACTGAATGTTATCCTAACAAAGCTAAATTTTCAAATTAATATTTATAAAAGATTGCGATAAGATTAGTATTTAACTGTTTTTTTTTTTTTTTTTTTTTTTTTTTTTGTAAATAATAACTAATGAAAATATAAAAAAATGAATTTGAACATAAGAAATTCTTAAACTATGTATTATATTTTTTGCATTAAAAAAGCAGCAAAAAGTCATAATTTCGAATTAATATTCAGGGATATTACTTTGAAAATAACTGCATAAAAATTCCTAACTTTATTTAATTTTTCAGACTATTACTATTATACTGTTGTATTGATTGTTGAAAAGAGATATTATGAATGTATCTATCAAGAATGTATCTCTACCATGAAAGTACCTCTACCATGTTGTTTAGAAATGTTCTATTCTACAGTGCGACTCATAATTATAAGGACCGTAGTATTTTCCCTGGAATAGTGACAAAAGAACTTCGAAGGATCTATATGCAAACGATATGATGATAACTTATTGTTATTACACAGTTTTAGTATACTTTTCAGCAAAATTCATGACTAAGTTATTCTAATTTTTTAAACAGTTAATACATTTTTGCCAAATTTTAATGGTTAAAAATTATATGAACATTTAATATAGTTTGCCGTAATTACAGCGCAAGCGCATAATTTCAGAGCGATATTTAAATTTTGTGTCTGCGAGTGTCTAAGCTTGTATTTATTTTATTTATTCAATACCATTTTTGACCTGGCATGATGAAGAATGCTTCGTGGAAAAGAACTTACTGGAATTGAAATTCAAAATGTACGAATTTGCATGGAAGTGGTAAGTCCATACGTTATATTAGTAATGTTATGCAAAGATCGAAAGGCGGTGTTGAAAATGTTATCAAAAGAGGAATAAATGGTAGAAAAGAACAGGGGTGATACCGAAGTTGCCTCAAAAGTACAGAGACGAATTGTTCATATGGCTGTCCAAAAAAATAAACCTGCTCGTCTAATTGAAGATGCTTTGAAAGAGATGACTTCAAGGTCAATTATTACCTGTGCTTTGAATAAATGCAATACGGTGAAATGCATAAAAATAAAAATCCGTACCTGACGACAAGACATCAGCCTTTGCAAAGAGATGCAACAAAATGGATGAAAGATAGTGTGAACTGGTAAAGTGCCATATTTTCTGATGAGAAACATTTCAATTTAGATATTTCCAACGGGTTAAAATGTTATTGACACGATTTAAGGTCTGAGAAAAGTATCAAGAGTGTTAAAGGGTGGGCATTTGATGTTTTGGGATAGTATTTCTTCTAGTGGATTAATTTTAAATTTATTTTGAGCAAAGGCAACACAAGGGTCTTCTAGTGTAAATACTTGATTTTGTGATTGTTCCTACAACTATGAACACAAAGACGTATCTTCAAATACTGACAGACAACTTTTATCCTATTGTTCGCCGTAGGATGGTAAAAACTTCATATTTCACCTAAATTATTCCTCATACAACACTAATAATGCATCAAAAAATGGTTTGAAGAATGAAACATCAAGCTCTTAACATGGCCTGCGAATTCTCCAGATTACAGACGTTACACAAAACGTATGAGGATATTTGGCAAGGAAGGTTTATGCAAACTGAAAGCAATATGACTCGTTAGCAGAGCTTGAAGAGAGAGAGTATGCGATGTATGGAGTGAATTTGATCCTAATTACTTGAATGAACTGGTCAGCAGTATGCCAGAGATACTGGTTAACTGTCTTGAAAGAATAGGCTGATCAAGGAAATATTGACTTCGTGAATAATTTCTATTATTTAACTAAACTGTCCTTACATTTTTGCACAAGCTAAAAATCTTGTTTTTCTTGTTATTTCATTGTACTCCACAGAAAATTGCTATAAATAGATGTTAAAAATGGATGATTGCCAATTTAAGCTGTATACATGTTCTTTAGTTCAGATCTTGCATTTAGTTTTATGATGAGAATAAAATATATGCTGTCCTTATAATTATGAGTCGCACTGAATTAATCTAACTTAAGTTAAATAGGTTGAGTAGAATTTTATTGTCAATACATCATCGAAATATACTTTGTAGAATTGAAAAAATGTGTGAACAGAAATATAAAATTTTACACAAATTAAAACATTTACATAGTATTTAGACACTTAATAATACTAGGAAATTAAGCCCTTCCTTTTTCACACACAATCGTATTGTAATAATTGTTTTTCAGACACAATAATTACTTTTAAGAACATCTATGTGAATTCTAATGTATCATACATAGTGAGATAAGCACAAATTCTAAACTAGTGATAATTTAAGGCTAAGATAAAGAGAAACTGAATACTCTATCTTAAGCAATCGTCTGTACTCACCAGTTTCAGATGGAGATATGAGGAGCACTTTAAGAACTGTAAAATAATATGAAAACTGTGAGAGCTAATTTATTTTAATCACATACGTATATACTTACAGGCTAATTTATTTAAATTATAGATTTCTTCTGAAACATATAACATAATTGAACCCTACACGTAATTATGTTGAAAAACAAAATATTAACCAATAATATCTGAGTTGATTTAAAACAAGTAATATTCTTAATAAAAAATTTCAGAATCCTTGTTAAGTAATTAAAATATGGTCGAGAGGCAACTGAAAGTTTAGGATACCATTCCGGGCCAAAATAGCCTAAACTGTTCAAAAATCGACTTTGAATCAGTTGAACTAAATCCGATTACCAAATATGTCATAACTTGCCTAATGGTGAACATTATTTTTTATTTGGTAACCCAAGCTCTTTAATTTTCAACAAGGAAGGGTGCAGACGACTCCACCTCTCTGGAGAAAAATACTCTCATCTTGTAAAATTGGAAGGGGGGGGGGGGAATCACCGTCATTTAATTTCTTTATCAATACTTATGAAGTAAAATTGAAGTCACGAAAAAAATCTTAATATAAAATAGTTGGTCCTTTTACATGAATCATGAAAAAGTTTTTGGTAACTGTACAGAAACATTTGATATCGTTACTGTGATACTGATATTTTCCTCTTGAAAATCGAATTTTATTGTTTATCTTGGACAATACATATTATCCGTATTAATATATAAATTAAAATTATCAAACCGCATTAATATATAAATTTAAAAGTTTGCTGATTTGTACGTTTGTTACTAAGTTACACTGAAACGGCTAAACGGATCTTAACGAAACTTTCAGCATGTGTTTAAAAAAATGCAAAAGTGGGCATACTCAAAAAACTATAATGTATTCCACTTGGGGGTTCCTAGGAAATGTTGAAAATTGTCCTATTTTAGCTGTTTTTCTATTATTTAAAGTCATTATTAAAATTAAATTTAGTCGGTAATTCTACCTTTCACCTCGAATCACGGCAGTCAACTGTTTTTTTTTTTTTTTTTTTTTTGTCAAATATCATGATGTGTTTATATTTGAAAATGTTAATTACAGTTATATATCTAATTGTTAGTTTTATGTTAGGTGTAGTTAGTCAGCTAAGTATATTAAAGTGAACGATAATTTTTGTTTTAAATTTTGTTCTATTACTTATTTTTTAAAGCATTATATATAAGTGCTTAAAATATATTGTTAGACTTTTATTTTAAACCGGTTTTAAATAAACCGGTTTAGTGAAAGATTTCTGCCTAAAATAACGTTTGTATGATGTAATTTAATTTTAAGAAGTTTCTATTTCATCTTAACTGAATGGTAAAATTTTCCTTTACAATTTTCTGTACTTAATTATTCGATATTACTTTTGATGAGACGTGAAGCTATTAAAAACTGTTTCGATCAATTAAAAGAAATTTCGGGAAATTAATAATGAAATTTCGTTGCGAAACACTTATATACAGCTAATTAATTCATAAATTTAAGACCTTGTATTACGATTAAATAGAAAAGAATAATAATAATAATAATAATAATAATAATAATAATAATAATAAAACTTAAATTAAAAAGACAATTTTAATAAATTTTCTGTCACATAAAAATTTTGAGCTCAAATCAGATAATCAGATGCTACCAGTGGTAATTCAAGTATCACGAAATTCACTCAATCACAGCATTGTAAACTTAAATTAGACACATAATAAAATGCTGATCTTCCTTTTAAATGTTTTCGCTTACTTTATCGTCTCGATCTAGCTAGTTATCATGTATGATAATAATTAAGCATTCGTTTTTCAAAATACGTAGCTTTACACGATATTTTGACTCAAATAAGGGTAAACAAATTTTATTTCTTACACTTGTGAATGGGATGCTTGGCCAAAACTTTTGGCACAAAAGTTGACTCTGAGCTATCCACTTTTTTTTTCCCCCATAAATGCCACATTGGCGAGATGTTTATTATAAAATCTCATCAATTCTAGTTGGCTTGTATCTCATCTTATAGTTAACAATTTATAATGAATTAAAAGCGATTTACAATTATTTGTTTTATAATTTTCTTTCCTTACCATGATTCCACGATTCTGCATTAAATGCTTAAATACAAGGTGCTCATAATTAAAGTTTTACAGTTTAGAGCCTTCGCTAAACGTGTGGTAACCAACAAATCTTCATAAAATGTTGTATACGTAATACTGAAATCTTGGTAAAATGATATCTTAATAAAAAAATTAAAAAAATTTAAAATTTCAAACTTTAGTCACCAAATGGAAAACTGGCACTTTTATGGAAGTTAACTATATAGGCTGAAATTTAAAGGGAATGTTGTAAATGAAGTTTTAAATCAATAACAAAAACTATTTAATAAATATCTCCCATGATGATGTCCTTGTAGCGTCATTTGTGAAAATATGAACACAGATTTTATAAAATTTTACTTTTTTAACGTTTGTTTGAATTCAGCGATTTTTTCCTACGTACTTTTACAAGATTTTATGAAGATCCATTGCTCATAATAGTCTCCAGGTAGTTCTAAACATGATAATCTTATTGATGAGTACCCTATATACAGTTAACTCGTGATAACTCGATGTCTCATAAGTCGAATATTCATTTATCTCGAAGGTTTCATTAGGTCCCAAGACAAATTAATGTTTTTTAACACTAAATTATCTCCATATCTCGAAGTGTACACCTTTTAAAACGAAGTTTTTGTGAAAATTTTACTATAATTACCAACGCACAAAATACTAATAAAAAAATAAAAAAGATTTTTATTTTATTTTTTTTATCTTTGTATCATGTTTTACAATTTAACTTGTTATCTGGGAAAAATACGTTAGCAGTGACACGTACAAAAAGTAACCAAGCTTTGCCTTTACATTCCATTTCAGATTTTAAGTGTGAATCAATGGTGGTGGTTTACATTGACTATGAATAATGTTGAAACGCAAGTTGAATACGCTTGGTTTAACTCAAAAGGTTAAACTGATCAAAGAAACAGAGCAAAGTCTGCGTTTTAAAGTACAGAATTCCTTCGACGACTCTTTCAACAATTTTGATAAACAAAGGCGATTTTGAGAAGACATGCATCGAAACTCGATTCATCGTGTAAATGAGTGAAGGTATGTACCTTTACTGGTGTCGAAGCTGCTCTTTTAAAATAGTTTGAGACATATCAAAACCATATTTCTAAAATCACTCTTAGTGTGGTGATGCTAAAAGAGAAAGCAAAGGACTTTGCCCGTTTACTAAAAGTTGAAGGATTTATATCAAGTGCAGGATGGCTAGAAAAGTTCAAAGCAAGGCACAATATTGTCTTTCGGACTCCATATGAACAAGCAAAAGATGTCCCTGATGAAATATTCTTTGAATAGAAAATAACTTCAGAGCGACTTCGGATAACTCGAACTTCGGATAGCTCGAATAGTTTGGCCAGTCCCTTGAACTTCGAGTTATCACGAGTTAACTGTATATGCAACTTTATTCTGGTCTAATGTATCGTACAATAAGTTTATGGAAGCCGCCTTACATTGAAAATGAGTGTCATTATCCAATGTCAGTAAAATCCTCATTACATATATAGCAATTTCAGCTGGTTCTTACCTACAGAATAGTGACATATATATCTAGAGAGCTGATCATCGGAAGCATAGCACACTGGACACGTGGACACAAGAGGTGGACATATGTCAAATAAAGTTGATTCCTCCCGATGTTTAACCCCACGTCCTGCTAGGTCTTGGCGTCTTAGACGTTTCATCAATACAGGTGATCTTGCTGAAGGGACTGGGGTCTTTGAATCTTCCACAGGCTGTTCAGTCGCTGACATTGCCGTCACAGGGGAACTTTCCGTCACTTGGGAGGCACTTTTGGTCTCATATGGTGTGGAAGTATCAGCTGAGTAATCAAATGCATAATATAGATTTTCTGGAATGTCTGTTAGGTTTAGTGTTTATTATTATTAATTTTATTAGTTTATGAAGAATAAAATATTTAACAAGTTGCATTATCCAAAATCTAGCTAATTACTCATGTGACTTAATTACTTCATCTAAAGTAGAGATAATTAGTTCTCATGATATTTAAAACACATACGAGTTATCACTGAATACGACTAAATTATTTTATTTTTTTTCATTTGAGTAAAATGTTTTGAATTAAATACTTAACCCATTAAAGACGACTTTGAAATATTAAAAAACAATTACTTTTTATCCTATACCTTATTTATTAGATTTAGATTCAAAGAATATTTTGAATTTTTTAGATTTTTTGGAAAATTATTTTTATGATTTTTAAAAAACATTAAGTTTAGCCACAATCGCAATTTATTAGCAAAGAAAAAAACAAAAATGTTGATTGTCATATTTTTTTGCCAACCGTCGTTAATGGGTTCATATGACTCCCAAGTTTAATTCGTATGGCTAAAATAGACTTAATAAGTTAAATGAATAAAAATGCAACTTTGTTACTTCATTTTGAATTTTAAACTGGTTTCAAGAATTTTATCAAGGAATTTTAAAAGCATGCACACAATTTCATTTATATTTAGAATTTGTTACTTTTGTGAATTTAATCATTATTGTAAGAATTACCGCTCATTGACCGATCATTGTTGAAACTCTATCCCCTTGCCAGAATTGTTTTAATCAGAATAAATAAAAGGTAATTGCACGTAAAAGCATAAATTCATTACGGGGTGTGGTCCATTCAATTCAACGTTGCATTGCGTATTAATTCTGTAAGTGAAATAATTTTAATAGGTCATTGTTAAAACTCTTTCCTGTTGCCAAAATTGTTTTAATCAGAATAAATAAAAGATATTTAGACGTGAATGTATAAAGTCACGTCAAAATATGATTTTTTATAAATAAATTTTGAAACGTGCTTTGGCGCACATTTTGCTGTTAGGGATGTTTTTATTACATAAAATTAGATGCAAACACCAAGCACATGATGATAACAGAATCAACGCAATGTTAATTAATAGGAAGATAATCGATTTGATTGATGGAAATTCTCAAATATATTATAGCACCAATTCTGTTCTCAGTGAAGATCCAAAAGATGCATTCAATTTCCCTGTTAAATTCAAGCACAGTGTAGTTTCTTAATAGGTTCTTCATTAAAAGCGATTTTTTGTCAAACTCTTTTATCATTTCATATATATATCAAAAATAATTTTCATTCGCATAACATTAATAAAAAAATTGAATTTTTAATAAGTATTTCGTTTAGATTAAATTAAAGTGTTTGTTATGTTCCTCATTTTTCAACGGGCGCCTGTGGCGCCTTACATTTTTCTATTTCTCGACAACTGGTAACTGTGAAATCGATTAGCCTACCTGAAAATGAGGTGGTTGATAATGTGAATGATTTTAATACTTGAGTTTCATTTCTTACAACATCCTCTGCATCGAATTTTTCTTCCGAATTAACCAACAACGAGCTGCAAAACAAAGTAAAAGTTAACAAACATTACTAATTACGCTATTGAGACTATATTACCAGTTTAGTGGAAGTTAAATAAAATAAAGACGTAGATTCTGAGAGGATTCAGAAGTATCTACAATTTATTATTCTGAAAAACAATTGTTCCTAAAAAATCTTAAAAAATCAAATACTTTTTCAAATATTATAAAATATTTTGTGTAATTTATAAGTAGTATACTGATTATTCTCTCCTTTGAAAAATAACTAAAAATTATGGTTTTATCAGCCCTTCGCTTCTACGTGTATTATAATATTCTTTAAGCTTGGTAGAGTAATACATCTTAGTTATTCCAGTAGGTCAATTTCAATCGTGTATTTTAACACCGTACTTTTTTATTATATTGGAAAGAAAAATTTGTAATTTTTTACATTTTGATTAAGATTAGTTCATCTATTATGTACAGTACCCAAAAAAAAAACAAAAAAAAAACAGAACGATGGCTATATCTTTTGTTCTAATTGTTGAAAAACAAACAAAAGGTACCGTTGTAAATCGTGAAAGGTTTTTAATAATTGTATGTAGTTTTTTTTATCATGAGGGGTCATCTACATATTAAAACAGAACCAAACTTTAAAAAGTTCAATTGCAACCTCATAATATTATTCCATATTTGGATTCAGCATTAAAAAAGAATGCGAAATACAAAAATTCGTAATTTTCTAATGAATGGTTTGTAATTTAAATGATAAAAAGAAAATGATAAATTAATGTTAAATAAAAAAGTTGGTTTTTCGGCTATAAATACTTAAATAATTAACATATTTCAGTAATTTTTTTTTTCAAAAGGTAGTTTGTAAATGGCCAAACATAAATAGCAATCAGCTTTTGAATCAATTTCTTTTTTAATAATTAATTATTAATTAATAAAGCAATTAAAAAAAAATTGAATAGAAACATATATTTTTTTTTTTTGCTTTCATTAGATTTACCATGGTTCAAAACCCCCCCAAAATTTTTTTCTTTCCATTTTGACTATTAGTTCTCGATTTTTTAGAGAAAATGTAAAAAACGCTCACTTTAAGAGACCGTATAGTAGACGACTTTTGAAAACTATCAAAGATTAATTCAAGGTAAACTAGAGGTGTGGAAAATCGCATAACGTTCAGTTATCGTATAACCGATAGTTTAAAAACTAAGAAACACGCTTTAATAGAAAAGTGAACTAAAAAGTAGAAGATAATTTTAAATAAGTTTGAAATAAGAATAGTGATTAACAAGAAATATTTATTTTATCGTAAAAAAGCGTGGGGTGCTTGATGTCAATTTTTGTAAATATTTAATGACAGATATTGGTAAAAGTAGAGCCATTATGAAAATATCTTAAAAAGCACCCCACGCTTTTTTACGATAAAAAAAATATTTCTTGTTAATCACTTTATTCTTATTTCAAACTTATTTAAAATTATCTTCTACTTTTTAGTTCACTTTTCTATTAAAGCGTGTTTCTTAGTTTTTTAATCTATTGATTATTTTCTACTTTTTAGTTTGATTTTCTATTAAAGCGTGTTTTTTAGTTTTTTAAATTATTAATTATTTTTTCTGTAAACTATCATTTTTTTTTTTTTTTTTTTTTTAATTTGCTTTCTTAAATTCCATTTATTTAAAACAACATTTTTTAAGCAATTTCAATAAGTTATCCTTTAAAAATTTTACTGAATCATGTGACTTTTTCATTTTATAAATAATTTCAACGATTTAGTTACATTTGTGTTTATAGTGAAATATTTCTGTAAAATATTCATGCTTTGCTAAATACTGTTTACTAATGCCTACATTTAATATTTATTAATTTTCTAATCATCAGTAGTATTCGTTATATTTCTGCAATTACAGTTTTCGATATTTTATTTATTTCGTGTGAAGAATGCACATCTTTAATGTTGTAAATAAATTATGTTACTTTTGCGTTTACTTGCTATTTTTGTATTAATCTTAAACATGACACTATAAATCCAAGTAGTTTCTATGCAATTTTAGAATATTTGTATTTTATAACGCCGTGAAACGCCTCACTGACCGTTCTATTTCTCCCGCTGTGAAGTAGAATCTTAAAAATACCTTTCGTTTTATGGAAATTCTCCCTGAAGATCGGTCAAAAAATGGTCGAAATATTTTCGCTCATAAGTGACGTGTTTTTCAACATAATGCATTGAAATTTGGTATATAGGGTAAATGATGTATTCTGAATCGAATGAAATGATAAAAAATAAGGGTTCGTATTGAAATTTTCGAAGATAGCGTTACTTTTACTTACTAAACGGTCCCTCAAGAAAAAAAAATTGCATCAGATATATAAAAATCGTAAGCAAAACATTTTGGTGCAAACCGTAAGATTCTACGATAATTAGAACCGAAGATATAGCCATCGTTCTGTGTTTGTTTTTTTGCGTACTGTACATGAATCAATTTTATTCTGTCCAATTAAATGTTATAGAACAATTTTGTATAACTGAGTGGAATGCAGCTTAGCACATTGTTAAAAATGTTTGCATTGTTTGTTTATATTTTGGTTACAAAAATATTTTTTCAATTTCTTATTGGTAGGGATCCATTCTATTATGTTAAATTAAAAATTTTATACGAAACAATTTTGTATAATTAAGCACATTGCTAAAAAATCTTTATTTTTTTTTTTATTTTTTTTTTTTTTTTGTATTTTTTATTGAACTAAATGCCATATCAAACTTTGGAAAACCTTTAGGTAAAATAGCTCAAATCACAAAAATATAAAAGCCCTTCTTTGTGCATTTAAATTCTACTAAAAAAACCATGCACCATCAGCTCCTAAATGCACCAACGCCGACCAAACGGTATAGTGTTTAGCGTGCTGGCTTCTAGACCGCGAGGTTGCGAGTTCGAGTCCAGTGTTAGGCATGGGTATTTGGTTGGTTGGTTGTTTTCAGATTATCTGGCACCGTCAGTAACACGAGGGCTATAATGCGCCGATACATTCGTCATTAGACAAGCCAATATACATTTACAAACACCCATGCCTCACACGGGACTCGAACCCGCAACCTCGCGGTCTAAAAGCTAGCACGCTAACCACTATACCGTTTGTTCGGCGCATGGGTGTTTGTAAATGTATGTTGGCTTGTCTAATGACGAATGTTTCGGCGCATTATAGCCCTCGTGTTGCTGACGGCGCCAGATAATCTGAAAACAAGCAACCACCTAAATGCACTAATTCAATACTCATTAAAACAAAATAAATGATTTCATCCTTGGATGAGAAAACATTACTGTCCATGTTAACAATGATGTTGGAGGGGTGAAGGGAGTACAAAAATTATATATATAATATTATATATATATATATATATATATATATATATATATATATATATATATATAAATTAATTATCGATAGTTACTTTTTATAGAATTCTCTTATAAATGATTGTGAAATGGTGAAACGAATCGAGATTAAATGTAGACTTGTAGACTTACCTTGATATTCCGTTAAAAATACACAGGCAACCCAAGAAGCTGAATTGCAACTTTAAATGCATTACACTTACAGTTGTAATCCTTTAAATAAAAATAAAGTTGTAAATTCAATTTAATTTTTCACCTATTCATTGTTGTATCCAAAAATCAAACTTGTAACCATTCTAATCTATAACTCTGCATCAAACTAATGGCCGAACCTAATCGATGTTTCCTTATCTTCCTTTAGATCTTAATTGTGCTGACCACTGCTTTTAGGAAGATTAACAGTCCAGGCAATCAACGTAATTCTATAGTGCTGTTTCTTTGAAAACTCGTCATCAAGTATAAATAAGACCTTAAGTTCACTTCAGATAATATTTACCAGAAACTAAAACTTTGTTTCGTACTGTTTATTTATCATATTTAAATGATCATTGAGTTTATCGAGGTCATTTTATGAGTGACTCAATAAAGAGAGATAGAATATTTCTATTAAATATATTTTAAACTATAGGAACTGATTGTGATTTTGAAACTTTCTTTGACTTCTTGCTTAAATTTTACGAAAAAAATATTCATAATATTCTAAACATATTGTTGAAATTCCAATGGTTCAAATTATTTGGAAGGCAACAGTAAATTTATTTCTAACAACTTTTCCATTACCAATACTAGAACAGTACAAGAAAGTTATTTCATTTTCTGTGACTTTCCCCTAAATTTTCCTACTTCATCTTACTCGCTCTACTTTCTTGTATCATCAAATATTGTAACTAAATGCTTAACAGCTTTCCGATTTCTTATCGAATTGAAACTTGATGTGGAGCACGATGACAGTACAGCACTCCCTCATATTAATTAATCATTCATAAAAAAAAAAAAAAATTGGTAATCTTAATTGCAGTTGGATGTTTCCGAAAGATATCCCTAGAATATTCCTTCTGAATCGCTATGGCATAATGAGTTCTAGCTTGATGAGGTGAGTGTTCCATTTTAAAATTTTAGCAGGAGTTTTTTTTTCAAGCAATCCCTATCTTACAAACAGTGCGTCATGCAAAGGGATAACTTTAGTCTAAATTTTCGTGCATTTCCGCGAAATATATTAATTGTGCTAGCATGATGCAGCGTACATTCTGATAATGATAATTTACCTGGTGATTTGAAGTCGTCATTTCCAAATTCTTTCTTACCCTAAGTAAACCTATTTTGATAATATAATTCAATAATAAAGTGAGTTTTAATCATAAATGTAAGTGTAATTTTAAACTTGTTTTAATTTTCACCTAAATTGTGTTGTCATTGTCATCATAAACTTTATTATAAGACTAAAAAACATCTTTGATTTCTATCATGAAAACCACAGTAGTTCAACATTTCACATTAATTTAAAAAAAAACAAAAAACATAGCGCATAGAAGACCTGGTGTTGATCAAATTCTTAAATAGTCTTGAGTAAATGATTTAAAGAGATGATCAAGCTAATCAAATCATTGTAATATTTGAGAATAAAAATGTAAAGTTATACTCCATTACATTATTAAGTTACATTATTTATTTAAGTATAATAATTAACAGAAGTAAAAATTATTTAAAGTTATGTGACATTTCATATCATGTTTTTATTATGTTATTTTTAGTCTTGCCTATTGACCTTCAGAGTCGTTCCTTTTTGCTTCGTGATTGATCAGAATGCAAAATCTGTTAAATATCACTTATAGATCTCGGGTATTCACCGCTGTTCTAAGAAATAGATGCTGATAGTCTTTGTGGATTGATAAGGATTGTGTAACAAGAAGTGAAGTATGCGTCGTATTTTAAAATATGTATTCTCTCATATTCTACTATATATTAGCATAAAGCAAACATAGCGTTAAAATTGTGATTTTTTTTTATCTGCACTTATCAATACTGTCGCTAACTAAGTGCAGACAATTCAGATTCTGTAACCGTGATTGAAATAACTTCTTGACGTCGAAAACGATTTCACAACATTTAATTTCTTCACGAAACTTTCACAAGATGGCTATAATATTTGTTAACTATTAATAAGAACTACATTACTACATAAACATTAACACGATAGTTCTAAGTCAATCTTCTGCGAAAGTCCAGAAGTAGAGGTTTTCTTCTTCTTCCAGTTCACATAGAAAATATCAATGACGTCACACGCGAGTGCTCGCGCAACACTCCCACCTTTTGAGTTTTGCATGCAGCAATAAAAACTCAAAATTTTTGCACAATTAGTTCACAAGTTGAACCGTCTAGAAACACGGATTTCACGTCCTAGACGGGTCTTCTTGGCATTCGGTTTCGGACTCGAAGCAGGTCCAGATGCTTCCAACAGTTCAGGTTCCAAAATACGAGATCTCATCCCTTCTTGGATTTTGGCCTCTTTCACGTGTTCACTTTCAGATTGAATCTTTTCTCTCAAATTCTCTTCTGAGGGTCCTTGCACCTCAAGGGCATACAGGCGCTGAACTGGCCTTAAAAACTCTCTGTTTTTTGTTTTCACTTTTGTAAGGCGAACAGTTCCATCTTCGCCTGGGAATATTTCAAGTATTTTCCCTAAAGGCCAGTTTAGACGCTTTTGGTTTGGTACCTCAACTACGACAATTTCTCCCACCCTGAATTCACGGGAGTTTCTGATCTTCTTTGTTTGTTCTCTCAGTTGCCCTAAGTATTCTAGTCTAAAACGACTTCTGATGTCTTCTTGAAGTTTGCATCTGTATCGTTGACGTTTGTGAAGACTTTTTGCAGATAGCTCTAAGTGCTCGATGTCTGGAATACCATTTCTTCTATGCTCTCTGTGGAACATGGACGGTGTCAAGGGTTTTAGATCATCCTCTTCCGAAAGGTACGTCATTGGTCGAGAATTTATTATATCTTCACAGTCACAGATCACTGTATTTATCTCTTCGTATCCGAGACAGGCTCTGCCTAAAACTCGTTTTAGAAGGTCTTTCACTAATGCAATAAGGCGTTCCCACCACCCGCCCCACCAGGGAGCTGATGGGGGTATGAATTTCCAGATTATCTCTTGCTTCTTTCCATCCTCATCCACTTGACTCCAGTCAATACATCGGAGTTGTCGACTGGCGCCGACAAAATTGGTGCAATTGTCTGAGTATATTACTGGTGGTCTCCCACGACGTGCAATAAAACGTCGTAGAGCTAGCAGAAAACTTTCAGTCGACAACGAAGACAGAAGTTCAAGGTGGATCCCTCGGTATACAGCTCATGTGAAAAGTACTATCCATGCTTTGGAACCATCTTTTAGAGACAGTGGTCCAGCTAGATCTACCCCAGACACCTCAAACATGCCGGCATTCCGTACTTGGTCCTCTGGTAAAGGAGGTACCTTAATGTCCACTGATTTGGCGTTGAAACGTCTGCAGCGTACACAGCTGTTTAAAATTTTCCGAATAGACTTTCTTCCTTTCAGTACCCAATACTTTTCTCGGAGAAGGGCCAGCAAAATCTGGTTTCCACTGTGCATCAGGATTCTATGTTGATGCATGATCAAGTTCACTACAGCTGGATGATCCCCTGTCAAAATAACTGGGTACTTGAAGTCTTCGGTATCTTGGCGAAAAATGGTTCAGGTTTTAACTCGGAGTAAACCATTTTTATCCGTTACAACTTTTAAAGAGCTCAATCTTGGATCCATTGGACCACTAAATATCTCTCTCTGGATTAAGAGCATTAACAGATTTTCTGCCTCTTTAATTTCTGGACACGAAAGGTTCGGGGACACACAAGTGCTAATCTTTCGGTAATTATTGCAGAATCGACGAATCCAGGCAAGCTTTCTCACAGTCTTTAGAGGAGAGGATCCATAATACCAATCGTTTGAATTTTCTGTGTGATTATGTGCTGATAGGACAGTTTTTCTCTTCTCAGCATCGATCAAATCTTCATTTGCTACTTCCGTGCTCTGCGGCCAATTTTCTTCAGCGTCATACAGCCACAAAGGTCCTTCCCACCATTTTAAGTGCAAGAATTGCTCCGCTGAACATTCTCTTGAGGAAATTTCCGCTGGGTTTAGTTTACCAGGAATATGTCTCCACTGTTCAACATTTGTAAGGGTGTGTATCTCACGGACTCTATTCCACACAAGTATTCCCCACGGAGAATCTCTTTTTATCCAGCTGAGTGCGGTCATAGAATCAGTCCAATAAAATATCTTCAAATTTTCTATCTGTAGATCTCTAACAACACTAGCCCCTAGTCTGGAACCAATGCAACACGCTAGGAGTTCAAGACGTGGTATAGTTATGTTCTTCAATGGTGAGACTCTGGAACGGGACTGCACAAATCTAACAGTAACCTCATGACGCTGTGGCGGCGCGAGCTTGTTGGTATGACATTTTGAACTCCATCGGAGTGAGATGAGATGATGTCTCGTGCGTTGCATAGCGACGGAAAAAATAACTTTCCTGGCGAGCAGTTTTATTTGTATTACTTGTGTTCCATGAATATTTTCTTAGCATGTTGTATCGTTGGTGTTTATTTAGTTAATTAAAGTCTAATAAATTTATGTTAAACTAAAATGGAGTCAGATTACTAATCAAGGATCACAACAATCGCTAAAGTGGTGATTTTTACGGACTCTGAACTTTCATGAGTAACCTTATTGCGAATACCGGCTGGACTGGAAAGTTTCACAGATTGTAATAAGAAGTGCAAGTACCATTGTGAAAGTAAAGCGGCCTGGATGGTTTATTTTTGAAGATTGTGGCAATTCGATCGTTTCTAATTTGGATGTTGCTAGTCAATACACCACCTCCGAAGAATTAATAAAGAACTTCATAACTTGGTGAGTGATGAATTAAATCCTGCTCGGTGACCATTTTCGTACGTTATTTTGTAAGAATTTTCTTGGGCTTTCGTATATAAATATGTCACACGAGGGTGATCAGGATACATTTTCGTTACCTGCCACAATGGAGGTGGCTAAGAGTTGCATTTCGTCCGCCCCCATTTTGGGAAAATAACCCAGAATTATGGTTTGGCCAACTCGAGTCACAGTTTCACATTTCTGGTATCACAGCAGATGCCACAAAATTTCATTCTGTGGTTACAGCCTTGAATGCAAATGTACTTTCTTGTGCAACCGATTTAGTTCGCATACCCCCCACTGAAAATATGTACATAACTTTAAAATCGCGAATTTTAAGCAATTTTGTGCAATCTGATTCTTTTCGCCTCAAGCAACTTTTGCAAGATTTAACCCTTGGCGATAAAAGGCCTTCGCAGCTACTTCTCGAGATGCAGAATTTGGCCGATGGGAAAATTACTGACGAAGTCTTAAAACCATTGTGGCTTCAACGCCTCCCTGTTTCTATGCAACAGATTTTATCTGTAAGCAGTGAAACTTTAGATGGGCTGTCAAAAATAGCCGACAAGGTCAATGAAGTATCAGATTGCACACTTGCGGTTTCTAGTGTATCATCAGGACATGAAAAGACAGAGATTCAAATTCTACGGGATGAAATGGCAGCACTTCGCGCTGATATGAAAAGTTTGTTAAATGGCTCTAAACAGCGCTTTCGAAGTCGTAATAGAAATAGAACAACCACCCGTAGTAGAGAGGGGTCATGCAATGTTTTATGCTGGTACCACAAACGTTTCGGAGATAAAGCCCGTGATTACATTAAACTAAGGCCCCTATATTAGGCGAGCCGGCGCGAACGCCATTTTGTGTCTAAAGGTTGGCTCAGCTTGGCGCTGTACCATTGAAAGCAATATAAAACTTCGTCAACTTCCATTGCACGGTATTTAAAATTAAGCTGAGAATTTTCAGAAAAACTGCTTGGAATACTTGTATATCCCTTTCCTATAATGTGTAAAATCAGAGAAGTTGTATTTTACACTCATTATGTCGTATTTAAACAAGATATTGCTGAAGTGGGTTTCAATTTTGGAGAGTTAGCGCTACTTGGCGACTTAAAAATGAATATGTTTTGATTTTCCCTATCGTTAGTGGATTTTCGGCGTTGACGATATCGTTCTCTTTTGTTAATTTTATTGCTTGTATTCACAGCTTTTTTTTAAAAAAAAACTATTTTTTACCGGATATGATATAAAAATGAATTATATTAACACGATTTTTTTGTCAAGAAATTAGGAAAACCTTTTTAATTATTTAGCAGTTTCTTTTAAATCAAATTTTCCAATACTGCTTCATAGTGTTTGCTTTTATCTTATTTGATACATTTTTGAAAACCAAAAAATATTAATTACTTCAAAACTATATTTCATGAAACCCATATTTTAAATATTTTAAAGATGTTTCAAAATTTTATTTCTTAATTTAACCAGCACAGTTTCTTTATGAAAAAGGTAAATATATGGTTCAGATAAGGACCTTTTCTTCAAATAGGCCCTTCATCATGTTTAGAATTTGGAAAATTCCTTATCTATAATTTTGCTGTATATAGCCTTTATATGAAAATGTTGTATATATATGAAAATAATAAGTTTTAGGATGTTTTTTAAATTCATATTTCCTACATTGAAAATAAAATGCAAATCATCTTTAACAGAGAGGCAATCCACTGATAATTCATTAGAAAACGTTCTGATTACTCAATTTGCTAACTTCATGACTTAATAATTTTACTGCTTCTTAACTTATACAAGTATATATTCCATTTTCCTAATAGCTTTATCTGATGTATTACAGTGAAACCATTGTATATCATTGCACTTTTTAAAATGGATGAAGTGATTTTTATCCATGAATAATATTAAAAAAATCTCATTAGAAAGTGTTACTTCTAATTCAGAGAAATGTTTCAACAACTTCCTTGTGGTGGAGAACAACATTTAACAAGGTATATTAAAATACAATCATAAAGAAACAGAAAAAAAAAAAAGCTCTACCTTAATTGGGGATGGTATTATTTTATATATTATTTAAGTTGAAAAACAATTATAAATTTTTAGCATATTAAATTGCCATTCTTTTTGAAAAAATTACTTTCTTTTAACCTTAATAATAAACAGAAGGTAACCTTCATTCAGAACGTAAATGTCAGACTCGTTCCGAATTGGCAACAAAAGTATTTGGCACGACAGTACTGTTGCAAAATTAATAAAAATAAAAAAGAATAAAAAACTTTTTTATAATCAATGTAAACTGCAACATTCCAAAAACTATGATGGTTTAATTTGGAAAACAAGGAAAAGGAATGCTTTCGTGTTTACAATATAAAAATATAGTTCAGTAACACGTAGAAGTTTGCAAAGAACATTGGAATAGGAAAGTGGTATAAGGAAATCAAAATTACTTCAAAATAATAATCAACGCAAAATCATAGACAGTTAATCGTAATAAATATTAAAATATAACTTCCGCTGCATATCAACACTTAGTGATGTGATTCACTTGTCTCGGCGACAATTTTGAATCCATCATTGGCGTCTGTTTGCTTGTGTTGGAAATTGAAATAACCTCCTTTTCTTTTCAAAATCTTTGTATTTAGTCGCACTTGAGCAATTAGAGGACAAACAACAACCCATTTTACAAAAAATATTATAGAAAAACGATCACTTTTTACAAATACCAAACGAGGAAAGCGCACATTCATCCAACTCAAAACCACGTCGAAACATGAATTGCGGCAACCCTTACGACACAAAATGGCGTTCGATCCGGCCTTCCTTTTATAGGGGCTCTACATTAAACCATGTGAGTTTACGGAAAACAATTAAGCGCAGTCTGTTTTAACGGCGGCAGATTGCAGCTTACTTTCCAGTCGTCTGTTTGTTATTGACAAAAATTCCGGCTTTCGTGTTTTGGTCGATTGTGGTGCTGCAATAAGCTGCATTCCCGAAGGATTGTGAAAGAAAGCACACCTTCGGAACTTTTTCTTTACGCGGCTAACGACAGTAAAATTCGCACTTGCGGTACTAAGAAGTATAACTTAGATATCGGGTTGCGTCGAGTATTTACATGGTTTTTTTGGATAGCTGATGTTTCGCATCCGATTTTAGGCGCAGATTTTTTGGAGCATTTTGGTCTTGTGGTAGACGTTAAAAATAAACAGCTTGTTGATAGCCTAACTAAGCTTAATGCCAAAGCCACAATTTGTCCTGGTCCCACATTAGGATTAATTTCAGAGGCATCCCCGTACCATAAAATTCTGGCCAAATATCCCCAACTTATTAACTTGAATTTAAGTAATGAGAGAATGACTCATTCTGTTACTCATTGTATTGAGACAAAAGGTCCACCTGTATATTCTAAAGCTAGGCGCTTATCGCCAGAAAAACTTAAAATCGTCAAAAAAGAATTTGAAGAACTACTACAAAAAGGAATAATTCGACCTTCTAGTAGTCCTTACGCAAGCCCTATACATCTTGTACCAAAGAAAAATAATACTTGGCGAATTGTAGGTGATTTTCGGAGGTTAAATTTTCCAACTATCCCGCGGATAGATATCCCCTTCCTCGTTACATTTGTAATAAGGGTGTGTATCTCACGGACTCTATTCCACACAAATGTTCCCCACGGAGAATCTCTTTTTATCCAGCTGAGTGCGGTCATAGAATCAGTCCAATAAAATATCTTCAAATTTTCTATCTGTAGATCTCTAACAACACTAGCCCCTAGTCTAGAACCAATGCAACACGCTAGGAGTTCAAGACGTGGTATAGTTATGTTCTTCAATGGTGAGACTCTGGAACGGGACTGCACAAATCTAACAGTAACCACATGACGCCCTTCTACTCGCAGAAAAATACAAGTAGCGTATGCTTTCCACTTGCATCACAGAACACATGAAGACTGACAGCTTCTTCTTCCGCTTGACCAAGGTTTATCCATCGAGACATTTTGACTTCCGACAGATACTGCATCTTCTTTAGCCAATTCAAAAATCTTCTTGCCAGATCTTCGGGAAGTACATCATCCCACTTCAGACGTAGATTCCAGGTTTCTTGAAGGATAAACTTCGGAATGATGGTCACTGGAGAAGAAATACCCAATGGGTCAAATATACTCTGGGCCAAAGAAAGTAAGAGTCTGGTAAGAATCAGCTCCTCCTCCTTCAGGCCAGTAATATTTCCAGATAGAGTATCTACCTCTATGTTCCAATTTAGACCATGTAAAGGTACAATTTTATTTTCAGATCCTTCGACGAATTTCAGGGGAGCATTTGATTGCCAACTTCGAAGGTTAAATTTCCCTGAGGACATCAATGTTTGCGACTCGAGAATAAATCTGTTGGCTTGCTTTACGTTCTTCAAACTACAGACGCAATTATCCCCGTAGAATGAGTCTTTCAAAATTTGTGCAGTATTCGAGCGACATTTTGGAGATTTTTCTAAATGGTAGTTCAATGTTGCTGCCAAAAGAAACGGACTGCAGTTGATACCGAACACCACTCATCGATGTCTGTAGATCTTCATTTCATTGTCCTGATTCTTCCACATAAATCTCAAACAGTCCCTATCCTTTTCTCTTATTGCAATCTGAAGAAATGCCTTCTCAATATAAGATGTTACTCCAACAGGAAATTTCTGGAAACGGTTCAGTAAAGAAGGAACAAGTCCAATTAAATTAGGACCTGTCTCTAAACATGCATTCAGTGATGGTGTACCCTTCAAGTGTGCTGAAGCATCAAACACCGGCCTCACTTTAGTAGTGGTGCTACTCTCCTTAAACACCGGTCTGTGAGGAAGAAAATGTACATTAAATCCTTTCTTATCCTCAACTTCTTCGATGATGCCTTCTTCAATCCATTTATTAAAGATCTCTGTATATACTTCAACTTTATCTGCCTCAACCAGTTTCTTATGAACAGAATTGAGACGTTTCTCAGCCACTTGTCTGTTGTCAGGAAGATTCTAAAACCCAAGGCAAAGCTATCTCGTACCTGCCTTCTTCATTGATATTTAGAGTACTTCGAAAATACTGCAGTGTATCTTGATGAATTTCAGTCTTCTTTTTGGATTCAACAGGGTCAGAAATTCCGATGGCTTCCAACTTCCACAAATCACTAATGGCACATTCATTCACCAGCAAGCTTGTCACTGTCATGGCACTACTTCCAGAATCTATACTGCCTGGTGATCTCCCTAACATCGTCCAGCCTAACAACGTTTCTATAGCCGTTAGTCCACAAGTGAAGTGTGCGATTTTTCCAGTCACAGGGGTCAAAGTGAAAAATAAGAATATATAGGATTTTTAAAAAAATATATAGGACAATATAAAACATCAAATAACTGCACACAGTTACTACTGAACTTGAAAATTAACTCGTTAAACATTTATATGCTCGTTATATTGAACTTAAGAGAATAGAAAACAAATGATTAAAAAAAGGGTAAAAAATGCGTTATACCCCCCCCCCCCCCTTTGGCGATTTTACAAAATGCAGCCAAGTTGCAATGACACTACTACTGAATTGAACTACAGTTTGCCAAAATGGATGCCAAGTTGTAATGGAACCATATAGGCGCCGAGTTACCATACCTGGCGCAAAATCACAAAAAAAGGGGAGGGGGAAGCGTATAACGCATTCTAACCAAAAAAAAGAAATCGCATGATCCTGAATATGTCATCCGTTTTTGCCTCAATATTCCGTCCCTAAATCAAATTTTATAAATTACATTATTTGCAATCTTCAGTCTTTTGCTTCCAGCATCTATAACTGCTCCAATTTCTTTTTATCCTTGTTTTCAGTCTTTTGTTGGTTCAGATTTGCTGTTCAGTGGATGGATTGGTGGCGAAAAGTTGGAGATTTAGCGCCGATTGTGGCGAACCGGGACTTGATTTTCCGGAAACCCTAGAGACCGTTTGGATTTGACAACACAACGCATTGACGTCATTTTCAATTTTGACAACTTTTGTGAAAAAATCATGGCTAAAATTCCGAATCCGGTACGGATTCTGCGCCAAGGTGATTTTCACCAAAAAATGGCAGCCTCGCCATTTATTCAAGAGTAAGAGAACTGCCTATGGTTGCCTTAATTTGGCGTGGTTTGATGTAAACAATTCGTGGCGCAGAATCCGTATAGGATTCGGAAGGAAAAAAATCGCCATCCGACACTGTACAGTAAATCTTAACATTTTGCTTCCTCCATCAATTATTGACTGAGCTCTCGAAATGTTCTTCAATATAGTCCTGTAAGTTAATCACAAGTTGTTTTTATCCTTTTTCCCGAGGCAGAGTTTTGTTACTGCATCTCTCTCTGTATTATGACCAATTAATTTACTACGTTGGAGGAGAAAATAGTTCTGAAATTCAAGACCGCGTACTACGGAAAAGTTCACGTTTATATTTTACAACTCTCGCCGGTCCAGTAGAATCGAGTTGTAGGTTATGCCGCACGTGACGTCACAAGAGATAAGACGCCGCAGTTACAAACATCGCTTTTGTCAGGTCTTCTTCACCTACGATCGCGCCAAAGAATCCGAAATATAAAAAATGGCAACGAACAGCCCGTTATTACGAATTCGAAGAAAATATAGGTCGAATCAATATAGAAATATAGGATATATAGGACAATTTTAAAATATAGGACAATATAGGACGTTTTTGCCGATTTTTTAAAAAAATATAGGATTTATAGGACGTCTGCGATTCCTGCAGTCATGAGTTTGCCTGTTATGTCAGCTACAATAAGCAAATGGATCTTGGGAGAAGCACAAAGAGAAGAACATTCTTGATCGGACAGGCGAATTCTATTATCTTCAAGCTCTTTTGTCTGGAAACCTGTTTCTATATGTCGAATTTCTGAACAAATCTTCTCTTGGTCAAGTGCGTTGAAAGTACAATGATAACTTTTGGTAATGTCACTCACAAAAATATCGTATTCCAAATGTTTCTGTTTATGTTCAACTCCTCCAAACAAACAAAGTATGCATTAGGGTCGTTTCTTTCATAACACGATACTTCATTTTCGTAGCAACCTCCTTCGTAATGTACGACTTCTCGCTTCCCGTGTCTACAAGGGCTCTTACTGCAAAATCTTCTTATCTCCTCGAAGTAGAACAACCAAAGTTTGAAGAAAAACGCTTGAGGAACAAGTAGGGTTAGGCAAAGTGTTGAAGTGTTCGACATTCTTCGCATCAGTTGTTTCTTCAAACTCGATAGTCCTCATATTCGAGCACATGATAACGTGGTGTCGGTTTTTGCAGTTCTCAAAGCTAACTCGGACCTTGCAGAGCTTGGAAACGTGACCCATTCCTAAGCATTTAAAACATAATCCACGTTTCTTCAGGTGTGTCGTTTTTTCATTAAAATTCATATTTCGAGCAGAGTAGCAATTCTTTGTTTCGTGGTTCTCTTTATCACAGAAGGCACACTTCATCTTAACAGCTGAGTTTCGATTTCCCGAAAAAGGTCCTGCAGCCGTTGGAATGTCTCTTTTTACCTTGTAATGCTTTACATTTTCTTTCAAAGAGAAGCCCTGCATAGCAAGAGCTATTCGGTCTTCATTTTCAACTTCGTTCTTCAAAAAATTCATTAAACTTTCTAGCCGAGATCCTTCTTGTGAACTTTCCCTGTCAACCATCAGACTTCTATCATTTCTTTGCCAAGCTCTCAAGACTTCCTCATTTAAACATGATTCGACGAGAGGAAACAGCATGGCAGCGTACTTTGCTGTAGTACCACCAAGAATCTTTAATGACCTAAGTAAGTTGAGTTTCAATACGGTCATAAATAGTTGATAACTTCACTTCTTTCTCCTTAGATTCTTGAAAGCTAAAGTGAGCTTTAACAACTCTCGAACATAATACTCAACCAAGATGTCATCCCTACCAAACTGAGATTTTAAACAGTCAATAGCCTTGGCATAGTTACCGGAGGATGGAGGAAAACTTTCTATTAATTCCCGGGCTCTAGACTCCGGAATAGTCGCTTGTACTAAATATTGGAACTTATCGGCTTCGTCAATGTCGGAGTCTTCGTCAATTTTCTTAAATTGACCCCAAAACTGTAGCCATTCTTTTATTTCACCACCAAATTTCTTCAACTCTAATCGAGGGGGTTTAAACTTCCGTTTCGTAACACTAACTGACGATTGAGAGTCACTATCCATATCGGAATCAACTTTACGATTTATAAGTAAACACATCTTTTTAAATTTGTGTGTGTATTCATCTGCTAAAGAAGTTTCTTTTAAAATGTCATCTTCTTTAACGTTTTCAGAATTCAACAAAGAATTCAAAATTTCATCGTTATGCGACAAAAGTTCATAATGTTTCTCATTAAGAAGCTGAAAAATCGCTAAGCAATCTAAATCTTCAGAAATATTCACGACTTTCTGTTTAGCAGCTTCATCCAATTCGTTACATAAACGAGTAATGCAGCTTAATATGACTTATCGTTTTTCGTTTCAACTTTAAAAGTTCCATAACTTTCAAAAAACAAGAAAACGCAATTTCAAAATTATCAATAAAATTCGAATAGTTAACAATTTATCATTAAAAAGTCACTTGCCTTTTTAAAATCGTTCTTCCAAGTTTTCAAATCACGATCCTGTCGCGGACGCCATGTCGCTAACTAATGCAGACAATTCAGATTCTTTAACCGTGATTGAAATAACTTCTTGGCGTCGAAAACGATTTCACAACATTTAATTTCTTCACGAAACTTTTACAAGATGGCTATAATATTTGTTAACTATTAATAAGAACTACATTACTACATAAACATTAACACGATAGTTCTAAGGTGTACGTCAATCTTCTGCGAAAGTCCAGAAGTAGCGGTATTCTTCTTCTTCCAGGTCACATGAAAAATATCGATGACGTCACACGCGAGTGTTCACGCAACAAATACGTTTCATTTCACTTTACACCGTATCGATAACTAATCAGTCATTGTCCGTCCGATTGGCGACTGCAAGTTTAGGACATCATCGAACATCACTCTGAAATTAACAGGGAATAAAGAAAATTACCTATCGAGTAAGAATCACTTGGTCTACCGAATCGCATTTGACCAGAACTGCCCGGCAGACCAATCCGAAAGTGCAGAGTTTGGGTACCAAACTACGTCATCGAACATCATTCATTCAGAAATTAACAGGGAATGAAGGGAATTACCTACCGAGTAAGAATCACTTGATCTACTGAACCGCATTCGGCCGGAACTGTCAGGCAGACCAATCTGAAAGTGCAGTTTTTGTGCACCAAAATACGTCATCAAACAACACTCTGGAATTCACAGTGAATGAAGAGAATTACCTACCGAGTAAGAATCACATGGTTTGTTGAGCCACATTTGGACTGAACTGTCCGGCAGAATAGTCCGAAAGTGCAGTTTTTAGGTACAGAACGTAAAAAAATATCCAAGCGATGGCTTTATCTTCGGTTCTAGTTATCGTACAATCTTGCAGTTTGCTTCAAAATGTTTTGTTTAGTCTGGCAATAAATTTTTTTTCTAAGGAGGTGTTTTTCTAAGTAAATTTTACTCTATCTTTGAAAATTTCAATAAGAACTTCTATTTTTATGTTTTCACACGATTTAGAACACTTCATGTACCCTTAAAGCAATATTCAGTTTATTATGTTGAGAAACACGTCACTTATAATTCAAAGGTAGTATCATACTCTCTCCTGTTCAAATTAGGGTAGCTACGTCTTAGATGTCCCTCATGCTTGCAGTGCCAGCAAGTAAATCTAGACTTTCGGTCCTTTGATCCTGGATATCATAATTCTAATCACTTGCTTTCCAGTTCTGGTAGCTTTCTTGTGAAAAGCTCAGAAGAATATCCAGTCAATGCCTCACTTACAACTCGTCGATCTTTTCTAGAAACTTGCTGTCCGGTTTCAATTCTCAAGGCGTATACAAAGGCAGACGTCTGATCTTTATGATAACCTTATTGTTTGCTGTAGGTCGAGAATTTTGATACCGTCTATAAAATAATGCAGAGACAGATTATCTCGTATATTCGTAAGAAAGTCCCGGAAGTGACAGTCTCTCCATAGAGTTCGAGAGGGGACTGCAAGTTTAAGTCCCCATCAAACATCACTCTGAAACTTGTACAAAATGTAGAGTTATGCTAGAATACGAACCCCTATTTTTTATGTTTCCATTCGATTTAGAACATTTAATTTATCCTAAAAGCAGTTTTCAGTTCATTATGTTGAGTAACACGTCACTTATAAGCGAAAATGTTCTGGCCGATCTTCAGGGCAAATCTCAACATTAAGAAGCGTATTTTTAAGATTCTACTTTAAGGCAGGGAAGAATCGAAATTTTGCGTGCTTCGAGACAGCGTGTTTAAGAATGTCATAAAAATACATGTATTAATCTAAAATTACTCATAAATTACTTGAATGAATTTACAGTGTCATGTTTAACAGCAGATTAATGCAAAATCAGCAAAATATCTAAAAATAACATAATATATATATATATATATATATATATATATATATATATATATATATATATATATATATATATATATATATATATATATATATATATATATATATATATATATATATATATATATATATATATATATATATATATAGCGTATAGTTCTGTTGATTATAAAATTGATAAATACAAAATTTAGACATTTGCAAACATTAGTTTTGCGTACTGTAGCTAAAAACTGCACTTTCGGATTGGTCTCCCGGACAGTTCCGGCCAAATGCGGTTCGGCAGACCTAGTGATTCTTACTTGATAGGTAATTATCTCCATTCCCTGTGAATTTCAGAGTGATGTTCGATGATGTAGTTTGGCGTATCTAAAAACTGCACTTTCGGGTTTGCAGGATAGTTCCAACAAAATGCGGCTCAGCAGACCATCTGATTCTTACCCTGTGAATTTCAGAGTGGTGTTCGATGTTTATTTAGGTACCCAAAAATTGCACCAGAACGCTTGAAGTATTTTAACAATTATATTTGCAGCATTCAAACTAGTGGAAAGAGCGAAAAAAAATTAACTTTAATGAAAAGGATATTCTATTATCTTACAAGCTTTAATACTGTCAAGATTCTTTGTCTATAAGTATTCTGATAGAGCAGTTACTTTAAGATCTGGAGAGAGAGATTGAAATCCCCCCCCCCCCCTCTGAGGGCGCCGGGCGAAGTTTCTAGAGGGCGCAATCGTTATTGCCGCAAGAAGGTCTTCAACATCACGGATGTTCCTTGAGTCTTTTTTCTTTGTCTTTGACGTAGCCATAAAAGAAAAAGTCCAGTGGAGTGACATGTGGAGATTTTGGTGGAAAGACAATTGAGTAACCGCATCCGGAACCGAAGGCTGGATTATCGCAGGTCGAAAAATTATAATTGTCTCCAAAATCAAAGAATTCAGTAGCCAATTTTACCTATTACCGCCAACGTATCACTAACGGCCGTAGTTTCCCGAATTCTCCACCCGGAGTTATAAGATCACAACCTCCCAAAAACCGGTCTCAACTCGAGGGTTAGCAAAAGTCGTAGTCTTCGGCTATTTTCAACACCGAGTTATGTCAACCTAGAGTTCATAAACTCAGCTAATGTCAACCCTCTTCCCGAGCACGGTTGAGACTGAATTTCATAAACTGCCCATGCGCAGAGGATAAATTTGTGACGTTTGTTTTGTTTTGCGCTTCAGTCTCGACTCTTGCTTTGCAAAGTAATTAAACATGAATGATTTGATATTGCTAGCTGATTCGGACTTTTTAGAGAAATTAGAGAGCAGAAGGGGAAAAAAACATGATTACGTGTCGATTATTTTTCGCTATATTACGACCTGGATTTTCAACGGCGGTACAGGCTGACGAAGGAAACAACGATGGAAATTTGTAGCCTACTAAATTTTTATCTTTGGATGCATGTGGGCTTTGCATATTATGTTTTGAAAACTTCCTAGCCTCAATTTCAGCAATTCTCAACCCCTGTGCCGCGGCACTTTTGTGTGCCGCCAAATTCTTAAAGTATGCCGCCAAATTTTAGAAATGTATATTTGTAATTAATCCCTTAATAAACGTACTGTTGTTTTGTAGTACATATTATATTATTTTATTTTACATTCCAAATAATTATCATAAACGATTTTACACAGTGTATAATAGGTGTATTATAGGTAATATTATAGGTAGGTAAAGTAAACAACTTTTAAACTTATCTTTTTCTTTGTGTGCCGCCAAATTTTGAAATCGTTAAAAGTGTGCCGCGACAAAAAAAAAGTTGAGAATCACTGCTCTATTTTATGAATATATCAGTCAGTTTTGGCACTCAGTCATTTCTACTTGGCTACTTTTGGAAAATGAAAACTTCTGATATTTTACCTGTTGTGCCTGAAATTGCATGGATAGTTTATTTCAACAAAGAACCTGTAAAGTTTGGAGGTAAAAACTTAATTTAAATATTAATGAAAACGGTTATATTCATGAATTATTAATGACTATTAAACGGTCTTCAAATCAGGAGGGTATATCCACTGCAGATGAGCAATTGCCGGTGGCTCTCATCTTCTGACGATAATTGGCGACTTTGCCACCGGCAGTTTTCTTGCTGGCTTTATACCACTCGAGGATTTGTTTTACAGACCGTTTTGTTGGGATATTTAAGGAAGCATTAAAAGCTTCCGTGACAGCGACAAATGCCGCGTTCTTCTGGCAAAACGAAGTTTTGTTGGTTTCTTTGCATTCGATTATGCTAATCCGTTGTTGGATTAACTCCAACAACAGATTTTTTTCGTACGGAGTGTACATGGCTCGTTTTTTTGTTTGTTTTTTTGCAAAAGTGAATCCATTTTTAAATTTCTTTTAAAATCACGTAAAACCACAAGAATACAAGATGACAACAGACTACAAGATAAACACAAGACCAAAGCATTCTGGGAACGGAAATCACATGACACTTCTAGACCAATAGCAAGCTGTCCTTCAACTCCGAGTTCATAAGCTTCGAGTTCATAAGCTTCGAGTCCATAAGCTCCGCATTGAAAAATCCCGAAGACTACCGTTTTTTTAACCCCGGGTCAAAGCTCTCGAGCCAGAGCTTATGAACTCAGGGTTATAGAAGCAAGGTTGAGATTTCGGGAAACTACGGCCGTAACAGATTTTTTTTTTTTTTTTTTTTTAATTGGCTCTTGAAATTAGGGACATTTGATTCGGACACCTTGTATTTTAGGTACGTAAACAACGTACTATTTTAATAGCCTGTTCACATATAAAACTTATCAACTTTGTTTGATTATCAAAGAAGTACATGTTTGATATTACTAGCAGAGCTCCAGAAAAATATTTTCTTCCTGCGTACACAAATGCCATATCCAAAAATTTCCTGCGAGTCTGCGGGCTTTAAATTATACTGCTGAAGAAAATTAAATATTACGTACTATTGAAAATTAAAAGTTGTTTAATTCAAAATCTTCTTGGCATTGATTTTGGAAGCACCACTCTGCAGGATAAACATCGGTTTCCAATGGCACATTTCCAGTTGCAATATTAGGTCATTGGTACTGGGTTGGCTTAAAAGGTAAGCTTGTGAAACAATAGCAAACACTGATGCTTGTCCAGCATGCCTCCTTTCATAACTATTTTCATTTTTGTGCTTTCGATTTAAATGCTGTGAATACTGTGAATAGTTTTGCTCCAACATTTCTTGCAAATACAGCATTTTATCTTCATTGTCTTGCTTGGATAGCTCCTTATCATTTTAAAGAAAAATGTGGTTTCTTTTAAATTACAATGGAATATCCAAGAATTCTTTCAAATTAAAAAGTAGAATGAAGGAAATAAACTCTCAGTGTAATTACATGTTTCAATAGGTTTAGATTCCAAAATCAGGAGCCGACCAAACGGTATAGTGGTTAGCATGCTGGCTTCTAGACCGCGAGGTTGCGGGTTCGAGTCCCGTGTTTGGCATGGGTGTTTGTAAATGTATGTTGGTTTGTTAAATGACGAAATGTTTCGGCGCATTATAGCCCTCGTGATGCTGACGGCGCCAGATAATCTGAATACAACCAACCAACCAAAATCAGGAAATAAAGAATATATGAATATAGAATGAAGGAAATAAACTCTCAGTGTAATTACATGTTTCAATAGGTTTAGATTCCAAAATCAGGAAATAAAACCCCCTTCCCCTTTATGTCAACACTTCTCCCTTCTTATATAGAAGTAACAGGTGGTGAATATATGGAGAATAGCATCCCCCCCCCCTCCCCCCAACCTCTCACCTCCCGGTGTTACGGGAGTCAACGACATCCCCTTTCCCGCCCTGCCTAACTGGAATTTCTCCATTTATATATTGAAAAAAAAAAAAAAAAAAAAACGGCATTTGACTTTAATTTCCTGCGGGATCTGACGATTTCCTGCGTACATCGTACGCGCGTACGTCCATTTTATGGGACTCTGATTACTAGTACAACTAGTAAAAGTATTTTAGTAGAAATTAGTTGAAATATTTTAAACTGAAAACTACTAGTAATATCAAACATTAATCTCATTTTCTATAAGTAGTCATGTTTATAGTTGAATAAAAATGTATTTTTACACTTTTCAAACCGTTTAAAATATTTCTAAAAAATAATTTATTTATCATAACTATATTTAATAATTCAAATTCATCGATATGAATATTTTGTTTTAAAACATTTTTTATTTCATTTCTATATCTGCAAAGAGAGATTTTTTTTTTTTTTTTTAATTCAAAACTTTATAGTTTTTATAAGTAATGAACAGAAACTAGTTTATCTTTAGCTTTATTGTAAAAATATATAAATTAAAAAAGTATTTTTAAAAGATCCAAAATTCAAATATTATCAATATCAATATATTTTATGTACTATAGTCATGCTTTAAATATTTTCTATTTAACAATTTGCGTTTTAATTCTTATAACAATTTCATAAAATAACTATATTATGTAAACTCATTAACAAATAAGTGCGTTCTAATTCTTATAACAATTTCATAAAATAACTATTTTATATAAACTCATTAACAAATAAGTAAGTACAATATAATTAACATCCACAGTATTGCTTTCGCTTTGGTAGCATTTTCTCCTGAAAATAATTCTGTTCAGTAATTAAATGGGCTTTAAGGTCTACTCCTATAGAAAGCGTTATTAACAACAGTATTTCTTATGTTACTGTACTCCCTACTTCACATTTTTAATAACTTTCTCCTAACCTAAGATTATAATTAAAATTATATCTTATACTTCTTTTGGTAAACTGCGCTTTGAAACTAATACAATGAATGCTTTTAAAATAACGAATGCTAAAATAGTCCATCAACAAACATTACTTTTTTTTTTAAGTCATTAATAATTTTATAAATAAATATTTTTTCCTTCAAACATTTTCCAGTGTTTTGTTAAATATTTTTTTTTTAAATCTCAAGTAATTTTAGGTTGTATGTAATTATTACAAGTTGTTTTATATTAAAAGTAAGATGGAGAGAGGATATAGAGAAAAGCATATTGGCATCGAAAGATTTTTTTTTTTTTAATTAATGCTAAATTGTTTTTACACTCTCTTGGGAAAAACCTTAATAATAATAATTATTCGAAAATATAAATTATGAATAACATAAAAATTGACAAAAAACATTTATAGAGACAAACTATACATTATGAACTTGACCATAACCTAACTATCTACAAATACACCACAGATATTATATTTGCTTTTGTTTTGCAAACATCCATCCATGTCAATTACGCAAGTCAAAAGAAGATTTGTAGTTAATACTAAAGTGATGCTGGTTTCACTAAAGTAGTCTTTTCACTAGGCATTGGTGGTGGAGTATTCATTGGCTTTGGGGGAGGAGAATAAGTAGACTTTCCATTCGACGGTGGGACAGTAAGATATAAAGGCTAGAGAGGCTGAACATATGATGCTTCAAAGATTTTCGGATATGGAACTAGAGGTGGGTTCCCTTGTTGAGAAGGAAAATAAGTTGGTTTCAGAGGTGCTTCATAGTGTTGGTCTGCTGTAGACTTGTACAATAATCTTTGTGGTTGGGTGTAGATTGCATGATTTATAGGAACATATTTTAGCTCTTCTGGAGCTACAAACTGCCGTTTCTGAGGATCATATATTGGTGGAAATGGTGAATTATAGGCTTCTGCTAAGGATGATGGAACTACTTTTGAGGGTGAAGGATTTAGTTCTGGCCCAGTTACATACGATTTCAGTGGAGAAGTTATATAACCTGGTGGATAATTCGGTGGTGGTGGTGGAATATATTGTGGCGGAAAACTTGGTGAAGGGGTATATTGTAGTGGAGGCGGAGAAGTATAAGTCTGTGGTAGAGAAGATGCTAAATTATAAGGTGGAAGAGGTGCATACTTTTCTGGTGGTGGTGTATGTGTATATTTTTGTAGTATTAAAGATTTATAATTTAGAGATTGAGGTGCATAATTTGGTGGTGCAGGCGTATAGCTTGGTGATGATGTTGGAAATGCATAATTTGGTGGTACAGGCGTATAGCTTGGTGGTGATGTCATTGGTGCATAATTTAGTAGTGCAGGCGTATAGCTTGGTGGTGATGTCGTTGGTGCATAATTTGGTGGTGCAGGCGTATAGCTTGGTGGGTATGTTGGAGGTGCATAATTTGGTGGTGCAGGCGTATAGCTTGGTGGTGATGTTGGAAATGCATAATTTGGTGGTACAGGCGTATAGCTTGGTGGTGATGTCATTGGTGCATAATTTAGTGGTGCAGGCGTATAGCTTGGTGGTGATGTCGTTGGTGCATAATTTGGTGGTGCAGGCGTATAGTTTGGTGGGTATGTTGGAGGTGCATAATTTGGTGGTGCAGGCGTATAGCTTGGTGGTGATGTTGGAAATGCATAATTTGGTGGTACAGGCGTATAGCTTGGTGGTGATGTCGTTGGTGCATAATTTGGTGGTGCAGGCGTATAGCTTGGTGGTGATGTCGTTGGTGCATAATTTGGTGGTGCAGGCGTATAGCTTGGTGGGTATGTTGGAGGTGCATAATTTGGTGGTGCAGGCGTATAGCTTGGTGGTGATGTTGGAAATGCATAATTTGGTGGTGCAGGCGTATAGCTTGGTGGTGATGTCGTTGGTGCATAATTTGGTGGTGCAGGCGTATAGCTTGGTGGGTATGTTGGAGGTGCATAATTTGGTGGTGCAGGCGTATAGCTTGGTGGTGATGTTGGAAATGCATAATTTGGTGGTGCAGGCGTATAGCTTGGTGGTGATGTCGTTGGTGCATAACTTGGTGGTGCAGGCGTATAGCTTGGTGGTGATGTAGTTGGTGCATAATTTGGTGGTGCAGGCGTATAGCTTGGTGGGTATGTTGGAGGTGCGTAATTTGGTGGTGGTGTAGATGTATTTATTGGTAGTGGTAAAGGAGTATAATTTTGAAGTTGATGTGCATAACTTGGTGGTGCAGGCATATAATTTGATGGTGAAGGTGGATAATATAGAGGTGATAGAGGTGTTTTACTTATCAAGTGAGGAAGAACTGCTGGAGGATATTTTAAGTATGTATTTGGATAGGGATATTGTGTGTATGGTTTGGGTGGGGGAACTTGTGGTTCTGGAGTTATATCATACAACTGAGGTACAGGGGCGCAAGTCGCAGGTAGTGGAACATAAAGATAAGGTGTTGAAGTGTGAGGTTGATAAGGCGGCCTATCATATGGCTGTGGGGAAAGATTGTGTGGAACAGGAGGATGGGTAGAATAGGAAATTGGTTTTATGTGTACTGGTTTAGATTTGACATGAAACGAATCTGGATTTTTTTTGTATGACAAATCGAGTGACTTATATGCTGAAGGTGGACATGAATTTAACCGTTCCATAATATCGTCCTCGGTAAATCTATCCGTAGCAAGTAAAGCGGTCTTGCTTGATAGAGAAATTTGTGAGTAAAACTGCCTCTCTTTTCTAAGAGCTTCAACCTTTGAGATGATATAATAATTTAGGTGAGCTGGAAAAAAAAAATTATTTGAGAAATAACTCTCCTAAAAACAAGCGTCAGAAGTATAGTATTCACTAAAAGTTTTTCACATAAAATTATTTGTATGAGTTGTTACTTAAAAATATAATTGTTTCAAACGTTTTCTAATTCATTAAGTATTCTATTCTCTCTTATATGTTTGTTAATTTAGTTGATGTGTTCGGCGTTAGTTTCTATGCAACCATGGTTTAAAAAGCTCATTGTATCCATCGGAGGACAACATTCCTTGCTAAAATTACAAGTGCAGGAGACACGATGAGAGTAGTTTTTAATCAAAAATTTAAAGTATTCGAAATTGTGACTAAAGGTCCATTTAGAACTCGTGCTCATTGAACTAGCTGCAGACGTGTCAATTAGCGGTTTGAAAATCTCAGGATAGGTTTGCATATTATTCGACTTCAAGTGCCAAAATAGTTAATCCTCCCAAAGTCGCATACAAAGTTCCCATCTTGTTTACAAATAGTATTATCTCTTTTTACACACGAGTTTAAAAATAAAACTTTCTTCAAATTCTTAAACTTAGATACATTTTTGTTTATAAAAAGATAACAAATTGTCAAGGTGTGAGCTATCAAATGCAATCAATCTATTCAAGAGAAAGCTTCTGTTTTCTAAAAACTTGTGTTACCATGCATCAAAGTTTTCATGCTTGGTGTATCCTCTCTCATTCACAATTTCACAGTCAGTCAAAACAATCGATAAATATTTGTGAAATCCTTGTGGCGACTTCAAATAACAGATATAGCTTCTGGGCAAAAGAGTACTCCAGTGCACAGAAGCTTTATCTGTTATTTGAGATCGCCACACAGCCTCCTCCCAGAGACGAAGGAGCGATACTGTTGTTCTGATCAACGTCTGATTGGAGTTGGAGGTTTGGGATGCTAGTTCCATCGTTGTGTCCGCTTGTTGCGGTGTTGCACGCGAGTTGCGTATGTGATCGCTTGTTGCGATGTAGTGTCTCCTTTCAGAAGCGCCGATAGATGGCAGCATGATTCGTTTTAGTCCGGGTCATCATTAAAGCGTATGCAGCTTTCGTTGCGGGCGTCGGGCCTCGATCGCGAGACCATTGGATCTCGAGACAGATACTTTACCGCTGTGCAAAAGAGTACTCCCGTGCACAGAACCTTTATCTGTTATTTGAAGTCGCCACATCCTTATTATTTTGTAGTATATGTCTAAGCTGGGAGAAGCTGGAATGCATTGAAATTAAAGAGGAAAACATGTTTTTATATGATCTTTAAAAATACTGCCTGCAACGGTCTTCGACACGATCACGAATTCCAAAAAAACTTAGTTTACATTTGCGTTTTTATAGGAAAGAAAACTCGAGGAAATTTGGGAGTTTCCGGGTTTTCTCCTATATAAAAACGCAAATCCTACATAAACCGTAACATCATTCTTTTTTAACACCCTGTATTTATTTTTCTTCGTCTGGAGGGTTTTATGGCATAAAAAGTTCAAGTTCTCTTGAATCTTGGAGAGCCATCTAGTCACTAGTTGCGATTCCTTAAAACTTTAGGCCATGACTCGTCCAGTGACATAAATTTCATTCACGAGATCTAATTTCTAGTTTCTATCTCTTACAAATATGTCGCTATTATACAAATGAAGACAGAGAAAAAGTAGGAAATTTTATTTTAACTACTTGTAAATATTTTAATGAAATTATTATTTAAATAAATAAAACGAACAAAATACTAGAAAAACAGTTTCTCACCTTTAAGAGGACATCCACATGAGTCTCTTACCGTAAATGCAAAAAGTGTGCGAGTCTCGGATATATCGCGAAAAGCTGCCAACTTCCCAAACTTTCCGCAAATACGTCCATAATTATCTAGAAAAAATATCACTATTATTTCTATTTACTAAATGCTTGGGTGCAAAACAAGCATTTATAACTTTTTTCTCTGGTACCTTTTCAGAAGAGCAGCTTAGATAATTGAAATTCATATCAAAGACACATCTTTACGTACAGTCACATACAAAAAGTTTAGAATAATCGCAGGATTTTTTTTATTACTTAAAAAAATTGCATCAGAATGGAATGAAATTTGGTACACACGTGCAAATATATGTTGAAGAAGAAAAAAATGATTCAAAACATTTTATCCAAATAATAGGGTTACCAGAATAATGGCATAAAAATCATTTAAACAATAAAAGTCAAACAGTTAATGAGGTAACTGGCTACCACATATGCTGAACAATAATTTTTTTCTGCTTTCGATGATATTTTTGATTAGTTCTGTGCTCAGAAATTCTCAAGCCTGTAAGAGAGCGGTTTTTTAATTCTGAGACCGAAATTAGTGGGAAACAGAAGGCTGCAAAGCATCTTCCAAGCATGTCTAATCGGATTGAGGTCAGAAAAGTTGGAAAGCCACTGCAGAACAGCAGGTGTTTAATGGATTCACTTTCAAAAAAGTCAGAGACCAAGGCTGCCTGGTCAAAACTCGAGATATCATCCGTTAATATCAAATCAGGATTAATAGACCTCGAAAAGGGCAAACAGTAGGTACAAGCACTTCGTCTCTGCACCGCTTACTAGTAACAGACCCCTTTTAAAAGCTATGGAGTCTATGCGACCGCCCAACATGATTCCAGCAAGATATAACTCCCTCTGCCTTGTGAAACGATACTTTTCAGTGATATTTGTTTCACAAAAATGGGTACCAAGCTTCAGATTGTGGATTACGAAAATCAGTTTCTAAATTAAATCTGTTACTAAATATGACATTTCTCCTTTGTAGGTGACTCCATTGCCAATGTTCTAAGCTCCATTGTAAAGCGCTCGTTCATGAGCGGAAGTCAGGGGAAAGCAAAAACTAATAGTCATCCAGCATAGAGATCAACTAGTCAATTCTATAAAATATATCCCCCCCCCCCCCTTCCCTATATATAAAGAATGGAGTACCATTCGTGTGCAGTTCTTAATGCATTCTTGATGCAGTTCTGATGCATACTCATTAAAATCAAAGAAGTTGGTCTTTTAATAAGACATATGATTTCGCCTAGGGTAAATATTTACATTGTACTGTATTTTAATACTCAAGAAATTTGTAAAATCTGATGATCAAATTGCTCGTTCTCCATTTAGAATTGTTTTTAAGTTATAGTCAGTTCCCAATGCAATGAATCCTACCACAAGGCATGTCCTCGAATTTACACATGGTTGATGAAAGTTGTATCCTAGCACAGGTCGGGAATACAATTAGGATTTGAGTTCACATTTTTAAATCGTTTATACCAAGCAATGAACACGAATTTAAAACCAAGATTTTATTATTATTGGCTTGCATAGTGTTAGGAAATGTAACTATAGTAAAAACTTTCTCTTTATTGATCTCATGCGCTCATGAAATGATCAGAGCACGACAATCCCGCATACTATATCCCAAAACCAATACCCTTTGTTTACCAAATAGGTATCTTCAATTGATATTTACCACGTAATGTTCCCATATTCCTCAGATAAAATGACGTCATATATTATTCATGAGACTGAATGCATTCTTTTCAGTAAAGAGTATCAGTGGTAAAATAGTTTTGGTCTTTAAATGCAATATGTTGAATTGCCATACTGAGTTCTCTATGAGCGTACGAGATAATAATACTAGAAGTTTTCATTGTAATTACTTTTTTACTAAATGCAAATATTGAATGGTTTTGAATTCGAGTTTATGGAAATTTATTATATATTTTATCATACTTACTCTGTACACGAACGATTTAAAAAAAAAATTTAAAAAAAAATTAAAAAAATAAATAAATTAGTAAATAATTCTTTTACATCAGCCAGATTCCCAGATCACAGGTCAAATATTAAATTTAATCTCTATATATATAAGGCAAAGCCCTCACTCACTGACTCACTCACTCACTGACTCACTCATCACTAATTCTCCCACTTCCCACATAGTCACAACTCTGAAAATCGGCACAAATATCAACAATGGTAAAAATAGAAAAAGTAAACTATTCCGATCTCGATTAACCCACTTTAAGGGGTCGAAAAGGGGTTAAACGTTCCAAACGGGGGACATTCGAAAATCCTACTTCCCACATAGTCACAACTCTGAAAATCGGCACAAATATCAACAATGGTAAAAATAGAAAAAGTAAACTATTCACATCTCGATTAACCCACTTTAAGGGGTCGAAAAGGGGTTAAACGTTCCAAACGGGGGACATTCGAAAATCCTACTTCCCACATAGTCACAACTCTGAAAATCGGCACAAATATCAACAATGGTAAAAATAGAAAAAGTAAACTATTCAGATCTCGATTAACCCACTTTAAGGGGTCGAAAAGGGGTTAAACGTTCCAAACGGGGGACATTCGAAAATCCTACTTCCCACATAGTCACAACTCTGAAAATCGGCACAAATATCAACAATGGTAAAAATAGAAAAAGTAAACTATTCAGATCTCGATTAACCCACTTTAAGGGGTCGAAAAGGGGTTAAACGTTCCAAACGGGGGACATTCGAATATCCTACTTCTCACATAGTCACAACTCTGAAAATTGGCACAAATATCAACAATGGTAAAAATAGACAAAGTAAACTATTCCGATCTCGATTAACCCACTTTAAGGGGTCGAAAAGGGGTTAAACGTTCCAAACGAGGGACATTCGAATATCCTACTTCCCATTTGGTCACAACTCTAAATATTGGTACAAATATTAACAATAGTAAACATAGAAAAAGTAAACTATTCCGATCTCGGGTGGATCAAGGGGTGGAAAAGGGGTTAAACGTTCCAAACGAGGAATATTCGAATGTACCACTTCCCATATGGTCACAACTCGGAAATTTGGTACAAATGTCAAAAAAGATTAAACATAGAAAAAGTAAGCTATTCTGTTCTCGATTAACCAACTTTAAGGGGTCGAGAAGGGGTTAAATGTTCCAAACGAGGGATATCCGAATGTTCCTCTTCCAATGTAGTCATTTTTCTGATATTTTTTTGCAAATGTTAAAAAAATAAGTCATTCCAATATCGATTAACGAATTTTTAAGGGATGAAAAGACGACGCAACATTGAAACTATACGAGGATTAACTTAATGTCTAATTAACTTAATTCCAATACAGCTACTACTTTGAAATTTAGAACTAAGAGCAAACATAAACACAATAAACTATTCCAGTTTACTATTCACAATTATAAATTTCGTTTAAAATGTCAACAAAGGAAAGTTCCTATTTTGATAAATCAATTTGTCGGGATCGAAATGGGAGCAAACGTCTGAAGTGTAGAATACATGAATGTCTTTTGATCGCTAAAATGCTAATGGTAAAATTTCGTAGCGCAGCACGGGTATTCAGCTAGTCCATCATATGTGGCATGCTTAGAAACGTGCAAAGATTCATTGTATTTGGAATTATCCATCACTTGTAAACAGCTCTGCATGGGGAAAAATAGTTTGACCCTCAGAGCTTGGAATAAATGTAAAACTTAAGAATACAGTTCAATGTAAACCCTAATCCACAGAGGAATAATATCACCTATTAAAGACACTCTTAAATTTGGAGACTTGGATAAGAATGTACAGTACTTCACTCTTTTGCATTATGTCCCAACTATATACTTTGTATTGAATTTTGTGTAACGGTATTAATAATTCTAGTGTATAAAAATACCTCTTTGATATGAATTTCGCGTATCTACTCTACTCTAATGGTTATGAATTATAGATTAAAAAAAAAAACTAGAAAAAACGATGGATGCTTAAATTTTGCACACTGGTGTATTATTACATACATTAGTAGAAAAGAGATGAGCGTTTCAATTATGATTTTTATAAATTAAACCTATGTATTTTTTTACAAGAAAAATGTATGCGACATTTTGTTTTTCTTTATTAGGAAATTGAATTTGTTTGTAGACAGAACATGAAATAAGATTGGACTTGTTGAATGTTACTTTTTGTGTTTGGAGTCTCCCTTGATCTTTGACAAGCCACTTACGTACTCCTTAAGACAGAATAAGCCAATACTCGGCCCATAGGCCAGATTTAGCCCGCGGATAGATTTTTCTGCGTCCCGTCGGCACCACAGAAGATAAAAAAAATTCTACGGACTTTACTTTTTTTTTACATAATTGTAATTTATCCGAAATAGTATGTGTTAACTATGTAGAACAGAGGTCTCCACTACGACAGACGTTGATTCTATTTCAAAATAAACTGAACGATTTCGATCGCCATCATCTCAAAACTGATATCGATTAAAATGGAGTAATCTGGAAGTACATTTTAAATACTTTTATTAAAAATTAGATCAAGTCACATTGTCATGTTGAAACTAATGAGTAACTAATAATGAAAATTATTATTCTTCAATTATTTGAAAAAAAGAATAAAATATTAATTGTAATTTCATTAGGATGCCAAATTGTCATTAATTTGTTAGTAATTTCATTAGGACGCCAAATGTCGCCAAACTTGGCGACATTTTCGGTCTCCATGTACATGTATTGGACTTTTCAACTAAGATCTGGAAAGTCCTCCAAATTTCTATCTCTAGAAGATTCACGAAGTATTGACTCCTATATAAGGCTGGCCGTGAGTTGAGTCAGTTAGTTGACTAAAATTACCGAGTTGAGATACTGAGTTAGCTGTCTCTCAGCGAGCATTCAGAGTTCCGAAAGTGAACTGTATTGCATTGTCTTTTGCAGCAATTTTAGCAGTTGTGTTGTCAAGTTTTTTTTTAACTGCTGTTTGAGCCCTACTGTTATGTAAAGAGCTGTATTGAGTCTTCTAGAACGAGAAGTTCAGGTTTTGTAAAAGAATCTGTGAAGAGTATATCGGAATAAATTTCTGCAGGTGTTAATCTGCTTTGGCTTCAAATCTTTCGAGCCCATCCACGCAACAACTGGTGTCAGAAGTGATATTTGAATGCCGATACCAGAGCAATGGCGGAACAAGATGAAAAATTTCAACAGCTTTTTGCTATCATGCAAGAAATGAAGAAAAGCCAAGAAGAGATGAAGAGAGGAAGGGAATATTCAAATGGCGGGAAGAAATGAAAACTAGCCGAGAAGAGATGAAGAAAGTGATTTTCTCTGGCCAAGAAGAGATGAAGAACGAGATTTTCTCTGATCAAGAAGAGATAAAGAAAAAGATTTTCTCTGGCCAAGAGGAAATGCAGAAGAATATTGCTGCGATCTCTGTCGGGCAGGAGGATTTAAAGGAGTCTTCGAATGCGACATCTACTTGGCAGTCCATCTATGGTCCTACGACAAAGCAATATTGGGCCCTCTGGGACTCTCTCCATACTCGAAACAGCGTGCTGTACCGGAAGTTCGAATCTGATGATGAAAAGACATCCCGATGGCAACTATTGCTTCCAAGATCCCGAGTCACAAACTTTCTTAAAGAACTATATAGCAGTCCAACTGGAGGCCACTTCGGAGAAATGAAGACATTACAAAGAGTTCGAGAGCGGTTCTACTGGAGTAAGGCGAGGGCTGACGTGGAAAAGTGGTGCCGATCATGTGATGCCTGTGCAGCCCGAAAAGACCTAAGAAACGCAGTCGAGGAAAACTGCAACGTTACAACGTGGGAGCTCCTTTTGAACGGATTGCGTTCGACATCTTGGGACCGCTACCGCGATCTGCTGACTCAAATAGATACCTCCTTGTTGTCATGAATTATTTTACGAAGTGGCCCGAAGCGTATCCTATCCCTGATCAAGAAGCTACTACCGTTGCAGAGGTAATGGTATAGAGCTGGATTTCCAGATTTGGAGTGCATCTTCAGTTACATTCTGATCAAGGAAGGAATTTTACCACTGCTGTAATGAAAGGACTTTGTGATCTACTTGGCATTGACAAAACACAGACGACGCTTTTACATTCACAGTCGGATGGCATGGTGGAGAGGTTTAACAGAACCATCTTCAATAACCTCTCACTGATGGTTTCCAAAAACTAACAGGACTGGGATCAGAAGTTACCTTTGTTTCTTCTGGCCTATCGCAGCGCTGTCCACTAGACTACCGGCTATTCCCCATCCCAGATGCTCTTCGGTTTTAACCTTCGTCTGCCTTGCGATCTGTTGTTTGGACGTCCTCCAGATGCACCTTCATCGCCAGAGGAGTACGTCGAGGATCTTCAGGCACGGTTTGAAGATGTATTCAGTTTTGCCCTAGAGGGAATCCACTTAGCAACGGAGAAGATGAAGACCAGATACGATACGAAGGCTACAAGACATCAATTAAGCGAAGGTGACAAGGTTTGGCTCTGGAACCCAAAACGACAAAAGGGACTTACTCCCTAACTTCAGTCTCACTGGGATGGTCACTACAGTCCAGTGTACCATCCCACTACATTGAGGACTGTCCCAGTGACCATCCCACTACAGTGGGATGGTCACTGGGACAGTCCTCAACCGGCTGAATGATGTCGTGGTCCGAATCCGTATGTCACCTAATTCTACACCTAGAGTCGTTCATTACGACAGGTTAGCCCCTTACTATGGCCATAGTTTGTAAACCCCATAGTTTGTAATTCCCCTAATGTATAAAGTGTAAATAGTTGTTAAGACCATGGTCACATGTGCATATAAATTTTTAAGTTTATTGTTTATTTATTTGTTCAGTAATGTTTCTGTCTTTCTGTATGCAAATTAGTAAGTTTAATAAGTTTTATAGTTTAGTAATGAACGCAGATTGTTTGCTATTGCTTTGAAAGTAAGCCTTCTTTTCCGGGAACTGTACTGCCCGGGACGCGCAGTCCTTGGGAAGGGGGCAATGTTACGAATTTCTGTTTATTTGTAAATATTTCGTAGCATTAATTATGTAAAAAGATAAACTTATGTACATTTCGCATAAGGTAGTGCAAGGGTTTGCTTTCCTGCAATGTGTCTCTTAATGCTTGATAACGAGTTTTACAGAGAAAAAGCTGGGAAGCGAGATTTACAAGGAGCAGGGAATTTAACATTATGGTAATGGCAATCTCGCCAAATTGGCGAGATAGAGCCAAGTTGACGACGGTTTTGGTGAATAATTTTTGTCGCCAAATTTGGCGACCATTTGGCGACATTTTCGCTCCCCATGTACATGTATAAGACTTTTCGACTAAGATCTGGAAAGTCCTCCAAATTTCTATTTCTAGAAGATTCACGAAGTATTGACTCCTATATAAGGCCGGCCGTGAGTTGAGTCAGTTACTTGACTGAAATTACTGAGTTGAGATACTGAGTTAGCTGTCTCTCAGCGAGCATTCAGAGTTCCGAAAGTGAACTGTATTGCATTGTCTTTTGCAGCGATTTTAGCAGTTGTGTTGTCAAGTTTTTCTTTAACTGCTGTTTGAGCTCTATTGTTGTGTAAACAGCTGTATTGAGTCTTCTAGAACGAGAAGTTCAGGTTTTGTAAAAGAATCTGTGAAGAGTATATCGGAAGAAATTTCTGCAAGTGTTAATCTGCTTTGGCTTCAAATCTTTCGAACTCATCCACGTATATATAAGTATATAAGTGTAAGGAGCATGGCACATAGGCTTGTCCTATTTGGAGCCTCTTATCGTAGGGACGTATTGACTTAACATAGTAAAAGTTTCGTAAAATAAAACATTTGGCAACGTAAATCAGGTAAAGAATTTTAATAGAGAGATCCGTTTCGTACCTGTTCTCAGCGTAGAATGAGAGATTATACCAACTTACATCTTAAAGAGGACGATAGAGGGCGCTCGCAGGCGTGCCTCACATCTCCCCACTAAAAAGATTTGATTGCGTCTTTTTAAGGACCTGCCAAATTAACTTAAGTTCTAAATTGAAAAAAAGTAAAATTTTAAACATTTCAATCACTAGTTTACAGTTGTCATGTAATTATACCAAGAAAGTCAATTTAACTCTTAAAAATATAAACAGGTAGTAAATGAAAAATTGCAAATAAACACAATATCATAATTCTGCACTCAAATATTCTAAACAGAGGTATGAATAAGAAAGAAAACAGAGTTCAAGTGTCACTCAGTTTGGCATCATTTTTCCAGTGGGTTACAGTTAACGAGACAGGGAATCGGCATTCAGATGATCTTTTCCTCGTCGATAAGTTAGTAAGGCATGGAAGCGTTGTAAAGCTAAGGCCCATTGTTGTAGCCTAGGATTTTGTGATGCACATTCCGTAAGAAACTTCAGAGGGTTGTGGTCACTAACTATAATTATTTCAGATCCAAAGATGTATGTCTCGAATTTCTTAACGGCAAAAATGACGGCAAATGCTTTTTTCTCTATAACTGCATATTTCTCTTCAGTGTTTGATAACTATTTACTAGCGAAGGCTATTGGGTGTTCAATATTTTGCTAGTCAAGCTGGGCGAGACAAACACCGACGGCAAAAGAAGAGGCATCAGCGTATATGATGATAGGTAGTTTGAAATTTGGTGAATAACATCTGGGAACATTGCATATAGCAAGTTAAAGTTTTGCAAAAGCTCCGTCTTCTTCCTTCTGCCATATCAAGTTATTGGGTACTCTTATTTCTGTTAACTTGGTCAATGAGCGAACTATTTCGGAAAAATTTGGAACATATGCACGGTAATAAAACAAAAGCCCCAAGACACTGCGTACGTCTTTCTTAGTGGATGGTGCTTCCAGGTTCTCGATAGCTTTGACTTTATCTGGATCTGGTTCATGTACGCCGGATCCTACAATATGACCAAGGAATCTTATCTTAGGCCTTGTGAAGTGACATTTCTTGAAATTGGCTGTGAAGTTGGCTTTTTCTAACGTATACAGGACCGCGTCGATGTGTTTTAGGTGCGAGTCCCAATCTTCAGAAAAAATGGTGACATCGTCAACATACGATGCAGCATAGTCCTTAGGCTTGTCTAGCACCTCATTCATGGTGCGCTGAAAGGTTGCATCTGCGTTCCGTAAATCAAAGGGTAACACTGTAAAGGAATACTGACATCTATTAGTGACGAACGAAGTCAGGACTTGACACTCGAGGGCCAATCGAATCTGCCAATAACCTTTCAGTAAATCAATCAATGTGATGTACTTGGCATTTGATACTTTGTAAATCAAGTCCGTAGCATTTGTCATAGGGCAAGCATCTACTTCAGTCTGTGCGTTGAGATACCTAAAATCTATACATAAGCGAACGGATCCATCTTTCTGCGCTACACACACAACTGGGTGAGCATATTCACTTTCGGAGCGAACAATCAGTCCAAGTTGCAATAACTCCTCAATTTGACGATCAACCTCATCCTTCAATATTTCAGGGATTCTATATAGGGATTCTGCTTCTTTGGTTCACTTCCAGATTTCAATTTAATGTGGTGTTCTCCAGCCTTTGCAATTCTAGGAGTACCAGACATCAGCTTGAAGTGCTTCTTTAGTAGACTCATAAGCATTTGCCCTTTGGATGGATCAAGGTGCATCAAGTCTAACTTCAGGTCAGGGTATATCTCATTAGGAACCAGTGTGACTATTCTTGGCGTACTCTCGATTTATCCAAAGTCAATGTCAGCGTCATAAATGACTCCAACGTTGTTATTAGACGGCTTGAATTCTCGTATTTTGTTAGAATGCACATGCCTAGTACTTGCATCTGGGAGCTGAAGTTACCTCTGTAAAACTCGTTATCAAGCATCAATACCCGTCTTGCAGGGAAGCCAAACTCAGACGAACTATTGCACTGCCTTATGCGAAATGTACATAAATTTTACTATTTACAAAATTAACACTACGAAATATTTACAAATATACAAAAATTCGTAACAATATAGACAGAGATCCCGTTGGGCGTCTACCATATAACATCTGAAAGGGGCTAACTCCGGTTGTGGCATTGGAGACTTCACGATATGCCCACAGAAGGCAAGGAAGATACTTGTTCCTTGGAGTGGTCTCGCATCGTGTGGTGGATCATTCCTTTCAAAACTGCATTAAATCTCTCAACGAGCCCATTGGATGCTGGGTGGTAGAGAGTGGATAATCTTGGGGAAGACCCAATCCTTTCCAAAAATTCTTTAGTCAGGGAGGCAGTGAAGTTGGTTCCCTCGTCCGTGGCTACTACCTTAGGGATGCCAGTGCGAGTGAAAATTTGTAGCAACGCTTCACAAGTAACTTTACATGATAAACTCTTCGAAAGGACAGCTTCTGGCCACCTAGTACATTGATCAACAGCGCAAAGAACATACTTGAATCCACGACTGTTAGGTTCTACTTGACCAAATAAATCAACGTTTATAATTTGGAACGGTTGATCTGGGCGAGTAACAGGCGTGATGGGAACTTCATCGAAGGAACGCTTCTTAGCTAGGAGTTGACACGATACATTTTTTCACAGAAGTTATTTATCTCCTTCTTTATACCCAGCCAATAAAACGAGTACTTAAGCCGTTCTGCTGTTTTCTTTTTACGGAGATGACCACCCCATAAACTAGCATGAGCGAGCTCCAAAAGCTGTTTTCTCCTTTGCGCAGGTACTACGAGTTGGCTGACTGACTCTCCTGAAATCTTATCTTTACGATACAAGAAATTGTCAAAAAAAAAAAAAAAATTGTTTACCTCTCGCTTGGCATCTTGCCAATACGCTTCGAGGGTCAAGTCATTTGCTTGTTGATATCGGAACATTTCAGAGTCAGATTTTGACTCCTTAGGTATAACAGAATTAACTTGGTTTACCATATTATCAATTATATTGTCCTTATTAACACCAATATCATCATTATTTATATAAAGCACTTCAATATTATGAAAAAGCATTTCAGAATTCTCACCAATACTAATTTCACTATTACTACTCATAGACTCAAAATATTGTACAGATTTCTCAAGGGTTGAGTTATATAAATTATCACTAACATTATCATCCATATTGTGCGAGTTTTCAATTACATCATTTAAGGTTTCAACAATTATCTTTACATTACAACAATCAACACTTAACTTACCTGAATCATTTGAAATTATACTATTATATGTACTTAAAGATAACATGTCGTTGGCTAACTCATCGACCATTGCACATGTAAAATATACGGGTTTACAAAATTTACTATCTTCTGTACACTTTGATAATGGTATATTTATTAAAGGGGCTTTGAGCTTATGACCAAATGCTGAAGTTAACACCACTTGACCATGTGGGTCTTTATAGTGCTGAGGTACTAAATTACTTCTAATTATTGTCACCTGTGTTCCCGAACCTGCGACTGCATTTATCTTAACATTATCACACAACACTTCAATAGTTGGCAAATAATTAAAAATGTTATAACTCTCGTACTTTATGCCGTCTAATTTTAACAAGTGGTCGGACGATATTTTGGCTGTCAAACAATTAGAGATGATTGCATTGGTAGTCTTCTTATTCGGGTCGTGAAGTAGTGTACCATGAAACTTCGAATTACATACGTCACACTTCAACATTGACTTACACCACTTTGCACCACAATTCACACCATAGCACAGAAAACGACAATTGCTTAATTTTAATTTTTGCTTCCGCTGCTCTGGGGTGAGAGGGCAACTTTCGTCGTTTCCATGGTTACCACAAAAAACACCCCCATCTTCTTTCGGCGCGTTGACGTAGTTCACACTAGTAAACCATTCGTTGGAGCGACCAGGAGTCCTTCTAGTCCGGGGAATAGAGACTGAAAAAGGGGTCTTACCTTGCAAAAGGTTATGCAGTTCTGATTTTTTTAATATGTTATAAAGGTCGGTCTCCTGGTTTATAAACCAAGTTTTCGACCTCCTAACCCTTGTACGTTCTCCGTGATGCACCAAAAACTGAGCCGTTTTTCAGTTTATACGTCATAACTCTTTGCCAATGCATCTTAGAAACACACATTATATTCAAAAGTTGTAGAATATTAAACTATCTACAACTTTTGTATATTAAGTTTTTTTGTAGACCTATTATATAAATAGTTATGTCGCATCAAAGTCAAAACTTTTTCATAAAAATGCTACTTTTTTAAGATTTGTGTCAAGGTTTTTGATTATATCTTCATAATGGTACGTTTTAGCGAAAAAGTTTGTAAATAAAAGTTGTAGAGCAATAATTTCCTACAAGTTTTCTATATCAACTTATGTTCTAGGACTAATAACAAAGGAGTTACTCTGCTTTGTGTATTTTCCGTGGTGCACCACTAACAAATACGTTTTTCAGTTTATAGATCATAACTCTTTTGCAATGCATTTTAAAAACAAACATTAAGTTTAAAAGTTGTAGAATATTAAATTTTCTACAACTTTTGTGAACAATTTGCTTTTGTAAAGCTATTATGTAAAGAGTTACATAGCATCAAAGAAAACACTTTTTCGTAAATATGCTGCTTTTTTAAGTTTTTTGCCGAGTTTTTCAATTATATCTTCATAACAATAAGTCGTAGGGAAAAATATATTATACAAAAGTTGTAGATCTATAAATTTGCTATAAGTTTTATACAAAAAAAGTTACTATCTAGGATTAATAACTAAGGAGCTACTCTTTGAAGGTTTACGAGATGATAACCTATAATATTTTATGTATAGGTAGGGGTATAAAAATAGCTTCTTACTGCATAGTCTGACAATTTTAATAAAAAAATAAAACAATATATATATAATACTAATGATAATGTAAAAGAAAAAGTGAAAATATATTAAATAATGTATATATCTATAGATAATAATAGTAATATAAAATTTACCATTTTGCCGTGATGCACCAAAAATTTCTGCATTCGGAAATAAAAAGGAGAAATAGACTGCATTCAAGTGGCTGATTCTAAACTACGTGGGGTACAGATCTTTTGAGATAGAATAGAAAAATCACAAGTCGGGTGGCATTAGTGACATGTAAAGGAATTCTTTTAAGGACTCAGTTTCCGCGAAAACACCATATACTGCTGATTAAGATTTGCCACTGCCGAATTCAGGGTAGAAGATTAGAAGAACCGAAAAACCATTCTCAACCCTCCCCACCACTAACCATCCAGACAGAATATCAACCACTCAGTGTAGTTACTTAATATTGGAATACATGCGTTGTAATGTTGGCTGCTTCATCATATCCAATATTACGGAAATTTGAAAAGATCTTCCTAGATCCTAATGCCAGTGTTTCAAGCATCACCGAAGCAGTATCAGTTGTTGCAGCTGCTGTTGTATAAAGGCCGGTCTCAAGTGCTCCATAATATGAAAAAACTGTCATGGACAAACCTGTTACAATACAGTGAACATCATAATTGATGACAACGATGAAGACGACCCAACAGAACTCTTAATTCAAGAAGTAGCGGAGGAACTAGCCGAGCCTTCGTGGCTAAACGAAACGAAATTTAAGAATTTATAAGTTTTCTAAATTGTAAGTTTTATTTATATTACTATTATTATATATATATACATTTTTATAATATTTATATTTTTTGATTTATAATACTATTATTTTAATACCTATATTGTTTTATTTTTTATTAAACTTGTCAGGCTTTGCAGTAAGAAACTATTTTTAATATAAGATCTTACCCAGTAGCTCTTTTGTTATTAGTCCTATAAAATAACTTTGTATATAAAACGTAGCAAATTTAGGGTTCTACAATTTTTTATGATATACTTTTATGGATATCATCTAAAAACTCGACAAAAATCTTAAAATGGTATTTTTACGAAAGAGTTTTTGCTTTGATGCTTTTCATACAATTTTTTTTTCATACAATAGTTCTACAAAACAAATTTTGCACATACATTAGAGGTAGAAAATTTAATACTCTACAACCTAAAATATAATTTTTTTCCCCCTATAAAATGCAGTGGAAAAAGGATATGATCGGTATACTGAAAAAAATTCAAAATTTCAGAATTCAGAAGGTTTTTGGTGCACCATGCCGAAAATTGTAAATTGATATTACCGTTATTGTATATAGATATATACATTATTTAATATATTTCCACTTTTTATTTTACATTATCATTAGTATTATGTAAATATTGTTTTATTTTTTTATTAAAATTGTCAGACTATGCAGTAAGAAGCTATTTTTAAACCCCTACCTATACATAATATATTATAGGTTATCATCTCGTAAACCTTCAAAGAAGAGTAGCTCCTTAGTTATTAGTCCTAGATAGTAACTTTTTGTATAAAACTTAGAGCAAATTTATAGATCTACATTTTTTGTTCAATATATTTTTCCCTACGACTTATTGTTATGAAGATATAATTGAACAACTCGGCAGAAAACTTAAAAAAGCAGCATTTTTACGAAAAAGTTTTTACTTTGATACGACGTAACTCTTTATATAATAGCTTTACAAAAGCAAATTGTTCACAAAAGTTGTAGAAAATTTAATATTTTACAACTTTTAAACTTAAAGTTTGTTTTTAAAATGTATTGCAAAAGAGTTATGATCTGTAAACTGAAAAACGTATTTTTATGTGGTGCACTACGGAAAATACACAAAGCAGAGTAACTCCTTTGTTATTAGTCCTAGAAAATAAGTTTATATAGAAAACTTGTAGGAAATTTATTGCTATATAACTTTTATTCACAAACTTTTTCTCTAAAATGTACCATTATGAAGATATAATCTTAAAACTTGACACAAATCTTAAAAAAGTAGCATTTTTTATAAAAAGTTTTGACTTTGATGCAACATAACTATTTAAATAATAGGTCTACAAAAAAACTTAGTATACAAAAGTTGTAGATAATTTAATATTCTACAACTTTTGAATATAATGTGTGTTTCTAAGATGCATTGGCAAAGAGTTATGACGTATAAACTGAAAAACGGCTCAGTTTTTGGTGCACCACGGAGAACGCACAAGGGTTAGGAGGTCGAAAACTTGGTTTATAAACCACGAGACCAACCTTTATAACATATTAAAAAATCAGAACTACATAACCTTTTGCAAGGCAAAATGTCTCTATTCCCTGGACTATTCCGCCTTGGCGGAAATCACTGTTGATAGCATACTTCCATAAGATTCTGCTGACACGTTCAGGGTTGCAAGAGATCTCATGTGCACATTACATGTATCATACAGTTTCCTTAAATTATATAAATCATTACTGTGTGCTACTTGAGGCAAGTTCATGAGTTGTGACATATGAAAGTTAATTAAGTTTTCTGTTTTGCCGAAACGTTCATTTAGGATGTCCAAAGAATTTTTATAATTATCTTCACTTAACGATAGTCCCTGAATATCATAGAGAGCCGGACCATCAAGTAGACTTAATAAGTAACAATGTTTCTCAATTGCTGAAAGCGACATACCGTAAAATGGGGTGAATAGGAACAACGGGGTGAATCAGCACGGAACTTCATTACAAAGAAATTATTATTTTATACAAATAAAGCAGTTTTATTAATTAATTTTTTTTTTTATTCGGCTAATATGTTTGGAATCTTGGAACATATGTTTTGTGGGTTTTTCAACACTGTCTTTTTTTTTTTTTTTAAATTTGAAACAGCGTGCATACAATCCAATGAGTTTTAACCTCTCCAAAACTTATCCGTAATTACTAACATAAACCTGTTATAGACTTAACTAATATATTTTTAGATAAGTATAAACATCCACAACAGCATGCCATACTTAATTGAACTTGGTTTTAAAAAATTTTATTTTACGAATTTTTATGCTTTGCCACGTCTCGATTTTGAGATTTGCGGTGTGAATCGGAACACTTAAAAAGAGATATTAAAAAGCTGTTTTTGGCAAGATTATGTTTCAGACAAGATTCAACGACTGAAGACGAGTCTAATTACTCCCTTCAAGACAGTAATCAAGATTACAGGCTTGAATAAATGTCAGAAAAGGAGCATAGTTTCCGCATGGGAAAAACCCAATTGTTCCAGTGGGTTACTTTTTTCTAAATAACTTCGTTATCTTAAAGTTATAAAGGAAAAAGTAATCCGTATGTATGATGACTCTATATGAGCAAAGTTTTATACCCACAAAATTATTTCTATATCAGTGTGTTTTATAAAAAGCGCCCATGAATGAAGAGATTTTCTGAAACAAATGAGGATGCTTTTCTCCTTTCTCAAGTTCATACGGCTCGCAAATATTCGCAGTCATACGGCACGCAAACATAAAGTAAATAAAAAAATATATATATTTATTTTAAAGACTATTTGGATGAGTTAGGAGAAGACTTGTAACCGCAACCTCGCGGTCTAGAAGCTAGCACGCTAACCACTTGACCGTTTGGTCGGCTTGGAAAGTCATGAATTAGACTTTGCGTAAATTTTGTCATGGAAAGTCATGAATCTGAGCAAAAAATGGCCATAGTCATGGAAATACAGTGAATGTCATGGATTTCTTAATATCTTAAGTGAAATCACGTAAATGTGACGTCATAAACGCCATGATCTTTATTCAGCTCATCGAATATTCATCCATGTTTTTATTTACGTCAAACGAATTTTATTACAAAACAACGATCACAGTTAAAAACCGCGGACAATGAAAACTTTTCTGAACTCCAAATTTGTGACATCATCACACGAGTAAGGTCTCAAGGTGAAAAAAAAAATTCATAGTATGAGATTATTTTAAATTTTTTGCCCCTTCTTCTTTATTGACTTATTCTTTCTTCAAATCTTTCTTTATTATTAAAGATTGATTAGCTTTTTTAACACTGAAATATCAAAGAATGGAAAATTATTTCCCCCTTTTTTTTCTGATTTGGAAGTAACTGAAACAAGGATTTTTAACTTAATTTAAAATAAAACTTTATAAAAAAAAACATTTTATGGTACATTGATTTACTTAATATGTTCGTGTAGAAAAATTCATATAGTTTGTTATTATTATTATTATTATATTGTTGTGAGTCATGGAAATTATTTGCTTCGGTCTTAGAAAGTCAGGAAAAGTCATGGATTTGTGACATTTCATTTTGGCAGAAACCCTGGAGACAAATGAGGGCCTGAGAAGAAAAGGAGTCCAAATGACACTTCTTAACTTTCGAGAAAATACACTTTAAAGTTTCTTTTTTATGTTAAATTTGTATGAAAATTATTTGTTATTCAAATACTATACTGGGAGGGAAATATCACTAGTTTTCAAAGAATTTAATATAAATAAGAAACTTTAAATTTTCTCAAAAGTTAAAAAAAGTTACTTACACCTTTGCTTCTCAGTCCCTCAAATGACATTATCTTACTATGATAATTGATACTGTGTTGTTAAAAAGGTTAATGTTTCTACGACTGAGCTCGAAGTAAATTACTTTTTTTTATTACTAACACTATAAATATTAAATTAAATAAAAGTTTATTAATTAAAATTAAATGTTCTGTTTAAACTGTTTTTCTGTTCTGCAACTTTTTAAACACTCAATGGCAGTTTATAGAATGCATATTAGAATAGAATCAAAAATTTGACTCATCTCAAAATCAGTAATTGATCATCTCTATGCATCAATTAAGTTTTGCTGGGAATCGGAAAATTATTGCTTAGCAATTTTTGCAACCTATACAGTTGGGTTTGGACGCATCTGGAATTGAAAGTTAAATTCAAATTTCTTCTAAATGTTATTTTTCAATGGATAGTTTGTGACATCCACCATCTAGTCTTGTTTAATAAATTAAAGTGACTGCCTCTGCCTATGCATTTAAAGGAAAACAATATTTAGTATTATTTTCTACAATTTACATAACACCTAATAATAGAAACTAGACAGATATGAATACTCACGCCAAGTTTTCAGTAGCCGAGCGCTACGAACTCATACACTGTTTTTCTGCGTGCTTTATTTTATTTTACAAATGAATTATTAAATAACTTATCTTAAAGTAAAGGGATTCAACACTTTTTCCTCAATATAGTTTCAAAGTTTAATGGAAGTTTTAAGAATATTAGAAAACAAGAAATTTAAAAGAAAAATTGTAAACTTAAATTATTTTTGGTATCAGTGGTCGCTAATAATGTTAAACGGACAAAACGCCAAACATACCCAATCCACTTTATCGTTAGTCTAACATTTTACTAACTAGGAAAAGAGGCACCAGTTTAGAATATTAATATATAGCTTCTTTTTTTTAAAAGTAGCCTAAAATCGGAAGTGTATTTGAATTTATTTCTTCTGTTATAATATACATATATATTTTATGAACCAAAATAATCATTAAGTTCATTATTCTTAGTCCTCTACTTACCTTTAGGGAAGGGAAAAGAGCTCAACCTTTCAGTTATTTGACAATTTAGTCAAGAAAATTCATGAAGCCAAAATTAGTTTAGATTATACACGCTTTCTGTCAATATACAAAATAAATTCTGGCAATTTCATAAGAACTTTGTTTAAATCGTCAATTAACAAAAGATGTGCTTACCAACGAAGGGCCGAGAAAGAATAGTAACCTTCATCACTGAAAAAATACGGACATAAAAAATAAATCGTTATAAACAAAATTTAACAAATATCAACTAAGTGATAATGCTATCAATTGTTTTACATTAATAAATTCAAATATAATAACTAACACTGTAAACTTATAATATATTCTATATTCTACTTGATCGTAACGTCTTCAAGTAACCTGGAATGAATCCCGCAGATATCCCATAGGCTATAATGCTAATTTATAGGTTTTTATTGTACCATTTTTAAGAAACTATAAGAGATATAATTGAAACTTTTCTTGCGGTGCAATTTTGTTCATGATGGAACCTAGTCAATAATTACTAGAGAGTGTGGTTTTAATGACAGAGTGAATTGTTCAAGCTTTATCATTTGTGTTCGGAAGGAAATATTTTTTTTTGTCAAAAAATCTTTATTTTCTACGTGTGATAAGAAAATAATAAACATACATATTTTTAAGTTCAACAGATGAATTGATTGTTCTTTAGTAAACATAATAATTATTGTCTTGTAAAGAAAAGCCGCGTAAATGAACAAATAAGAACATTAAGTAATTAATTGTAAATGAACATTTGGTACTTGTCATATCACCTATCGTGTACCTTGATTATCTACAGACCACCATAGTCGAATCTTTGGACTGTAGCAAAAATTTAAAAACTTGTATTTTTGTTTCCCTTTTCACTATTCCATAGAATCATTTGGAGGAATCTCCATTCTCATTTTGCGATGATATTTGTGAAGAAACCTCATGTTTGATTACAGAAATAAGTTTTAGTTCTAAAACGAGAATAACCTAAAACGGAGTAGTGTTTTTATAATTGATGTTATTATTCTTGAATAAAACATAATATGTGATTTGATAAAGGATTTATATTTTTTTCATTCGCAAATGTTATTACACATTGGCTCTTCGCAATATGATGTTTTTATTTTTCAATAAGAAGTTAAAACATTTTGTTTCATTTGCATTTATGGCTGTATTCATTCAAGACTAATTCATACCACAAGATTCTTCTATTGCAAAGCACGGAGCACCCTGTTCAATGTACGTACATAGATCCACTGTTCGAGTTTCAACGTTATTTATTTCTGTTTTTGGAAAACATATTTTACAATACTTGACTTAATTCAAATTGAATGTTTGACCAGTTGCTAATTTCATCGATTAAAACCAAAACATGAAAAAATGCATTTTAAGTAAAAAATGCAGCAACATTTCATAAAAAAATTACCCAATTTAAAAACTTCCGGTTGTGATAATTCCTCTAAATTTGTTTGCTACTTTGCATTGATTTTTAATTTTTTTTAAATAAAAAGAGCCAACCTTACCTATAGGATAGTCACACAGATCATACGGTATGTCATGAATTGGACACGTGTCCTCGTAAGGGGGACATGAACTTTTATCATAATCCGGATCATATAGAACGAAGCCGTACTGAGAGGCGTACAGCATCTCTTGACGTTTCGGACGTGCTACTGTAGAAGCAGACTCGCCATAGATATGGGACTCTGTATCTTCCCCTACAGGATCAATCGGCAACTTCGTTTGGTTTATTGACGTCTCAGTCTTTGGTTCAACGAGATCTGGTAGATACGATACATCTATAAAAAGAAGTAAAACTAAATTCGAGAAGCGAACCCAAGTTTTTTATAGCATCACTATGAAATTCATATTTAATATGGGAAAATATTCATACATACAAGATAATTTGATAGTCCTTATTTTTTAATCTCCCACAAATCACTTTAAAAAAAGGTTGAAAGTCTAACCAATGCAGATAATCCAAACTTGATCTATAATAATAAAAGAGAGAGAGTTTGTGTCTATCCAATTACGGAAACTAACTTCAACTCATTTTTTATATTTTAAACAGAAGTATTGGGTTGTTTGGAAAGTAATTTCGTTTTTTCCCGTCAGAGGACTTAATTACATTTTTTCGAAACCAACTTCACACTTAAGCCGCATAACCATTATGTCTTGAGAGCTGATATTGCAAGGCTTGTGTGTGAAAAAGTTCTATTAATTCTACGCAGTAGTTTTTGGTTGGTACCCTTTTAAATATGGAGAGCAATAAGCAACATTTTCGTCATATTTTACTTTTTTACTATAGAAAAGGTAAAAATGCTGTCCAAGCGAGAAAAAAATTGACGGATGTGTATGGAGAAGGCGTGTTAACAGTACGCCAGTGCCAGAACTGGTTTGGAAAGTTTCGATCCGGCAATTTTGATGTCGAAGATGCACCACGTTCGGGAAGGCCAGTTGAAGCTGATAAAGACAAGATAAAGGCATTAGTTGATGCAAATCGGCGAATAACCACACGAGAGATCGGTGAGAGGTTAAATTTGTCGAATTTTGGCCACTTGAAAGGCCTGGGCTTAACCTCAAAGCTCGATGTGTGGGTGCCCCATGTTCTTACGGAGCGAAATTTATGTCGTCGCGTTGACGTGTGTAATTCGCTCCTCAAACGCCAGGAAAATGATCCATTTTTGAAGCGGATTATTACTGGGGACGAAAAATGGGTCGTATACAACAATGTGAAACCCAAGAGGTCATGGAGCAGAAAAGATGAACCGGCTCAAAGCGTTTCAAAAGCCAACATTCACCAAAAAAAGGTGATGCTGTCCGTTTGGTGGGATTTCAAAGGAATCGGGTTTTTTTTAGCTTTTACCGGATAATACAACTAATAATTCGGAAGTCTATTGTGATCAGCTGGACAAATTGAATGATGCGCTTATACAGAAGAGGCCAGAATTAACCAACAGGAAGGGTGTAGTGTTCCACCAAGACAACGCGAGGCCTCATACAAGTTTGGTCACTCGCCAAAAGCTTTTACAGCTTGGATGGGACATACTGCAACACTCACCATATTCTCCAGATCTGGCGCCTTCCGATTATTATTTGTTCCGGTCCCTGCAAAATTTTTGAATGGTAAAACCTTTACCTCAAATGAAGATGTCAAAAACCACCTGAATCAGTTTTTTGCCAGCAAGGACCAAAACTTTTACGAACGGGGAATCATGTTACTGCCAGAAAGATGGCAAAAGGTGTTGGACCAGAATGGCCAATATATAATTTAATAAAATATTTATTCATTATACGAAAATTGTCCTTCATGTTTCCCCAAAAAAACGAAATTACTTTCCGAACAACCCAATAGTAATCGACCTCTACTTTTTTTTCTCCTCTAAATTTGACAGAATGTTAAAGTCTAACTTATTTTTTAATTATTTCTTTACAAGTTCTCATTGCTAGTTCCAAAACTCCACCAGATGGCAGTAGTATACTTGGCTGCTAGGAAGACTTGTATTAATAAGTAATGTTATTATATTTTTCCCCGAAAAGGGGAGTGAAGGGGGGGGGGGGATTAATGGAAGAAACAGAATTTTTCTTGTTTTACTCAACATTTTAGCTATAAGTTTTCATAGCAATCAAGGCCGCATCGTTACTGTATGTTCTTAGTAACCAAAACATTAAAGCGATGTAGAATATTTCGGTGGTTATTATACGGTTCAACGTTCAATTAAATTTTTGTGGTTATTCTGAGAATACAGTAATTGAGAAAAAATCATAAGAATCATAGATCATAATCAGAGAAATGCTTAGTGGGTGAAAGAGTTATTTGCAAAAATTCTTAATCTTACAATTGTTGATGTTTTAAATTGCACAATAATACTTGCCATGCCTTGAAATTGAATTAAAGATTAATTCGACTTAATTTCACAGTAAAATGAATCTTCAGCTTTGAATGGAAATAAATAAGATGGTTCTAATTTTGTCATAACTAGCTAGGTGGGGCAGTATAGTATATTTAGAAGAATTCCACGTCCAACCCAAAAGCTTAACGACTTGATCATCTTCAACCTTATCGTTTGAATGACTAAGTTTTCTATCATCTGGTAAAACTTGAATTGCTTCTGAACAGTTTGATGCCCATTTTCTTAATATGGAATTCGCCACTTTCCATGATTCGATTGATTTCATAGACGATTTTTGAAGCTTTTCGAGAAAAGAAGCTCCACTTATTTGATCGTCCATGTAAACATTTTCCTTGATTATCATTCAAATAATTGAATTTTCTTGTAGGATGTCTTCAGCTAGTTTATAAAGAGTTTTTATAACCAAGTAAGGTGTGTAGACTGTAACCTAGGTTACGGTGCACGAACGGTATGTCGATATTCACTCATCAAACCTCCAATGAAACTATTCTCTGGTAATCTCTGTGGACATCTGTGACCAGGATCTGATTATACAACTTCTCTACGTCAGCTGAAAAGGCGATTCAATATGATTGGAAGTTCATGAGTATCTTGAATATCTCTGGAAGTAGCCTAGGACCGACCTCAAGAAAGTTATTAAAGGAATTTCCACTTGAATCCCTACTGGATGCGTCGAAGTAAGGTTGTTTTCTCGTAGAACGCCGTGATGGGGTAAGTAGGCCTGATTGGATGAATCTTCTTGATCTTCTGGAACAATTTCCATAAGGTTCAGAGTTAGGTATTCTCTCATGAATTCACAGTACTTTGTTTTGATCTCGGTGTACTTCTTGAATTTTGTTTATAAATATTAGAAACGCTTCAAAGCTTGAGATTTGGAGTCTCCAGTTATCGTAATAGATTTAAATGGTAAGTTCACAACGTACCATCCCCACGAGTCTTGCTTCACAGTTTTTTGAAAATTGTCATTTACAGGATCAATGACTGATGATTCTGAAACTGATTCTATCTGCCAAATTTTTGTAACGAAGAATTGAGTTCATGGACAATTATAGAATGACAATTAACGATTTCTTCACTTACTGTAGTTGAGTATATGGGACCAGAAAGCAACCATCCTAGTTTAGAATTTATTGCCCAAAGCGCTCCTTTTGGCCTGATGATTTTTTTCATTCGAAACAATCTCAATGAACAAATCGGCTTCAATCAGCACTTCAATTGGGGATGCCACATAAAAGTTTGGATCAGCAAGGTTAAGTCCTTCTAAATGCGGCCATTGTGCTATTTGAATAGTAAAATATGGAAGATTCATGGTTATTGTTTTGTCGATTAATGCATTCATTTCAAATGAATCATTGCCGTCGTGCGAAAACAAAGTTAATTTAGTCTCTTTCAAGGATGTTTCTACTTGAGAGTTCGTTATACCCTTTATAATGTGGTGGGTATTTCTGGCTTTTAAATTAAGTCTTTTTGCTAATTCTAAAGAGATCATGGATCTGTGAAAGCCTCCATCAATTAAAGCACGACATATCATTAATTTTTGATTTACAGACCTGATTTTTATTAATGCAGTGCTTAATAGCGTTGTTATACTTTGAATATTATTTGCATGGCATGGACTTTCGGTTTCATTTACCTGATTTAAATTAGCTTGCACGTTTCGATTGAGTATTGGACGGTGGAGAAGGATATGATGTTTTTTTTTTTTTTTTTTTTGTTTTTTTTTTTTTTGACAACCTTCCGATTTACACCTAATAGTAATTAAGTACTTATTGGCCAAATGGTTTCCTCTTAAGCAGTTAGTGCAAAGTTATTTATCAAATTCCCAAAGTTTATCTAATGTCATCTCCAAGAAATAAATCTGGACATTTGTGCAATGCATGGAAATTTTTACAAATGATAAAAACTGGCGATTTTTAAGCTGATGCGGCATTACAAAAGACGATCATCTTTAAAGGCTTGACATCAACTTCACTTTTTGTTTCCTTTTTAGAATATGAATCATTCACATTTTGAAAGTTTCTTGGATGATTTTCCAAAAATGCCGAAAATTCCACAAAAGTAGGAAACTTGTCATTTTCGATTTTCAATTCTCATTCAGTCCTTTAATTGCCATCGAGTTTATTTTGAATAGTATGTATCAAAATCAAGTCTACCAATTCATTTACCTTATATTCCCAAAATATCCAGATTTCATATGGCCTCATTGGACGTATTCAAGATTTCCAAGAGAGATTTACAATTATAAACCTTTGGAACTTTCATGTTAAAGATTTTACTTAATTGATTATAAGCCAAAAGTTTATTGTCATCATATCTAGCTACTAAAGTTTCCCAAACTTGGCTGTAGAAATCTCCAGAAACAAGAAAACCCTTAATTTGGTTGCGTCAAAGCTCAATGAAGCAACTAAATATTGGAATTCTGACAATGAAGACATATTCTTATTTGAATCAATTGTCGAAATAAATATTTCTTTGACCTTAATCCAGTCATCTAGATTTCCGGTAAAATTTGGAATTTCAAATTTTGGAAGTCGAATATTTAGTTTTTCATTCAAATTTGACTTATCATTGAACTCCGAAACAGAGGTGCCGACCAAACGGTATAGTGGTTAGCGTGCTAGCTTCTGGACCACGAGGTTGCGGGTTCGAGTCCCGTGTTAGGCATGGGTGTTTGTAAATGTATGCTGGCTTGTCTAATGTCGAATGTTTCGGCGCATTATAGCCCTCGTGTTGCTGACGGCGCCAGATAATCAGAAAGCAACCAACCGAAACAGAACTATAGTTAACACTTGTCTTGCTAAAATATTCCTCAATATCAGTACAAGCAATAATTACCCTTGCATTTGCATCCATATAAACATTATATAACTTTTCGTTTTCATCAATCAACTCAAATATTAATTCTTCTAAAGATTTTATCAGATCATCCAGTTTTGTTTTTATTTCTTACAAAATAAATGATTTATTATCCTTAATAAAATCATTAACACATTTAACATGCCTACCAATTTTTTTAACCAAGAAATTAAACCTTGCTTCAACCTTACAATTATTGCCCTTTTCCCTCTCCATGTAGTCCGGGGAATAGAGACTGAAAAAGGGGTCTTACCTTGAAAAAGGTTATGTAGTTCTGATTTTTTAATATGTTATAAAGGTTGGTCTCGTGGTTTATAAACCAAGTTTTCGACCTCCGCACCCTCTGTGGTGCACCAAAAACTGAGCTGTTTTTCAGGTTATACGTCATAACTCTTTGTCAATACATCTTAGAAACAAATATTATATTCAAAAGTTGTAGAAAATTAAATTTTCTACAACTTTTGAATACAAAGTTTTTTTGTAGACCTATTATGTAAATAGTTATGTCGCATCAAAGTCAAAACTTTTTCGCAAAAATGCTACTTTTTTAAGATTTGTGTCAAGTTTTTTTATTATATCTCCATAATGGTACGTCGTAGAGAAAAAGTTTGTGAATAAAAGTTGTAGAACAATAAATTTCCTACAAGTTTTATTATTAACTTATTTTCTAGGACTAATAACAATGGAGTTACTCTGTTTTGTGTATTTTCAGTGTTGCACCAAAAAAAAAATACGTTTTTCAGTTTATAGATCATAACTCTTTCGCAATGCATTTTGAAAACAAACATTCAATTTAAAAGTTGTAGAATATTAAATTTTCTACAACTTTTGTGAGCAATTTGCTTTTGTAAAGCTATTATGTAAAGAGTTACGTAGCATCAAAGTAAAAACTTTTTCGTAAAAATGCTGCTTTTTTTTAGTTTTTTGCTGAGTTTTTCAATTATATCTTTATGACAATACGTATGGAAATGCCATACGTTATGACAATTATATCTTTATGACAAGTCGTAGGGAAAAATATACTATACAAAAGTTGTAGATGTATAAATTTGCTATAAGTTTTATACAAAAAAGTTACTATCTTGGACTAATAACTAAGAAGCTACTCTTCTTTGAAGGTTTACGAGATGATAACCTATAATATTTTATGTATAGGTAGGGGTATAAAAATAGCTTCTTACTGCATAGTCTGACAATTTTAATAAAAAAATAAAACAATCTATATATAATACTAAGGATAATGTAAAATAAAAAGTGGAAATATATTAAATAATGTATATATCTATAGATAATAATAGTAATATAAAATTTACCATTTTGTCGTGATACACCAAAAATGTCTGCATTCAGAAATAAAAATGAGAAATAGACTGCATTCTATTGGCTAATTCTAAACCACGTGGGGTACAGATCTTTTGTGATAGAATAGAAAAATCTCAAGTCGGGTGGCATAAGTGTCATGTAAAGGAATTCTTTTAAGGGCTCAGTTTCCGCTAAAACACCATATATTGTTGATTGAGATTTGCCACTGCCGAATTCAGGGAAGAAGATTAGAAGAACCGAAAAAAAGTTTCTAGTGCTTTCTTTCTCACGCCTCCCCACCACTAACCATCCTGACAGAATATCAACTACTCAGTGTAGTTACTTAATATTGGAATACATGCGTTGTAATGATGGCTGTTTCGTCGTATCCATTATTACAGGAATTTGCAAAGATCTTCCTAGATCCTAATGCCAGTGTTTCAAGCTTCACTGAAGCAGTATCAAGCATTCTTGTTCCTATCTATGGTAGTGACAGGGCAAGAACTTTAAATGCTTTGCGTTATAAGCAATTTTCCAAATCAACAACTGGCAGCAAGTTAAATCTGTCAAAGCTACCACCGACCCAAGAAGCTGCTACGCACCATATCTTTCGCATATACCATCAAGTAAAGACATGGATGGGCCAAATGAAAAATCCTTTGGTCTGGGTGTGAAAGAAGGACAGTAAAGGACTTCTTCCTATTAGAACCACCAGGGATTCAGCTCCTCAATCAATTCTGACCTACATTTTCTGCCAGTGCAATATAGGATGCACTAAGGCCTGCGGTTGTAGAAAGGCCGGTCTCAAGTGCTCCATAATACGTAAAAACTGTCATAGGCAAACCTGTGGCAATATAGCGGATATCATAATTGAAGACGACACAACAGAACTCTTAATTGAAGAAGTAGCGGAGGAACTAGCCGGGCCTTCGTGGCTAAACGAAAAGCAATTTAGGAAGTTATAAGTTTTCTAAATTGCAAGTTTTATTGATTTTACTATTTTTATATATAGATATATACATTTTTATAATATTTCTATTTTTTGTTTTATAATACAATTATTTTAATACTTATATTGTTTTATTTTTTATCAAAGTTGTCAGGCTTTGCAGTAAGAAGCTGTTTTTAATATTAGATCTTACCAGTAGTTCTTTTGTTATTAGTCCTATAAAATAACTTTGTATATAAAACGTAGCAAATTTAGGGCCCTACAATTTTTGTGATATACTTATATGGATATCATCTAAAAACTCGACAAAAATCTTAAAATGGTATTTTTACGAAAGTTTTTGTTTTGATACTTTTCACACAATTTGTTTTTCACACAATAGTTCTACAAAGCAAACTTTGCACAAACATAAGTTATAGAAAATTTAATACTCTACAACCTAAAATATAATTTTTTCCCTATAAAATACATTGGAAAAAGGATATGATCGGTATACTGAAAAAAATCCAAAATTTCAGAATTCAGAAGGTTTTTGGTGCACCATGGCGAAAATGGTAAATTGATATTACCGTTATTGTATATAGATATATATTCATTATTTAATATATTTCCACTTTTTATTTTATATTATCATTAGTATTATATATATATTGTTTTATTTTTTTATTAAAATTGTCCGACTATGCAGTCAGAAGCTATTTTTATACCCTACCTATACATAAAATATTATAGGTTATCATCTCGTAAACCTTCAAAGAAGAGTAGCTAGTTAGTTATTAGTCCAAGATAGTAACTTTTTTGTATAAAACTTATAGAAAATTGATACATCTAGAACTTTTGTATAGTATATTTTTCCCCACGACTTATTGTCATGAAGATATAATTGAAACACTCAGCAAAAAACTAAAAAAAGCAGCATTTTTAAGAAAAAGTTTTTACTTTGATGCTATGTATTACTTTACATAATAGCTTTACAAAAGCAAATTGTTCACAAAAGTTGTAGAAAATTTAATATTCTACAACTTTTAAATTGAATGTTTCTTTTAAAATGCATTGCGAAAGAGTTATGATCTATAAACTGAAAAACGTATTTTTTTTTGGTGCACCACTGAAAATACACAAAGCAGAGTACCTCCTTTGTTATTAGCAATGGCAGATCCAACCAGGGGTCGCGGGAAACGCCCCCCCCCCCCCCCTTCAGCCTCAGGTGGAGTCTTTTTTTACAATTTACAGAAATAAATAATAATAATAATAATAAAAATATATATATATTTATTTTTTTCCAAGTTTTTTTCGATAAGTTCACGCAACAATTATATTTTAACCTTCATCTAATTTCCGAAAAAAAGCAACAACAAAAAGCTTATTTTTTTACCAAAGTTCTATTTATAGCCTTCTCTCTTCCCATTCAAACGGAAGTAGTTAGAAAAGGACAGTACTGGGCCATAAGGCGGGATGCTGGATGGGACGAGGGACGATGACGTCACAGGAAGTGGGCGTGACCGGAAATGATGTCACAGGAAGTCACGTGACCGGAAGTGGTGTCGAGTTGTTCCCCTCCTGCTGCTGTTTTAGTTTCGGTTTCGTTATAAGCTGTTTGTGTATGACGTCACAGTGGGTATAACGTCATAATGTGTTTTATATCAAAGTTTTGAGTGGTGGCAACACTTTTTAGTTTCGGTTTATCTTTCAGACGGAGTTGAGTTGTTCTAGGACTGCTTCTTAGCGAATAAGTTAGAGTGATAGGCTTTTATTGCGTGACGTCACAGTGGGTATGACGTCATAATGTGTTTTATGTTACAGTTTAGTTAGGTGGCAACACTTTACATCTTGAGACATAAATTTAAGGCGGAGTTGTAAACGAAAACGTAATAGTGATAGGCTCTAATTGTATGACGTCACTGTGGGAATGCAGTGGGAATGACGTCATAGAGATAATATGTTAAAGTTTAACTTTTTAAGTGTGGCAACACCCTGATATAGTTTTAAGGAGGGATGGGTCGAGGGGACGATGACGTCACTGGAAGTTGAGTTGTTCTAGGGCTGCTTCTAAACGAATAATTTAGAATTATAGGTATTTTAGTAGTGACGTCACAGTGAATATGACGTCATTCTATGTTAAGATTTAGCATTTAAGGTATGGCAACATCTTGTGAGAGATCTAGATACGAGCAGGTGTTAATCGGATGGCTCATTCTGTCTGAACAGGTTTGAACAGTTTGGGACAGGATATTGCATGGCGATAAAGCTGGATAGGTGTTAGGGGAAGCCTAACCAATCAGCTTTCACGCTAGAGGGCGTTGTTTCGACTGCCAGCCAATCAGAAGGGGTGAGCTGCGTCACTCACGAACTTGTATTCAGCGAGGACGCCATTTCTCTCCTGATTTTGTCAAGTGAAGGTGCGTTTGCTGTTTCTTCGAAGTTGTGCTTATTAGTTTGAAGTGAAAATGTCGTTTGATTTACATATTGAGCTCGTTGAAAGTTTTTACGATGCAGCTAAATCACAGCAGTTGTTGCATGAATTGTTGAACTACGAGTTTGAGAATCTGCAATTAAACATTAATAGAAAAAGTTACACGCCTCAAAGGAAAGTGCTCGGTTTTCGTGATACTGGCGTGAACTATGCCTTTTCCGGAACGTGCGTCTTTGCCAAGCCATGGACCTCTTTACTGCTTGATATTAAGAAGGATGTTGAAAACAAGACTGAACAAGAATATAACTATGCCCTTCTCAACTACTATGCAGATGGAAATGCCAAGATTGGAGCTCATAAAGACAGCGAAAAAGACTTGGATCCAGACTTCACTATTCCAACCCTAAGTCTCGGAGCTATCAGAACCATGCAGTTTGCCCGTCCTGATTTCCAGCCCAACAAAGTTCCGTTGTCAAGTGGATCTCTCCTTCTCATGAAGCCACCCACCAATAAGTTCTGGACCCATGAAATTTCAGCCGAGCCTGCTGTGACGGAGCCGAGAATCAGTATCACCTTCCGGAACATCGTAGAGAGACCGCAAGATATTGTAGAGTATCCCCACAAGTCCTTTTCTCGGAAGAGACCATCGGATGAAATGATCGTCGAAGAAGAAACAATTCCCGATGACGACTGGATGACTCGCCTTTATGCCTCTGTAAAGAAAACCAGTGGATGCCTCAAGGAATGGAACCTTGGATTTGGTTTCATAGTGTCCCTTCATCAATATGACTCTCGTCTTTTCATCCACATGTCTCAACATAATAGTCAAGGAAGTACTCAGAAAATTATGATGAACATGGATACCTTCCAAGACTTTTATAACAAACTTTTACACGTGAACACGAAATACGCAGCTAGTAGCGTTGTGTGTAATAATCAACTCCTGGTTCTATCACATAAGGGTGAGTTAGTTTTAAAACAACTCTTTTATTTTAAACTTAAGGAAAGTACCTTAAATGTGAATGAAATAATCTTGCTAAAATTAGAGATCTCATGCCTGAAATATGTGAAACCATCAAGGAGTATCTTATAAATTTACTGCGAGTTGAAATTCTTAATCATTGTGTTCAAAATGTAAATATACCACCCAATATAGACTTATTTCATGAATATGTTTGTGCTTTTCGATGTGAAATAGAAAGTAATGTTTTAAAATTGTTTCGCTGTGATGCCTGTGCTACTGGTGACCCCTCGCGAGGAAATCATGTCTGTATAACTACTTCATTGCAAGATCAGTCTTGGTGTGTTGGAGACGATGCTATTCTTGTACTTAATGTTAAAAATGTGATTGAAACCTTACAATGTAAAAATGTCATACAATTCTTTAATGAAGATTTCTTTAAATGTATATCATATGGTGCTTTGAAAGATTATTTGAAATTGTAAATAAAAATTATTCAATGGAAATTTGTATGTGATTTTCTTATGTGAAATAATAGAACAAAAAATGTTAAAGCAATATCACTTTATTGAATCATAAATTTTCCCACTTTTTAGGTGGTTTTACATTTCGTCTCAACTTTGTTTGAACAATTTTTCTGATTTTTGGATACTCTAATGCATAAATAAGAGAGAAAAAGTAACATACTTGAAAATCTTACAACTAAGAATTCAAAAGTGAATGTGAAAATTTACTTTACGAATAAACATCATGTCTTTAAAATGTGTAAGAATATCACTAAATAAGAGAAAAAAGTAACATACTTAAACTTTGTACGACAAATAACTTTGACATTAAAGTAAAATTTTTTCTTCACATATAAAAAACACGACTTTAAAATGTGACGTGTAAGAAGAATTAGCATACTTAAAATTTCTACGAGAAATAATTTTAACCTTTACGCGAAAATTTACTATATACATAAAAATCATGTCTTTAAAATATGTAAAATATTGCTAAATAAAGAAAAAAGTAACATACTTAAACTTTGTACGACAAATAACTTGAACATTAAAGTAAAAATTTACTTCACATATAAAAATCACGACATTAAAATGTGACATGTAAGAAGAATTAGCATACTTAAAATTTCTACGATAAATAATTTTAACATTTGCGTGAAAATTTACTACATATATAAAAATCATGTCTTTAAAATATCGCTAAATAAAAGAAAAAAGTAACATATTAAACTTTCTACGACAAATAACTTTAACATTAACGCAAAAATTTACTTTACACATAAAAATCACGACTTTAAATTTGACGTGTAGGAGGAAAGTATAACATACCTATAATTTTTACGACAAAGAATTTAAACATTGCCATTCATGTCTTTAAAATGTATAATGACAACTCTAACTTTTAGAAAAAAGAAACACTAAAAATTTACAAAGCAAAGAATTTAAAATTGAACGTGAAAATTAACTTTACATATACAATCATACTCTTATATCAACGATAAATAAGATAAAAAAGAAGCTCTAAAAATTTATAAGGCAAATAATTTAAATAATACGCGAAAATTTACCACACATATAAAAATTATGTCTTTCAAATGTGTAAGAATAACGCTAAATTAGAGAAAAAGAAATACTAAAAATTTATAAGGTAAGGAATTGAAACAATATACGAAAATTTATTTCACGCATAAAATTTTTATCTTTAAAATGTGTAAGAATAATGCTAAATTAGAGAAGAAAAAAAATAATATACTTAAACTTTCTTCGACAACAATTTAAACAATACGCGACATTTTCGTACACAATTATTTTCTTAGGTTAATGTTAAATAATGGGAAATTTAACAGAATAAAAATTTCAAAGATAAAGAATTTTAACCTTTACACGAAAATTTACCTCACAAAAATATCATATCCTTAAACTTTAACGTGACAATTTACTCTTCATATACAATTAAACTCTTAGGTTAATGTTAAATAAGAAAAAAAAATAATATACTTAAAATTTCTAAGATAAACATAACGTAAAAATTTCGTATCATGTGTTTAAAATGTAACATATAAGAGAAAAAAACTAACATACTTGAACTTTCTATAGCAAAGAATTTAAGCATTAGCGTAAAAATTCACTTTACATATAAAATTCACATCTTTAAATGGGAAGATAAGCAGGTGACGGTAATTAGCCAATCAGGGTAGCGGTAGGTGATACGCCATTCGCCGGCATTTTTAGATCGGAGGATGAGTCACGCTAAAACTTGTTGGAACAGGTCGGGAGATTTGTACAGCAAGAACAACAGCATCGACGCGCAAGCAGCGGGTGATGCTGTGATGTGTCAGCAGGTCTTTGAGATTATCGTTTTCCTACTTTGCCGTTTTCATAATGAAATGTTTGTGAAAACTTGGAATGAATGAAGTGGATTTCAAAGACACATTAGTAAGTGAAGGTAGAATTTGCATGGACTTTCTTCCAAAAAGTATGATTCACTTGGAGAATTTAAGATCATTTCTACTTGAAAACTTTTCTATTATTTAAAACATTGAATATTGTTCAAACTCAGTGGGATTATATGCTACAATACGGGTAAAACTTAACAAAATTGTTACATAGAAGAAAAATAGTAAGAGATTTAAAATAAATATTAGTTATAGATACTCCAAAGAAAAAATTTCATCTCTACTTTTCAATCGGAAAATCAATACAAGTTGGAAATTTATGTTACTTCAAGAAAGACTTAGACAATTTACTTTGTAATAATATACGTTAAGGTGTCATATTAACTCGTGTAATAAATGCTGACTAAGGATTATTTTACTTATCAATCTAAGAAAGGTGAATTGGGAGAAAATATTAAATAAATTGTAGATATTAAATACATTGTAGATATGCATTCAAGTTTTGAAAATCGCCTGCAAGACTTTTAAAACATCTTAAGATAATTTGAAAGAAACTTGCGAATTATATGTAAACTACATAACTTTTTATACTCTGAAAGGAAATCACAAGTAACTTAGTTAACTTTTTTCATGGTAACACTCATATTCAATGACATGTTTTTAAAATTTAACCTTCTTTACATGATATTAGTTATAAATTTGTTCAATCTCAGATGCGATATACTATTATTTCTAACATATATGTTACGAATTGTGTAAAGTTTTTAAAAGAGTATATGCAAATCACCAATCAGAAACATAAAAATCTAACATCATTCAAACAAACTATCTACTTAAGATATTTTCCTTAGTGGAAATAGTTAACTACTCATGTGATGGAATATACTAGAAAATTTAAGTACTGAAAAAAGTTTGCTAGGCAAACTTAAAGAATATTTTTTTTTTCTTGTGAAAAACTAGCATAAATTTGAAAAATGTAGAGTTTGTTACTACGTAAAATTGAATATCATCTGGACAAACTAAATTATACGTGAATTTTTTTATTATTATTATTTGAGAGGTGCTGACAATATATCATTAATATAGAGATTTTTAACTTCCATCCATAATTTCTAAATAACTTATACATAAATTTCAGAAAAACTGAAACGGAATGGTGTTTTACAAGAGGCTTATTTTGTAAGATGAATATTCAATATTAATATAACTGAGCAAAGTTCATTCCGGAAAAAACTTGTAAAATATACTTATATTTTGAAAATAGTTTGAAATATCCTTTTAAATTTATGAATGCTCGCTTTCGAAAGACACAAATAAAACTGATATTACTCATGATAATTAACACATACATAACATTAGTCAAACAAAGTGAAATTTTTATTGCTTGTGACCGATAACTTTTCAGTGAAGCAGAACTTACATAGGAAATTTGTGCAAACTTTTTCAACTTTTAAACCAAGTATCATGTAAAATTATAAATTACGATAGGAAATAGCATACTTCAGAATCGGAACAAGTCTTGTAGTTAAGCTAAATGTATTTCTCAAGGAATTGAAAGCATACCAGAGAAGTCCTTATCATTTCGCATCTTTTCTCATGTCGCAAGAAGACATACTTTGTAAAAGATCGTCTTAGCACTTAACAAAAATCAGTAAAAATAAATATATTTTCTATGGCAAAGATAAAACTTCACAACTTAATTACTTAAATTTAGCTAAGTTGCATATTAAAATTTTATATGTTTTTCATGAAAATATATAAAATTTTGTAACTTTCACATGAAACATGTACAATTTAACTTGTTACAAATGCAAAGCTATAGGTATGTTTTTACCTTTGAAAGATTTACTTAGAAGATTAATTGATGAACTAGGGTGTATAAGTTATCGATTTATACGAAGACGAAAAGTTACAATTTTTCAATACATACGACAAGTTTTATAACTTAAACATACATTTATTGAAGTGAATAAGTTTCAGTATTTAAATATACATATTGATTTGAAAAAATTCTTTGAAATATATAGATATATATATAAAAACTTTAAGTGTAAATTGAAATTTTTATAAGTTTTTCAACAGTGACTCATTAATATTTAGAAATAGGTCGGATATCTTCAGCTATTCTACACCTGATTGGACAACACTTATAATGTGTACGAGAAAAAAAAATTTCAATTACTAGATGAGAAAAATTTTCTTGTAGGAATCAATGAAATTGGATAGTTATACTTTGGTTCGAAGCAATTTTCGTTTCACGCATATGATTTGTTGTTAAGTTGAAATAAATACACTTTAAATCAATGCTTAGTATCTTTTCTTTTATTCTTACTATGATCATTCTTATATTGAAGGATGATTTTTCGAAAGTCAATATATTTGAAAAATAAATATATCTATAGTGTAACATATAAAGTTGAAGTTACGTGGAATACTATTGGAATTAGCATTAGAAATTAAATCACTCAATTTATTCATGGGATATTGTCCATCACGTGAATATCTACATACATATATGTTAGAAATAATAGTATATCGCATCTGAGATTGAACAAATTTATAACTAATATCATGTAAAGAAGGTTAAATTTTAAAAACATGTCATTGAATATGAGTGTTACCATGAAAAAAGTTAACTAAGTTACTTGTGATTTCCTTTCAGAGTATAAAAAGTTATGTAGTTTACATATAATTCGCAAGTTTCTTTCAAATTATCTTAAGATGTTTTAAAAGTCTTGCAGGCGATTTTCAAAACTTGAATGCATATCTACAATGTATTTAATATCTACAATTTATTTAATATTTTCCCCCAATTCACCTTTCTTAGATTGATAAGTAAAATAATCCTTAGTCAGCATTTATTACACGAGTTAATATGACACCTTAACGTATATTATTACAAAGTAAATTGTCTAAGTCTTTCTTGAAGTAACATAAATTTCCAACTTGTATTGATTTTCCGATTGAAAAGTAGAGATGAAATTTTTTCTTTGGAGTATCTATAACTAATATTTATTTTAAATCTCTTACTATTTTTCTTCTATGTAACAATTTTGTTAAGTTTTACCCGTATTGTAGCATATAATCCCACTGAGTTTGAACAATATTCAATGTTTTAAATAATAGAAAAGTTTTCAAGTAGAAATGATCTTAAATTCTCCAAGTGAATCATACTTTTTGGAAGAAAGTCCATGCGAATTCTACCTTCACTTACTAATGTGTCTTTGAAATCCACTTCATTCATTCCAAGTTTTCACAAACATTTCATTATGAAAACGGCAAAGTAGGAAAACGATAATCTCAAAGACCTGCTGACACATCACAGCATCACCCGCTGCTTGCGCGTCGATGCTGTTGTTCTTGCTGTACAAATCTCCCGACCTGTTCCAACAAGTTTTAGCGTGACTCATCCTCCGATCTAAAAATGCCGGCGAATGGCGTATCACCTACCGCTACCTTGATTGGTTAATTACCGTCACCTGCTTATCTTCCCATTTAAAGATGTGAATTTTATATGTAAAGTGAATTTTTACGCTAATGCTTAAATTCCTTGCTATAGAAAGTTCAAGTATGTTAGTTTTTTTCTCTTATATGTTACATTTTAAACACATGATACGAAATTTTTACGTTATGTTTATCTTAGAAATTTTAAGTATATTATTTTTTTTTCTTATTTAACATTAACCTAAGAGTTTAATTGTATATGAAGAGTAAATTGTCACGTTAAAGTTTAAGGATATGATATTTTTGTGAGGTAAATTTTCGTGTAAAGGTTAAAATTCTTTATCTTTGAAATTTTTATTCTGTTAAATTTCCCATTATTTAACATTAACCTAAGAAAATAATTGTGTATGAAAATGTCGCGTATTGTTTAAATTGTTGTCGAAGAAAGTTTAAGTATATTATTTTTTTTCTTCTCTAATTTAGCATTATTCTTACACATTTTAAAGATAGAAATTTTATGCGTGAAATAAATTTTCGCATATTGTTTCAATTCCTTACCTTATAAATTTTTAGTATTTCTTTTTCTCTAATTTAGCGTTATTCTTACACATTTGAAAGACATAATTTTTATATGTGTGGTAAATTTTCGCGTATTATTTAAATTATTTGCCTTATAAATTTTTAGAGCTTCTTTTTTATCTTATTTATCGTTGATATAAGAGTATGATTGTATATGTAAAGTTAATTTTCACGTTCAATTTTAAATTCTTTGCTTTGTAAATTTTTAGTGTTTCTTTTTTCTAAAAGTTAGAGTTGTCATTATACATTTTAAAGACATGAATGGCAATGTTTGAATTCTTTGTCGTAAAAATTATAGGTATGTTATACTTTCCTCCTACACGTCAAATTTAAAGTCGTGATTTTTATGTGTAAAGTAAATTTTTGCGTTAATGTTAAAGTTATTTGTCGTAGAAAGTTTAATATGTTACTTTTTTCTTTTATTTAGCGATATTTTAAAGACATGATTTTTATATATGTTATCCCCAGTGATGTAGAGGGCGCTGCTAATGTAATCTCCTAGCGGCGACTTCGTCGCCAGAGAGAGAGTATGATTGAAGGAGTGAAGGTGAACGGACGTGGAAGTAGCCTCTCCTAGTTTAGGTTTAAGAACCTATTTCTATCTTATGCACGAATAAACCTGCTGTCCATTTAATTGGCCTCTTTCACTTTTACCCCTTCATCATACAACATGGGGGCTCGCCGTGCTTTTTACCCGCGAGAATACGATGAAAAAAATATTTAAAAAACTGCACTTCCACGCATCCAGAGGTCAAACCAAAATCCTCTTCACGAAAAAAAAAAAACCTTCACTTCCACGCATCCAGAGGTCAAACCAAAATCCTCTTCACGAAAAAAAAACCTTTACTTCCACACATACAGAGGTCAAACCAAAATCCTCTTCACGAAATAAAAAACTGCACTTCTACGCATCCAGAGGTCAAACCAAAATCCTCTTCGCGAATTACCGCAGCAGTCAGCGACCACCAGTGGAATCTACAAATAAAAGGAAAACTCATCAACCAGCGTCGTCATTATACAACTGCATAACACTCGCTTCGCCGAACAAGTCCCACTTCAGCCGTCAAGCAGAAGTTCAACGAAGCTAGCATCGTTATTCCACATAGCCAGCAAGAATACAGAATCCTGAGCCAACTCGAACCTGCAACCACAACACTGTCGCTTCGCCGAACAAGTCCCACTTCAGCCGTCAAGCAGAAGTTCAACGAAGTCAGCAAAGTTATTCCACATCGACCAACTACTACGAACCAGAAACCAGAAGCAACGAGTACTCTTCGAAAGAGCAACAACATAAAACGGATACAGCTCCAAAAGCGAAGTAAAATCAAGAAACGCAGGTAGGATCCATCTTATTATAAATTATGTTTAGAAACATCAGAAAGCAAGATCTCGTATTTGTCGCCGCTGACTTAGATATCGTTGTACCGGATGGTGCCACAATTCTAAAATTAAGAAACTTAATTGAAAAAAGTGAAATTTTCGTTGAAGATCCAGATTTCGTTAAAGATTTAATAACAACAGTTGTAGAGGAAAGAAAAACCTAAGAGGCTGAAAGAAAAACCCAAGAGGAGGATAGAAAAACCCAAGAGGCTAATGAAAAGCAAAAAGAAATCGAAAAAATTAAGAATGAAAAGCAAAAAGAAATCAAAAAAATAAAACTTGCACAGTTAGAAGCTAAAATAAAACTAGCTCATTTAAAGAACAAAATCCAAATTCCGGTAACTGCAGAACCCTCTGATATTATTTATGCTAACTCAATAAAAACCAATGTAAACGAAAGCATAAAAACACAAGACCCATTTCCGAATGAAAACCAATTCGAAATCCACACGGGAAAAAAATGCTATGTTGCTTTAAAAAAAGAGGAATATATCACTTTTCCTGCAGAAAGAAATAACATTTTAAATGTTTCTCAAATCCTTCCGATTCCGGAAACTCAAAAAGAAGGCACGTGTCAAGGTCATACAAAAACTAACTCAACGGAAAATAAAGATTCTTCGTTGATGGGGGCGGGGCTTAATGTCCCCATGAGAAAAGATGAAATATCATTGGAAGATCCCGATGAAGTTTGTGTTAGAACAGAAGACGCAGGAAAAGGCTCAAAACCAGAAGCTCATGGTCCAGAATGTAAACAAACAGCACACGTTGACTGTTTACCTTTTCTGTTTACAATTGGGGATAGCGTGAGTTTAAGCGAAGCGGATTTCTTGCACATTAACGACGATAATTTACGGAATACTGTTATGAATAAGGTCAAGATTTACAAACCAAAGAAAATGGAAAGTACAAATTTTCAAATGAAGCTTTTCCTACCAGTTGAAACTCCAATCTTCAAGCCAAAATACATCGATGGAATAATTTCCGAAAGTACTTATGACTTATGCAACTCACCGTCTGCTATTCAAAGATTTATGCAGATTGTTTTTCGTGAACTTTTAGTAGCTAAAATATTAATCTTTATGATGAAGTGCTCGGAAGATACTTAAGTTTCTTCAATTTTCTTCTACAAGAACTTTTTACAGAAGAGACATTTTTTTTTTCTTTTCTTGAACTTTTGAATGAAGACTTTTTTTTCTTTTTATGAACTTTTGAAAGAATAGACTTTTTTTTCCATCATACAAACTTTTTAAAGAAGATACTTTTTTTTTCTTTTTATGAACTTTTGAAAGAAGATTTTTTTTTCTTTCACACAAACTTTTTGAAGAGGAGACTTTTTTTCCCTTTCTACAAACTTTTCATGGTGCAAGAACTTTTTGCACAGACTTTAAATTTTTAAGAACTACACGTTGTGATCTTCAAGACATTAATGTTGTTTAAATTTTATTATTGTGCTGTATTTTTCAATATCTTTATTTACAGGTTTAGTATATATATCAATGAGTCGGTGGTCCTCCTCAATCAGGATGGCGGAGTGTTATCCCCAGTGATGTAGAGGGCGCTGCTAATGTAATCCCCTAGCGGCGACTTCGTCGCCAGAGAGAGAGTATGATTGAAGGAGTGAAGGTGAACGGACGTGGAAGTAGCCTCTCCTAGTTTAGGTTTAAGAACCTATTTCTATCTTATGCACGAATAAACCTGCTGTCCATTTAATTGGCCTCTTTCACTTTTACCCCTTCATCATACAACATATATGTAGTAAATTTTCACGCAAATGTTAAAATTATTTATCGTAGAAATTTTAAGTATGCTAATTCTTCTTACATGTCACATTTTAATGTCGTGATTTTTATATGTGAAGTAAATTTTTACTTTAATGTTCAAGTTATTTGTCGTACAAAGTTTAAGTATGTTACTTTTTTCTTTATTTAGCAATATTTTACATATTTTAAAGACATGATTTTTATGTATATAGTAAATTTTCGCGTAAAGGTTAAAATTATTTCTCGTAGAAATTTTAAGTATGCTAATTCTTCTTACACGTCACATTTTAAAGTCGCGATTTTTATATGTGAAGAAAAAATTTTACGTTAATGTCAAAGTTATTTGTCGTACAAAGTTTAAGTATGTTACTTTTATCTCTTATTTAGTGATATTCTTACGCATTTTAAAGACATGATGTTTATTCGTAAAGTAAATTTTCACGTTCACTTTTGAATTCTTAGTTGTAAGATGTTCAAGTATGTTACTTTTTCTCTCTTATTTATGCATTAGAGTATCCAAAAATCAGAAAAATTGTTCAAACAAAGTTGAGACGAAATGTAAAACCATCTAAAAAGTGGGAAAATTTATGATTCAATAAAGTGATATTGCTTTAACATTTTTTGTTCTATTATTTCACATAAGAAAATCACACACAAATTTCCATTGAATAATTTTTATTTACAATTTCAAATAATCTTTCAAAGCACCATATGATATACATTTAAAGAAATCTTCATTAAAGAATTGTATGACATTTTTACATTGTAAGGTTTCAATCACATTTTTAACATTAAGTACAAGAATAGCATCGTCTCCAACACACCAAGACTGATCTTGCAATGAAGTAGTTATACAGACATGATTTCCTCGCGAGGGGTCACCAGTAGCACAGGCAACACAGCGAAACAATTTTAAAACATTACTTTCTATTTCACATCGAAAAGCACAAACATATTCATGAAATAAGTCTATATTGGGTGGTATATTTACATTTTGAACACAATGATTAAGAATTTCAACTCGCAGTAAATTTATAAGATACTCCTTGATGGTTTCACATATTTCAGGCATGAGATCTCTAATTTTAGCAAGATTATTTTCATTCACTTTTAAGGTACTTTCCTTAAGTTTAAAATAAAAGAGTTGTTTTAAAACTAACTCACCCTTATGTGATAGAACCAGGAGTTGATTATTACACACAACGCTACTAGCTGCGTATTTCGTGTTCACGTGTAAAAGTTTGTTATAAAAGTCTTGGAAGGTATCCATGTTCATCATAATTTTCTGAGTACTTCCTTGACTATTATGTTGAGACATGTGGATGAAAAGACGAGAGTCATATTGATGAAGGGACACTATGAAACCAAATCCAAGGTTCCATTCCTTGAGGCATCCACTGGTTTTCTTTACAGAGGCATAAAGGCGAGTCATCCAGTCGTCATCGGGAATTGTTTCTTCTTCGACGATCATTTCATCCGATGGTCTCTTCCGAGAAAAGGACTTGTGGGGATACTCTACAATATCTTGCGGTCTCTCTACGATGTTCCGGAAGGTGATACTGATTCTCGGCTCCGTCACAGCAGGCTCGGCTGAAATTTCATGGGTCCAGAACTTATTGGTGGGTGGCTTCATGAGAAGGAGAGATCCACTTGACAACGGAACTTTGTTGGGCTGGAAATCAGGACGGGCAAACTGCATGGTTCTGATAGCTCCGAGACTTAGGGTTGGAATAGTGAAGTCTGGATCCAAGTCTTTTTCGCTGTCTTTATGAGCTCCAATCTTGGCATTTCCATCTGCATAGTAGTTGAGAAGGGCATAGTTATATTCTTGTCCAGTCTTGTTTTCAACATCCTTCTTAATATCAAGCAGTAAAGAGGTCCATGGCTTGGCAAAGACGCACGTTCCGGAAAAGGCATAGTTCACGCCAGTATCACGAAAACCGAGCACTTTCCTTTGAGGCGTGTAACTTTTTCTATTAATGTTTAATTGCAGATTCTCAAACTCGTAGTTCAACAATTCATGCAACAACTGCTGTGATTTAGCTGCATCGTAAAAACTTTCAACGAGCTCAATATGTAAATCAAACGACATTTTCACTTCAAACTAATAAGCACAACTTCGAAGAAACAGCAAACGCACCTTCACTTGACAAAATCAGGAGAGAAATGGCGTCCTCGCTGAATACAAGTTCGTGAGTGACGCAGCTCACCCCTTCTGATTGGCTGGCAGTCAAAACAACGCCCTCTAGCGTGAAAGCTGATTGGTTAGGCTTCCCCTAACACCTATCCAGCTTTATCGCCATGCAATATCCTGTCCCAAACTGTTCAAACCTGTTCAGACAGAATGAGCCATCCGATTAACACCTGCTCGTATTTAGATCTCTCACAAGATGTTGCCATACCTTAAATGCTAAATCTTAACATAGAATGACGTCATATTCACTGTGACGTCACTACTAAAATACCTATAATTCTAAATTATTCGTTTAGAAGCAGCCCTAGAACAACTCAACTTCCAGTGACGTCATCGTCCTCTCGACCCATCCCTCCTTAAAACTATATCAGGGTGTTGCCACACTTAAAAAGTTAAACTTTAACATATTATCTCTATGACGTCATTCCCACTGCATTCCCACAGTGACGTCATACAATTAGAGCCTATCACTATTACGTTTTCGTTTACAACTCCGCCTTAAATTTATGTCTCAAGATGTAAAGTGTTGCCACCTAACTAAACTGTAACATAAAACACATTATGACGTCATACCCACTGTGACGTCACGCAATAAAAGCCTATCACTCTAACTTATTCGCTAAGAAGCAGTCCTAGAACAACTCAACTCCGTCTGAAAGATAAACCGAAACTAAAAAGTGTTGCCACCACTCAAAACTTTGATATAAAACACATTATGACGTCATACCCACTGTGACGTCATATACAAACAGCTTATAACGAAACCGAAACTAAAACAGCAGCAGGAGGGGAACAACTCAACTCCACTTCCGGTCACGCCCACTTCCGGTGACGTCATCGTCTCATCCCGCCTTATGGCCCAGTACTGTCCTTTTCTAACTACTAACGGATGTTGGAAGACAGTACAAGTATTCAAACCTCCCTCCTCTGTACCTTGAAGATATCTTGGACCCCTGATACCCGATCCCTTTTCTGTCGTGTGGGAGGAAGAGATTTTGACTCACATGCGTAATGTCCAACTCCTACCAGGGGGAAAAAAAGAATAATGAGAGGTTGACTATTTGGGTTACACCCGGAAATGGGTCCATTCAACTGGACACCACCATTCAACTGGACATGGTAAGATAAACTTAAAAATTTTGTAAGAAAGGAAGAGGAAGGTTATTTATTAATTGCATAAGAACTCGTCCAGTTCTAATTTCTGCTTCGGCTTGTAAATAAGCGTCATATTTGAATTTCGATTAACAATCCTCTCTTGCACCACACTGGAAAGGTATGCCAATTGTTTGTTTTTTTACATTAAATAGACTTATAAACAATTTTGTAAGAAGTATTATGTGTGTAAAGTAGCAGAATTAATTATTTAAAAAAATATGCTTTCAAACCCTGTACGAAATTAAACGAATGAATTAACAAAATAAATGTGCATGTTTTTTACGATAATTTGAAAAGTTTTGTGCAAATATTTACCTGGACATTTTTTCAATTTTTTTTTCTCGTTATTGCAGAAGTAATGTAAGAAATATTGCACTTTATAAGTAATTATAACGCTTACGGCATAATATCTATACATACTTTTAGAGAAGGCTAAGATAACTCTAATTTTATTCTAAGCCTATTTTTCCAAAACATATTTTTTATGAAACTTATGATTTTTGTGAAAAATTTCGTGAAAAAAGTAAAATGATATTGCAACTCAAAATGAAGTTCTTAATTTTTTTTTAATACAGTGATCCTCCTACAATCTCTCTTCCAGTTAAAATTGAAGAATTGGAACAAAATATTTCAGTATGCGATGTTTTTTTAATTTGTCACCGGATTGATATAATTTACCTATTTCTTTTTCATTATTTAAAAAAAATTCCCAGTTTGGCGATTATTCTAAAAAAAAAGCCGCTGAAACGGTGAAAATTGTGATATATTTTTCAATAAACACTGCATTATCCTTTCTTTTAAGTGCAACAGAGCAGAAACAGTCGTTGATGGGCGTTCGCCATTATCTCATTTCTACGGAGGTGGGAATGATTAGAACACCTTTAAAGGCATTTTTATAGCGATTTTAATCAAAATCGTTAAAACCATTTTTTGGTAATCGCTGAAAAACGTAATTTTTTCAATATCAGCTACTTAATGCACATGTGCAATTTTGACGAAAACCTTAATGCCAGGTCTCATGGCCATCAATAACCTGTACATAAAAATTGAACATCGCAGGTCAATCCGTTTTGGGAGTTATGCTGATAACTGACAGGCACAAACATTTTTTTGAACTCATCACGTTCCAAAACGTGTAGAAATGCAATAAAATAGATTTTTTTTTTACCGAATTCAATACTTTTACACCATACGGGTAATTGAAAGTAAAAAAAATTATGGATGTATAAAATAGCACCAAATATAAATATTAGTGCTGGTAAAATAGTACCTAAGACCATAAGAAAAACAAAAAAATTGGTTCATTGATCAAACTTGGCAAAAATGTTCTATATTTGTCATGAAAATGTTCAGATGAGTCCATAAAATTATCTAGCAAAGAAGGGGGGGGGGGGGGTTTGGGGGGGGGGATCGATTGAAAAAAAGCAAAACGATATAACTAATCTAAAGAAAGTTACAGTTCTTTTTTATAAGCGACTAGCTGAATACCCGTGCTGCGCTACGAAATTTTACCATTAGCATTTTAGCGATCAAAAGACATTCTTGTATTCTACACTTCAGACGTTTGCTCCCATTTCGATCCCGACAAATTGATTTATCTTAATAGGAACTTTCCTTTGTTGATATTTTAAACGAAATTTATAATTGCGAATAGTAAATTGGAATACTTTATTGTGTTTAGGTTTGCTGTTAGTTCTAAATTTCAAAGTAGTAGCTGTATTGGAATTGAGACATTAAGTTAATCCTCGTATAGTTTCAATGTTGCGTCGACTTTTCATCCCTTAAAAATTCGTTAATCGATATTGGAATGACTTATTTTTGTAACATTTGCCCTTTTAACATTTGCACCAAATATCAGAAATATGACTACATTGGAAGAGGAACATTCGGATATCCATCGTTTGGAACATTTAACCCCTTTTCGACCCCTTAAAGTTGGTTAATCGAGAACGGAATAGCTTACTTTTTCTATGTTTAATCTTTTTTGACATTTGTACCAATTTTTCGAGTTGTGACCAAATGGGAAGTGGGACATTCAAATATCCCTAGTTTGGAACGTTTAACGCCTTTTGCAAACCTTAAGTGGGTTAATCCAGATTTGAATGGCTTACTTTTTCTACGTTTATCTTTATTGACATTCCTACCAATTTTCAGAGTTGTGACTATATGGGAAGTGGGATATTTGTGTTTGGAATGTTTAACCCATTTTCCACCCCTTAAAGTGGGTTAATCAAGCTCGGAATAGCTTAACTTTTCTATGTTTGTCTTTGTTGATATTTTTACCAAATTTTAGAGTTGTGACCATATGGGAAGTGGTACATTCGAATATTCCTCGTTTGGAACGTTTAACCCCTTTTCCACCCCTTGATCCACCCGAGATCGGAATAGCTTACTTTTTCTGCGTTAGTCTTTATTGATATTCACACCAGTTTTCAGAGTTGTGACAATATGGGAAGTAGGACATTCGATTATATCGCTCGTTTGGAACGTTTAACCCCTTTATGATCTCTTAAAGTGGGTTAATCGAGATCGGAATAGCTTACTTTTTTTATGTTTACCATTGTTGACATTTGTACCAATTTTTAGAGTTGTGACCATATGGGAAGTGGTACATTCGAATATCCCTCGTTTGGAACGTTTAACCCCTTTTAGACCCCTTAGAGTGGGTTAATAGAGATCGGAATAGCTTACTTTTTTTACTTTTGTTTTTGTTGATACTTGCATCAGTTTTCAGAGTTGTGACGAAATGGGAAGTAGGACATTCGAACATCCCTCGTTTGGAACGTTTAACCCCTTTTCGACCCCTTAAAGTAGGTCAACCGAGATCGGATTAGCATGCTTTTTCTATGTTTAGCATTGTTGGTATTTAAGACAATTTTCAAAATTGTGGCAATGTCGGAAGTGGGACATTCGAATGTTCCTCGTTTGGAACGTTTAACCCCTTTTCCACCCCTTAAAGTGGGTTAATTGAGATCGGAATAGCTTACTTTTTCTTCGTTTACCTTTATTGATATTCGCACCAATTTTTAGAGTTGTGACGAAATGAGAAGTAGGACATTCGAATATTCCTCGTTTGGAACGTTTAACCTCTTTTCGAGCACTTAAAGTGGGTTAATCGAGATCGGAATAGCTTACTTTTTCTATGTTTACCATTGTTGACATTTGTACCAATTTTTAGAGTTGTAACTATATGGGAAGTGGTACATTCGAATATCTCTCGTTAGGAACGTTTAGCCTCTTTTAGACCCCTTAGAGTGGGTAAATAGAGATCGGAATAGCTTACTTTTTTTACTTTTGTTTTTGTTGATACTTGCATCAGTTTTCAGAACTGTGATGAAATGGGAAGTAGGACATTCGAATATCCCTCGTTTGAAACGTTTAACTCCTTTTCGACCTCTTAAAGTGGGTTAATCGAGATCGGAATAGCTTAATTTTTCTATGTTTGCCTATGTCGACATTTGCACCAATTTTCAGAGTTGTGGACATGTAGGAAGTGGTACATTCGAATATCCCTCGTTTGGAACGTTTAACCCCTTTTCGACCCCTTAAAGTGGGTTAACCGAGATCGGATTAGCGTGCTTTTTCTATGTTTAGCATTGTTGGTATTTAATCCAATTTTCAAAATTGTGGCCATCTCGGAAGTGGGACATTCGAATGTTCCTCGTTTGGACCGTTTAACCCCTTTTCCACCCCTTAAAATGGGTAACTCGAGATCGGAATAGCTTACTTTTTCTTCGTTTACCTTTATTGATATTCGCACCAATTTTAAGAGTTGTGACGAAATGAGAAGTAGGACATTCGAATATTCCTCGTTTGGAACGTTTAACCCCTTTTCGAGCACTTAAAGTGGGTTAATCGAGATCGGAATAGCTTACTTTTTCTATGTTTACTATTGTTAATATTTGTACCAATATTTAGAGTTGTGACCAAATGGGAAATAGGATAATCGAATGTCCCTCGTTTGGAACGTTTAACCCCTTTTCGACCCCTTAAAGTGTGTTAATCGAGATCGGAATAGCTTACTTTTTCTATGATTACTATTGTTAATATTTTTACCAATTTTTAGAGTTGTGACGAAATGAGAAGTAGGACATTCGAATATCTCTCGTTTTAAACTTTTAGCCTCTTTTAGCCTCTTTTAGACCCCTTAGAGTGGGTAAATAGAGATCGGAATAGCTTACTTTTTTAACTTTTGTATTTGTTGATACTTGCATCAGTTTTCAGAGTTGTGACGAAATGGGAAGTAGGACATTCGAATATCCCTCGTTTGGAACGTTTAACCCCTTTTCGACCCCTTAAAGTGGTTTAATCGAGATCGGAATAGCTTACTTTTTCTATTTTTACCATTGTTGATATTTGTGCCGATTTTCAGAGTTGTGACTATGTGGGAAGTGGGAGAATTAGTGATGAGTGAGTGAGTTGGTGAGTGAGTGAATGAGTGAGTGAGTGAATGAGTGAGTGAGTGAATGAGTGAGTGAGGGCTTTGCCTTATATATATAGAGAGAAAACACATGCAAAATCCCAAGGAAAGGTAAAATACGAGATTAAAAAATAAAAAATTGGTCCATTCATGAAACTTTGATAAAACGTTTTATTTGACACGAGTATAAAGAAACAAAGGAGTTCATAAAAATATCTAGCATAAAAGGTTTTTTTTTTAGGAGTGAAAGGGGGGATTGTTTTTTTTTTTTTTTTTTTTTTTAAACTGAAAAGTAATTTTGGTATAACCTGGGCATTTCTCCTTACGCTAAGGTAGCGAGTCAGAAAAGTGACGAAAGGGGGGGGGGGAGGGTCAATCAATAAATACGGATTATCTTGAAGTATATTTTTAGAACACTGCATAGATTTTTTTAAACTTTTTTTAAATTTTCGATTTCATCCTGGCTAAGGTACAGTTGTTGCGCCCCCCCCCCCCCCTCAGGAAAATCCTAGATCCGTCACTGGTTATTAGTCCTAGAAAATAAGTTAATAAATAAAACTTGTAGGAAATTTATAGTTCTACAACTTTTATTCACAAACTTTTTCTCTAAGACGTACCATTATGGAGATAGAATCAAAAAACTTGACACAAATCTTAAAAAAGTGGCATTTTTACGAAAAAGTTTTGACTTTGATGCGACATAACTATTTACATAAGAGGACTACAAAAAAACTTTGTATACAAAAGTTGTAGAAAATTTAATTTTCTACAACTTTTGAATATAATGTTTGTTTCTAAGATGCATTGACAAAGAGTTATGACGTATAAACTGAAAAACGGCTCAGTTTTTGGTGCACCACAGAGAACACACAAGGGTTAGGAGGTCGAAAACTAAAAACCACGAGACCAACCTTTATAACATATTAAGAAATCAGAACTACATAACCTTTTGCAAGGCAAAATGTCTCTATTCCATGGACTAATGATTCAAAACTCAATATAGAAACCAACATATATAAAAAAAAAACATCAAACATTCCGAAAATTATTCAAAATAAATGCCAAATGGAAAAAAAAGTCGTACATCTGCTTTTTGTCATTTGGTAACCAGCTAAACAAATATGCCGAACGAAAAGAATTAACACAACGATTCTCACTTGCGGCACGAATGGACCAAAATATGTTGGTATTTAAAAAATGGACTGTAATTAATGATTTGTTTTTGAATAATTGTAAAATAAAATCTTACCCGCCATCCTTTGCAATTGAATTTAGAGATTTATTCGACTTAATTTCACAGTGAAAGGAATCGTCAGCTTTGAATGGAAATGAATAAGATGGTTCTAATTTTGTCATAGCAGCAAGCGACACATTTGATTTAACTTCGATTTCTTACACACAGAGATTGAGAGTTTCAGTTCGTTTTCCAAAAGAAAGAAGTTACAAAAAAAAAGTTTTTCTTTTTTTTTCTTCTTTCCGCTTGTTTTGAAAGAATGTCTGATTACTATTGCCATCTGTTGCCGATTTCTAGATTGAACAAAAATAAAGGTAAAAAAATCAAATTATATTTATGTTGAAATTAGATTATTTTATATAATTATTCGTCTATTTATTTCCATTTTAGCAAACTCCAATCGATGACATCATTGGGGTTCACCTCAAAGAACATCACAGCTAATCCGTTCAGGCGAGATTCACTTGATGAATTTCCTAAATACTTTTTCAAACGTCTAAGTGTAGATGTAATCCTCTCTGGTATTGCTTTAGACACCTGAAGTGTGGCTAGGATTTGTAGCAGCAATATTGCAAAATAAGAATTGATTACATTTCAAATACCTCTCAATAGTAGAATTGAGTCGTATTTTAATCTTATTTATCATTTTCTTTCTTTTATTTGGATTGCCAAATCCGAAATTCTGCGTAAAACGTAGCTGGGTCAGAAATAATTAAATTATATATATGTAATGTACTAGCACATTATAATTAAAGTTTTTGTAGTGTGGTACGTGGAACAGTAGTGAAGAGTCAATTTGGAACAATAGAATACATTTTTTAAAACAACCCGGAGAGAGAGCGTGAAAGTTGCGTCTTAACTACATGATGATAGGATATCGAATGCCATGTGTATTATTGTCGAACAGAGAGCAGCGTAGTGTTAAAACCGTGAGAATCGCTGAGTTAGCAAGGGTATTTTATAAACATCTAAGTGAGAAGGCAAGCATATTGGGACCAAAACGGAATACTAATGGAGAAGTTGCGTATTTTTTAAAAATAATCAAAAGCAATACATTTTAATAAAGAAATCAAAGTTGAATCCGAAAGAAGAAAAATCGTAAAAACAGTGGAATCGTGACGTAACCGCAAAACGTTCCATCATTGGTTGGTTAGATTTGACGTCATAATCCGATGGAAAATTTTATCCTCCATTTGTTTACCTACGACGACCTACAAATTTCATAGGAGCTGATATTCGTGGTGTAAAATCTGAATGGTATGTACCCATTTTACAAACAGTTTTTCATTTGTCTTTAACTTGATTGAATGTGACTTATTTTTATTGTAAGTTTTTATAATTATCATTCTATCCAGTTAAACTGAAGAACATTGCAGTGACAACTCGCCAATATTTTCGGAGCTCAAAATTTTACATACTTTACGAACTATTCGAAACGAATCGTATTTAATCAAAAACTGTATATTTAATTAAAATTCACGTTCAAGAGTTTTCATTCCGTTCTTGTACAAGTCATTTTTAAACAAGTTCATTTGGTTCTTGTACAAGAAACAAATTACTTTTTCCTTGTTCCTCAATTTTCTGGTGCTATTTTTAAAACTTTCAGACCGTTTTTAAACAGCTCTTTACTCTTAAGAAAGTTATAAAAACTCTTGTTTTCCATAGTGCAGTTGTATCCAGTATTATTTTAAAATAAAATTTTCAAATTGAGGGGTTCAAATGGTAGAAGTTACCACATTTTTTACTAATAAGTTAAATGTCTGTAACTTGACTTTCTATGTAAACAACTGCCATGAAAATCTAATAGAGTGAAATAAAATTTAGCCATTATTTTTAATATAGCATTTTTTTTATTGAAAGCATTTTTTTTTTTTTTTTTTTTCCAGTTCAGATTAATTTATGTTCCGCTAGAAATATTATTTTCCCATTTTCAAGAACACTCTTATTTCTTTGAACAACTTGCATATCTCTCACCCACAAAGTTGGCGACATTTATTACCAAGAAAATAAAATGGTTCGTTTTAACAAATTCTTTCAAATTGTCAAAGCAGAATAGAAGCCAACGACAATTTAGTTTTGTTAATATATTTAATTTAATTTTGTTTGCATATTCCTGTTCAGTTAAAACGCTGATCCAATTTTCTTTGACCTGCTTTTTTTTTTTAAATAATTTTAGTTTAGTAAAAACAGTCGGGCGATGTTCGCATGCACTCCGCAAGGACGAACTCTTATTATCTTGAAAGGCTTAAAAAGTTACTACAAACTGGATCGTTAAATGGAATAAATTAAATATATTGTCACACCCACACACAAAATACATCGAATGAATTTACCATTATTACGATGAAATATAAAATCAATTTTAGAATGCTGCTTGATGTTCCATTTCAACTACGAGCCATTTTAAATAATAAATAGATTATAATGAATTGAGAAAACGAATATTATAGCCAACCAATTTTTTACATGTTTCCAGAATACAAAAATTAAAAAAAAAAAAAAAAAAAAAAAAAAAAAGGGTCGGGGAAAAAATTTAATTAATGAAATTATCAGAAAATGTGGGGCACGAACATATTTGTGGAATTTTTTTCTTTAGTTTTATGAATTTGTATTGTTATAAAAATATTAATTCAAAAAAACTATTCAATATATTTTTTTTTAAAGTATTAGGTTTGATTCAGAATTAAATAAAAATTCGATTAAAAAAAATATAGGAATTAATATTCGAATTCAATTCCAGGCTACATGACTTTTTCTTTAAACTGTACGAAAACTTTTGCTAGTCACTGTACATCATGAGCTACTCTAAATGATAGAATTCCTAAACAATTAAATCATTATGTAAAAATAAAAGTAATCGGTGTAAAGTACTCAAATAAAAATGATTTTCTCAAACGTATAGGGTACTTTTTGCAGAAACATCCTCCCGTTTAATGGCTTTACACCACATTTTGCGGATGTCTGTATGTTTAAGAACACTCATAAATAATTTAGAAGTGTTAGTGATTGAAGTATTCCTACATTTCGGGACGAGGCAATGTTTGTATGCTGAATTTGAAGACATAATTTTAAATAGATTAAAAGAATACAAGATTAAAAAAAAAAAACTAATTTGCTATAGCCTTGCGAATAAACTCACGATAGTTTCCAAGATCGTGCGAAACAAAAATAGGATTATGTCGTAGGGTGACGTCACAGCTAAGCTAGTCTCGTTTTTGTCACGCTTTTAAAAGTGGGAAATTGCAACTTGTATAACTCGAGAAATATTGAACGGATTTTTTAAAAAAATTCTAGTTTTGGTTGTCTTTCGTCACTCTTAATAAAATAAAAGTTTTTTTTTTTTTTTTTTTAATGCTCAGCTTGTCCATTATGGGATATGAATAACAAGAATGCTGACTCTGCAAAGATCTCACACATTAATTTGGCGTGGGCAGTTATCATAAATAAGTTGTTGAATGAATTGCTTAAAGAGGATTTTGTGCTTAGGAAAGAGGAATTAATTTAACTGTCGGTTCTAAAAAAGGATTTCTCTTACATACATATATATATATATATATATATATATATATATATATATATATATATATATATATATATATATATATATATATATATATATATAAAACATATTCACACAGCTCGTCTAGACTATCCTTGCCACATCTACTAGGGATGATTTTCTGAAATGACGATTTCGTACATTTGTTCTTTGCAAAACGTTCATGAAACTTTATTAAAAGGAACATATGGTCTAAAAAACTACAGGTACACGTTGAATTTATAATATTCCTCACAATTTTCGGCAGATATATTTATTTATGTTTATTTATGTACTGCAGCTTTTTTGTTAATCTTGGAGCAGCCATAAGCACTATTTTGGAGAGTAAATGTGTTGACTCTTCAAACAAGTTAGGAAAATTCTTATCAAATTTCTTACGAAAATTTTAAGAGCACTCAAGACATTATTAACGTGATCAGATGCCTCAGCTAAATCTATAATTAACTTCTTGTAATGACTTGCAAAGTGACAAAGTGTACGCAAAGATTTTTTTTAGTTATAACAAGAGGCATTACACATTTCGAACATATTGCACACGACAGGCGATAAACATTATCTGCTGTGTATGAGTTGACTGTATTTTCTAAATTTTTTAAGACCAGAATCACTGCCGACACATCTCCTTAAAACGACTTATACTCTCATGCTTATATACCTCTCGTGATTCACAAAACCTATGTTAAAGAGGTTTTTTTTTTTTTTTTTTTGTAGTAGTTTTTCCTTAATTACTTCTTGTAACAAGCTTGTGAATGCGTTTGGCCAAAAAAAAAATGGAAAAAAGGAAGCTTCAGAGGTAATTGTACTCAAAACATTCCTAATTAAAGGTAAATTACAGGAATTGTATAAAACAAGATTGAGAGAATGAGAATAAGTATGAAGTGTCATGAAGTAAGTGATCATGTAGAATGTACGCATGAACTCCACGCAGACACCCCTCATGTTCGAGGTACCATCATATATTTGACCGATAAGGAATTTACAGTTGGTGTTGTTGTTTTTTTCCCACCACTGAAGAAAGAATAATGTTAGATTATCCCTTTTCCTTCAAATCCACAGCTGTAATATATTCTAAAAAATTTTCTTTGATTATACCTTCGTCAATGCATATTAACCCTTGCTCGAATTATATCTCGGCGAATATCTGTTGTTTCATCAGCTATTACTGTGAAACATTTTTCAGCATCTACTCTTTTTACAACTGTGTTCTGATTAATGTTCCCACAAATTTTTATAAATTGGTTTTGGATTAAGCGAATTGTATGTTGATTATTTGCAGCACTTGATTCTAGATGCTTTTGTAGAACAGTGTTACCAAGAAAACCACTGTATTGAAGTAAAGCATGGAATTACCATCTTTCAAATTACTGGAGGTCTCATTTGTAACAAAATCATGGATTCCTCTTAAAACGAATTCCTGTCAACCGCATGAAAGAACAGTTTCAACAATTGATAATAGTATTTTCTGTAACTTATAAAGCACGCTCACTAAATAACAGATCTACAATTTTTTAGACTTGTCTTTAGCTACTTTTAAAATCTCCTCAGCTATCTGATAGGTTTTGTTTTTGATAGTAAGATGTTTTATGGTAAGTTCCCGAGCGCATTCTTTAAATTCGTATGCATTGTACTTACGAGACTCCAGATGTTGGTGATTTAATTTTCCTTCTTCTTCAGCAACAAATAAAACGCGAAATTTGCACTAAGCTCCTTCTAGTTTCCAAATAGCCATCCAGTGCAATTTCTGCTGTCAAGATATATGAAATTTCACATTTCTCTTTGCTTGTTTTGGAAATTAGTTGGATGGAGAAATCCAACGGTTTTTTGAAAGCTCTTCCATTTTAAGATCATCGACTTCATCATTCAAATATACGTATAGCTATTACTTGTATAACTACCATAAAAAAAAAACCATTTAATTTAGTGATTGGAGAATTCCTGGATTCATTGTGGTGGCAATATTTAGAACATTGTTCAGATTGAAATGGAAATGTATTTCTATTATGTAATATATTTTTTAATTTGCATATAACCCATAAAAACAAAGTTTTTAATATAAATCCTTCATATTGTTACGAATTTTTCCACTGAGGCAATGATGGCACAGTTTTCACGGTATAAAATATTTATTCTCTCTTCAGAAAACTCACAAAATTTATTCACAGTCAACAGTTTAATTACTCTCAAGCTTCAACACAAGCTTCAACAAAAATAACTTCGAATTCAGCGATTATACAAGCTCACTCCAATAGGTAAATAAAGCGATCAGCTTTCAACGAACTCCGAAGTCAATCTGAAAACTTTCCCGTTCTCCAGTCCTTTATATACAAGCGCGTGAGACATTCTCGAAATTTCCAGCCAATTTATCGGAAACGAAATATCTCGAAACTTCTCGATTACTTTAGGTGTTGCCACCTTTTTCTAACTTGTATAATCGCTATTAATTACTAAATAAAATAGGATAAAAATAAATTACAATAGAATTTTGAAATAATACATCACTATTTACAATATATACAGACAATTTGTGCAACATTTCCCCCTTCTTAAAGACTGCACGTCCCGGGCAGTGAAGTCCTTAAGAGGAAAGACAATTCAATCACTTCTACTGTAATATGGGGCTAGTCTATTGTTATGTACAACTCTAGGTTTACAGGAGGGTGTCCGTTGAATCCTTACCACGACGTCGTTGATCTTCTTAAGGACCACATACGGCCCTTCCCAGTTCGTCTGGAGCTTAGGGGAGAGTCCTTTCCGACGTTTAGGATTCCATAACCACACCTTGTCACCTTCCTGGAATGAACGTTCCGTGGCCTTGGCATCGTAGCGGACCTTCATGCGCTCCGTCATGATGTTGATTCTTTCTCTGGCGAACCGATGTACGGCTTCCAAACGTGCCTGGAGATCATCTAGATACTGGACAGGCGAGGAAGGGGTGTCCGGTGGTCGTCCAAAGAGGAGGTCGCAGGGTAGTCTAAGGTCTCTTCCGAAAATCATTTGAGATGGTGTGTATCCGGTGGTCTCGTGAGTAGCACTTCTGTAGGCCAAAAGGAACAATGGAAGTTTCTGATCCCAATCTTGCTGGTTCTTGGAAACAAACAAGGAGAGATGATTCAGAATCGTTCTATTAAATCGTTCAACCATTCCATCGGATTGTGGGTGCAGGGGAGTTGTACGAGTCTTTTCCATGTCGAGCAAGTCACACAGCCCAGTGAAGACGGCAGAGTTGAAGTTCGTCCCCTGATCGGAATGTATCAGCAGGGGTACGCCAAATCGGGAGATCCAATTCCGTACGAGAACTTCTGCTACGGTTGTGGCTTCCTGGTCCGGAATCGCGTATGCTTCTGGCCACTTGCTAAAGTAGTCCATGACAACTAGGATGTATTTGTTGCCATTAGTTGTGTGAGGTAGGGGGCCTAAGACGTCCAAAGCAATTCTTTCGAATGGTGCTCCTACGTTGTAACGTTGCAACTTTCCACGAGTTCGGGTCTTCGGTCCCTTCCGCGAATTGCATGCATCACAGGACTTGCACCACTTCTCCACGTCGGATTTTGCTTTGTCCCAGAAGAATCTCTCCCTGACTTTCTGAAGAGTTTTCGAGACACCAAAATGTCCTCCAGTAGAACTGCTGTGAAGTTCTTCTAGAACGTTCGTAACTCTAGAACTTGGAAGGATTAATTGCCACCGGAAGCTTTTGCCATCATCGGACTCCCATCGACGGTAGAGTACTCCATTCTTCAAGTGCAAAGAGTCCCACATAGCCCAATATCTCTTCATTGTTGGGCTATAGCATGCAATTTCCTGCCAACTGGGTTTTCCGGTAGCCGCTTCCAGGAATTCAATGAGAGGTTTCAAGTCCTGATCTTCGACTTGACTTTTCCGGACATTCTGGTCACTCCAAGGGTCCACGTCTGAAGTAGTTGACTTGGTAGTTATTTTCCGAACGGCCAATGTGTTAACCCCAAACTTAGACTCGGCATTGGAACAAAATCGACAGTTCTCCGGACATGGTCTTCTAGAAAGAGCGTCTGCATTCCCATGGAACGTTCCTTTTCTGTGATGGATATCCATGTCGTATTCCTGCAGGCGCTGAATCCACCTTGCTATTTGTCCCTCTGTATTCTTGAAATTCAGCAACCAAGTCAGAGACGCATGATCAGTTCTTAAAAGGAATTTTCGGCCGTACAAGTAATGATGAAAGTGCTCAACGGCTTTTACTATTGCCAGTAACTCCTTTCTTGTGACGCAGTAGTTCCGCTCGGATCTTGACAGGCTCTTACTAAAATACGCGATGACTTTCTCCTGTCCTCCAATTTCCTGGGAAAGAACGGCGCCCACTCCCTCATTGCTGGCATCTGTATCCAAAATGAAGTCCTTGTTAACATCGGGAAAAGCCAAAACAGGCGCGGATGTTAAAGCGTTCTTCAGTTGATTGAAGGAGTCGTCACAGTCGGCAGTCCATAGGAACTTCTGCTTGCTCTCTGTTAGTCGATGCAAGGGTCTGGCGATCTTGGAGAAACCTTTCACGAATTTACGGTAATACGTGCACAGGCCTAGGAAGCTTCGCAATTGATGAACGTCCTGCGGTCGAGACCAAATTTGCACAGCATGGATCTTGGCTGGATCTGTGCTTACTCCATCGGATGAGATGATGTGTCCGAGATAACTGACTTTCCGCCTAAAGAGCTTACATTTTGATGGGCTAAGCTTCAAGTGGGCTTCCCTAAGCTTCAAGAACACGTTCTTCACATTTTGCAAGTGTTGATCAAAACTCCGCCCGGTGATAATGATATCGTCCAAATATACCAGACAGGTCTCGTAGGAAAGTCCTCTAAGCACAGTCTCCATTAGTCGCTCGAACGTAGCCGGTGCATTACACAAGCCAAACGGCATAACTTGAAACTGCCATAATCCTTGGCCGGTAGTGAAGGCAGTCTTCTCACGATCGTCGGGATGTATCTCCACTTGCCAGTATCCACTCTTCAAATCCAAAGTCGAAAACCACTGGTTCCCCGATAGAGTGTCCAAAGTGTCATCGATTCTCGGCAGAGGGTAGCTGTCCTTTTTCGTAATTTCGTTCAGCTTCCGGTAATCCACACAAAACCTGGTGGAACCATCCTTCTTTCGAACGATTGTAGAACACTTGTAGTAGTCTCTATTATCGTAGATTCCACCATTGTAGCCAGTTCGGATTGCATTTCTTCTTTAATCCCAATTATAGCAGCTGATGTGGATTCTTGGCAGGCGGCGATTGCGGCGGCGAGTTCGGCATTTGTCGTCTCTTGACGGGCTTGACCAGCTGCGATTGTAGCGGCGAGTTCGGCATTTGTCGTTTCTTGTCCGGCTTTTATTTCGGCTTTCATTTCTTTCATTTCGGCTGAGGCGGTTTCTTGGCAGGCTTTCATTCCAGCAAGCATTTCCATCAACTGTTTCATTTGGTCTTCCATCATTCCTCTAGTAGTCGGCATTCAAGATGACTTGACCCCACTTCTGACACCACTGTTACGAATTTTTCCACTGAGGCAATGATGGCACAGTTTTCACGGTATAAAATATTTATTCTCTCTTCAGAAAACTCACAAAATTTATTCACAGTCAACAGTTTAATTACTCTCAAGCTTCAACACAAGCTTCAACAAAAATAACTTCGAATTCAGCGATTATACAAGCTCACTCCAATAGGTAAATAAAGCGATCAGCTTTCAACGAACTCCGAAGTCAATCTGAAAACTTTCCCGTTCTCCAGTCCTTTATATACAAGCGCGTGAGACATTCTCGAAATTTCCAGCCAATTTATCGGAAACGAAATATCTCGAAACTTCTCGATTACTTTAGGTGTTGCCACCTTTTTCTAACTTGTATAATCGCTATTAATTACTAAATAAAATAGGATAAAAATAAATTACAATAGAATTTTGAAATAATACGTCACTATTTACAATATATACAGACAATTTGTGCAACAATATGCATTGCCAATTTTTATGTACAATCGCACAGACGCGTAGCCAGAGGGAGAGATATGGGGATATATCCCCTCCCGAAATTAAATTTTTCTGTTCGCTTTAGACCACAAAAATCAAAGAATTTTGTTTGTTTGAAATTGCAACTTTAACTAGTATAGTTTTAATTTTAGCTTGAAAAAAAAAGCCCTTCCGAAAAAAATTCTGGCTACGCCCATGCAATCGCAACTTATTGCGCTCAGATCGAGTTTTCATAGCATTTGACCACTAAGAAAAAACTTCCATTCCGAATTATTTAATAACATTTTTAGGCCTCCAAAACTTGATTGAATACATCGTTATCCACAACAAGTCTATCTGCCAAGTTTCAGCTAGATTGAATGACAGAAAATGGGTCAATTTGCCCTCCGAAGATTTTTCCTCGTCAACCTTAACAGTGAAAGGTTTCATTTATTAAATACCACCAAATTGAACATGTTTGAATAGAGATAATTGGGCATCTGGATAATTAACTTAAGAGCTGATAAGTCCAACGTAAGACAATAGAAAGTTGTGCAATAGTCGTGTCTATTTACTGACAGTCCCAAAACGGAATTTAAAAAAAAGAACATTTTCATCGACAACGAGTGTATCTGCCAAGTTTCAAAGTTTCATTTCGATTGGTGACGGGAAGTAGGTGTATTAGTCATCAGAACCAACAATAGTAGCGCGTGTTATGCGGTCTTTTAGTGACAGTTCTTAACACAAAACTCGATATAACGCATTCTTATCGACAATGAATTTATTTGACGAATTTCACCGCGATTGGATGACTGCAAGTTGGTTTATTAGTATTCAGAAACGATTATAAAAGCGTGCGTAAAAGCGACCTTCAAATGACAGCGACAGCCCCCATACATTCATAGAATGCATTGTCATTAACATCGAATTGGTCTGCCAAGTTTCAGCTCGATTTTGTGATGGCAAGTGATTTAATTTGCTTTCCGCCAATGTGCACTCCACACACAAACGAGTAAATTTCGAAATTAGGAAATCACAAACACTAATTAAAGTTAATATAAAGGATTTAAAAAGTTATCATTCTTTGCTTTATGATTGCTAAAATACGGTAAAATGCCATCGCCATCCTCATACCTAATTCAAAGTTCTTAATTACTTTATATTTGAATATTTTACTGATAGACTTTTCAATACACAGTTCTACCAATATTTAGAGAAAATAACTTTATTTTGTGAAGAAGCTGTACCCTAAGTAAGCAAATCTCAATATAGTGCTAACAAAAAGTCCTTGTTATAAAATCTTTACAAAGGTCTTCTACTATTTTGCTGTAAAAAAATAAGAAACGTGATGTACCGTCACTTCAGCCTCTTTTACAGGTAAAATAATGGTTTATGAGATTTGAAACTTTCTCTTTACATTTAAACAATCTAGTAATTTAGGAAAACCTTAGATACATTTTGTACTGTTTTGGGTTCATCGTCAGTTTTTGGCGATTGTATAATAATCAACGATTCCATTTCTCGTTGAAAAATATTGAGTAAAGCTTGTCATTAAAAAAATTGTTCATTAGAATAAATTAATCATTAAATTTCAAAACGATAAGATAATTTAGGCAACTTAATTGATAGTAAAATTTTTAAATAGTTACCTGATGTTGAAACTAGGGTAGTGGTGTCAATTTCTGATACAGCATTATCTGGAAATATATCTTCTGTTTTAGTCAATTGATCTGGAACTATATTTCCTAGGTGCCCAAGCTCAAATCTATATAAACATATATGTATAAAGTATATTTTAGGTATGATGAAATGAAATAAAATTAAAGTAATATGATAACGTTCCTACTTTGTAATTGCAATTCATCACTGGAAAATAAAGTATTCAATGAAATAGAAATTTATTATTGTATAACTATTTTGTAATAATTCATTAGGAAATTCAATTAAAAACAATCAAAGTTTAAACAAAATTTAGCCACCTTGAACCCATTAAGGGTGTAATCTGCACTCATCTGAAGAAAATCTTGCTGGTGCCTATGTCAAATGGAATGAGTCCCCGACTGTTAAAACAGTTCGTTGCAAAATACTCATACAGTAGGCAAAACAAAAAATCAAAAAACCGTTTCCATATAAAGTAGATGCGTTAAATAGGGTTACAGCTCACAATAAGGCCTTCTTTGTCTCGAGAAAAAAATGCCAATAAAATCTGCTAATTGGCTGTAACTATGTGTTTTCGAAAGTTAACCTTGTAATAAAAGATAAAAGGACTAAAGCATTTGTTTAACAATAAAAAAAAAAAAAAAAAAAAAATTAAAAAAAAAAAAAAAAAAATTAAAAAAAAAAAAATTAAAAAAAAAAAAAAAATTAAAAAAAAAAAATCAAACTTTAGATTTCTGCCAAATTTTCAAGGTAAATTTGCTTTGTTTAGAATGCAATATAACATAAATGGTTAAACTAATGAATTTGATTCATAGTTGGAGAATTTTTTTAAAATCTAGTTTTAAAACCTACAAACGTTTCTGATTTGCAGATCAAATCTACTAACGTCTTTTCACTACCAATGGTGACCAAGAATCAAGTGTGAGGAAAAGTGTCACAGGTTATGGAGATTAAAAGACCAAGAATGGGCTTTTTAACTAGACACGATTGTTATTTATATCAGTTATGTATATTTATATCAGTTATGTATATTTATATCAGTTATGTATATTTATATCAGTTATGTATATTTATATCAGTTATGTATATTTATATCAGTTATGTATATTTATATCAATTATGTATGATTTTATTTATAAACAATATGAGCCCTAATTCTGTATTTTACAATTTAAAAGCTTTTTGAAAGAAAAGATTTATGTTATTTGTGATACTTTTATAATAGACTATACCCTTCATTTGAGTTGACCTAATTAGGAACTGGTTGGACCTGATAAGGTCAATTGAACACTTTTTTAAAAAAATTATTTTAAATTTGTTGAAATGAAAAATATATCTAAATAATTTTCTGTATAACTTTACTAGGGGACAATATCTTCATAACCAACAAATCTTTAGTACCCAAGAAATGGGTTCCAGTAGTTCAAATTTCATTTGGCATCCAACGGGAAAATATATGTAGCAACTGCATCCCTTTAAGAAGCCTTGAACACTTAAAAAAATAAATTACTTAAAAAATAGATGATTTTAGAAATCATACATTTTGCGTATGTTTTTTAATAAAAATAATAAAATGTTGACTCGTTTGTTTATTTTAAAAAGTATGATTATGTCATTCTTCAAGATTCAGTATAAATATAATTGCGAAAAGTCCCCAAAATAAAATAATAAATAAAAAGTAACAGAAACACATCGTGTTTCATCGGAATTAATCTGTTTTTAAACCATTCGTAAACATTCACCATATTAAGAATCACCTATCCTATCAAGGAGGATACAATATTTCTAAAAGATAAAATATATTTGGTGATAAGCACTTTGAGTGAATCAAAATTATTTTTGCAACACAAGAGAAAAGTTAATTCAATAAAACTATAGTTTGAAGCCCTGTATTAAGGTATAAGTAAAAGCACTATATACACTGGTGTGCAAAACTTAAGCAACAAAGTAAAAATTTAGCAGATAGACATGAAATTGTAAAAAAGGAGGTCTGGAGATCAGTACAATGAACGCGTAAGTCAGTAGAAACGTCATGCGTATGCAAATATCAGGAACGAAACGTCAGAGGCGACGTGAGCGTACGCAAAACGCGTGATGTCGGCGCTCGCAGCTCAACAGTAGAATAAAAGGAAGGACGGAGACGCAATTCAACATATTCGCTGCAAGTGCCAGTGAGTTAGTTCGTGAAATATGGCTAGAAGAAATCTCCTGGACGGCTTCACACGTGGAACAATGATCGGAAAGCTGGATGAGGGGCGTACTGTCATCAGTGTAGCTGCAGAGTTCGGAATCAACAAAAGTGTCGTTTCGCACGCTTGGAAAGCGTTCCAAACCACAGGTACAGCTGTTAGAATGGTTGGTGGGGGCCGCCCGAGGACGACAACTGCAGAGGAGGACCGATATATCGTCCTGCAGGCGAAAAGAGGCCGACAGCAGTCAGCAAGCGCCATTCCTCAGCAACTCTGTACAGCAACGGGGCGACAAGTGTCGCGGTTTACTGTGACCAGACGCCTTCACAAAGGGGGCCTATTCGCCCGCCGTCCTGAACGCTGCCTCCCTTTGAAAGTTGGCCACCGACGCCACCGTTTACAGTGGTGCAGAGAGCACAAAAACTGAACAACTGATCAATGGAGTCGTGTCCTCTTTACGGATGAGAGTCGGTTCAGTACCGGAAGCGATTCTCAACTCGTTTTGATTTGGAGAGAGGTCGGAACCCGGTTTTATCCCAGTAACATCAAGGAAAGACACCGTAACGGTGGTCCTGGAATTCTTGTCTGGGGAAGCATTATGCTGAACGGGCGAACTGACCTCCACGTTTTCGACAGAGGGTATGTAACCGGGGATCGCTATTGTGAGGAGGTACTCCTTCGCCATGTGCGTCTGTTCCGAGGTGCCATTGGCCCAGACTTCATTTTTATAGATGACAATGCACGGCCACATCGGACTCTTGCTGTTGAGGAGCTACTGGAAAGTGAAGATATCACTCGAATGGATTGGCCAGCGTACTCCCCAGATTTAAATCCCATCGAACATGTGTGGGATGCTTTGGGGAGACGCATTGCAGCAAGCTTACATTCTCCGGAGAACACCCAACAACTCAAATAGATACTGATTGAGGAATGGGCACTCTTACCGCAAGAAATGTTGCACCAGCTGGTTCTGAGTATGCGGAGACGGTGCGAAGCAACCATTGCAGAGAGGGGAGAGCATATTCCATATTAAGGAACATCTGCTTGTTGTTCTTCCTCTTGGATAGACAATCATGAGTCATGATACTATGCGTTCAATAAAGCTTGTTTTTGTTTGATTCCATACCGTATGCATTGCATTCCTTTTTCAGCGCCGATACTTTCGTCATCCTTTACGTACGTAATACTCTCCCTCATTTCTGAATTTCATGTCTCTCAGATGATTTCTCGTTGAGTTATGGCAAAAAACCCACCTGTTGCTTAAGTTTTGCACACCAGTGTATTTTGTTAAAGATGAGAAGGACTGTGCACAAAATGAAAATCTGAAGTTAGGTATGCCAATAAGGGTCAGCGATTAGATGGGTATAACTTTTTGAAATTCTGATAACTTTGAAAAGGCATAATGGTGTTAAAATTGAAGCATGCACCTCACTTTTAGTGACTGCCTTCTCCTTTATGACACCGCCACTAATACTAATTGCAGGGATGTAAGAGCTGCTCCAATTGCGCCGAAGTGCGCCAAACTGACTACCCTGCTCCAAACTGCGCCAAAAACCTCTTTTCGGTTAAGATTGCGCCGAACTGCGCCAAAAAATCATTTTTTGACTTGAAAAACTACTTGGCGAGAATTTTGTCTCGAAATTTTTCAAAATTATTATGAAACGTCGCCAACAAAGCAATAAAGAGTGTTTTGCACTTCAAGGGCGTTCACATCTTCGACACATCACTGGCTTAGAGACCAGTCGCTCTGATCATCTGCTCCTGTTGCCGATCCTATCCTGACGCTTAACCCTTGCAACCGTGGCTTAGAGACCATTTGCTTGGGTTTATGCTATGATGCCTTTGAAGACGACGATATGCCATGATGGCTTTTTCGGCGGTGTGCGGCTTGCCACTGCTCCAGCTGCTGTAGCTGATGAACCTGCTTGCCTCGACCTTGCCTTCTACCCTCGATCTTGACATTGGTAAGCCTAACCACGTGCCCCGGACTGACTGCTTCTCTCCAAAATCTGTTAGCTTTCCAAACAATTCAAAGGGAAAAACCTCACTGCAAGCCATGACCAGGTCATTGCTCGACCAAGGCTGTGAGGTTTTTGCCCGTTTTTCCAAGGGAAAATACATTGTCACCCGCACCCCTCGAAACTTGACTGAGGAGACGCTCATTTCTAAATTTATGACAACGACCATTAGCCCAACTCCAATTTCTTTGCCCAAGTCGGCTAAAACCTTCAAGGTGGTTATCAGGGGCTTGCCCTTTGATACCACTAACTAAGAAATTGAAGAATGGATCAATTATTCCCATCCTAACTTTTCCCCCACTTCAATTTCTCAAATGAAAAACCGTTTCGGAACCAATGTTCCACTTTTCATTATTGAATTTTCAAACTCACATTCTAAACCAGCTATCCTTTTGTGGAAAAACCTAGGCTTTCTTCAAATTAAAATCGAACCCCTCCTTGGCAAAAAACCAAACCCAGTCAAACAATGTTTCAATTGCCAAAGGTGGAATGGCCATCTTGCTTTAACTTGCCCGTATCCCACCAGATGTCGCCACTGCTCCGAACAGCATCCCAGTCGGGATTGTCCTAATAAGAGCAGTGTGCGGCGGTGTATTAATTGTAAAGAAAACCATGCATCTTCTGCCCATTCTTGCAAATTTTATGTCGACCAACTTAGTAAACGACGGCCTAGTGGTTCCGGGGTCAAGAAGGCGACCCCCGCCACGAAGCCCATTCCAAGATCTGTTACCCTAATTTCCAAACCAAAGCCCACGTATGCTAGTGTGGCATCTCAATCCCCTATTTATGGCTCCAAAATCATTAAGCATCAGGAAACTAACACTGATGTTAGTTTGCCTGACAATCCTATCCTCATGCAAGTGGATACTATTATGGTGGATAAAGCCAATAACACTCCAACCCGTAATATTAAAAACTGTTGATGTTGCCACCCAATCCTTTATTCTGAACAAACATATGGATATATACTTGGAGAAGTATAACTTATTTCAGACAATCATGCAAAAGTTTGCTACTCTCATTGGAAAGGATTTCCCAAACCAGAAAAGGTTCTGCAATGCTGTAGTTCTTCCTGCTCAACAACTTGATAGATATCTAACTCCCATCCGGGATTTTTGTGAGACCCACAAGCTCTTTTAAGTCTACGATGTGTAGGCTCCGCCTCTCCAACTCATGTTGGTTTCTGATTAGTCAGGATGTGTCTTGACTTTCTGTTTTAACTTCTTGTTCCCCCCTTTCAATTTTCTCCCTTATTTTGTTATGTTTTGTATTAGTAGTTATGTTATTTTAATTATTTATCCTGGAGGTTGCACGGCCGTTCCGGCCGTCGGAACTCCAAGAACCCCAATTCAGTCAGTCAGTCAGTCAGTCAAGGGCGTTTTTCGTCAGTTAACGTGTCGGAAAGGGTTCGCACTTGAAAATACATATTACAATCTCTCGGTTTTGTTGCAGGTTTTTCAAACTATAAAGAAGTAGTAAATGAATCTGTGAGCATCTGATTTAAATCTGTTTTCTTGGCTGATTTTAGTTATAGAAAATTAATACTTTTTTTTTATACCTATAAAATACATGATTATTTTTGGATTTTTTTTTTTTTTTACCGAGGCTCCGGGCTAAAAATAGAATACAAGTATTGTATTTTTCACACAAGCAATCTTAGTGCATCTGGTTTAGACTTGCACTCTTGCCTGGTTTCAATAAAAATGAAATACGTATCTTTCTTTAAGCTAAAAGAAAACTCGAATATTTTTTTTAATTTCTAAACTTCTTAATCCAATTGACAGCCCCCCCTCCCCCAAACACTTCCGGGCTTAATTTCTAAGTCGTCGGTAAAACGGGATTTGAATTTTGAACTTGCCTTGGTGATTAGGTGGAAGGATTGGTGACTATTAGTAAAGGATTTTTTGGCAACCCTGGATGTTGGATCATGATTTTGACTTGGCAACAAACGGGAAAACGCATATTACGTCATTCTTTTATTGTAGCCAATTCCCAGAAAAAGCGCCTAGTCGTACCGTAGGTAGACTAGAAATTCTACGAAGTACTTGCATGGGGATGAGGGGGGGGGGGGGGGGAGGAGGATTTAAGCTATGTCTCTATTTAAAAAAAAAGTAAGGATTTCTTGTATTTACAAATATCAAATATTTGTTCCTTTAAATTAGCGATAGGAAAAATCAGGGATTCGCGGCAGTATGCCCCTTGCGCCGTTAAACTTCAACCAACCAGGGATTCGCGCTTTGTATTCAAACTGCAGAAGGCATGAAATCAATCTTTATGCATCCAATTTGGATAATTTTTTCTTGCCTGTTTGTAACTAAAAATAATTAATATTTTTCTTAGTACTTTAAGAGTGCATGATTATTTTTTGACATATATTAAAAAAAAAAAAAAAAAAAAAACTAAACAAATGTGTATTTTTTTTTTGTATGGATTACACAAAACACAGACTTAAGATCATTTGGTTTCCATTGACCTTGAGATTTCACATGGGAACCCTCTATAATCCATTTAGACAATGGAGAGTGTTAGAAAACAATCCACTACAAAAATTACTATTTTTCAGCTTGCCTTGTTTTAATTTATTATTTAATTACATTAGAATTTTTTTTTTGTATAAATTAAATGCTAGTATAATTGTCAAATTTCAGTTAGAGGTTTTAAATTTTTTGAGTGAAAAAAAAATTATCTTCCAATAAACAAATAGCCCTAAAAAAACCTGCTAAGTGAAGTTATCAGTCCAAACAAATTATGAAATCTAATGCTTGCTGCTAAGCAGCCTTGTTTCACTTTTTTTGCATGGGGGGGGGGGGGGGAGAAAGTACTTTGTATCGAATTAAATTATTTTGGATTATTGGGAAGAACTTCTATAGGTAATTGGTACTAGGCAGACTAGAGTTTTTAAAGAAAAAATCTTATTTCATCAATTGTTAAAAGTAGCTCTAACTGAGATTATTTTGAAAAACTTTCAGTGATGGAACCGAACCTTATGATTGGTTGGTTAGTTTTTGTGGCGCAAAAGCAACACTAGGGCCATGCTGTGCCCCGAACCTTATGATATCATGTCATCATTGAAAACTTCCTAATATTTTAATTGTTGACAAAGAGTTATAAATGCCATGCTTTTTAATTTATTTTTCGAGTAATGCAATCAAATTAATTAATGTAAATTTAGAATGCAAACGCATTTATATAAGAAATAAGTTACACCTTTTTTTTACTTTAAATTAATATGAAGTATTTATGTTGAAATATACAAAAATATTTGCTGCATCACTAATTTAAATGTAATAATTTACTGCTCCAAAACCATATTTTGCTGCTCCAAAATCGTTTTTTTACTGCTCCGACAGTGCTCCAAAATCACATTTTGGCACTTACATCACTGTAATTGATAAAAAAAACTAGGGAGTGGAACATCGCACAACGTTCTATTACTCGATAATACTGATCATTGCATTTATATTTGACATAGATTAGTGCAATTTACAGATTTTGTTTTCAAAATCATTTACCGATACATGCGATGTAAAAGGGACTTTCAACTTTTTACGCCTTTATCCAATTTCTACGGGAATTTTGGAGGTTGGGGTATTTCGAACACCTTAAAAAAGGCAATACCATAGCGATTTTGATCATAATCGTTAAAGTCAGGTTTTTTTGGGGGAAATCGCCGAAAATCATAAATTTTAAATGGCAACTACTTTATGCAAATGCTTAGGTTTGTAAAAAAAAACTTAATAACAGATTCAATGGTCACCACTAACCGTTAAGTAAAAGTTGAACATCTATATATTTAATAGGCAATACGTTTTTTGGGGTTAGTCCGTCCGCCTAAACTGCTCAACCAATTTCAATGATCAAGGTGTCATTTTAAAGGAAATAAGCTGTAGATTTGCCAAAACGTCCCAAAATAATTTATTAACATTTTATTAATTAGTTAAATTTCAATATTTTCCATCATTAAGCTACTACAAAGCCTCAATGATTTTGAATATATGAATGGCAACATCCTTACGTATGTAAACAACAAACCCATTGCTAATTTTAAAGCTTTTTTTTAAACTCTTCGTTTCAAAGTTGATTTTTTCTGTTTTTCTGAAGCATTTTTGTATTACAGTAATTATTATTTTGAAGTATTTCTATCCAGAAAATACCTCGCGTTGGACGTCGTTCTCTAACGGGGCGACGTGAACGAAACAATCACTCTCGGCGTAATACGTATGTTGGCGGATAGTATATTTAACTTTCTATTATGAAACTTGCAATTTGGGTGTTTTCTCTATTAGGCCTTACATTAAATTTACAAAAATTTGGTTAAATTTTTTATGGCTGGCAAACCTATTCGAGCGCAGCAAGATGTTTTAACCACGCAGCGAGGCGTTTGGGGGTTGGCGAGCATTAGCGAGCAGGGGGTGAAGCCCCCTAGTAGTAGGTTAATCCGTTAGGGAGTTATTCTAAACACAGACAGACATTTTTTCTACACCACTTTTTTTACACAGTATGTTCCAAAACGTGTAGAATTGCACACACACACGAAAAAAAAAAACGAAAAAAAAAAAAAAAAAACACCATTATCCTATATAACGTATAGGGCTCTAAATTACTTTCAATTACCCTGTATTACAAAAAGAGTAATTGAAAGTAATAAAAAGATGTTACAATATGGACATAGTTGTATTGTTTTAATCATGCATTGCACATGATGTTTTAACATGGGGATATTACGTTGCATATAGCAATCTGTAAATGAAATTCAATAGTGATATTTTAGATTCCAGCTCTATCATGGAGATAAATATTGATATCAGAACATGATTTTGATATTGATATACACTTCAAACATACAAATACTAACATAATTAAGTAATAAAAGAAGAATTTATTTCATAATCATTGGTAATTTAAACCAATACATGATGAAATACTATATTTAAAACATTGTCAATTTATACGAAGATTGTGTAATGCATTCCCCCTTATCCATTAAAAATATTTTCAAATAAAATTTTAAAATATAATCACTACAAAGACAATTAAAAGATTTACATATTTTTACTAAGGAATTAATTCCACTAAATTTAATTTACAATTATTTATTTACTTACGACAAGATTGTGGTAAAAGCACTCATGCATACAAAACAAATAAATAGAAGCTTGATATCCATTACGTTTGTAAATGTTTAAAATATTCCAATTAAACTTTAGAAAATAAAGAATTCAGTGAAATTAAATCCATCCTATCGGAAGAGATGTCGGTGGAAAAATAACTGAAAAGGTCTTAATCTTGATAAAAAAAAAATATTTTTTTCGCAAATTCACATTTTCTTATCTTGCTGAATCTTTCATTCTTCAATCGCAGCCGAAAAATCAGCACATTGCATTGTACATATTGTAGCACACATGCGTTATATTGGGAAATTTTGGTAATATAATGCCGAAAGAAAATAAAAGTTGAATTTGATTGTTTCATAATTTGGTGTTTTCAAACCGATTGTATTCAAACGTACGATCGTGTTTATAGCCAGCTACAACCTTCCTGACTTTAGTTCCTAAAGATGAAGAGGTATTACAGGGGATGATCTAAAGGGCGTTGATCACAGCCTCCAACAGCTTCAGAAATTGTAAAAGAGGAAAAAAAAATAAAAAAAAATACGCAGATTTGTAAGGCCAAAAGTCAAAAAGGTACATTTAAAATTTTTGATACATTAAAATTTATAAACATTTCAAATTAAATATAAATAGGACTTAAGCATCACGCAAATAATAATAATAATAATTACTTAAAAAGGAATTGAATTTGCATAAGAATTTTCAGTAAATTGAAAATATAAAAAAATTGTAAAGTAAATTTTAAAATTATTCACATAGAAAACAATACAATTTCATGGGCAAATGTTATTTGCGAGAAATTGTTTGAGATCTGATTGAAATGGGAGAGAGAAAATTAAATACTAGCTATTTGCATATGTGCCACACTCTAATTTCTACAGTTGTTCAATACGAGAGATAGTCTTACATAGCAGACGCAAATGACCCATGACTCTCTCTTAGTGTACTACTTTAATGTCAGTTTTGTCATGTACCCAAAAAAACCTGTTTCAATCTGTACGTAAATTGTCCACCTAAGCTGATAGTTATACACGAATAATAAAAAATATGTTAACCTTAATGCCCTAATAATCAATAAAAAATTGGCAGGGGTATAGGCGTACTCATAAGCCGATAATTATACTTACGAATAATGCAAGTACTTCATCGTTTTTAGAGGTACAAACTTTTATGTAAGTCAAAATTATAAACCATGTCATAGGAGTGTAGCCAGGGATTTTTTTCGGAAGGGGGTGTAAATCATAACTCAAAAAGTTATAAAAATAATTCATTTTTTCAATGCCGAATACATTTTTTCTATGCATGTTTAGAAACTGAGAAACTTTTAAATAAATTTACCATTTTAAACAAGAAATCTTTTGGTTTTATAGCGAATTGAAAAATTTCGGGAGGGGATATATCCCCATATCCCTCCCCCTGGCTAGACGCCTGCCATGTCAAGCTTTTTGGAAAATGAAGCCACCTCTTTTCCATAGAAACAGAATTTTATTCTAAACACCCCAATAAATTATCTTTGAATACTTTTAAAAACTAAGGAGGGGAAAAAACGAGTTTATTGAAATAATTTGGATACAAAATCAAAATGTGAACAATATTTTTTCAAAAATATCACTTTCATTTAATATTCCAAACAATTTTATTGAAAATTTTTCTTTTCATAAATTTGAGAAGGAAAAAAAAAAAAAATGCTTATTGAATAATTTAATTAATGGTCTGTTTTAGGTGGACTTGGATTAGACGGGTGGTAAATTCCATTTTTGATCGTTATTAGTTGGAAACAATTTGACATCCTTAATCACACTAAATAAACAACTATGGATATATTTGATTTCATGATAAGAAAAAAAAAATTATATCTTTTAGCTGATGTGACGTCTCACAAAAGAGTCCAAGAAACTATAAATATTTATGCGTCGTACACAAACTGCTGAGAGTGTGTCTGAGTCTGAATAGAGAGAAGCTTGAAAAATTTAAATCGGTAATCGCAAAAAAAAAAAAAAAAATTGTTAAAGTGGAAGGCAAGTCTTTGTTTCTTTTTAATTCCCCTGACAGCGTTAGAATAGTGATACTCTAAATAAGACTTTAACATTAGGATCTATAAAGGGATCTTAGATTAATTTGTTGAAGAGGAAGGCAAGTCTTGTCTTGATTTCTTTTTAATTCAAATCAGCGTTGGAATAGTGGTACTGAAAATACTACTACGTTAACATTAGGATCTATAGGGATTAAGGGTATACTATTTTTTAAAACTATTAAGTAGTTAGACTATAAAAGGAATTTAAGAAATATTTAACGACCCTGCTCAGGATCGAAGGAAAATCATACCCACTAACAATTTATTGTGTTACTGTCGAATAGTAAAGGTATTTAGTAATATAGGTAGCAAATGCTTTTAGATAAGTCTTCATCGAGGATAAGTTTGAAATACAAAATTATATTAAAATGCTCCCAAAATTGTATTAAAATGCTATATACCCTCACTTCCAAAAGTTCAGCACAGAGCTGTAAAATGCGAAAAAATGGACAAGTACTGCTTTGATTAACACGAAATGCTACAAGTAGTTCTATGATTATTCATGAAACAAAACAAATAATTACAAACAGAGATAAAAAAATACTGAATTTTTATAACTTAAAAGATGACGTCATATTTGCGTCATTAACAGAATGATGTTTGAATTCAAAACAAACAACAAAAACCGACATTAATAGGGTATGTGAGCACCCCTCACCCGCATACAGTGTACCGCGTATGATCATGCTTGTTACGAGATCAACCACCGTTATCCAGGGATGAGTTTGGTAAAAAAATCAAAAAGCTGAAAACAAAAATCCAAAAATTTTATGCGTAAAACACATTTTAAGCTATACTTAAAAAAAAAAAAAAAAAAAAAAAAAAAAAAATTCCATTTGCATTTATAACATTGCACCATCTCTGTCTGTCCGTGAGCAAAAATGGTTTAAAATAGCGGCACCTAGACGTAGGGATACATTTTGTGCTGTCATCAAGCATGGTATAGCTCCAAAGCAAAAAAAAAAAAAAAAAAAAAAATATCCATTGAAAGCAATGAAAACCGGTAAAAGCTTCAAAATTTCAACAAGTCAAACAACTTTAAGCAATTATAACACATTGACAAACAGGCCGAATTTAATTATACCCAGTTTTCTAAATTTTTAAGCTACAAATACTAAAAATCTTAAAATCTAAATTTTTATTCATATCGTTAAACTTGTTCAGTAAAGTAAAAAGTAACAAACAATTTTACATACAATTGCAGTTAAAATAACAATTTTAAACGCAGATTATTTAGAAAAATTACAATTATGACTCATTTTCAGAATATTTTTATACGAAATGATACAAAAAATTTGAGTAATTCTGCATAGATTCAAATCAAATGACGAAATTTAACCTTAAACAGGCACTAATCACGAAAATGGCGGCTATCGCATTAACGGAAGTCTAGATGAGTAGCTACAATTCGGTGTTGAAAATTTCGGTAATAGCTGGTATTGCATTAGATTAGCATAAACCTCGGCGAAAATGACCATCACTTTAACAAAAGTATTGTAAGCAATACTGGCGAAAATCTAGGTATCGGCAAAAACGAACATCGCAACAATGCGCATATTGGCGATAGAGTTCACAAAATCAGCACAAGTCTCGGTAATATCGATCCTTTCTTGGTAATACTAGTGAAAATTTCGGTAACATCGGATGTTACCACAGAATGGCTTTCGACGAAAATTACTCTCACGCCAACAGAAATATAAAAGTTAGAGTCAAATATACCGGGGCAACACTCAACAATAGCGCTATTGGATCGGCGTAACACTTGACGAAAATTACAATCACAACAACGTAAATCTTGGCGATAACACAATTCGTCACGGTAATATCGACATTCTTTCTGTAACATCGGTGCAAATCTCAGATTTTGCAACAAGGTAACACTCAGAGAAAATGACCATCAAATAAACGTAAATATCAGTGTTAACGCCGAATATACAGGAACAATTCTCAGCAATAGCGTTGTTATATTGGCGTAATACTCCGCGAAAATGAAAACCACAGCAACTTAAATCCCACCGATAACGCACGTCATAGCCACACAAATCTCGGCAGTAGTGGATATTACATCAACGTAACGATTAGCGAAAACGAGCATCACATACCAACGTATGTTTACACGTACAACAAACGATAATTTCGTGGATGTCAGACTTGAAAGCAAGCACATTATTCGTAAACGTTAATCGCGTGAATGAGTATGAAGGAGATTCCCTTTTGAAAAGAGAAAAAAAGGCACCAAAGGATCAAATTTCGGCGCAGTTGAAAAAGTATAAAATGCAAGTTTAAGTATCAACCTAACTAAAAAGATGCATTTCAGTAGATTTTTTTACTTGGAGCAGGAATACCGTAGGGTTTCCGTTCATCCCGATCGGGCGGAAGGGAAGCTGCTTCGTGATTCAGCCTTAGAAAAAAGGTTATTTTTCTGTGGGATAGAAAAATCGGGAAAAAAAAGATTTTTTTTTCCAGAAATTAGAAAAGTGGAACTTACTTTGAAAAAGCGGAATTATTTTTTTTTTTTCTAAAAAATTTAAAAAGCGGAATTCTGCCATATGGCGGAACAAACTCATCCCTGGTTATCGTCCACTAAAACAAAAGGACCAACTGCTGCAGCGTACAGTTTCACAATGTGGTCTAAGACTTTATATCGATACCGTGCAGCCGTCACAGAACCTCGCCTGAAGATATGCAAGTAGGTGCGATATCCCAATGAAATCACTCCCCAGATCATGATGCTTCCACCGCGAAACGAAATGCTTGATGATCGGTAATATTCTGGGGTCAATTGCGTGTGCCTTGATCCCTCCAGACCCTGGCACGCTTATCATCGGGTTGTAGCGCAAATCTGGACTCATCTGAGAACATAACGTTGTCCCAATCACAAACCAATTCACATGCTGGCGGTACCACTTTAATCGTGCCCCTTTGGATTGGACGGATAAAGGAGCATAAACTCGTGGTACCCGAGCGTACAAACCATTCACGTGTAGCCTTCGGCGAACAGTAGTGTAGTGGTAGATAATTAGATATTGTCTTACCAAATGGCCGCTGTAAACAACGATGTCACACGTGTGGAGGGCGATCTTCGATTCCGCTTGGCTACAACAGCAATAAATCGATATTCCGTTGTAACCCTTGGACGATCGGCTACAGGTCTTCGGACATTTGTTTGACTGGTTTGGTTTGCTTCAGTATATTTCAGATATGTTACTGTAATTACCATTGCGGATCGATGGTACTTTAATTTATAAACAAAGATATTTGAGCAATTGGCTTACAAGTACAAGCTCAAGCATACTTGCACATTTTATCAATACTATATAAACAACTATCAATAAAACAGTGCCCTTACAATATATTGGCATTTTTTTCTTCCTGAAAACCATTGAGTAATTACAAGTAAAACTTTCCTGTATAATTTGGAAAGTGTTCGAAATCACAAATGCACTTTAGAGTTTGGTTAGAAAAGACAAAACACTATGCACTTCAATTTTTCTTTTATTCGTTTTAATTAACTTTATTCTATTTACACAAGACCAACAAATTAAAACAATAAGCTTGTATATATAGAAAATTAAAAAGATGAAATCATAGCCAAATCATGTATAAGAATAATTTCCATGACAAAGAGTTAATAATAACTTTGCAATATTTATATAATGTTAAAAATTGTTGAGCTGGCAAAACTCATCAAACTAGAGAAAAATTATTCCTTAAATTGCCTACAGTTCATACTAATAAATTTTATGAAGTTTTGTTAATAAGAAATATTTCAGATATTTTTTTAAAGATACACGTTATTATGATACTGAATTATTCGTTTTACAAATTAGAAACTAAATATTCAAGAATTGCTCCTACATTCATTTAAATTAGCATTTGCAAAATTTAACATAAAATAGACAGTGCTTTTGAGAAAACACTATCACTCAGATTCATAAATTTTTATATAACTGTCAACTATTTGATTTTTGTGATGGAAAAAGCAACACTATTTTTATAATGAACCTAATGATAATTTTTTATGACTTGCAAACTAAAAGAATTTTAATGAGCCTAATGATTAGCATTCATGAAAGTACCATCACTGGTTTGTTCCCTTATGTTTGTTGAATAAATATAGGAGAATGAACAAAAATTAAAAATAGATTAGTTGCTAGGATTTGACGTGCAAAATTTCTAAGGTATTCCAAAGTTTTAATAAATGTATGCAATTAGAACTTCCCTGTCATTATTGATCACTACACTATGTAATTAATCTACTGTCCAATATAACAAAGGTAACCCCAAATGTCTTTGCTAAAAATCGAATTTCATTCACTTGAAATTATACTGTTGTTTTATATGTGTGTTTCTGCGATCTTAAGTGTTTCAGTCAATTTAAATCAAACCATAAAATTTCAAAACATTTTTATTGAATTAAACAAAATTGAGTTACAGCACTGTACATAGTCAAAATTAAAAACTATTTACATGACTACATATAGTTCCACACAGCTTACAAATATAAAATGAAGATTTCATTACATATACACAAAAAAAATATTCTCAATCAAATTAAAATCCAAATCATGGAAAAGTCTTTAGGACACATTAACCATTTTTTGTCTTCCACTTATGGATGCCTTCAATGTGAGCTTCTGGCATAACTTGGTTTTTCACTGTTTCTATTATCTTGCAAGTGGCATCACACGATACCATCACAGGCATCACTACAGCTGGGGGAAGCTGCCTCAAAACACCACCAACTGCACCAGCCACACCTTTGTGCTCATGTTCAGCAGAAGCTACTGAGTAAATAGTGCGAGCCGTATCTCCAAATCCCTGCACAAATTAAATACATGGTCAATAAGATTTTATACTTAATAATAGCAAATAAAACTTGATAGCTCTCACTTGTAATAAAAATTTATCATACTTCAAATTTAACATCAATATCACAAATTTATCCTCTATTATAGTATATCTGTAAAAATCTTACTAGTGGAAAATAATCGAATTTGTAATAAATAAAAGCCAATATCAATTAAGTAAACATACTTTCCTGTCTCATTCAAATCCGATAAACACTTAGTTTTTCCACAAAAATATATTTTTTAAAAAACGCAAAATTTAGTAACAGAATTTTTCCAGACCAGAATAAAATATGATGCATGTTTCACATAAATAGTTGTAAAATATAGTTTACTGTATACTAGGTAATGAAAAAGTACCATATCATTACTGAAATGTTTTACATTTCAAACCAGTACAAAGATTATGGTTGTAGGGTAATATCTCATAGGAATTTGTAGTAAGAAATATTTCATTGGAAATACATAAAAAAAGTTGTGAAACAGAGTTGGATTAAAATTATAGTAGAACATTTTTAATATAGTTTTACAATGGAAACAAAACTCAATTCTGAAAGAAATCGATTTCAAAGTATAAATTAAATTATTTCTACCATAATCAAGTATTAACATAGATCAGAAAAATATATGTTTCGAAAAATTTTGTTTATTTAAAATACGCTAGAAAGAATCTATCTCTGAAGTAACACAACAAATAATAACAACATGAGTGCTTAAATATAGAAGGGGTATCTAGGCAATTATTTAGAGATATGTAACACAGCGTAAAGTTTTAAATGCTAAGAAAAGAAATCTCTCATTTAAAAACAAACACTTCAATTTCAATACAAATCATAATTGATTTAATACAATATTAAATTGGTAGAAAAAAATAATAACATTTCACTTGCAATATATAAGAATTTTAATTCAATTTTGAATGTTATTGATGCAATATATAGTATATTAAAGTTGGGTTTTCTTTATAAAAGCTCTATCTAGTTGTTAAAAATTCATTAAAAATTTATTTAGGGATATAGGGATACATCACATAGTAGGAAACAGTACAAGAAAGCTTGCCTCAGTAAGCTATTCACAAAAATTTAAACTAAGGCTGAAATTGTTTTGCATACATATATTGTTTACAGTATGTATAGTCCTAACAATTTACACCTGCATTGCAACCATTCTCAATCATGTACAGCTACTAAAGCGTTCTACAAAGAAAAATTCAATTTTTTTTTTTTAAACTTTTATCTCAAACAGAAAAAATGCTATTTCAGTGAGTACTTACATCTTTAACCACATTTAAAGCACTTGTGAGGCCTTCTCTAAAATCTGCTGGTTGACTAGAAGAACGGTAAGCTTCTTGGGTGAGTTGATATCTATTGGCAACACTGGGACCTGTTGAAACTATGTCATGGCCAAGCATAGCGACACTCTGCAAGAGAGTATAATATTTCAAATACAAATGAGCACAATAAATGAAATGAATGTTTGTGAATCTTTTTCAATTGTAGAAAATACTGGTATTACTAGTACTTAGGGAAAATCAAAAACGTTGTTATAAAAATAATAGAAAAGAACATTCTGATTTTAAAAAGGATTGACTTTCAAATGAATATCATTAATATGAACTTCTGTATTATTAACTCTTTTTCAGCTTAAACACTTTATATACTTAATACGTTTCATATAAGCTTTTTTTGACAGTGATTCTACCAAAACTACTCAATTGATATTAATGATCAAGGTGTCATTTAAAATGAATTGAATTGTAAATGTTTTAAAATGGTTTAAAAAAATCTTGAATTAATCCCATATTTTTAATCATTGTGCTATCAAACAAGCTTCTATTACAGCTCGATTTTCGGTTAATGATTTTTGATAATCAGAGTGTGACCTATTCAGACCTGAGTAACCAGTATTTCTTAGATGTGATTAAAAGTTTATTTATTTTACATTGACAGATTTCAAAATTTATTGCTGAAAATAATAGTTAATCCTATTGGGAGATTGCCAATTAGTTCAACATTCAAGTTTAAGGTTTATATTCTTACCAATATTGTCTCGTAAGTTATTGAATTACAGTTCCCGAGTGGCTGCAATATTTATCATCCTTATATAATTTGGCCACTTTATTTGAACTTAAGGGTTTACTGAATAAACTATTTACAGCAAACATGACAAAAAAAGCTAAATTCGATGTGAAAAATAAAAAACATAACCTCTGTAACAAAAGTAGTCATCGCTTGACAAAGTTACTATAATCGGCAAATATACCCTTTTCCAATTGCTTTTTCCATTTATTATATAGTTCTTAGCTGTAATTTCTATTTATAGCAAAGTAATAGAACACACAATTAATGCCATTCCTGGAAGCCTACAAATGCAATTTGAAAATGTTTGTTAAATAAAGTAATTTTTGTAATACAGTAAATTAAGCAATTTTGTTTAGAGCTGAAACAGATTACATTTATACTTACAATTACACTTTTAATTGAGTGAAAATTGAAAGGGTAGTATATGATATTTCGATGTTTACACATTTTCCAATCGACCAAATAAAAAATTTTGCTCAGTGGTACTGTGGGATTTAACCAAAACATATATATAAATCCCTGTAGCATGATATAACTTAAATTCATACTTAGAAATTGAACTGAAACTATTTTTCTCTTAAACAAAACTAAAACAAAGTTACCAGAAATTGGTAGATGCTTATATCGCAACTATGCCCAAGAGGAAAATCTTTCTATTTTCAGTTCAAAGAATCACTTTTGAAAAATCACTATGAGTTAATTTATAGTCAGTTTCAGTGATGTAAAACTCTCTCCTCAGTTTATATATTAACAACATATGAATGGCATTTTGAATAACTTTAATTCTGACAATTTTTGTTTTGATATTTCTATATAACAATGCACAAGTAAACTTCTCCCTACTTCCCCTCACCATCTGTTAATACATAAACCTAACTACCAATTTGTTATATTTTTTGTAGTTAGAAGTATAGATGTGAGTAAAAAGCACTCTGAAAGAATCTATGGTAATCAATTAGTTCTAATTAATTAATCAGAGTGATAGATACAGCATACATCTTCAACCAATTAATCGAGTTTAATAAAAAGTTCGGTTCATATCTTTTTCTGTTTACTTCATGATAAACCAGTGCTTCTGTGTGTTGTTGAAGAAGATTTGTTTCATCATTAAATGCTTTTTGGAAAACGTGGTAAGAGAACAAAGCCCATTATTGATGATTGTGAGGCGTATTTTAGGGGCAAAGCCCCAAAGTTTGGAGGTTGGCGAGCGAATATAATTTAGTAAGTAGATATCATTGTTGCTCACACATTAATATAGAAAAATCAAGAGTAAAAAATTACCCGTATTGCACCAATGCATTCTTCGAATATATCTAAAGTAGCAATGAAAGCAGAAATTGCAAATGATGAAGTACCACGTTGAAGTCCTCTAACTATTTGGCCATCCTTTTGGTATTGTTCTACAGGTAACCAAAAGAAATCTTTAACACCATTAACTGAAAAAAAAAGTGTACACATTTAAGTTCTGCAAAGAGACAGTTAAATATAATTTTTTTCAAATAACCATGGAGTAATAAAAAGTTTACAAAGTAAAAATATGATTTGAAAAATGTTAAAACATGTTGCATTTGGTTTTTGCTAGGTGGAAAGGAAGATCATAGTAGTAAAATGTAATCTTTAAAAAGAAAAGCAATGAATTTTATACCATGTTATTTTTAGAATGGTGTTTGATGATATGGTGACATTTATGATGTTCTTGAGAACAATCCTGATAAACCTTTGAAAAAGACTTGATTTCTTTTACATTCCATTTGCCTATCAATAAATGCATTTCACTTTCTTGCACTCATAACAGTTGCAAGTGAAGTCACCATGCATAAACCAAGTCACTTACTAAGCATGTTTTCAAAATAAGTTTGACAATGTTTGTTGAATTTTTTTGGGTTTTATTTTGCACACTGAAAACCAAATCATGATGACCAGTGACATATAAAATTGGTAAAAATGTGCAAACAGTAAATTGTTAAATCTTTAAGGCAAAATTTGTTTTAAAAATAAAGGTTAAAATGCAGGTTAAAAGAAACCACTAATTACTCCATATAAATAACCTACATGTCAATATATAAAAATCATCTCTACATTCAGACATCCCTATTATTATTTAAGTAGAAAGAAGTAAACTGTAATAGTTTCATTGATGACCTCGATAAACACACAGAAGAGCATGTTAAATGATGTAATATTAGTACTGTTGCATATGTTATCATTTGTGTTTGAAATATCTATTTCCATTGTAGTTTTAATCACCATTCAATTGGCATTAAAATCAAATGCCTAACTGTTATAATACTTTCACATTTTAGTTAACAAGTCAATACTTACACAATAGCACAAATGACCGCATTGGGCCCACTCCTCCTAAAATACTTGGCAACTGGTTTTTCAGAATATCTTGTTGCCATTCATTAGTTGCATAGGCAAGAACTTTATGAAGACCCAAAAGGCTAATGACAAAAATCATAAACATTTTACTTTCACAATAAATAATACAATAATGCTAGAATTAAAACAATTGCTTTCTTCAATTTAGCTTTAGGACACAAAAGCTATTACTTCAACAAAACTATGAAACAACAATTCTCAAAAATGTAACAGAACTTCCTTTAAAAATTGGACAATTTATTCTTAAAATAAGCATTTTAGAATTGATCCATGTAACTGTTCACAATAAATAATAATTAATACAGTCAAGAGCCTGAAATACAGACGTCTAAAACACGGATGCTTTGATCTTCCCATTTTTTTTTAGGAATTGAGACAGCGTGAATTTATTTCAGACTCCACTGCCCACCATTCTTTGCCCCTTTAAATTTTTTTTCCCTAGAACGTCTTGTCCAAACAGAGCAAAAATACTGATTTCATTCTGTATAACAAAAGAGCACCACAGCTATTATGTCTGGAACTAGTTCCAACCACATCGGACACAGCCTGGCTTGATGTCATATTACACCAGGGCTAGATATTGGTCGAAAAAGAACATCACTGGGTTTGAATTTCTGAAGCCATTTCATTTCTATTCTTTCAGAATCGTGATTGTTGATTTTGCAAGTGTTTTTCAAAGCTTCTTCCATCCCTGACTTTTCCTTGTTTTTGCGATATGTCAGAACTCCCCGGGAATAAGTGTCTTAAGTGGAAATGGAAATATGTTTCTCTTAGCATCAAAACCAAGGTGGAAATACCTAAATTTCTTTTTAAGTACTTCTATCTTTTAAAAATACTATGTTGGATGATGTCACTAAGGAACTTGAACAGCGGAACTTCACTGCTACACAGGAGATAATTACTGTATAACTTTAATTAAAGAAAAAACATTGGCAGAAAAATAAAAATTACCGATGTTTTGGGAAAAATAGTTTTGTTTCGAAATAAATGTAATGCAATGTAAAAATAGATTGTTTCTTGTGTAAATGAAGACCAGGAAAAAAAATTGTTTCAAAGCATTGTCTATTTCTAATTCCATACTTCTCTCGATCGGTACTTCTCGAATTTGCACACGATTAGTGCTTAAGTTTACATTTTAGTTAAATATAACATTTTATCGTAGCAATTTCATCAGAATCACACTAATGGGCACCATAAATTAGCGATTTATCTAAAAAAAATTCAGAGGGGAAATGTTTGAATTGTTTAGCGCAAAACGTAAAATGGCCTGAAATCAGGAATCATCATGGTCCCGAGGATTCAGACTTAGTACTGTAAAATAATTTCCAAGATTATCACATTAATAAATATTTCCCTAGTTGGTGGAACTTCCCGGACAAACAGTGCCAGAAAACAGTTCATATTTTTACTTATATAATAGTATAGGTAAGATAGTGTTCATATATGTGAATTTAATGATTATTGAAGACTGGTAGTTTCAGCAGTTATAAACATTGGAATAATAAATTACATTACATTGAATAATTAATTAAAAGTAAAGAGAGAAACTTACCCATGGCGGTAACACAAGCGCTTCAATCTAATTTCAGAGGCATTCAGCTTACCTAAACCCAACAATATTCCCTTGATTGTTCCCTATTGAAATAATTTTAAAAGATTGTAAGATAAAAAAAACATGCGAGCCTTTTTTAAAATAAATAAGGAGGGAGAGTGAAACGAATAGGCGGGAAATTCTCCAGAATATAAAATCAGCCTTGATGAAAGTAGATAATTTGTTATTTATAATATACGTAATGATAAACCAATTTTATTATCTATTTTAATTTAATATATTTTAACAAAGCGCATCTTCTATTTTTTAATCACTTCTTCAATCATCACTTCCATTCAATTACTTTCGCACCTTTCAACATATTTAATATTCATCATTACTTGTTATTGTGCCAGACTGATTCAATTTCCCAAAGCTTTGGTATTTCATATCTGCTGAGCTAGGCAAAAACTCATTTGTTGTTTACAGGGTTCCAGAGATGCCTACTTTTCTATGAATTTTCGTAGTTTTTACTTATTTTATGTAAAAACTACGAAATTCTCTGTAGTCTTTACAAACTTTTACAGTTTTACAGACGTTCTTTGAAACATACGGAAAAAAACTACATGCAATACCATTTTTCAATTTCTTGCTAATACTCTTGAAATTCACCAATACTTTCGCTATTACTGAAATTTATGTAGTTTTCGATGAAAGTTATGCTGATGTAATAGTTGCTATTGTATCTTGTATTCATTTAACCATAATGTAAGAGTACTGGTCATGGGTAAACAGTAAAAAGAAGTAAAAAATACAGAAAATACGAAGAAAAGTTGGCATCTCTGGGGTTCTCACTAAACAATTAACATTCACTATAAAGCCAATTGCTTTTCTATAAGGGTGTGCACTTCCTCTCTCTTCCTAATTAACTGAATAAATGGTTTTGACAGTAACTTAAAAACTATATTGTGACTCGCCACACACTACTCAGTTTTTAGTATAATCTGAATATTACAAAAGTAGGCATGATATGAACCTGTGTGGAACAGTTACTACTGCCTGTGTAATTCAAATTTTTATGTTTCATGTAGATATCTGTGTTCTGTTTTTTGTTTATCTTAAAGGTATTGAACAATTCAATGCTATGTAAAATGTTGCTGTTTTTATAACTGTATTTTTAATTGATAACTTTTATTTAGAAAAAGGTCTTGGATATTTCAGAATTCAAACTTTTTCAAAAAATGCTGTAACTATTTAACTATTTCATTCAAACGTTTATACAAAATTCAGACTACAAGCACTTTTTATCAAAGTATTATTGTACTTTGTAAAAGTACATGGAAAAATTTGATAAAACTAGAAACGATTCTATTTTTCTTTAATAAAAATTTGCATACAGTAAAAGCCCGATTATCCGGCATTCAATCAACCGGAAAGCTCAATCAACCAGAATTTTTTAAAAATCAAGTTTGGCGAAAAAATTGGCATTATTTTGCCAAAAAATGGCAATAAGTCGCCCTTTTTTTAAATTTTTTTTTTTTTTATTTGAGATTTCGAAGTTGTGTGTTTTGTTCTTTTTATTTTGATGGTTTTTAATTCGTAATGGCGAAATAGCTGAATTTGCACTGATTAGAAATGAATATATTATTATAAAAAGTGATTTATTTTTTTAATTCCGATTTATCCAGAATGCCGAAGTTCTTATTCAAACAGCTGTGAATTCTCAGCAAAAAACCTTAATATTCTTGATGGAAAATGTTTTTTTCTGGAATATATCCGGAAAAATAAATATACTGTGGTTATTTGCCGAATCTATTAATAAATCTAGCTTGTTTCAATTGTATAAGAAAGAGGGTTTCGTAATCGAAATTTCATTATCCAGAGCATCGGGAAAACGTTCTCCAGTAGATAATTTGGTTTATCTGGAATTCTAATAAAAAAAAACTACACATTTTGCATCTATTTAATCTTGCATCGTTTATTGCATAAAAATGTATATTCGTTTCCGGAATATGTGTAATTTGTATGTGCGGAATCTATAAATCCATGAACTACTTTTATTGTAATTATAACAAAGAAAGGTGATTTTCCACTTGAAATTACGTTCTCAACCGCATACGGCAAAGAGTAATAAGGACATTCAAAATTTGTTAATGGTTTGACCAAAATCCGGGTAAAATTAATCATTCGGTTTGTAGGCTAGATCTACAAATGGAACATGCATTTCACAAAATTTAAAATCATGTATAACGGATAACATTCTATTCCATACAGTATCGATGCATCCATAATTCATTTATACCCGCGATTTAATTTGTAAATTTTCAACCGCATCCGGAAAATTTGCAATTTGGCCGAATTCAACTATTCTAAACATTTTATTCTTTTATCACAAAATATTAGTTTCTCACGATCAATCAGAATAAAACCTTGCATCCATTTAAATGCATTTCCCTTTATAATCCCAATCAAAGTTTGGATTCGTAGGCTAGTCAACCATTTTGTACACACAACGGAAAATGTTTCTTTTTCTCTTTTGCGTACAAAAAGTATGGGTTATATTTTATTGTATACTATTAACGTGTTTTGCAATCAATTAAAAAATAAATCTGTTTCGCTGTAATTTTATTTTAATAATATTTATTTTTAGGTTAGCTGACAAACAGACAGTCAAATTCAAAACTTAATAGTCCGTAAATTATCAGGAATTCCGTGGCGATTTGCATTACAATTCTTGTATTCCTTTTTTCTACACAACAAAATAGTCGATCTTTGAATACAAAGGTCGTCTTCCAGAGCATATTTTTCTTTAGGATACAAAATAGGTTGTGTGTGGGGAGGGCGAAAGACAATGGAATTTCCAAATACAAAAGCTACTTTTCTAGAATTCGCAGAATCTGACAGTGAAAACGCACACAAGAAAACTTCCCCTCTGGAACTGAAATAGCGATAGTCCACTTCGTCCGCCCTGTAACCCTAAAATATAGGTTCGGATAGAATCGGTACAATCAAGAGACCTCTCTATTTTTTATTTTTTTTTACATATTTTAAAATGCTTAATCTTCTATTATTATTTTTTTTTACGGAATTTCTGATATGAAAATGATTTAATTTTGGTAACATATTTCAAATTATTGCCGATTATAAGGGTAAAATATAGCATTATTTTAACTAGAAAAGCCAAGTAGAATATTTTTTAAATATTCCGGTTGTGACGATTTTAATGTTAGGTGCCATCACTAGCGTTATTTGCCGTTTAAATTTTTCGAAAAAACGTTGACATTCAATTAACCGGAAAATTCAGTTATCCGGAAATCCTAATTTCCCGGCGATTCCGGATAATCGGGCTTTTACTGTACTTTTAAATATGAGAAAATTCCGAATTAAATTTTTAAAAAAAAAATTCCCTATTTTACAAAAATAAAAGTGTTTAATTCCACTAAAATATCAACATCCCAATTACTTAAAATTAAAACTCCATCCAATTAGAAAATTAAGAACTTTTCAGGGTTTGCAATTTTAAAATACTTTTAAGGAATGAATACATGAAGTTTTTTTTAAGAGCTCACTGATCCTGTTGACATTAAACTTTACACATTAAAAATTTATTTAAAATATTACTCACCTGCTCCATGAGAAAATGTTTTCCTTGGTAATCAATCCTTATTAAGAGGTCAGGAGAAAATGTAAACGATCTAAAAAGGACAGTACAATACAATAAGTTTTTATAAAAAAGAGTACAGAACACTTGATCAGTTTAGAAATTTAGGGTTATTAAATTAATTTTCTTGTACCAATTCAAATTAGGAATGTGCACTTCAAGTGCTTTTGCAAGAAATGATTTAACAAGTTTTCTTTTTACATTGTGTTCATACTTATAAACTATTAAGATTTACCGTACATACAGGGTGACAATTAATGAGCTATATGGAAAAAAACTTGACAACCAATAGGGTATTTGACACCATCAACAAATAATTACCAAACGCGACATATACATAGTATTTAATGAAGTAATAATAATACAAGCATTTTTTACACAAAATAATTTCTAAAATTTTTATAAATCGAATTTTAAAAAATGGTTTTCTGAGCGCATTGTCATATGATAAGAAATGATTGCTTAAGCTCCTCCTAGAGTGTGACGTCACTACTATGGAAGTTTGTGAACCTAAAACTTCATACGTTTATTTTTAAGCTTGGTTCGTCTTTTTTCCTATTTAATGATTAATTATGACCATTGCAGGCGAATTTTAGAAAATATTTATTTAAAGAAGCTTTATTTGAAAAATGTATAACAGTTTCGTAAAGGCAGACCGTTTAAATTTACATAAAAATAGACATATTGATGGTGGGATTCTTTTTCAAATCAAGACCAGAGTTTTTTTCTGCAGTGTTTAGAAATGTTAAAACATCTGTGTATATAAATAAATCTTCCAGTTATTATAATTTCTAAAATAAGAACTACACACTTTCACAGTTATAACAATTATTAAAACATAAGCAAAATTATTAGCGATTAAAATAATCGGCTGAATACTGTAAAACAGGGTGAATTGGAAACCTTTTCAACTTTCAAAATAAAAATCCAGTGTAATAATATCGTTAACAAATTAATTTTTGACTTTGAAACTTGGGTCATACCTTCTTCTATGATGATCAAACCCAAAAATGTTGGAAAAAACATAACTTGCATTTATTTTGATTTTATTCATAGTGTTTCGATTCACCCCGCAGAAAGGGATGGATCGGAACATTCATTATAATTTATGTCTTCTCTTATTTAAACATTTACAGAGTAAAAAAAAGAACAAGTAATAATGCATTGAAGTGAATAGGAACACAAGTTTATAATTAAAAAAATGCTATAGTAAAAATCCGCCATAACTTGGAGTAGTTCTATGCAAACAATTCTTGGCGCAGAATCCATTCCGTACTTGGAAGTTTTACTCAAATTAGTGTTCAGTTGTTAATTGAAGTAATTGTACAGCGGGGTACAACACAATAACGGAAAGAAATTTCCTCGAATAAAATCCAAAGAAAAGAACACATTAAGGTTACACAATCTCGCTTGAAAATCATTCGCAATGCTGTTTATGCAGTCGTGACGTCACACAGTCAGATGGGTTCTTAAGCTGTGTTTTAGGGACGGGGCTTCTGCTTGCATTTTAAAATGCAATTTTTGACGCTTTGCTGCATTATTTTGGAAAAAGAAAAAATATATGTGTCTTTTATTTTGGGCATATGCTGCATTTAAAACATATTTTGAAAAATTTTCAAATACCCTATTGGCGAGATTCAGTCAAAACTTGAGGGTTGAATGCAGGGCATGTTGGGGGTGGGAGGGCACACTAATATGAACTCTTATTGTAGTTAATTTTTTAGTGAAAATGTAGAAATATAATGCTTTTGAGCGTATATTGATCATTATGGCTTACTTCTTGAGTAATAACAGCCTAATTGTTGATCAAAGGAAAATTTCAACCAAGTACAAGCTGAAGACAACCTATATAAGTATTATAACAATAAAACCTTTCAATCAAAAATTCAAAAGAAGTGGTCATGACACTTCGGAAATTTTACAGAATTTTGCTATTTTTCTGTGCATTATCGAACACCTCATAAACTAAATCCGAATATCTGTAGTTACTTTTAAAATTTGCATAACATTTTTTTTAACGCATTGATTTTTGAAAATACTTTTTACAGTCCAATAATTTTCACCTTTTGTATATTAAATTTATTGTAAGCATATATGTATTTCAAATTCTTTTTCTGATATGGTTGTAGAGGTGAAAATACAAAACAAAATTAAGGTCTAAGGTTAGCTGTGAATGGTAATTTAGATTTTTTCCTTGTTTTTTTAATAAAATTACATTTAATTAAAACTTATTTTTTCCTGAGAATCCTTCATAGATATTAGAAACATGAAAGCTGCTAATACTCAGTTACTTATTGGACATCATTAAACAATATGTAACTAGTAAACTTGGAAAAAAATTAAATCTAGATTACTATGAAAATATAGAACTTAATAATTACTTGTAAAATGTTTCTCCTGATGATGAAGGAGGTTTTTTCTGTGGAATGGAAGTAACATTAGAACTTGCTTCATTTGTCACTCTGCCATCTCCTTCTAAAAAAATTAAACTAATTTTTAACTGAATGCACTCTATTTTACAACTTTTGTATTTCACTGAACACAATTTTTTTTTGTTATGATATTAGAAAGAATTTAAGAAATTTTGTTTTAATTAAAGATTCCTTCATCTAAATCCTTTATTTTCCCTGATTTTTGGGGGCCGTTTTTATTTTCCCTGAAGATTTTCAGATTTCCAGGTATGTAACAACATTCCAGATTGCCCTAACTCAAATTTCATAAAAAAAAGCAATTTAGAAGGCTTAAATAGATAATGGTTAAATGTGAGATCAGTTCATAAAAGGTATATTAAAAATTCTTTTAAAAAAAACAAACAAGTAATCATGTCTTATTAACTGAGAAATATCAAGTCAACGAATAAATACTTAATTCAAAACATATATATCTCATAAACCATATTATATTAATGATTTTACTACTGGCTTTTGGATTAATTATCCTTTAGAGAAACTGGCACTATGATGAAAATAAATATATATTTTTTAAATAAAAAAGCTTTCTGAAATTAGAAACTTTAAAATAAATGCATTCTTACCTTGAGCTTTTTCATTTGAGTCTTTTGACATAACTTCATTGAAGAATCCAACAAGGAAAATAAATGAATCCTAAAGTGATGTTTATGAAATATTAAATTAATTCAAATAAATTTTCAGTAAATCTGAAATAAATTTTGTTTAATGCAAATTGCAAAATTTATTTAATATATTTCGGATTTGAAAATAAAGTTCAAAAATATTGTACCTGGTCAATATTCAATCTCAAGGGCTTACAGGACACATTCAATGAGCATTCCTCACTAGCACAGTTTGGATCTGCTCTTGTATAAATAGCTTTCACTTCAACCTGAAATTAAATTATGAAGATAAAGTAAACGTCATAATTTCACTAGTTTTTTTTTTTTCTCTAGAAAAAAAAAAAATTAACATTTTATTTTCTAGAAAATAAAATTTTAAATATTCAGAAAGGTAATGACAGTGTCAATTGAAGTGTTTGCAATGAAGAACTTTAAATTTTCTCAAAATTTAAAAAATAAAATTCGCAACATTTTAAAAATTAAAAAAAAAAAAATCCAAGAAACATCTCATTGAATGGATTTTTAAATTCTGCCACCTTTAATAAAATTATCCAAAATATGTAATAATAAATACAGGTTTAATTTCGTGAACTAACACATGGATCTTGGTGTTCTTGAAAACTACAATAAGGTAAACTACAATTACTACAATAAACTATTTTTTTTTTCTTCTTTTTACTCTAAAATATTCTCCAACTCAGGAGCTTTAAATTGAAACTATATTCTTTATTCCAAACACCTTTTAAAATATGTTACCTTTTTAAGGTATACAGTGATAAAAGCTTGTTACAGCAAATTTTGCATTAATCTGTGAGGAACTAACTTTTGCAAGTGTAAATAACTTAAGTTTGAATTAGAATCAACCAATTAAAGTTATTTTAATGCAATTCAAACTGTACAAAATGCAGAAAAAGGAACTTACTAGGATCAAAATTATTTGTGAAATAATTTTTAATTCATAATTGTGGTTCCTGATGTTTTTATCAAAAATGTGCCTTTTTAAATATTTATATAACCAAATTTAATGGGGAAAAACTATTTAAAAAAAAAGGTAAAGTTTTATTTACTATTCTACTAGGTGCCCTGTAGCAAATCATTAGGTATCATTGCAATTAAAATTACTGTTCTTAATAAATTACAAATTAAGTTACGACTGGTGTCATTAGATCTTAATTAGATTTTTAAACTTTAATTAAATGCCATCAAATGAAGAATTTTGTATGCTGAAAAGTTAGTTTTCTCAACTAACACTAACAAGGTTTAGAAAAGAATTCTGGGTATAATTAAAAAAAACATATGTATATATTCCAATGTATGCTGGTACCTTAAATGAATAACAATCTACACACAAAAAAGCTAAACACTAGAAGTTTTAATGAAGCATATCAATAAAGGAAAAATGGTTGTGTATAGACTATTTCATAGATTGCACCATTTAGATCAGCGTCAGCCACTAGGCGGACCGCGTGCCGGATCCGGCCCGCGACAGCTTTTTCTCCGGCCCGCCGGCAGTACAGAAGAGCAAAAATAAAAAATTTCGGAAATAATTTTAATTTGTCTACATCAGTATGTGTTTACTACCAAAAACCATGTTTTCCATTAAGTGGCCCGCTTCAGTAAGTCTGAAAAATCCTTTTTTTTTTCTGAGACTGCCAGAAAAAATAAAAAAGCAATAGTTTGAATTATTACCAATGACGCATTCCTTCGCATTGCTTAGTTTTGTACTTATAATATCCCACTCCCTCGATTCGTGAATGGCACATTTCGATTTATTCTTTTCTGAATGTAATGGGCAGGAGTTGTGTGTTTTAATGCATACCTCTTTTGTTTTGACATGAAAAGAAGTATCGCGATCTCTATGACTCCAGGGCCAAAAATGGCGTCGAAGACTAGTTTTAAACGCAAAGTAGATAGTGAAAAGCCGACCAGCCATAATCGTCTCCCAATTAACATTGACTAAAATGGAAGATTTAGGAGTAATGGTTTAAATATCTTTATAGGACTATGAGTTTATGTAGTCACATTGTAATATTGTTACTAAAGATAAACTTCTTTTATGACTATGATTTACGATGTAAAGAAAATTATTTTTTTAATTACTTGAAACAAGAATCAAATGTTATTTTATTAATATAAAAAAGTTAAATTATTGTTTCAGTTTTCATAATTGTTTTATATTGTTGAATCTTTAGTAATTATCACATTTCTAAAATTGAACATATGTAGTAAAGCAATATATTTATTGGCGTATTCGGTATAAATCTGCGGCCCTCAGAAAGTTCCAACATAAGTCATGCGGCCTGTCTCTAATAGTTAGTGGCGAACGCTGATTTAGATGGTAAAATTTTGTTTTATTGATTTACTTGATACATTTCACAATCTTCAAAAACCCAAAATAAGTTTCTTTATGTGCATGCATGTGTATTTTATAGGAAGCTACAGCTTCATGCCGATCTTGATGACTGTTGGACACTTGATCTTTGAAGCAAGAGGAAGATTCCTGGTCCCTTGAAATTTGGAAAAAAAAAACCTCTTCTCCTACCCCTATTTCATCTCAAAAAAGGTATGATTATAACTGGAAATGTACAGTTTTACTCTGATTTTGATGAAATCTAATTCAAATTCTATTCTATTTGAAATTCTATTCGATTCTATTCGAAATGAAATTTAAAGCACTTGATCTTCAAAACAAGAGAAAGATTCCTGTTTGCTTGAAATTTTGAAAAAAAAAAATTCCCCATCATCCTTTAGGATTTTCCCACCAAAAAGGTAAAAACGGACTCAACATTTTAAAAATTCTTAATTTTTTTTATTATTGTAAAAAATAATAAAACTATTTCTGAAAAAAATGGCATAAAATTTTTGTCTCTAGCATTAGTAGAATTTGAAGTATTCAAGTTTTTATTGCATGACAACTGAATCTTAGACATGCTATCTTGAAACTTTGAATCTGTTTTCCTCGGTGATGGCTTTTTGTCCCTTTTTTGAGTTTAAACTGATATAACTTAAAAACTATTTGTCAAATTCTATTCTACATGAAACTTTCCAGTTTTTTTTTTTTTTTTTTTTAATTATTGGATTGTGTTTTGATGAAAAGGAGGCAATGACAAAGTTTCTAATTCAATATGAGAGGATAAAGTTAGCATGTGGTTATCCATTTTGTGCCATTACTGATATGATGAAGGTGGATCTGTTTATTTTTACATGAACAAAATAAAATACAATTCTTGTTTTCAGATTTTCTACATTATGAATAAGTAAATGAATCAAAAATTGAAATTACATACCATATTAGCATGTGTTTGCCGAGGAAGCTTTTGACTTGAATACTGATATAAGAATTTATTTATGGCAGAAGATTTCAGTCGGTCAATTATCTCTATGTCATTGATTAATAAGACATATCTTGAAGCATATTCATTATTCAAGGGATATATTTCTCGCTGGAACTTAATCTGAAAATCACAATGTTTTTAAAAAAATTCACTAAAATACTTACAATAAAGTGCATCAAAATTATAAGTTATATTTTTTTGATTGTTTATAAATTATTACAGAATGATTTAACTTATATCCAACCTTATTCATTTGTAGTTCCATAAGAATATCATGATTACGATGGGGTCCTCCCTTGCTAAGCCAAGAGTCAGACCGAGATTTTTCCCCTTGATCCAAAATCACATTTTCCATGGTAAATTTGACACCTTTGTCATTAATATTTTTGGGAGCAGGTGTAACTTTGCAGAAAGATATCACAGAATTATTAGCACTAATATCCACATTTTTCTCGTCAGAAAATGTAACTCCGACATTATTTCTGTAATGCAAGAAAATACAATTATAAAAATTCAGAAAAATCAAGAAAATACAGTAAATATTTAAAATTTTCTTTTATTTTCCAACAGAATGTAAAATGAGGATCAAACCCTCCAAAACCACCTATCATGCTTGCGCATTCATGTTCAAATGTGCCTTGCACAGACCAGCAACTGTGACTGAAGTCATTGAATGGCTGCTGATACCACATCTCCCTAGTCAGTGGATTTGTGCCCAGGCCGTCCCTCAATTTCCATGAGCCATTTTGTACGTTCCTTGATTAAGTGTATTTCGCCAGCATTTTATCATGACTTCTTGGACAAAAAAAAAAAAAAAAAAGGTAACCTCATGCATGAATTCAATAAAACATAGGTTAAGACTATGTCGTTCACACGTCTAATTAAGATTCCTTTTTTTCCCTTTTTTGGCGCCAGTAGGACTGGTTCAAAAGTTCAGATCATTTCACCTGCACCTATCGTTGGCATTTTTTCAAGGTTTTCAGGATATCGTAAATCGTCAAGTTTTACTTCTCTTTCATTTGCACGATAGTTTTTGCAGCGTTGCCGGCATTTTTCCGATTGTTTTTAAGGTGTCGCCTGCATTTGCTCGATAGTTTGGCGGGACACCAACGTGGTGGCACTGAACGGCATAGTGTTAATAGTTAGTTTAAGGTTTATAACCATAAAGTATTTTTAGAAAGCATTTAAAAAGCATATTTCCGTTCTGATATGCGAAATCTCGACTGTGCATCACTGTTATTGTTGTAATTATTAATTTTGTTAAAAACATATTTTGCTTAGTTTAAAAAAAAATTTAGTTTAAAAAAAAAATCTTTGTTTTTAAAAATACCCTTTAAAATTTAGAGAGGGGGTGAAAATATCCTATGGAAATATTTAACTGGCAAACACTAGGCTTATCTGAGCATCCCATATAGCTTTTTCAAGGCTAACTATCAAAATCCATCACCCAACAATACCATACATGGTAGTCATATGTGTCATGGAGGGAGCATCTGCCCATAATCAAACCATGTGAAAGCCATGCCAGATTGAGGAACTTAAATATACATACGAAGGCCTAGAGGGGGTTAAATTAACTAGTTCGAATTTATTGAACTGGGTGATTTCAAGTGTTTAGAATACAATAAAGGTGCAATAATGTAAAGAACAAAAAAAAATTCTTATACAATAATGGATGTTAAATAGAACAATCTGACAGCAGGTTTTTAAGACAGATATTTTGCAGTTAAAACATAAAAAAACTGCATTTACTATCACCTTAATATTAACTATATTATTTGTTTCCCTATAATTCAAGAGCAATTGTATAAGACATTATTCATGTCAGAATAGAAAGTTATCATAAGTACATTAGTAAACAATAACATATTTTCAGTTGAGATTAAAACATACAACTTACTCTTTATTTCGAGAACTTTTTTTCTTGCCTGCTGAAAAAGAAAAGGGGAAATATTTTTAAAAATATGAAAGCTAGTTGTATAAAGATATTGAATGAAGATGGTCAAATTGAAGTGCAATACAAAATTTTAACAAGCATAAGAAAAAATAATTGTATATTCAAATAAAAAATATAAGAAATAATAATAATTAGATTTAAAATATATCATCAACATATCACAAATAGCCATTTTTCTGTAATTGCTAAAAATTTTAAACAAATTTTATCGATTGATTAGTACATTACATTAACCTTTTTGATTTAATAAAAACATGGATTATAACATAATAATTGAAAAAGGGTTTTTTCTTTTTTTGTAAAACATAAACTGGCATTTAAAAAAAAAAAAAAAAAATTATGTATTTAAGCATTCAAGTGGCTAATTTGTTTTAACAATTTAAATATTTTTAAAAGTTTACCTTTAAAACAATGTACAGCAGCAAACAATAAAGAATGATGGCTATGTTTTCAGTTCTAAAAGTTTTAGGACAATGCAATTTGCAACATGCGTTTCATTTATTATTTTTTGAAGTTTTATACAAAAATTTATTTCTTAAGAAAAAATTTATTTATTAAGAATTTATTATTAAGCTGTCAACTAGTCTACAGAATTTCGTGTAAACCGTACAATTTTTTTCCATATAATTAATGAAAATATAATATCTGCATTGATACTGTTATATGTAAAGCATAAGCTGCTTCAATCTTTGCCCGATTCTTCAAAATCATTGATAGAGTGCTGTTGACAATTTCATTCTTGGCTGCAATTTCTGTTTTAAGAATTTAATTTCAATTTCATTCCAAAATTTTTGCTTTGTTTCCAACGATAATGATTGCTGCTTCCGACTCATATTGACAAAATTCAAAACGCAAATGCGACTGCATTTAGACTTTTTAAACTTACTGTTGAACACAGGAGGGACAAGAGACGTTCAAATTCAGTTTAAGAAAGGAGGCCATCCAAAGTTCTGATAAAAATCAGTTAACTTCACAAGGATTTTCTTGAAATCTGATCATTCAAACATTTTCCCTGCTTTATAGAGTTTAAATTTGAGAAACGTTTACGGAACATTTTTAAATTTCATCTTAAATAATGAAAAAGACTTCATCTAAAAAAAAGAGGTTTAAAGAACACATTTTTTTTCGTCTTATGCGAGACTTTATGCTATGCGATTTCATGTTAAACTAATTCATTAAAATTAAGTTTAAATTTCATTGTACGGAAAATTGCTTTTATTTTTTGTTAAACGGGATTTCGTGTTAAGCGATTTCAAGATAGACAAGTTTTCAATTATTAACTAACAGATTTAACATAACTGTGCATACATGGCATAATCTTCTGTTTTTGGTAAATCCTACAATTTCATTCTTATCAGATTAAGACTTATACAACAGAAAAAAAATTATACTTGAGAAGATAATAATGTATAGTGTTAAGTTGTAATAGATAGCATAGAAGCAAAACAAGTAAATAAAAATAGCCATATTTGCCAAAAATCCTTGAGAATACTAGCATCAGCGTAAATAAGCAGGTGGGTCATTCCATGTGAAGTGACCTAAGGTCCTAAGTCCTAAGGTCCTAAGTGACCTAAGGTCCTGCTCGACCCTCTTTGATTTTAATGAAACTTTCCTACAATGTTCAAACAACTCCTAGAGGAAGGTTTCGAAAGTGTCAGCTTAATATATAGCCATTCTTTTAGAGGTGATCCAGTTTGAGATAAATGGTTGTGAAAAAGGCTTAAATTAAACGTTTTTCTCATTTTGCGTAAATTTAAAGCCTTGTATTGTAAAAAATATTAATAAAAATGGAAGGATACTACTTGCACTGTTCAGACAGAGGTCCATAGTTAACCAGCTACCCATTTATTGGTATCTCATTTGGGTTTAACTAAAATTTAGAGTTCTTGAAAGTTTGGGGGAAATTCGTAGGTGCTCGTTTTTTTGTCTATTTTGATGGCTATTTTGGAAATATTTATTGAGAATTGAATACTGTATGCAATATTTCCTTAAATAATAGCAAAATTTAAACATTGATACCAAATTTCAGCTTATTATTTTTCTTAATTCAAAAGTTATAGGCCAAAGTAGACAATTTTTTTGCAATTTGTTTGGATTTTGTGAAGTGACCTTCACTAAAACGGCTGTGGATCCTCAGCCTCGCTATATATTAAGTTGATACTTTTCAAACCTTCCTCTAGGAGTTGTTTGAACAATGTGTGAAAGTTTCATAAAAATCAAAGAGGGTCAGCAGGAACTCTGAGTCACTTCACACGGAATGACCCATGCATGAGCTAAAACAAACAATTCCTACTTCTGCAACTTTCAACCTCTTAACAAAAGCAAAAGAAGCTAGTGCCCTTTATGAGCTTGTTATTTTATGTATTGTTATATTATTGTTGTATTATGTTACTTGTTATTTTACCAAATCAAATTTAAAGTTGTACAATACTGGTATTGGGCTAACAGAATTTAACACACTCTCTAACTTTTGGAAACTTTCAACTAAGTGTATTAGTATACAAGTAGTAAAAAAAGAAACTCTGTTATGAAATTTTAAAACTTTTATTTTATTTCTTCTTAATAATGAAAAGCAACTAAATTCAAAAGCATCCACTTAATCAAAAATCCATGTTATTTCTGATTAACCGTTAACAAACTTTTGTTTAAGTTAAAAAAAAATTTTAAAAACTAACTTTGTGGGAAAATGTAATTTAACTATTATAAAATACATTTTCCACAAAAAATTAAAAATAAAAATAGCCAACTTTTACCTGGCTTGAAATCATTTCCCCCATATAAATGCCAAACTAATGACACCTCACGGACTTGCAACAAGTAAATAGGTTTGGGAAAGTTCTTTGGCGCTTTAAAAACATCCGATTTGCAGGAAGACACATTAAAATGATTTTCAACTATTACTATAGGAGAATCTGTTAACATTCGAATCTCTGGCTCACCATTTCTTGGCTATAAAAAGAAATAGCATCACAAATCAGGTTAGCATTAAACAACATTTAAAAATAACCAACTTTTATATAGCTATACTACATTTTATCAACACAGATTTAATATCATTTGTGAGAGACAGATTATAACACATTTTTAATGATTTGTAAATCAATTAAAATTTTGAAAATTTGCAAAATGTCAAATTAAAAATGAAGGTAAAAATAGTTGCATATATGCAAATCAGTAAAACAGGTGCAGGATATTATTTCTTAACTCCATATAGTGTATTTAGTGGACAAATCCTCAAATGAATTCTATAATTGAACTTTCTTCTAAAATTCTCTAGAATTCTTTAAAAAAAAAAGAATTTAAGAAAATGGCTCTCATTAAAGTAAATATACATTACGTAAAGTGAAAATGAAAATACAGTAGTAATTAACTTTTTAGTTAAAGCTTTACATGCTTAAGTACAGCATACCAAAGTATTTTGACAAGAAAAACTTGAAATAGAAAATTACGTAAGATAATTAAATTAGTACAATACAATTAATAGTTTAAGCTAAACTAGTTTTATAATTTATGACTGCTACTAACCGTGAGCCCAATACCAGGATGATCTTCAAGAATGCAAAACTCATCATCAATGTTAATAGCTGTGTCATTATCAGTCAAAGATTCAGCTTGCACACCATTTTCATCTGGAAGTCAAAATGGAAATAAAGAAAACGACACAATTGAAAAAAACATTTGTTTTAAATATTGTTTAAACACTTTCTACTTTCTACTTGATACTTAATATATAGGGAGCAATATTCCGAGTTCTATTAGTTTTGATAAAATAAATTTATTATATTTTCAGGATTGAAGTTTAAATATTATTCTTTATTAATGTTTGAAAATGGATTGATGCATTGCTTTAGATTTTAATCCTCTTTTTGCTGGTGCTCAGGTAAACTAAAAATGTGATCTTGTTTCGAATCTCTACAATTAAGCTCTCCAATTGTCATGGGTTTAATTCTAATCTAAAACACCATGACTTGACATTCAGACATGTACAATTAAAAAAAATTAACACAATCTCTATTTCTTTAAAAATGTAATTAGCATTGAGTTTGAAAGCACATAAAACCCATCTTAATCTGATAAAGTAATACAATTTAAATTAATAATAGAAGGCAACATTTTAATCCCTGAAGCAATGTTCTGGGGAAATGTCTACTTTTAAAGCTTTCAAAATTGTTACAAAAGGGTTTTAGAAATTATTAAGGTATCAGTATATGTTGGTTTTTAACTAGATTCACAACTTTTTTTTCACACTAAACAAGTGTTAAAATACTAACAAATCTGAACAAAAAATGTCTTTCAATTGATGATAAGTAATCATTTAATTATCTTATTAGGGTCTAATTGCAAGAGTCATAATTCAATTTGCAACTTATTTAGAATTTTGATTGTAAATGAAACACAATGATCCGCTACAGAGAACCCACTAGTATTGTATAATAGGGCGTATCGAAAAAATCGAAGTTTATCAAATCTCTTAGCGGTAGTGCGGAAAATTTGTGGACACTCATCAGTAATAAGTGTGTGAAATTTTAAAACTATGGGTTAATATCTTCTGTCGCCTCAATGGCCCCAAAGTTCCGAAAATTGGGCTAAAAGTGTTTAAAATTTAAAAATTCCTAAAAGTTCCCATATTTCATTTAACGATTGGGGTAGTGGTTAAATGTTAGTATTGTTTAACAACAACAACTATAATTTTATTTAAAAATTATAGGTTAATATCTTCTGTCTCCTCAGTGAACCGGAAATACCGAAGATTTGAATAAAAGGAATACAATTCAATATTTAATCAGCAGTCGCAGATTTCGTTGATCCTTTTGAGGTAGCGCGTAATAAAAATTACTTTTTTTAACAACAAAAAGTATGCAATAATTATTGGTTAATATCTTCTACCACACTGGGTTTAGCGTACTGCTAGAAAAGTAAAGTGGAACACCCCAATTTTCACCCCGAGAAACAAATCGGAGTGACCAATAAATCACGTGATCATTTTCATTTGTTTAGTATTTAGTCTAACTCTGGAATATTTTCTTTCAATTAGTTTTGATCTTCATATCAAACATATTGGCAGCAATGTAGTCGTTTCTTTTTAAGGAATTTTTTTTACTCGTAGCTTAGTGTCGTAGTCATTTGTTAGTAAAATATATTGGTAAATATTAGAAATGCAAGAATCATCGCATTCAAAGTTTTCAAGTCGACAAATGCTGCAATGCCCTATTTTTGGAACACCGAAGGATTTTTCACGCATTCTGCCAACACATGAAGACGTCATAAGATGTTGCGCTCATGAGAGATGGCGTATTGGTAGTGAAACTGATGGAAATAAAGACAAAATGCTGTGCAAAGTTAAAAAAAAGGCATCTCCTGCTTCTGTTTCAAGCTTTACTCTGGAAAATGAAGATATGATGGAGGTGGAGGTGGATACCGAAGACGCGCCCTACACACCGTTTCTTCAGCAGTATCCAAGGAGTCTTCAGATGCATGTAAATTTGGACACAATTATTATCAGTCAAAGATATGGTGTTTCTAACAGAGCCACGGCTGCTATTGCATCGAGTGTTATGAAAGATTTGGGCTTAACATCGGAATCGAATTCCAGTCTAGTCACAGACAAAAACAAAGTATGGAGGGAAAAATCAAGAGTTTACAAGCAAATGGTATCAAAATTAAATGAAAATCGTTCCTTTATTTTTTGGCCGGCATGACAAAACTTTAACATCAGAAACACTCGAGGGAAAGCAGCTCCAAAGAACAATTGTAGAAGCGCATTACTGTACTGTATCGGAGCCTGGTTCTTCGTACGTGGGGCATGTACACCTGAAAGTGGATGTAGTCTTCATGTATCGAACAGCATTTACGAATACGTAACAAGTACTTTTTTAGATGATTTTAGCAAGCTCACAGTTGTCGGGTGTGAAGGCATTGTGGTGAACATAGGAATGTTTACTGGTGTAATTCGCAGGCTTGAAATGAAACTTCAGAGACCACTCCAATGGATTGTATGCTTACTTCATTTTAATGAGTTGCCATTACGACACTTATTCCAGTCAATAGACGGCAAGTCTTCTGGCCCTTCATCTTACACTGGAGACATTGGACGAAAACTTAAAGGATGTGAAAAACTTTCAGTCATTGCTTTTAATAATATTAAATGTGAGTTGCGACACATTGATAGTAGATTACTCAGTTCAGATCAGAAATACTTATTCGACATTTGCACTGCCATTAGTTCTGACATTTGTAGTTTAGATCTAGCTAACCGAGAACCAGGAACGTTGAATTTGGCCCGCTGGCTAACAACTGGAAATCGAATACTGAGGTTATATATATTTACATCAGACCCATAAAATGAGCTACTAACTTTAGTTGAATTCATTCTAAGAGTCTACGCACCCTCATGGTTCCGAATTAAGATTAATCACTACATAAAAGACGGTCCTAGACATCTGTGGCATTTCATAAGCTCATCTCGGTACTCGGTAAGTATTGTGACGTAATCGATCCAGTTATTTCTCGAAACGCTTATTTTGCTGCTCCAGAAAACATGCTTTTGGCCATGTTAACTGATGAAAGATGTCATTTCAGAATCATTGCAGATCGAAGAATAATAAAGGCAAGAGAAATTAGCATACCTGCCAACATTGGCATTTTCAAATTAGTACAATTTTTACGGAACAAATATTTGCATTCCTATGACTCATGGAAAGTCAAATAGCGACAATATTTATGAATGTAATATAGAAATAATAGAAATTCTATTACAAATGCAAAAAAAAAATAAAAAAAAAAATTGCATAGTATTAAATTGCTCTCAAATATAACAAATTGTTACATTTTAGCACAAAATGGAAATTATAAAATAAAAAAACTAACTTGGATTTAAAAATAAATCAAATTTAAACTTTACGATGAAATCTCTGATGAGGTTTAAGATTTAGTCTACATTACACCTAAATAAAACATGCTTTATGACACAAAAACTCTAGTGAAACATACAATGAGTTGGTGGTATTCAAAGTGTTTAATCACACGCACAAATATCAATTATGCAGGCTTTCGAATTCGTATTATTACATTTGATGTTGTCACTGTGCTTTTTAGAATTGATATGAACTTCGACATCAGTAAATCCTCCATGAGAAATCTTAATATCAGATGCATAGATAGAGCAGAATGCAAAATTTGTTTCTTTGTTTGAATTTCTGATGATTAGAAGTAAACTGCTTGGTTTGAAGTAAACTCCAAAAAAACTTGATATTTTCTGGAATTTTACACCAGGATTGTTTAACTTGGATATTTTAAAATAAATAATTAAGACTAACAAAGAAGCTGAAAACCGAAAGTGCTTTAATCTCTAAAGTCCGAGAAAACAAAACAGTCGTTCGGTGAGTGCCGCCAAAACAATTGAAAACGGCGGCATCGCGATTTAGTGCGCAGCGTTGGAGTACGGTCCAAAAGAAGAAAGAATAAAAAAATAAACTAAAGCACTTTCAGTTTTCTACTTTATTATCTCTAAAGTTCGAGACAACGAAACAGTTGCTTGGTTCGCCAAATCCCGTCGGCAACACAGATGAAAACAATGAATTTCCGGCGCCGCGCTTAAGTACTTTTATTATATACGCGCAACATTATTGTACAGTCCAAACAGAAGGAAGAACCAAAATCTAAAGCATTTTTGGTTTTCAGATTCTTTGTTAATCCCTTAAGTCTGAGGCAAAGCAATAGTTGTTTGGTTCGCCAGGTCCCGTTGGCAACACAAATGAAAACAGTGCATCCCCGGCGCCGTGTTTAGTGCTATTATTTACGCGCAAGTCCAGTACTATTATTTACGTTTTGGAGTCCAGTCCAAAAGAAGGTAGAATTAAAAAACTAAAGCACTATCGGTTTTCTGCTTCTTTATTAATCTGTAAAGCCCGAAAAATCGAAGCAGTGGTTTGGTTTGCCAAATCTAGTCGGCAACAGAAAAGAAAACAATGCATCCTCGCCAACGCGCTTTAGTGCTGAACATATGAAAAATCTTGGAGTGTGAATAAATATTTTGACGGACGCGGCAGCTTTGGAAAATCGTTTCGGTTTCGTTGGTGACTTAAAAAAAATTTTTATAAAAAAAAAAAAAAAAAAAAAAAAAAAAAAAAAAAAAAAACGGTTTTAGGGAAAAAACGAAAAGTACCGTGAAATCCGTACGATTATTTTAGCTGTTCGTACACCCGTACAAAATAGTAAAGATCCGTACATTGTACGGATGATTCGTACAAGTTGGCAGGTATGAATTAGACGAGGTGTGCGCAGATTTGTTAGTCCTGATATCAATTTTGAAACTGAAGACTACATTGACTGGAAAAATTGTTTTGTGACATCGCCGCCAGTTCTCCGAGAGATAAGTTCTCAAGATCTTTTGAAAATGACAGAGGACGGTATGCCGAAGGCCTGCTGGCACTTCATACAATTTCCTTCTCATACACAAGCAGTCGAGCGAATTGTGAAACTTGTCACGGCAGCCTCCGAGAAAATAGTTGGGCCTGAAAACAGTGATATATTCATAAGAGCAACTCTAAAATCCAGAAAACACATGTCGAAATTCGAGACAAAAAAGGATTACAAGTAGTAATGCTATCGTCAAATGTATATTTGAAAGGCAATAAAATTTCTGATCCCTTTAAAATGAGGTAAGTGTGACGTGTAATTTTTATTTATTTTTTTGAAATTTAGCCTTTTTTTCCAAAATTTGGTGATGCTGAGGTAGCAGAAGATATTAACCTATAGTTATAAAAAAAATTACAGTTGTTGTTGTTAAAAATAGTAACTAGTAAGCACCATCCTTAAACTTACAGCAAAATCTGGAATTTTTTATGAATTTTTGAATTTTAATCACTTTTAGCCCAAATTTCGGAACTTTCGAGCTAGTGAGGCGACAGAAGATATTAACCCAGAGTTTTAAAATTTCACACACGTATTAGTGATGGGTGTCCACAAATTTTCCGCACTACCGCTAAAAGATTTGAAAAATTTCGATTTTTTCGATACGCCCTATTGTATAACTATAACTTAAATAGCTTTTTTTCATAGGAGTTTGTTGAGGAAGTATTTAAAATTATTCATTTTTTTTTAACTATATTAAAAATTCATTATTACATGGATATATTACATCCTAGCACATTCCCTGCACTGTATTATTCACTTTAAATTCTATTAAAAAATGTTTAATTACTTCATTCAAACTGAGGTTATCTGCATTGAAAAAAAAAATCTTAATTACACTGATAAAAAATAGTTCTTCACAAATCGAGGTTAAAGTTTATGGTAGTGATCTTTTAACAATGCATCTTCATAAAAATGTGCACAGCTTAAAAAGTATTTTGAATATCATAAAGAACATAGTACTATTTAAAAGCTATTAAGCATAAGAGCATTTTTTTTTTTTTTAAAGAACAAGAATGTAAAAAAATGTAATCAAAAACCTTAATCAAAATATAAGTTAAAGTTATAAAATAATAAATTAATTAATCACATTTTTCAAGTTTAAAGAGAGCAGTGCAAACCAGGTGAATCAATTGAATATGTTTCTGAACCATTTAGAAAGCTTCATAATGAGATACCTTTATCAAATCCTCATAAATCTCATAATTGATTAGTAAACTGACCTGAAGTTGAAATCTTTGAAAAATCTCTCATTGCTTCAGCCATCATACGATGGACATTTTCCGAATCTGAATTCTTAGGAGGAGCTTTTTCATCTTCTTTTATATCCTGTTAGATTAAGAAAAAAAGTAAATCATTAAAAGAAAAGTTGAGATTTATTATGTTATTATAAATGTATAATTTTTAATTAAACTTCTGGTATTACTGCCAAAATTAATGTTAGCAAAGAGGATTTCAAGAGTTATTTTATGTTTAAAATCCTATTCATTACAAAACATCTAATTTTACACTACTTATTATAGTAGTAATTAAAAAATGACAAAGAAACAATCACAAATTTAGAGCATTAGATACAACTTTCTTTTATCTGAAAAATTCTACTCACACTGAGGTTTGTGATGTGATTCCAAAAACATGCTGCTCATTAGTTGAAACAAAATAATCTATTCATGCAACGACTTAGAATGACAGTTTGTGAAATTAAACAAGAGCTTTGGTGCCAAAATTAAAAACTTGTGCTTTGTAAGAGTGTATTGAACTTAAAGGGGAGAAGTGTATTACACATAAGAACTACTGCAATTATAATATTTTATACATACATGTGTGTGTTGTGTGTGTATGTTTGCTTGTAATGTTTACATATTGGCATAAATTAATGCAGTGTGGAGATTCAGGAAATAGTCATTTTTGAGGCAGTTGTTATGGTGTTATTTCACAACATGTGCCATCGGTTCTTAACTTTAGCTATAGGTGGTTGGGAATGAAAGTTGCTATGATTGAAAAAAATGCTAAGCTTCCCCAACGGTTTTTGTTATTGTATAATGTAAACAATTCTCCCTTTCATGTTCTTCTGTAATTATCAGTGTAAAATTGGTCAATCATTTTTGGTAATTAATGCCCTATTAAACAAGGGTGATATTTCATTCACCTTTTTATTTTATAAATCCTTTTTATCAAGAAAACTGGAAATCAGGACGCGGAATGGCATGAGGGTTTCGTACATGGACCCTGTTTTCGGATGCGAGATTAGGAATTTCTCCCCGGCGTCCGTTCGGATTTCGAAAAGGGACGCTTAACTTTTGTCCAACAGGATCCCTCCTATCAATTCGCCGGAGAAACGCGCCATAGTAGAGAGTTTGTGATTGGTGGAGGCAAGTTCAGGACAGGAGTCCGGGGCTGCTTTTCGACATTCTTTTGGTGGTAGACGAACAGCAGTGAGGTTGTGCTAACCGAGTGCTCTTTGGTAGCTTCCTTTTTGAAAAATGGCGCAGATAAAGCCATGGCGTGATGTAGGTTCGGTGAGTTCTTTTCGGAGACATTGGAAACTGAATTTCCCTTCTTCTTCAAGGTAATTATTTCTTCTTTGTCGCCGCTAATTCCTGGATGTGGGTGTCAGCCATGACAACATATAATATCTCATCATCTCCAATATAATAATTCTTCTCCGTCGTCGCCAGATCCGAGATGGCACTTCTACAATATATTCTGCAATTCGATGCCCGGGCAACAGTTCAACTATGTGTGCGGATCCTGGATGATTTGGAGCAAGCTCCCCTACACATTTTAAGTAGACCCTGTTCCCGATTCGTCTTCCTTCCGGTTCCAGAATTTTATTCTGCTCTCTCCGTGTGCAGGACCTGGATGATTTGGAGCCAGTTTCACAACACATTTTAAGAGGACCCTGTTCCCGAATTTGTCTTCACTCCTTGTCCAGACTTCCTTCCTGCAACAAGGTGAAAATCCGGCCATGTCCAGACGTCTCCTCTTCTGCTCGTGGAGCCTTACCTTCACCATCCACCATTCCAGTGGGAACTTAATCCCTAAAGAAAAGAACCAAGTTTGGCCCTTCCCCTTCACAAGGACTTGATTATTCTTTTTCGTAAGAGACTTAGTGTCCTCAACTTAATTCATCTACTCTCCTCATCAGCCAGATACACCCGGACTTCAATTGTGCCTCCAGCTGTCATCTAGCCTACCTTAATAAAAATAAATCTCAGGTATTTTAGGAATAGTAATCGTTTCTAACAAGTTCTCCCCCCCCCCCTTTTTTTTTGTTTAAAATCAGTTGAGTGTTAATATCTCATTCCCTTATTATTCGTCATGCTATTCTATGTCCTGGTGTTCAGTTTTTGGTTAATTTAAAATCCTATAGGGTAGTTGAGTTTCTTTTATTTATATATTGTCTTTTATTGAGTTTGTCAGAAGTTTTTTTTTTTTTTTTTTATATCTCAGTTCATGTCATTGCATACTGCCAGTAATTACCTATACAAGGGATTACACGATAGTTCATAATTTTTATCTGTAAGTTTTATGCTTAATGGAATACCCTTCAAATAAATGGTTTTCTCAGGTCACTAGTTGGTCATAATTCTCTATTATTTCTATGATCTGTACCATGCTGTGTTTTCAGGAAAACTTATATTTTTAAGTACCACTATACAACAGGCTGTTTATCTCTTCACCAGCAGGTAAACTTGTATGAGTTCTAGAATTTTTATTTAATATCCCTTTAGAAAGCTCATAACACAGTCAAACACATTTAGATAGGTACTAATTTGGAAACAGCTGGAGAGAGAGGGATTCAAAGTTACATCCAATCAAAGCGAGATATATCAAAAGATTGAATACTTTGCTTCGCGAGACACAGTGGAAGAAACTATCATTGTATTAAATAGTGGAAATCCTACTGAGCTTAGCAGAAATTAAAATACTATGGGTGTGTGAAGTTATAAAACTTTGATGCAAGAACGAACAAAATGAATTCTAATTATGAGACAACAAATATCAAAAACGCTGACACGACAAATCTCATATAATTAGCTGTGCATTGGCAATTATTGAATGAGTTTGTGTGAGAATTAAAAATAATATTAAACACTTTGAAAAGATTAGATTAATGTTGATTCTCAAAAGAGATTATTATTAATTATATATATATATATATATATATATATATATATATATGGGCAATTCTTTGGCTGACGCACAGGAAATTTTGGCTCTTTTTTCTACTCTTAAATAGATAAGAATTATAAGATTATGATGAATCTAGCATTTATGTTTTTATTTTATATATTACTTGGTAACTTAAGTTACATTGAAAAAATTATTACTTTAACTAGGTAAAATATGCATTTATATCCACCGACACACTGGACACAGACAGGCAATAAAATGGTGAAAGTGGAAACATTCAAAATTGAAATTATTCAAATACAAACATCAACAATTATTTTCTTTAAAAATTTAGAAGTGAACTAGTAATATAATATTGAAATATAATATCTCTTATTAATACAAGTACCTTAAACTTAATTACCTGGGGTTCTTTAAAATCGATTACTTCTATATCACCATTTGAACTGAAATAAATCAGTAGATCCAAAAATGCCTTGAAGGAATCGGCACAAGTTCTTATATGAATTATATTGTTTGTTATACAAAGTTCTTGTTTGGCTTCATTCTAAAAACATATTTTTTATATATCAGTTTATGTTAGGAGTTGAGAAATCTATAAAAAATAAATAATGCCAAGAAAAATGTTTTTATTCAGCACAAGAGCAACAACGCACATTTTTTGAGAAGCAAAATTGATTTTCTAGGGATATTGTTGTATTATAGATATTAATTTTTCAATATATTTCAACTTGAAAGAAACTTTTCAATAAAAACTTGCTATAAAGCAAAACTCCCAGAATTTATAACAAAATAATATAAACAATATTAGACCATTAAAATGAACATAATGTATATATTTTATAAATGTACAGTAATAGGGCAGAGGGCAAAAAAGAAAAAAATTGTCCTTTCAATAGATGTCAAAAGTAACCATTTAACAAGAGAAAAGAACTGGTACATATTTTTAGAATTTTAAAAATTTATCTTCATTTGCAGCAAAAGAACAGAAGCTTAGAACTTTTGGAATATTTTGAGGTTTTCCAAAGAAAAAATGATTATAGCTTTTTCTAATCAAATAGTAATAAAGATGAACAGTTGTAAATAAACAAAAATAAAACCAATTACTTTTTTTTCTTCAATTATACGTAAATTTAATTTTTTGCCTTAAAAATTAGTAAATTTTCTAAGTAAAACTAAAAATTTTCAGTTATAGAACTTATTCAAAATAATAATTATTCCCATCATTTGTTTATTCTTTTAAATGCACCTCTTTGCTGTTTCAGCCAGAACTCTCCACGAAAAGACCTTATCCATTACAAGGATATTTTCTGAGCTTCTCTAATAAACATATCACATTTCCAACAGCTCCTGTGTTAGCAACAGTTTGGAAGCATTCAACCGCTAAAAGTTTTGAATGGTCTATGTTTCTGATGACCAGAAAGTCTTAGATAGATTTCTTGATACTCTGCGCAGTACCAAGGGAGGGAGAAACATGAACAACATTACCAGGACCTTAAATTTTCATAATGCAATTAAAAAAAAATGTGATTTTCTGCTATAGACTTAAATGAATTCTGTTTTTACCCTTAAACTAACCCTTTGACATTGCAACTTCATTGAAGGGTATGAACCATTAAACAAACTATTAAATTTTTATTAAAAAACACAAAAAGTACAACTTTTTGTATTTGACGGTGATTTCAAGCAGATAAATAAGAAAAATACAAAAAAAAAAAAAAATCACCAAAAGTATAGCATTTATTAAATGGCTTTTAACACCAAGTGCTATTTAAGTACTTTATATTATTTTGAAATTTTTTAAAAATATCTCAAATTAAATTAAAAACTTAACATCTCCTTGCAGCTAAAATGAATACAATTTTAAAAGTTCTCTAAATATTATCCAGTGATATACTTTCTTATCAATTGCCAACTTTTCTCACCTAATTCCAATTGAACAAACAACTTTGATTTTTCTTTTGCTTAACTCTAACAAACACAGCCTTCAGTAGTAAAAGGGTTTAAATGGGATGGAAACAGTACACATACAAATTTCATTATAACTATGTCAAATATACGAAGTGTTAATCAAAATAATCACTTACATAATTATGAAATGATTGAAATGTACCTATATGCTCTTCAAAAATATTATTTATGCATTTTAAAAGAATCACTAGACTTTATTGAACTTTAAGTAGTTACCTTCTCATTATAACTGGTTCTGTGTGTAACATCAGTCAAGCCAGTATCGATCAGACAAGCATAATCTGGAATTCACCAATGCAATTTATTAACTTTCTACATTTCATAATACATCAATATAGATCTTTAAAAATGCTAAGTAAAGATGAGATACAAACAAATTCTTACCTTTCGTAAGATTTCCTTTCTTAACAGCAACATTTTTGGAAAGAAAAACCCTCAATTCTTCAAACATTAAACTGTAAAACAAAAACATAATAAGTAACAAATGAATGAATAAAAAAAAATAGATATTTAAATATAAAGGTAATTACCGGAATAAAAAAATAGGTGTTGTGGCTGCAATGTTACATGACATATTAAAGTTCTCTACAGTTATGACAACCAAACATGGGATCTTCAAAGGCCTAAAACGAAAAAATTGAAGTTATGGGTCATCATTTTACACATATATTACGAGTTAAATATTATGTAATACTTATAAAATTTAATAAACTTTTTCCGAAAACATATGTAAAAAAATAGTGTAGTTCACTATGATTTTTATACATAAAATGCACATATTTAAACTTTTACTATACAAACTTAAAAGTAAATTAATTAAAAAAAAAATTAATCAAAATTTAAGTTTTAAAACTTGGTGCAATGACTATTAGCATAATCTTTGACTCTAAAAAATATGGTAAAATCAGTATTTGACAACTTATATGTCAAGCAATTAAAAAAAAGTAAAAAAAAAAAAAAAAAATTGAGGCACATAAATGTGTGATCCTTACCTATAATCTATGGCACAGTTACTTAAATTCAAATGGAATTCTGTTACAACATCTGATGGAGTGTAACCATGTATTGGAAAATCTTGAAGTTTAAGAAAATCAATCATCTGATTGATCCACATTTGATTCGATATATGCATGTAGTATCGTAGAGTTGCATCAGTTATGTCAATTGCAACTTTGAAAGACTAATAAAAAGATACAAAATTAAACAATAGAGAAAAATACAAGTTTAAAAAAATTAACAAAGAAAAAATTTAAGGAATTAAAAACATCTAGAGTTTAACAGAATTAAATAGGAATTCAAATCATATAGTTTTTAAATTAGAGAAGCGAATAGGAAACTTTTTGGGTTTCAATGTTAAAAACAACATTTCATTAAAAAAAAATCCAAATTCTTATTAAATTCTTTTGGATAAGGCCTTTAAAAGAAGAAATTAAAATATTTTAAAATTTACTTTGTTTCTAACAGTAAGAGAGCATGTTATATGAAAAATGACAAAGAAACAATAATAACCAAAAAACTTGATAAACTTTAATAAAAGAATAAATTATGAAACAAGAAGAACAAAATATGAAAGCAGACAAAAAAGATGTCAAACAAGGAATAAATAATATTATATCAATAACAAAAGTTTTTAATATAAATCCTTTATATGCATTACCAATTTTTATATTCCTTAACACAGTGCCGATTCTGTAAACAATGTGTGCTTGCATCTAATTTTAAATATCAAAAACATATCTATCAGCAAAATGTGCAGCAAAATATGTTTCAAAATTTATTTATGAAAAATGAATGTGAATTTATGCACTCGGATCCAAATATAATTTATTTATTCCGATTAAAACAATTTTATCATTTATTTATTTAAAAAAATGGCAACAGGAAAGACTTTCTTCCATGATTGGTTGAATACTATTTTAGCACGATTGGATGACAGCAAGTTAGTTTATTAGTATTCCGTAAAAGCGACCTTTTAGTGACAGTTACAGCACCAAAATTTGATAGAATACATTTACATCGACATGAATCCATCTGCCAAGTTTCAGATGGATTGGATGACGACAAGGAGGTTAATTAGGCCTCTGAAGATTCAGACACTATCGACACACAAAATCAAACTTAATATAAAGGATTTAAAAATAGGACACCTCATTACAAGCAAATTATGTACACAAGGATAACAAAATAAAGGAGAAAAATTTATTCACAATCAATTTAACTACTTTATTCCTTGAAATCGTACATCCGATTACAAAACAAATACAGACTGAATATCTGCAGAAAGGGTTAAACCACGTAATAGATTTGATAAACGTTTAGTTACCTTTAATAACTGTTTTGGTTGTCGCACAATATGAACTGCAATCTTTAACATGTCTTTAATTTGGTAATTTTCACCTTTACAAGATTTCAGATTCAAGCCTTTTTCTGATTCATAGATTATGCAATTCAAACCTTGTGGTTTTCCTCCTCTGAATGTCTCAATGACTGGAAAGTGTTTTTGTTTTGCTGCTGTACCTGTTAATAAATATGTTATATAAGTCAACTGTGTGTGTGAAATTTAGCGGTCTACAATACTCTGTAAGACAACCTGCTTTGTAAAAAAATAACTTTCAGAGAATCAGCCCTAATTGGTGACAGCAATTTAATAAAAATCCTGCATTTTGTATTTTCTGGAGATATTCCTTATTTAGTTTCAGCTTTCTTTTCTTAAATGTAAATATAAAGATGACCCTAGTTTTACCACTTTTTCTTGCAAAAAAAAAAAAAAAATTGTTTTAAAGTGACTTTCTGTCACTTGGTCAGTTTAGTGGTAAAATACAATTAAAAAAACAATAATTTCTCCAATCACATATTGTGTTACTAATCAAAACAAATACAGAAATAATTTAGAGAAAGTTCTCACTTTATTTAATTTTGTAACCAGCCTTGTTAACTCAACAGTAGTAGGCATAGATACATTAGATAGAAAACATATTATTCTTAAAAATTTAAAACATTTATTAAAAATATTTCACTAATGGAATAAAGCAGTATTTATATATATATACTACCATTGTGATACAAAATACTCTTTTCTGCTAAAACACATAAGTATGACTCGTTCGGATCTCCTTTATAAGAAGAGGCTAGGAAAATTAAACCTTCTTCTACATCCAACTGTAGTTTTCCACACACTTCTGGAAGCACATTGTTAATGTTATCCTGAAATTTAATTTTTCATTTTAAGTATTGAAAGCTATGCATTATAAATGACTAAAACAAATACAATTTAGATCGGTTTATTAGGGTGTACGGGTGCAAGGGCAACGCGAGGGCCATGCTGCACCGTATACAATTAATAAGTAATGAATTTAGATTATATTTTATAAATATTTTTTAAATATATTATTAAAATATAAAAATAATTTATTTCATTTATATAAACAGGATACTTATTAAATGTAAAATGCAAGAGCCAAATATTTAAAAGGATTGATATTGATCTATTACTAATACATAAAATGCTCTATAAATAAGTTGATAGTAAACATTTGCAAAATATAATTCAAGAGCATTAGAAAAATAAAGAGTTTAGTTTTAAAATAGTGAAATTTGTATTAACAAACCAATGCAGGTGTGTGGAAGGTAAGACTGCCCTTTGTGATGGAAACTGTTATGGAAAGTTTAGTGAATAGGTTGTTGCTCTTGGCTTTTTTATGTCTTTGTCTATCTTTCTCACAGTGTTCAGATACTGAACGAAAGTTGGCTTCTTCTTCTTCAGAATCGGAGTTTGAATCTAAAATAGTATATATACCCATGATAAAAATTTTATTCACCAAAACATTTGATTTCTTATTTAAATTAAGTGAAATCAAAGATAGTAATTAAAAATGTACATCTAAATAAATATTGACACTTCTAGTGCTTTTATAAAAGTAAATAATTACCATTGCAAAATGGTCGAAATACTGGAAACTTGTCAAATCCTGAATTACTTGTAGGATGGAGATTGAAATCTAGGCCTGGAATATGAACTTTAAATCCGCTAGTATCATAAGAGGCCTTAGGTGCTAAAGTTGTGGGTTCCCACAGCAATAGATCACTACCTATCCTTTAAATTCAAAAAATTTCATAAACATAAATGATAACATCACCTAAGCAATGAGATCATGCAAAATTTTAATACACTGTATAAAATGTATTTCATTCTATATACAACTTTCAATGACACCATTTTATGATTGCAATATTTTACCTGTTATAAAATACTTCAAAAAATTCTTTGTTTGGAAGCACTACATTTGCAGTTGGTAGAAAAAGTTCTAGCAATACTTCACTTTTGCTAACTGTTTGTTCTATAAAATTTAGCATAGTCTCCTTATTAGCTGGCTTGATTACCTATAGGCAAAAACACATTATAATTAGTAACCCAAATGAATGACAAATAATTGTTTTATATATAAGTATTTATCTCATTTACCTATCACTGTATTAACACTGTTTACAAAGGCGTCAAAATTAAATACTCAATAGGACACTAATGGGTCATTCCATGGAAATAGGACATACTGTGTCCTGCACTTGACAGTTAGGTTTAATTAAAAAACTTGGGATTAAAAATGTTTATAAGAAAATTCTTGTGCTTATAAAATCACCCTACTCAAGTAATAAAATAAAAATAAATCAAGTAATAAAATAAAATCAAACCATAAAAAATTCTAAAACTTCATTCTTACGAAAAAAAATCTATAAGCAGATATAGTTTAAAACTAAGTTGGAAAAAAAAAAAAATTCTTTTGTAACCCCCCCCCCCCCCCCCCCAAAAAAAACCATGTGTTTTTTTGGTTTAAAACGTTTTTTTTTTTAAAAACCTTTTCTAATACATGTATACATATTTATAAATGAAATTTGACATTAACTAGAAGAATTAATGTTCAAATAACAAATAATATTCTTTCTGAAAATGATTCCAACTAATGAAATAAACCACTTATACTTATATGGAGAGTCAAATCATATTAAATTTTAGTATTATATTTAGAGATACATTTTTTTAAATTCAATGTATACAATATAATTCAATAGTAACTGTTTACTGCATAATACATGGAATATCGCTCATAGATTCCTCAGTAATGGTGATAAACTGTACAGAAGGATATTTTTAAGGTTTAGAAATAAGTTATTAAAGCACAAAACCTCTACTTCAGAAGCAAATTTAAAATGCAGCCTATATTTTTATTTTAATTAATAATTTTGAATAATTATAAAACATTAATAAATCCATTAGATTAATATAAAAAATTATTGTTGATACTTATAATGAAAGACTATTAAAGTTTTTATAAGATTTATTTTAAAAAAGTTATTTACAACAACAAATAATTTGAAACATCTAATTATAAATAAACAAATAAAAATACAATTTTAAATTAATCTTTAAATAAAAACCAATCATTTTTTTTTTTAGAAAAAAAAACACTTGGTTTAAACCATGCCAACCCTGGTTTAAAATAAAGTCTCATGTCCTGCATGTGACGGTGGAATGGCCCATATATGCTTTTTAGTTATTATAACATGGTTCGTACTCTTAAAGGAGAAAAAAATTCAAGGACTTTTTAAGCACTTTTCAAGGATGTGTTATCAACACAATTACATTAAAAAAATCCAATTTTTTTTATTGGCAAACGATGCATGTTCAAATCGAGTAAATACAAAAATATATGTTTTAGGTTTCAATGAAAGAAAATTCTAAAGTTAAAAAATAGGAAAAAAAAAAACTTCCACTATATCAGAAGCAGTACTATGTCCCATAAAAACCGAAGTAAAGTAGCTAGTACTCACTTGATAATCACGCCAGTATCGGATGAGGACATCCATTTGATTGTGTTGTTTCATCATATTGAGACTTTCGTCAAATAATAATACAAAAGTCTTATTCCTTAAACTGTCTTCTAATCTACTCTGAAGGCTTAATACTGTATAATATTAAGTTTTTTTTCTCCACATGAAAATTTAGAATTTAGATGCAATCTCACTATCCGCAAACATGCTATTACATAATTTATCAATGTTTTCATATAATTTATAAAAGCCATCGTTTTTTTTTATTTTTAATGTTCATAGTATTTCAGTGTCTGAAACTTCGTTTTCAATTACATGCGCCTCCATAGCACTGACGACGTTGATTGTTGTGAAATATATCTGCTTTTGGGGTATTTTTTATCATTAGAAATAGTTTGAACAATCCTCATTGAACTTCTTATAGAAACTAAATCCATGTGCTCATTTTATACTCTTCACATAGTTTTTTAAAGCACTTTCTCCCATCATGACATTTTTGACACACAAAGTACATCGTGAAAAGTACGAATCCAACACATAGGCTTCAATATTATATCCTTGCTTTTCTAATCAGATTGAATTGAAAATGAATTTCCCGCAATTTTAAACTGCGCAAACAATTAGCACATGCGATACAAAAACGAAACAAGAGATCACGTGACTTGATCGGATATTCCAGATATGTTGCGCATGTGCAGCGCTATACTCATCAAAAGAGGGGGGGGGGGATGACGAAATTTGTGTATATTCAACTGCGATGCTTTTCTGGTTGCTGATTGACTCAAATAAATTCAAAGATTTTGATTACTTTGTAGAGAAAAAAAACACCAAATTTTAAATGCTATATTTTTAGAAAATAAAATGAAATTCAAGCACTTTTAACATATTTTTACAGAATTCAAGGTTTTCAAGCACTTGAAAATGAAAGATTTTTTTTCAAGCACTTTTTAAGGTTTTTTAAAAACGTACGAACCATGTATAATACATGACAAAGTTTATAATATATATTTCAAAAAGAGCAGCATAATGAACTACAGCTAAAAAGAAAGTGCTAGTAAATTATAATCAGATAAAGGTTTGGTAATAACTTCTATTGACTATTGAAATTACAATGTACTCTTTCAACACCGTTTTGTACAATAAAGACATAACTGCAGAACATTCTGTATAAAGATTTCCAATAAAAGTTGAAGACTCATTATGTTTGCAAACTGTACTATAAAATATATCAAAATGGAAGTATCATACAAATAATAGAGGGTTAACATACATTTTAAAAACTGCAAAAAAGTCATTTATTTGTCTTAATTCAAATAAATGTTTGTTGTAGTTCATGTATAAGACTAACTGTGCAAAAAAACTTGCAAAAGTAGGTTTTAATGCACTTCCCTATGAAAAAGGTCATGAATTTATTAAAGGTTATTGATAATGAAATAATTTTTGTAATCTACAACATTAATATATTTTATTTAATTGAGTGATTAGTAGTAACATAAAAAAACATAACAAGAACACATTGACAATTTTTAAACATAATAAGATATTTTCAATTTATTAACATCGCTTAAAAATATTTCCATTGATGAAAAGGATCATGGAATCACTCAATTCAGTTTAGGCAAGTGTGCTTTGTGAATACTGGCGATTAGGTAATAAATGGTAGGCAAAAAAAATTTGGAGATATTTTTTTTTTTTTAAATTTATTATAAATATTTTATGCAATTCACCTTAGCTTGAAGTAGTTAGGACAATAAAGCATTTTAATTAACCTTTAAAAGTTTATTCATAATAGAATAGAAGCCATGCCAACTTAAGCATGTTAGATTAAGTAACATTCAACAACAAGAGGTAATACCTTGGGATTCAACTAATATAATGATGCAATATCAAGGTAAAAATATAATATAAAATAAAGCATACCTCATTTGGTTCCAGTTTGTTAGTTTTCTCTTTTTCAGCACTTTCACTTTGGCTAGACAACTTTGATCCATATGTAACCTTGGTGGATTGAAATGGACTAGGTTCTGCTTTAAAGTTAGGAATCACCTCATCACTCAAACTAAAAGAACCTGTCTCTTCTTGTTCCTCTACCTCTAATTCTGTTTCTAAATCACCTCCAGGAGATTTCATTGTTCTCGTGATAACAAGTCTGGAAATAAACACTTATAATAAATTAGAAAATTCAGTTCTGCTCAATAATTATGAAGTCATAAAAAGTTGTATCATTACTGAATAGCATTTTCAAATCATATCTAGGAATGTGGCAGTGTTTCACTGTCAAGTCCAATGTCAAAGCAACAAAGCATGCAAGTGCATTATGTTGATCAAGTTTAGGCCAGTTCTCGACCTCTCATAGCTCAGCTTCTACTCTAGCTAGAATACAGATTTTTTGCTATTGTGTTGCTCTAAGTAAGTAGAAGTAAAACAACTTAATTGACAACATTTAGCAAGAGAAAATGACAAAAAATTACTTTGAAAATCGATAAAGTCACTGGAATTTAATTCTTCTGGATCTTCTTCTGGTTACGACCAAAACATTAAAGTTAGCCTATAGCTGAAATTGTTTGAGGAATTTTGGCCATTTTTTGTTATTCTTTTAAACTCAAAGGATGTGTTCTGAACGTTTCAATGCGTATGAGGGTCTCTATCCCCTGAAAATAATCTCTGGAGTTGGATAATTTTAGCCAAAAGAATGACAGATTAAAATGGGTCAACGAGTTTCAGTATGACACCTCTGTATTTACCAATATTCATGTTAGTTCCATCACACCCAGCTGCCATCAAGGAATCCATAGATATGTTAAATGCGGGATTGATAATTATCAGGGATGAGTTTGGTAAAAAATCAAAAAGCTGAAAACAAAAATCCAAAAATTTTATGCGTGAAACACATTTTAAGTTATATTTAAAAAAAATTGTGTTTTTCCATGTGCATTTATAACACTGCACCATCTATGTCCGTCCGTGAGCAAAAATGGCTTAAAATAGCGGCACCTAGACGTAGGGATACACTTTGTGCTGTCCTCAGGCATGAATATAGCTCCAAAGGTGAATAATAATAATAATAAAAAAAAAACAAAAAAAAACACGAATTTCCCGTGAAAGCGATGAAAAACAGCAAAAACTTCAAAATTTTTACAAGTCAGACAACTTTAAGCAATTATGCCATATTGACAAATACGCCAAATTTAATTAAAGCCAGTTTTCTAAATTTTTAATACAAATATTAAAATTCTTAAAATCTAGATTTTTATTCATATTGCTAAGCTTGTTCAATAAAATAAAAAGCAACAAACAATTGCAGTTAAAATAACAATTTTAAACACAGATTATTTAGAAAAATTACAATTGGGACTAATTTTCAGAATATTTTTATATAATTTTTATACAAAATTATATAAAAATTTGAGTAATTCTGCATAGATTCGAATCAAACGGCAAAATTTAAAGTTAACCAAGCACTAATCATGAATATGGCGACTATCGCATTAACAGGAGTCTAGATGAATGGCTACAATTCGGTGTTGAAAATCTCGATAATAGCTGGTATTGTATCAGAGTAAACCTTGGCGAAAATGACCATCAATCTAACAAAAGTACTATAAGCAATATCGCTTACAATACCAGCGAAAATCTAGGTATTGGCAAAAACGACGTGCATATCGGTAATAGCGTCCACAATATCAGCGCAAATCTCGGTAATATCGATCTTTTCTTGGTAATACTAGTGCAAATTTTGGTAATATCGGATGTTACTACAGAATGGCATTCGACGAAAATTACTCTCACATCAACAGAAATATCTAAGTTAGAACCAAATATACCGGGGCAACTCTCAAGAATAGCGCTAATGTATTGGAGTTAACTCTTGACGAAAATTACAATCACAACGTATATCTCAGCGTAACATCTAGGTATCGGCAAAAACGAACATCACAATAACGTGCATATCGGCGATAGCGTCCTCAATATCAGCACAAATTACATCCCACATCATCAATAATGCACATCAACGAGAGCGCAATTCATCACGGTAATATCAACATTCTTTCGGTAACATGGGTGCAAATCTCAGATTTTACAACAAGGTAGCACTCAGTGAAAAGGACTGTCAAATAAACGTAAATATCAGTGTTAGCGCCAAATATACAGGAACAATTCTCAGCAATAGCATTGTTGCATTTGCATTATACTCTGCGAAAATGAAAACCACAAAAACTTAAATCCCAGCGATAACGCATGTCATAGCCACACAAATCTCAGCAAAGTGGACATTACATCAACGTAACGATTAGCGAAAACAAGCTTCACATACCAAAGTAAGTTTAGACATACAATAAATGATAATTCCGTGGATGTAAGATTTGAAAGCAAGCACATTATTCATATATGTTAATAGTGTGAATTAGTATGAAGAAAATTACACAAAAGGATCCAATTTCGGAGCAGTTGAAAAGGTCTAAAATGCGAGTTCAAGCGCCAACCTAACTAAAAAAAGGCATTCCATTACATTTTTGTATTTGGAGCAGGAATGCCGTAGGTTTTCCGCTCTTCCCGATCGGGCGGAAGGGAAGCTGCTTCGCGATTCAGCCTTAGAGAAAAGGTTATTTTTCTGTGGGATAGAAAAATCGTGAAAAAACTAATTTTTTTTTCAGGAATTAGAAAAGCGGAATTTTCTTTGAAAAAGAGGAATTATTTTTTTGCTAAAAAATTAAAAAAGCGGAATTCCGCCACATGGCAGAAAAAACTCATCCCTGAATTATACACTTAGATGTGCCAGAAAATGGTGTTGTATAACCCAAGCACATCGACTCTGATTCCACTGTAATGAAAGAGGCTCTTCAAGAATCAATGAAATATACTCTTCAAAAATGTTCTTCCAATACATTTTGCCTTCATTTTCTGATATAATTAAAGTTTTGTTGTTTCATCCGTGAAAGTATAATTCAAGTATTTGTAGAACTTTGTTCTTCCACAGTCAATTTTGTGTTGTTTTTCTTTTCTGGTAAAGCTTATTTTTATCAATAAATGCACTGAAATGGGATTATTTCTAAAAAACTCTAGCTTGCCAAGTACTGATTGCCTATAGAGCTTCCTCTAAATAATCCCGATTTAGTTTGTTGTGTACAAATACCCCAAAAGAAATTAAATGTGTATGCTTGGCAAAAACCATTAGATTTCATAACTTTTTCTAACTGACCATTTTATTTAAAGGTTTTTTAACAATGTTTAGTTGTTTCTTGAGATATAACACTATATTTTACCTTGGCCAATCAAATCCATTATTTTGAGAGACTTCATCAATATCAGGATCAACAGACACACGAAGAAACGATATTGGAGAACCAACACCAGGTTGTTCGAAGAGACCTTAAAATCAATAAAAGAAGGTTTCATGTTTCTTATGAAGTAATAAAGATATGTTTCATATGAAATAAAGAAAATATGTTTCTTATGAAGTAATGAAGATATGTTTCTTTTTAATATTAATCAAAACAGGAAATAATTTGAGTAAGAATAACTTATTGATGAACTTAAGTATATAGAATAGAAAGAAAACAAGAGTGATTGACACATAGAAAGAAAACGAGTGATTGACAATTGAAGAATTCTATAATCTGTAAATAAAGCTCTGTTTTAAACAATTCAAACAGTTTTCTGTATAACATGATGTAAATTTCATGAAAAGATAATGTAATTGGATAATGCAATGATTAAACTATTGCTATCAAATTTATAATCCCTCTAAATCTCAGATAAAAAAATGCATCAAACGAACAAGCAAAATATGAAATGTGGCATTAATGTGCTTTTCACAAGGCAAAACATGCTAGACTTGTAAACACCAAATAATTTATACACACTGAAAATTACATATCATTGAGAAATAACAATTTAATAAGATTTAATTAGAAGTAAATAAACAGACTTGCAACTGCTTTTATACTTAAAAACATTTTTAACCTGCAAAAGTAAATGAATGTGAACTGTAGTTACCATGAAGATCTTTGCATTGAAATTCATATTTTGCCTGTGAAACATTTCCATCAAGTGATGTATGAATTGTCACGTCTATAGCTTTTATTATCAATATCTCGGGATGTATATTCTGTTGCCACCAAGGAACACGGTCCATGTCATGAACAGAACGTAAATCGGGAATGGGAAACCTTTAATAATAGTAGAAAGAAATGAAATATAATATAATAAGTAGAAATTAAAAACAAAGGTATATTTATATTTTCTAGAGGTATATTAGGTAAGTGTGTTTAGTTTTAATTAATAATAAGCACTAAAAAATTTCGAAACATATTGCCAATTTCAGAATGAAAAAATATTTTACCTAAGATTAAGCACCAAGTGTGGGATAGAAATCATTACTTCAGTTTTAGGTGAACATCTGGAGACATCCGAATTATTCTGAAAATGTGCATTTAACAAAATTGATATATCACAAAGAAAATTTTACAGTTCTACAAACATTGCTTATCACATTAATTGAATAGTAATGTTAAATTTAAGAAATGTCAAAGTAAATTTTAAAAAATGTTCAGTTACAATACTAAACAATTGTAAAGGTTTTTTTTTTTTTTTTTTTTTTTTTTTTTTTAATATTATATAAATTAGATATTAATAAATATATTAGATATTAATCTCATTAATTTTTAATTATTTAGCATATTAATGCCATAGAAATAATTTTAAGAGCATTAACAAGAAAACTATTTTAAGGTGTGGTGTTTTTTTTTGTGGTTTAGAGGCGTTTAATATTTGTTAAGTTGTTTTAGATAATTTTTAAATAGTCATCATATTGCACATTTCAGTCTCAATATAAAAAATGAGGACCAGAAATTTGCCCCAATGCTTTATATTTGGTTGAGAACTTTTATAATACAACAAGCATTAAAGTCCGTAAATTAATAATTATTCTAAAGGGTGTAGTCCTTATTTCTGAGTAGAATGATATCCACACATATACTGCAGTGTTAATATTGTGTAGCATTTTTCGAACGTCACTATCAAAGCCGGAACTGACTAGCCACTTTGAAACTATTTAATGAAAAGAAAAATTCCAAGATAAATCATTCGTAACAATTCTTTGTATAAAGGTTTTTATACATGGTTAGTGGAATAGAGGAATGTTATCAACCGTCAGAATATCAATTTAAGTAACTTTTTTTTGGTAATAAATCATTATGGCTATTTGTGTAAATGATTGTAGATAACAAGCTTAAGCAATCTTGACCTGGTCCACAAGCTAAGTTACTGACCATTTTGCAAACTTGCATAAATTATCGATGTAACATATATAAAACAATGAACTCGATTATGTTATTACAAATGATAGCAAAGGAAAATAAATATTGAACAAATTACCCAATGATCAATTTTAGTATCCATTTGTCCATAAAATTTTTGAAAATCCAACAAAGTTTGAATGCGGTCGGTCAAGGAAATATCTAATTCACAATTTAAGGTCCCAAATTGAATATGTAATTTATTTGCAGGCGGTTTGATATGCCTGCTCTGAAAAATAAATAATAACAAATTATTATTACTTTGCTTACAATGATGATGAATGATTAATATTACAAAAGTACTATTCAATATACCTGTGTTGTGTACTCTATCTGCTGGTATGTTAATTTGAAACAAGCTTCTTTAACTGCAGTGTTATTTTCATCTAGATGAATTTGGTGATCACATGACAGCAACTGTTGAAATTTTACAAAAAAATATATATATATACAAATAAACAACTTAATATATCTAATTCAAAAGAAAAACACTCTTAAATGTTACATGAAAAAATATAATCATAAATTTTATTTAAAAAATCTTCATAATGGTATCAAAAACAAAAAAGTTATAAGAAATCTATTGTAGAAAAATCAAAACTATTGTACAGAATAGATAAATATAAAAGTTAGAAAGCCATTGCACACACTTCAGCGCATTGCTACATGAAAGCAGAATGTGCAATATAATTCTAAAAATATTGGAAAAATTATACGCCAAAACCAGATATTAAGAAGCCAAAAACAGAAATCTTAAATATGAAATCTCGACTGAGTTTCTTCGTCAGGGTACTTGAACCCAGTTAAGATGTTAATGGATGCATTTCTGAAGTGCGATGGATAGATTATATCAATCACACTCAAGCTCTTACATATCCAGCAAGACAGACAGGAAGTCAAAAATATTAAAAAATAATATAATAAAACATATCTTGGAAAACTAAACTTAACAGAAACGCTGTCGCCAAAAGTTCAATAGCCACGTTGATTGAAAAAGATCCTAGCCAGCACCAAGAGGATGCGTTGGGTTCGTGCGATTGATATAATCCCACAAATTTATATAATTGATATAATCTATCAATCGCACTTCAGAAATGCTTCCATTTAAATCCCGACTAGGTTCAAGCCCACTAACAAAAAAAATCGGTCGGGATTTCATACTTAAGATTTCTGTTTTTAGCTTCTTAATATCTGGTTTTGGCTTATAATTTCATTAATGGTTTCATATAACTCAACTGCTGATCAATATTTGACAGCTACATGAACCAATCAAAATCGGTGTTTGGCAGCACTCAGTTCCAAAACAGAAAGTGAGGATTTTATGCCACCCTTATGATAATCAAATATTTAGACAAGCTGTTTATCTAGCATCTCAAAGTTTGAATTATATCACCTTGACCGAAGATATATTCAAACATTGAAAATTGCCACGGCAAAGATATTGGATTTTATTTTAAATTAATACATAAAAATACGATACTGACCATGATAAGTATAGAAATTAAATGTCTTGCCATATGTAACTATATTTTAGATAAAGAAGGTGTCAGTTACATAAATTCGCCATTATTTGCTTACTAAATTTTGCAACATAAGAATGTATTCAAATATACATGTCAAAATAATATATTAATATTATTTAATGAAAGACAGTATATGTGAAGTAAAAAATTAATTTTAGATATTATCTTCAATAGTTCAAAAATGAATATTTAATTTCAAAAGATAGACATGGTGTTCATACACTTGAAGGAGAAAAAAATTCAAGTACTTTTCAAGGATGCTTTATCAACAAAAATACATTACAAAAATTCGAAATAATTTATTAGCAAATGGTGCATGTTCAAATTGACTAAATGAAAAGAAAAAAAAAAAAAAATATATATATATATATATATATATATATATATATATATATATATATATATATACTTGTTAGGTTACAATAGAAAAAAACCTTTGAGTGTATCAGAAGCAGTAAAAAAATAAAAACAGAACTAAAGTATGTAGTACTTACTTTATCATTATCCCTATATCAGATGTAATATCTGGTTGTGTTGTTTCATCTTATTGAGACTTGCATCAAATAATAATACAAAATTCTTATTATTTAACAGTCTTTTAATTCACTCTGAAGGCTTGATTCCAAATACTGCTTAATAGGCAGTTTTTTTCTCATCATGAAAATTTAGATGCAATCATGCTATCAGTGAACATACAATGAAATAATTTATAAATGTTTTCCTTTGACCCATAAAAGAGCCCTGATTTTTTAATAGTTTTCAATGTCCATATTATTTCAGCATCTAAAACTTCGTTTTTAATTACATGCGCCTCCAACATATTGATAGTGTTGATTGCTGCAAACAATATCCGCTTCTGGGGTATTTTTTATCATTACAAATAGTTCTAACAATGCTCTTCTTCCAATAGAAACTAAATTCACTTGCCTTTTGTGTGGCTTGTTAAAGTGCTTTCTTCCATCAAAGCTATACTGAAATTTTTGGCACACAAAAATCGATATCGAGCAAAACACAGATCCAACACGTAGGCTTGCAACCATGAATTATATTCTGGCTTTTCAAACCAGCATGAATTGAAAATGCATTTCCTTTCCATTTTTAAACAGCACGTAAAAAATTAGCGCACATGATAGTCAATGCAAAAACAAAACAAGAGATCACATGACTTGATTAGAATAAACAAGTTTGCAGATACGCTGTGCATGCGCAGAGGGAAGTCGAACAAAGTGAAGTTTCTGATTAACTTAAATAAATTTAAAGATTTTGCACATTTTGCTGATCAAAATCTATTAAGATGCTATATTTTAAGAAAATAAAATAAAATTCAAGAACTTAAATATATTTTTGAAGTATTCAAAATTTTGAAGCACTTAAAAATGAAGGTGGTTTTTTTTTTCAAGCACTTTTCAAGGTTTTTAAAAATGCATGAACCATGATAGATTAAAAGATAAAAAATGTTAAAAATCTAACAATTTTGTAATACAATTTTATGTTCTTACAACAGTGTCAGTGTGAACATATGAAGTGAAAGAATTATATCTCATAATTAATAATAACACATAGATAAAGCATACCTCCACATATGTAGGTGGCTGGGGTTTTGTAGAAAAATTAACAGTTTTAAACAAACACTCAAGAACTTCAAACTGAAAAAGTGATACTGTAAAATTTATTATACATTGTGCAGATGAAGCCTTTTCACTGGCATCAATCGAAATTGAAGAAGCCATAATCCTAAAAATAATGTAATTAAAGTTGATGTAGAAAAGTCATTTTAATTATAGAATATCAAACAAGATAAAAAAAAAAAAAAAAAAAAAAAAAAAAAAACTAACTAACATTTTAAGTGAAAGTAATCTTTCAAATAATTTTACAAATATGGTAGCAAAGGGTTGATTCAACAAAATACTTTTAACCCAAAATAAAAAATAAAAAATAATTTTTTAATTCAAATAATAATTAATTCAAATAATTTTAGAAGAGTTTGTTATCAACTTTTACAAATTACTAATTACCAGAAAATATTCTAAAAATATTTAAGTAATACCAGGGTACTCATTAGGTTTTCTACAAAATTTAAGTAGAAATTTTAGAAATAATTCCAAAAATTTCAGGGATTTTTTTTTTTTTTTCTTTCTTTTTTTCCCCCTTCTAAAGCTGACATGAGCTCCTTATATTCTTTCTAAAGCTAGTTTCAATACTATACAAAAACTGCCAATTTTCAAAAAATTGCACAAGGCAAACAAGTTTTCCGTACAAAAAAAAATATAATAACAATTAGTGTAAACAAAATAGTATACACAATTATACCATTTTGACAAACATGGGTATCTAATTAAACATTATTTAATTTTTAAGCAACATTAAAAGTACTTAAAAAATAATACTGCTTCAAATTTTAAAATTAAACTAATATTTATGAACTTACCTACAATTTAAAACTTTTGTCGATAATCAAAATTTTAAAGACTAGATTATTACACTGTGAAAAATCATGGACAAAGCGTATTTTACATCAGCGTTGCCATCAGAGAAAATGACCATCGCTACAAAATAAATCTCGGCAATAGCCCCCCCCCCCCCCATACCAACTATTTTAAAGAATTTTAGGGAGATGCGACCCTTGAAATACACTCATGTTCAAATTTATCTTTACATACCTAAAAATAATTATACTTAATGAAATATCCAACCAATGTAATTCATGTTTGTAGGGGATGTGTGAAAAAGAAGCCTACTTAGCATTATCCAAATAAAAGTAATCAAACGATTTCTAATATGCAAAACTATAGGCTTACATCATACGGCATTGAATCAAGCACTTAACGCAAAGTGAAATCAGAGTGAATTTCTGCAACACAGCATTTATTTCAGTGTGTAAGGACTCAAATCGGTTTGTTATGGCTTTAAAGTATCATTTGAAAGAATCTGTGGAGTGGTGACTCTCTGCCATTTAAAAGGGGAGTAGCCAATCATGAAAGCAGCCAGATGTTTGAATATTTCAAGGCAGACAGTCTCTATGTTATGGAAACAATATTAAAACATTATTGTAAGAAGGACTGAACAAGGTCGTAAACGAAAGACAACTGCTTCTAAAGATCTTTAAGCCAGAAAGTCAAAGGTGTGTGTTTCACTGTCTTCACAAAAGAAAAGGGATCACTTTAATTGGTGCAAAGAACATCAAAACTAGAGTAAACACCAATAGTCCCATGTTTTATTTATTAATTAGTCAAGGATTAGTTTTACATGTGATTCTAAATGTGTTTACATCTGGAGGGAGACAGGAATATGAAATTATCTCTCGCACATTATGGATCTTGAGCATTTCGGTAGTGGAGGAGTGATGGTACTATAAGGAAGAATAATGATTGATGGAAGTACATCCCTACACATTTCTACAGCAGATCAGTGACAGGACAGAGATATCGAGATGAGGTCTTAGAGCTTGTAAAACTTTTCAGAGGTGCATATGGATCTGACTTTTTATTTATGGACAATAATGCTCGTTCACATCGAGAAAATCTTGCTGACAAGTTCCTTGAAAGTGAAGACATTGAGTGAATACAGTGGCCAGTAAAGTCTCCTGATCTTAAGCCAATAAAGAACTTATGGGACCACCTTGGAAGAGCAATTGTACATAGATATCTGCCTCCTACAGATGTAAATGCTCTGGAAACAGCATTGCTGGAAGAGGGGAACTTTCCTTTAACTGAGAGATTAAAAACATGCTGTGACATGTGAATACAAGTCAGGAGAGATCTCATTCTAAATTAAATTCGTAAGGTTTAATTTTTCGGACTTATTCTTTTTTTTTCTGAACTCGCTATGTCACATTTTATAATACTTTTATTGTTGTGTGCTATAATTTTATATAATACTAGCTAAATACCCATGCTTCGCTATGAAATTTTAACATGTGCAATATTTTAGCTAGCTGTGAGGCCTCAAATTGCAGAAATCTGTCATTGTATAGGACCCAGTTTTTGGTGTTTCGCTCGCAGGAAGGTTCATCGTTACGCAAAATCGAGCTCGCAAAGTTCATGGGCACTAAACACAGGTTTATTTCACTCATTAAAAGGTTTATTGCTATGCAAGCATAGGCTCGCTTCGCTCGCTGAAAGGTTCATTGTGGCGTAAGCATAAGCTCGCTTCACTCACTAAAATCTAATTGCTACGTAAAGACTTAATATTGGAAGCCTCTCCCTTGTCAAGAAAAAAAAATTCCCTGTTAATACAATAATACAACACCCCTTTAAGATTACTTTAACACGTGTTTGTGGAAAGCAAAATTAGAGGGTAAAACTACTTATGTCGAAACTTTCAGAGATCTAGGTCTATTCAAATTCGCTTTTTGTGAAAAAATTAATTGAAAAACAAATTAAAATTTTAACATTCTTTTTGTCAGTCCAATTAGAAGGCCAAAACTATTTGTGTTGAAAATTTCAGAAATGTAGCCCAATTACAAATTGTTTTATAAAATATTTGTTAATTAATTAAAAAAAAAAAAAAAAAAAAAAATTAAATTTTGAATTCTGTTTTTTAAAAATCCAATTAGAAGGCCACAACTATTTATGTTGAAAATTTCAAAGCTGTAGCCCTATTTGAAATCATTTTGTAATATATATATTAATTTAAAAAATTAATTAATAACAAACTAAACAAAAATTTAAAATTCTGTTTTTCTTAAGTCCAATTAGAAGGCCAAAACTACTTATGTTGAAAATTTCAGAGCTGTAGCCCTATTAGTAGTCGTTTTGTAACATATTTATTAATTAATTTTAAAAAAATTAATTAAAAAAGAACTAATTAAATTTTAACATTCTGTTTGGGATGCATACAATTAGAAGGCCAAAACTACTTATGCTGAAAATTTCAGAGCTCTACTCCAATTTTAAGTAGGTTTCTATAGATCCACAGAGCCACAGACAGACACACAGCTTGTTTTATTATTATAGATGCAGTGTTCTTCAATTTTTTATTTTTTTTTTGTATTTATGTGTCACAATGTTATGTATCATTCCAGAAAAATTCATAAAATTATAGTTCACAGTTTCTGAGAAATCCATGAATTTATGCATGTAAAGAATATTTTGGACATGACTAACTATGATGGTAATTCATACTAACTATGACGGTAATTAATATGCTAATGGTTATAAATATATTAATGGTTACCAAACATAAATCTCAGCAATAGCGTCTATTACATGAGTGTAACCCTCAGAGAAACTATACATAAATATTGGCGATAACAGACCGAATTACAGAACCTGCATTCGTATAGACTTCTCAAAACCTTCCAGTAAAATGATTAAGCTAATGTGATAACATTAGAATAATCATTTCATTGGAAGGTTTTGAGAAGTCAATACGAATGCAGTTCCTGTAATTTGGTCTGGTTAGTTTGTACACTCAACGAGGTGAGCCGCAAGTTTCGTGGTTGTCAGACTTGTAAGCAAATGCAAGACGACCTCCCAAACACATGAAATTTTTATTTAGACATGTCCAACTACTGACTGGAATGATAATATATAAATATATCAGAATGTGAGATCAAGTCAATGTCTAGTGTCGTCAAAGTACACAGTTTATCTCAAAAAAGCATCAAATGTATCCAGCAAATCAATTGTTCACTTTCCTCTGTATCTTATCTGAGCTCCAACTCATTGGAATAATTGCTGCTAATTGTTGAATTTTTAAACGCAAAACAATATCAATCTATGCTCAAAATGTAAACACATTCAAAACAAACAGGGAGACATAGCAGGAAGTGAGCAACCGGCAGATATGTAAAGTTTGCCAATCAGAGACCACCTGGATTTGTTTCCAAACACCAACTCGTGAATAGAATCAATCAGTGGTTGTATGGTATACCTCAACGTAGTTGGGGGGGAAGGGAAGAGATTTTCTAACTGGTGGAATATCAGGGTATCATAGCGAGTTTTGAAGGAAAATCAGATTTTTTTATTTTTTAAAATTTTTTTAGGAATTAGTGGAAAATGTAAGTACTATTTTAAGAAATTTAGAGAGCAACAAAAATTTAAGGAATTTTAGAGTTATGTCACCATTGATATATGTAAATATACTAACTATGATAGTAATTAATGTACTAATGGTTACCAAAATGCGAAAAAATTCAAGCCTTTTTTTTATAAATTTTTTTTAAAAGTGCATAACAAAGGCCGATTATATGTTTAATGAAGCAATAGAAAAAAAAATAAAACAAAGAATTCACATGAAATCCATAAATTACTTACCTTAAATGATTTGTATCACAGAGTTCTGAAAGTATTTTTCGAGAAGAGGCGAAACTATTCAAATCTTGCCCAGACATTTGAAGTGCTGATAAGTCATTAAAAAAAGTTTCAGCTCTTTCTTTTAGTGAAAATAATGTGTTGGAGTTTGATTTTGAAATATCACATGTATCTCTGCTCAAAGATTCTCGTACGCTGTCATCATGGAGAATAATAATACATAAACTATGCAGACATCCTTGAAAGTGAGTTAATTCAGATAGTTGATCTTGAAGCATTGCTTGTACAGATGAACCTGTTAAAACAAAAATAACTATCAAATATAGTTGCAATTCTAAATGGCTTAAAATTAATAAATAAGGAAAAAGGAATGAAAGAAGCTAATTGGAAAAATAGGTGAATCCCTTTTGATAAATAAAATCAATTTTAATATTCTACCAAGGTGAGTAAATTACTTCCTGCACTTAGATTGAGTGAAACCTTTTTAATTGCTAAATAAATCCAGAAAAGTTAATTTAATTACATAATTAGATTAATGTTAATGTTTTCGGTTATTAGCTAAGTAACTGAGCACGAAGAATAAGCTAAGCCATTTAGCAAATTCATTTCACTTAAAAATTATATGCAAAAACAAATTCACTCAAATTTTATAATAATATCAGTGTTAAAAGTTATATGTAGAATTGAGAATAACGTAGTGAAACTTCCACCATGAAAGGTAACATTAATTAAAAAATCAGTCTTTTTATTTAAGTGTAACTGCAATAATATTATATTATCTAAATAACAAACATTGTACCTGCAGTTCATAAAATATGCAAATTTCATCATTTTTGTCTTCCTTCTATAATTTTGCCCCGTAAAAATCGAACACCAATAAAATATTTCGAAAATTATTTGAATTATTAAGCAAGTTTTATTTACACATTTTTTAAAATTTATTTGAGAAAAAAAAAAAAAAAAATATTTTTAAGTGAATTTAGCATATCTTTAAACTTGCAACATTTTATGCTTTCACAAACATGCACAATCAAAAACATTTCCAGTGACCTTATGCTAATCTGTATTATTATCTGTATAATTTTAAAATTTACAATTTTTTTAACAATTTTAAAATTTACAATGTTTTTAACAATTTTAAAATTTACAATTTTTTTAACAATTTTAAAATTTACAATTTTTTTAACAATTTAAAAATTTCTACTTTTATATTTTTCATATGATCTTGAATAATATTTAAACAAATGTATATATTATGTATACATCTGTTTAGTATATATTTATATTACTGAAGAAGAAAAAAAAAATTAGTATAATAGTTAAAAAGCCTTAGCATTTTTAATGGTGTCAAAATTAGAAAACCGTGAAAAAAGATTTAAAAAAAAAAATTGTAAAAAAAGATATGAACATTTGAGGTTTTGTTTCAGTTAATACAACAATACAAGAAATAATAATTCACTCATTTTTAGCAATGTTGTGATCCTTGGTTTAGTAATCTGACTCCATTTTAGTTTAACATAAATTTATTCGACTTTAATTAACTAAATAAACTCCAATGATACAACATGCTAAGAAAATTTTCATAGAATAAAACTATTAATAAAATTGCTCGCAAGGAAAAGTTATTCCGCTGTTGTTACGCAATGCACGAGACCTCATCAGCTCATCTAACGCCAATGGAGTTGACTGCAGATAATTTACTATGAAACACAGAGTATTAAGTTTTGTTACAGGCATGATGAATAAGTTTACTACATCACTTAAATATCTTCCATTTTAACTATCTATACTAATAAAACAAATTTTAGATCTATAGAAAGTAACTTTGAAATAATAAACATACGTAATTTTAGTGTTCTAATTTTGATTATCACAAACAGAAGATTAAAATTTTAATTAGTTTTTTTATTTGTTGACATTTAGCCAATTAGAAGGTTTTGTGCATACACAATGCAGCACAGAGAGCTTTTTGAAGCACAGAGTTATTCATTTTGAACAAACAGAGGTTGTTTGGTGTGCATTTTGGATATTTTGTGAAGTGAAAACAGAAAATTCCACTTTTGTCTAGGATATATGCCATTCTGCTACCAGATTATTATATTATATTATATTAAATATTCCAACAAGTATTCATTAGGCGAGTTATTAATTATTATTTGTTTAGCACAATTTTAGATGTATTCTTTGTTGATGGTTGATGACCATTTTGTTTTATTACATGAATTCTTGCTAAATTCCTTTTACTCAATCTTCCATATCCTCTCCTGATATTTTGCAATAAATGATTTTAACATGTAATCTTGGAATTTCAATTATTATGTATTATTACTGAGGCAATAGAACTATTCTACACATTAATTTGTTTTCCCAAGCAAATGATATCCATTGGTTTTGCTAATCAAATATTTGTAGACAGAACCACTAAGCTTTTTAACTTAATTTTTTTTTAAATTTTTTATTATTATTCTTATGATGAAGGTTGTTTGTAAATGCTTATGATATGTGTATAAGTAGGATTTTCCCAATCTATTAATAAAAAAAAATATTTGATACAGTAATTAATAATAATATTTAACAATATTTTATATAATTTTAGGAATAGTTTTTAAATTTTTTTAAGCTCTGTTGGGATGTGTGAAAGTATATAAATGAAGAAAATAAGGGGTTTTTTTTCACCTAGGGGAGAAAAATTATTAGGAGAGAGAAATGTTTGTGTATATTAAAAAGGAAAATATTGTTTTTCCTCATAGGGTGGAATATATATTCACATGAAATTTTCTTTTTGTCTCTCGAAAAGGTTCCCCCCCCCCCCCCCTGAAGGATTTTTGAGGAGCTATATAGCAATTGAAGTGGCCTGTGCTTGGGTAGAAATGAACCATTTAGCACGGAAAGGGAGTCTGTCTTTGCGTTGCCATGAATCTTTTAGCAAGCAGAGCAAACCTGGTTCACTAGGCGTCAAAAGCTAGGATCTATATACATTGGCAGGTCTCGGTAACATAGTGCCACACAGCCAGTACATAGTAAAAAAAATCCTTCAATATTTCAATATATAGTGAAAACAAAATATGTGTACGTCAAATACATAAAATAAATAAAAAAAATTACAAATTAGTATAAACAAAAATTACACAATAGTATAAACAAAGTGTGTCTAAAGCTACCATGAGATACTCCAAAGTGTGTTTGAAAGATTATATTTTACATTGATTTATAATTATATATTATATTGTAGGGGGGGATAGGGGGAAAGTTATGAACTCTTGGTACTTTTTCTACAAAAATCATTCAAATTTTACAGTTTCCTTTTAAACTTTTTTAAAAGCCTTAAAATACAAATTTTACTAACATTCTAGATCTCATGTCAAAAGTTGGCAACTTTCTTATTTTTTTTACAAATACATTTGATTTTAGCAAATGAAAACTCCTAATAAACTCCAAAGCCACTCAAAACTTTATTCAAATTTCTAAAAATTACTTGTTTACAAAATAGATTAACATTTAAAATATTACCTCTATGTTTCGATGAACGACGACTATTACCTAAAAATAAACACACCTATAAATAAATAGGTCTATTCTTGATTTATAATTATCTATTATAAATTCAATTATACAGAGGAGCAAAGTGCTTATTAACGAAATAAGGAATTGGAGAAAAAACTGACCAGTTATATCTGACTGAGCATCTGTACTTATACTACTGCATAAGGAATCGTTATCATTTGAAGAAGTTTGAAAATCGGAGCCAGCTCGATTTTCCATGGCCATAAGCTGGAATTCATCATCAGATTCATCTAAAAATAAAACTTACTTTAAGCTATTGATCAATAGCAAAACAAAAAATTGATTAAAATGTTTGAGTATCTTTTAGAGAATTTAAACGAATATATACAGAAAAAGCGATTGATCAAGTAGACTTTGTTTAAATGGTCGTAACACTTTAGTGTCTCTACTGAGGCTAACAAGATATTTTTCAAATGATTTGTCATATTTGGATACATTAAAACTTACAGCCCAAAAATTAATGAATTTGTGGGTTACGAGACATGAGAATTGTAATGACGATATTTACCTTTGCAATAGCTTTAGAGCAAAACAATATACAAGATTACTTTGTTAATCGTGAAATTTTTATTCTACTTTTATGTTAAGAGAATACTTAACAACAAAACCTCGCAGGATGTTATTAAAACTTATGGAAAACTTTTATTTTTGCAAAGCAAGAAATTCTGTTTTTAATTTATCTAAACATAATTTAACAGAGTTATGAACTTGACAAAACTACAGGGTGACCAGCAAAGAAGTGAAGAGGACTGTGTATCAAATTATTAAGTGTAATCATGAAAGATAAAATTCAAACTTATGTTTTGAAAATAATCTGGGGCCTCTTTTATATTATACTAACTATTGAAAACCTAAGTAGTACTATTGAAATCCAAGAACACTCATCTTCAACAAATCACAATTTTTGAGTATATCTATAAACTAAAAGATTTATTTCAAATGCACAAAGTTTTAAGAAAATGTATGGTCTACACAACAAGTACACAAAATATGTATGTACCTAAAGAATGAGAGGACCAGCCTTGTTGGTTTTTTAAAGATCGTGAGGGTACATGAGATTTTTGTTGCTGTCGTAGAAGTTCCTGTTCAACCAGAGCATAGTCAGCAGGTCTCATGGGTTTATTTGCTACACCAAATGGTGTTTTACCAATATTTTCATGCTTAGAACCTACAGAAATAAGTGGTCACAAATAAATTTTTAATAGGACATTTAATGCTTAGATTTATAAAAGATAAACAAAGATGATTAAGTAAGAATTAGTAATAAAGTAAAATAGTTAAGAATGAAGCATGCAAATTACAGAAATATTAAAAACAGTGTATATTTTTTACAAATACTTGTGTGACTTTCTAAGAAAGTTCAGAGAGGTGACTTCAAGTTTAGGTACCTCACTGAACATTTTAAGGAATGTAGAGAAGTGCTAGTTTATGAATATATTGACTTGCAGGGGAGTGGGGGGGAATAGCCAAAACTGTTAAAAATTGACTTTGAATGAACTGACAGCCAAATAATGAGTATTCTTCTTTATTTGATAACCCACCACTCTTTAATTTTCAGGAAGGGTATAGATAATTTCACTTCTCTGACACTAAATACTACTTGCATCGTTTAAAAGTAAGGCAAGGTGGTAATAAATATGGCTTTATCAGTGACATACTATTAATCACCAACTTAGCTCACTTTTATAAAAGATGTATTTGGCACCAGAGAAAGGAAATTATCTGTACCCTTCCTTATCGAAAATCAAAGAAATGTGGGTTACCATGAAAAGAAGTACACTCATTATTTGGCAAGATATAATACATTTGGCTGTTGGATTTAGTTCAACTCAGTGGTTTTTTAACAGTTTTGGCCCATACTTCACCCGGCAGACCAGCTTATACATAATCCACAACCTATTATCTACATTTTATAAAAAAAATTCAGAAGGATGTTCGATGAGGCACCTAAACTTGCAGTTGTCTCTCAGTTTATTACAGAATTAGAATAAAATGCTCAATTAACAATATTAATATAACAATTTAAGTTATTTCTTGAGCCAAGTAAAAAATATTTCTTTAACAGAAAAGTTTTAATGTAGATGTCGATTATATAAAATCTTTTTACTTACAAAACTTCATAAGTCCAGATAACAACTCATATAACATATGAACTTGTTGAGGAATTAAAAACAAATTTAGGTCCCCTAGGTTGAATTCTACATCAAGCTGTTTGTGAGTGAAAAAGAAACTTTTAATAATCATTGAAAAATTTTATGCATTTTAAAAAGTTAAAAAAAAAAAAAACATCTTCAATAAAAAAAAAAGTTAATCAAAGGGGGGGAAATTGAATTTTCCTAGCAATTCCCAGTCAAACATACATTTTCAATAATGCAAAAGTTGACCATTAAAAACTAAATTTAAGGACATTTATCTAGTGCAAGATAAAAAGATTTTTTTTTTTTCAATGCATTTTCTAAAAATATTAAATTGAAACAAACATATGTTGTGGATTTTTTTATTGATTTTGAATACAAGAAAACAAGTAAAACTTAAATTCTCTGATTTAATTGCATTTTCCCACAAATCCCTAGATACTTCCAGAATTGCCAAACTGATCAATTCATAGAAAGAATCAAACTAATACAATGTGGCCACAAAATTCAGGAAAAAAGTTAACTGATAATTCCCTGACAGATGTCTAAAAAATTCCCTGATTTTAGGAGAAACTTTTTTTTAAATTTCCCCAATTTTCTTAGGTTTTCCAGATGTCTGGACACCCTGATCAAATAGAACATGTATGCTAAAGAGATAATATGCAATTTTTTAAAAAATAGTTTTGCTGGTAATGAAAGTTTAAATTATTACGTAACATTAAACTTCCAATGGCTTACCACTAAAAATCTCCATGTAAATAGTGCCAAAATAAGGATAAACGTACCTTAAACAATACAAAATTTCCCTGATTTTCATGAAACTTTAAAAAGTTCCTTGACATTTCCCTGATTTTTTCCAGAATCAGAAAGCTCCCTGACATTTCACTGATTTCCCCGGTTCTGTGGCCACTCTGTAATATTGTCGTTTCCTATATTTTACCTGTTGCTAGACACTCTATGTACACTATTCAAAAAAAAAAATTACCTTTGGTCCGACTATGCCTTCATTTTGTTTCAGTTTTAGTCTCAACTCCTGTGGTCCAGTAAGTTTGGATATCAAAACTGGAACATCATTTAACTCAGGTTCCATTCTTTTTACCGGAAGAGAGGAATGTGTAGGCGGCATTTCGGGTGAACCTGGAACGAACCCTGAAGGTTCCTGCAAATGATGATCGTTACATTTAGGAATTTTTTAAAAAAGTAAGTAATTTTAGTATGCATTAACTGCACTTATGACATTGCTGCACAATATAGTTCAATTGAATTCTAATATTTTATTATCTATTATATGTATGAAAGATTATACAGGATTTCTCCCAAAATAAAATGTCATGAATCCATAACTTTTCATGACTTTCAATACTGAAGCAAATAATTTTCCATTACACGAAAAATCACATCACAAAAAAAAACTGTATGAATTTTACTAACATGAACACAAACATAGTAAATAAATTATTATACCATAAAGTGATTTCTATAAAGTTTTATATCAAGTAAGAAATCCTTGTTTCATGTAAGTAAACTAGGTATAATAAAAAAATAAGACGTTAAAGATTAAAATCGGAAGAAAAACGGGAGAAGCAATTTTCTATTTCTTGAAATTTCAGTGTTAAATAAACAAATCAATCTTTTAAGAAAATATTTGAAGAAGGAATAAGACAATAATAATAAATTAAACTATTAAAAAAATCAAATGTTTTGATATCAACAATGCAAAATGGTAGAGCATGGCCGTTGTTACGACAAATAAAAATTAAATTTAAACACAAGCTAAACAAATCAGTTATCTAATATTATGATTTTTTTTTCTTCCACCGATGGGACATACTTGTGTACTGTTACAAGTATGGAGTTCAGAAATATTTTCATTGGCTGTGGTTTTTAACTGTGACAGTTGTTTCTGTCATAACATAAAGACACAAATGAATCATCAAAATATGAATAGCAATCATAGTGTTTATGATGTCATAGTCATGTAATTTGATGTCTAGAAATCCATGAAATTCCCTGTTTTTTTATGACTGGTAGTCTTTTGCACCAAATCCTGAATTTCCATGACAAAACTTATCAAACGTCCAAATTTAATGACTTTTTATGACATTTTCATATGCACGGAAACCCTAATTATATTACATAAAAGACATGTCATTGACACCAAAACAAAAGTTATAATACTTTAAAAATGGGAGAAAATATTCTAATGTGGGACAGTTGTTAAACATTCAGTAGAGAGCATACATATTTTTTAATTGAAAAATTACTATTACAATTTCGAATGATGCTTAGAATACCAAATAGAATATACATTTCCTTTTTTGTAGAACTTTATCAAGATTGCATTAAATGTGAATTGGTATTTTTCCTTCGTGAATTCTAAGTAAAGAGTTATAAGTGTTTTCTGAAATAACTATTGTCAGAAAAATTAAACAAATTATATTTACAACTTACCATTCTATTAACAGTAGAACTTAATTTGGTAGGGTATGTTCTGGACTCAGCAGAAAACTGTGAAGTAAACAGGCTAACACCTTCAAATATAATCTTTTTAAAACAATAAGCTTGAGGTTCGTATGTAGAATTTTCACTAGACTTATCTGAAAAAGTATTTTTTCCAGCTTCATCCAAATACTCAGCTCTAAAAAATAAATGTTTTAATTTCAAAATCAAAGTACACTAAAACATGACTTCAGTTAAAAAAATTAAAAATGGTTAGCTTAATAATTTGTATTTGAGATAAAAAAAAAAAATCACAAGAAAATTTAGTTGCATTGTGATTTAATAAATCAAAAAGTTAAATATCAGCAAGTATTCAACCATTAAGTGGGTTAAAAAACACATCAACAGGGTTTCTGCCAATCTTAAATGTCCCAAATCCCTGACTTTTCATGACTGAAGCAAATGATTTTCCATGACTCAAGAAATCACATTAAAAACATTGAACCTGGCTCAAGAATTTTATTATTTTACTAACGCAATGCAGTAAATTTTACTAACGCAACATAGTAAATAAATTATTGTATATGATTGTAAAATGATTACTATAAGTTTTATATTGAGTAAAAAATCCTCATTTCATGTAAGTAAACTAAGCATAGAAAAATAATACAGTAAAGGTGTATAAAACAGAGCGAGGTGTGTAACAGAGCTATTAAGGGTAAATAAAACCGAAAAAAAATCTGATGGAATCAATTTGAAATATTAAGGAATTTAGGCTTCTAATATATTCTGTTAACAGAAAACACAAGGCAAGAAGAAAAATATTCATGTTTGTAAAGGATGCAGTTAGATTGAAGTTGAAGAATTTCTGTTTAACAATACGGATGCGAGCTGCCGCGCTGCTAAGTTATAGAATAACTAAAAATCTAACAGAAATAATACGTAAATAATTAGGGTTCTCATACATACTGTTGACAAAAAATAAGTTTAAAAATAATCTTGCTAGTAAAGGATTCAGTCAGATTAAAGTTATATGAACGGCAAGCGTAAGCGACTGTCGGCAGAACAATGGGGAAGCACCGCTTGCGTTAATGTGAACATTGATTACAATGGAAGTATGGGTCCGGCCGGCAATGATGAACCATGAGCGACTGGGCGAAACATTTTACCGCTACCTCCAAACATTAATTTTCGTTCACCGTCCAGATGGCAGAGAAGAACATAGATCTCCGTGGCTTTGATTTCAGAAGTTTAATACATTCCATGTTTATGGAATGACAAATATAATGATTTTAAAAATATTGTTTTGATTTTACATTAATTCAAAAATGTTTTATTTGGACGTATAATTTGAGAATTTTGGTATTAGATATATCATCTTGTAGATGATAATCACTTAAAATGAAGCGAATAGCTAGTTCAAATTTTACGCAATTCCTTTATTTTTCCAGAATAGTGAAATTCCCTGTTCTGTCGCCACCCTAGATATTTACAAGAGACTTTTCCAATAAATGCAGAGGAATAGGTTCTCGCCTTATAATCATTTAACGAAGATACGTCGAAACCAGAAGAAACAGCGAAAAATAATTTTCCATTCTTTGATATTTCAGGTGTTAAAAAAGCTAATCAATCTTTAATAATAAGTAAATATTTGAAGAAGGAATAAGAAAATATAAGTAAATTAAATAATCAAAAATCAAATGTTTTGATATCAACAATGTAAACCAGTAGCTACGGAGTCAAACCAAAAGTAAAGATTATGAAATTAATTTTTTTCAGTTCTTACATTATGAATTTTTTTTCATCGAGACCTACTTGTGTGATGTCACAAGTTTGGAGTTTAGAAATTCTTTTCATTGGCCGGAGTTTTTAACTGCAACCGTTATTTCTATCAATAAAGTAAATAAAAACTCAGATGAATCATTGAAGTAACAACGAATCGCGATCATGGCGTTTATGACGTCATAGTCACATGATTTTGCGTAAGATTTTTTGGAATCCATGCAATTCACTGTTTTTCCATGACTTTTAGGCTTTTTTTGTTCAAAATCCATGACTTTCCATGACAAAATTTACGCTATGTCTAAATTCATGACTTTCCATGATTTTCCCTGACTTTCCATATGCGCGGAAACCCTGCATCAATTATTGAAACAAAAACATTTAACCAGACATTGTGAAGCAATTTTTTTTTTGCAATTAACCACAAGTAAGTTAAAAATAATTTCTTTAAGCAACCTAGATAGCTTTTTTTTAGAATATAGGATTTCAATGTATATATAGATGTTTTGGAAGAACACAAATCTAACAAATACAAAATGTACTATATTTTTTTAATAGATATTAAAAATATATTATTTAAAGATGTCCAGGCATTAAATTATCAAGTAAGATTTTGCAATCTCTAGCTATTAGGTACAGTTCAAAATCTGCTTATGAAGTAGCTAACATTGTACAAGCTTTTATAAAAAAAAATCTGGCTAAATATAAACTCACTTCTTGAATTTTTAAACGTAAACTATTAAACAATTTGGTATGCCACACTACCAGGGCTGCCACAGATTAGTAGCATTGAAAATAGTTGCGTTAGTAGCCTCAGATGTAAAAAATAGTGTCCGAAATAGTATCCTCAAATACTGAAATTAATAGCGTGACAATTCTGAAAAACTATATTTTGATTTATCTGAGCGGTCATTGCAGAAATCTGTCATTGTGTACAAGTCCCAACTTTTGACACTTCCAGGGCTGCCACTGACTGTAAGCTTTGAAAATAGTTGCTTTAGTAGCCTCAGATGTCAAAAATAGTAGCCAAAATAGTAGTCTCACACATTAAAAATAGTAGTCTCAGACGTTGAAAATAGTAGCCTCACTTCTCATAAGATCGAAATAAAACTGTTGATTTACATAAAACACGAAAACCCAGAAACACTCTTCTTTCGATTCAAAATAGTGTCTAAAACATTACATTCCATACGGTAAAGGCATGTGTCTTGGGGGAGGCGTAACCATATTTATATACTGCGATGGAAGTTGGCAACTCAACCTTACTCTCAGACAGCACCAAAGCAAAAAAAAAAAAGCTAAACTTCATGCAAAAGCAAAGATAAATATCGATTGGAAAAACAAAATAACTTTTTTTTTAACTTCCAAAGTCAAACAACTTTTTTCAGAAAAACAAGTATCATGTTTAAACAATTATACTATGCAATGACAATCGAATTTTATCAAGGCCAGTTTTTAAATTTTTAACAGAATGGCTACAGAATTTGCAAAACAAAATTCCCTGACTTTTCCCTGATTTCCAGAAAATTCCCTGATGTGCATCTCTGTCAAGGTTATCATTTTAAAAAAATAAAGAAAATAATGGCCAATTTAAAAATATATATATTTGATTATATAGAATTACACTTACTTATCAAAGTATAATTGCAACAAAATATAAGTTTAGGCTAAAAATCAAAACAAGCATCTTTCGAGCAAGAAAAAGAATGGAAAACATCAAGAAAAAAATACAAAATTTGCATAAACCAATTTACAAACTACACCCATACTTGCTAATTTCAAGGAAAAGCAAAACTAGTACAATATTTTTCTTTTTAATTAAAAAATAAAAAAGTTTTTTTTTTTTTTTAATATATGTTATAGGCTGTATCCTGTTAATAACATAAATTTTAAACAGTGTCCTAAATATTCACTAAACTTGGGCATGCATGAGCATGAAACTTAAACAATCCGCATTTTGCTACTCAGTCACAAATTTCACTAGGTACATATATTTCATGAAAAATTATGTGTTTTAGATTTTGAAGTTGAGAAAAGATTAATAACTCATAATGCATGAAAGAAAGTCTTGAAATTAACAGCTTCTTATAAAAAATTAATTACTCATAGATATACAGAAATAAAATTTTGTACAGGAAAAATACTATCTTAAACCACAAAAGTACATATTAAATAAGGCAAAAAAAATTTTCATAAAACATGACAAGCACAGCATTTGGCACGGAGGGGGGGGGGGGAATATAAGGACCTTTTTTTTAAATTCCATAACCCTTTGCCTGAATGTATGCAGTAAAGCATTCAGATTCTTTTTTTATTTTATGGAAGGGGAGGAGGATACTTCCAATTCTTTGTTTGATTTATATTAAACATATAAATCAAAAACACATATCATTTTCAGTTAATTACGTTAAATAAAATGTAAAAATTAAAGTAAAAAAAAATAAAGTAGAGGATCTAACCCATTTTGCTTATGAATGCCTATAGATTTGTTGCACATCTATAATACAATGCTGTAAAGGGTTAATAAAAACGAAAAAATATGATGGAATCAATTTGAAACATTAAGGAATTTAGTGTTCCAATATAGTCTATTGACAAAAAACACAAGACAAGAAGAAAAATAATCATGTCTGTAAAGGATGCAGTCAGATTTAAGTTGGGAGATTTTTTAAAACAATAAATCTACGGTCGCGCTTCTAAATAATAGGATTACTAAAAATCTAACAGAAATAATACGTAAATAATTAGAGTTCTAATATATTCTGTTGAGAAAAAAGGCAAGGCAAGAAAAAAAAAATAATGTCTGTAAAGGATGCAGGCATAGACTATATTTGAAGATTTTTTTTTAACAATAAGACACCAGGCGGACGCGAAGTTATAGGATAACCAAAAATTTAACAGAAATAATGTGTAAATCATTGTTCCAAGCATAACAATGATTTCAAAAAGTAAAAAAAAAAAGCAGAACATGAACATGTGGTTGTGGGCTGAGGAGGGGGGGGGGGGGGGGATTGGCCCGTTTGGCTTAGCTGCTGGGAGTAGAAAAAGTTCGGAAACTTCGTACACCCAACTATTAAAACTATATATATGCCATGTGACCCGAGTCTGGACAGATGTCCGCACCCACATGGGGAAGAGAAACTCGAAAATTTCAAAATTCCCTGATTAAAGAGTAATTTTGCGAATTTCCTTGACATTTCCCTGAATTCCCGGTTCTGTCGTCACCCTGTTTTTAGCTACATTCAAAGTAATTAAATAAATTGCTTAAAAATTTAAATTATTTTATTATTCATAAATTTAGCTACAACATTGAAATTCTATTCATTCTGCATCGATTGACCAACACGGCGAAATTGTTCATCACACTGACACAAATCTCGGAAATAACGTCAAATAACATCAATACTGTCCATGCTATGGCACTTTCTTCCGGCGTTCGTGGCAAATTCTACAAATTCATTTTTGTTTAGAGTAAATAAAGCAAAATAATTTGATATTTGAGAATATAATTGTGTATGCTGTTGCCTTGCACAGAAAAAGATAAAACATTGAAACCTAACAGGTAGGCGAAAATGACAGTGGTTGCCGTCGAAAACAACAATCTTGCGTGAAGTTACTATCGTCGGACTAACAAAGTGATCACTCTACCAGCGAATATGAATAACTATTTCGGTAGAGTTCGCTCTCCCGCCCCCCTTAAAAAAAATCACCATTCTGATAAAATTGTTAGTACCTTAGTGCCGTTTTTTCTGTCTTCTAACAGACAGTATCCAATTTTTAAAAAAATAGTCGCCTGAGCCCAAAAATAGTTGAAGGTTTTGTTCAAAATAGTCGCTTTGGGCCCTTTTTTCATTGAAATAATTGCCATAGTCGCCTGGCCACTAAAATAGTCGCTTTAGTAGCCTTTTTAGTCGCCTGTGGCAGCCCTGCACTTCTCGTGAAAATTTCAGAGCTGTACATCTATCAGAAGTAGCTTAGTAAAAAATTAATTAACAAAAGTATAAAAAAACTACATAACATTTTTACATTCTGTTTATCAAATGTCTAATTAGTAGGCTAAAACTACTCATGTTGAAAATTTCAGAGCTCTATCTATGACTGTTAGAAGTCGCTTTGTAAAAAATTAAACAAATAATATTCAATAACATGCTAGCTGAAAGGTTCATTGCTGCGCAAGCATAAGATCGTTTCACTCGCTAAAAGTTTCATTGTTATATAAACCCTTAATATTAGAACCCTCCCCTATCGAGAAAAAAAAATATTCCCTATTAATACAATAATACAATCCCTCCCCACCCCTCTGAGCATATTTTAACGGTGTTTTTGTCAAAAGTTCTTCCAAAAGTCCAGAAAGCCAAAACTACTTATATTGAAAATTCTAGAGGTGTAGCCCTATTTGAAATGGCTTTGTAAAAAAATTTCAAATTTATAAACTTAACAAAATCTTTCATTCTTAAAAAAAAAAAAAAAATGCAGTGCTTGACCTTTGCTGTACCCATGATATCAGAATAAAAAACAAAATCATATGATCCAAAGTTCTAGTTTCTAGTTTGAAGTTACATATCGACACTTCCGTCGCAACACAAGAGGAGTGTGCCAGCGTTAGAGGGTCACGTGATCGGTTTTGTTTTGATCCAAACGTCATTTATGTAACTTTTGAAATGTGCATCGTAGAAGTTACAGTGATTCTCCACAGAACCACTAAAAGCAGAAAACAAAAGAAGATCTCTTGAAGAAAAACATCTACTTCATGATCAAACTTAGATGATTGATATTGTTTCCGTTCAGCATTTTTACTTGTAACTAAAATGGCGAAAAAAGTCGCCATAGTAGCCTCGTTTCGAAAATAATCATTTTAGTTACCTTTTTAGTAGCCAGTGACAGCCCTGCACTACCCAACACTTGACACATTATACTTTAAACTCTTGTGAGCGGAACACTTCATTCGATACCTTCATGATATTAGCAAAACCTCAGTTCTCAATAAAAATGTCAATGAAGTAAATTAATTTTGCATATGATTGTGGATATTGATTAATTCAAACTATTAAGCTTCTAATTGTAATTACTCTATTTTGAAAGGACAAAATAGTTACCCTTAGTTCAAAAAAAAAAAAAAAAAATTGCTTCATGAACTCCTATCTACAAATGGTTATCAAAATAATGAAATGCTATTGAAATTATTGGACTTTTTGCAATATGCTTTGTATTGATCAAAAAACTACTCTGGTCATCCTAATTTTATTTAAACAAATTACATATAGTTTATCCATAGCCAAAAAAGCTGTTGCATTATGCAATTTTGTGGGTAAAGCAAAGTGTCTATAAAACTTTTAGGTAAGCCAGATTCCTGGAGCCGGTCTTCTTGGAACATTTATGACAGTAATCGAAAAATTGTATTTCAACAAAAGTTATTGCAAGGTTTAAATTGCATCTACAATTTTGATTAAGTTAACCATCACAGTTAGGAGGAAACTTAACTGCAAACAAAACATCCATGGCAGAATAGCGATTCGCAAGCCACCTGTAACACATTTTAAAGTATTATATTATCTACAGTGGTGCAACAAGCTAAAATTCCATAATCATGTAACTTAAAGAATATTATTTGATCAGACAAAAAAATCCGGTTCAATTGTTGTTGAATTCTAACACTGTACAATCACACTTCATAAAAGACTGGGAACACTAGTTACAATTTTTTAGGCTGTTAAAGAATATGTTTCAAATTACATAAAAATATATTTAAATGTTGTTGTTTTTATAATTCATCTAAAAAATATTTGTGTCCAATTGTGCTTTAAAACATCTTGAATGCAAACTTTACTTACGTTTCAATTTTAATTTCCAAAGCAATGCCAGAAGGTCCATTTCCTGGTATATGTTCAATTTTCATTGAAATGTCATGGAATATAACCTTTGTGTTTGCCAGAACTATAGAAAAAAATTATATTTATTGTAAGATTCATAATATCTGTACCTTAAATCAAGAGCAACCAAAGACAAAATAGAGTTTGGATAAACTACATTTTTAAAATGTTTATTTACTTAAAATAACAATAAACTTTGTTACTTAAATTAACATCTTCTGACAAAACATAAATTTGAAACTATGAAGATTTTTTTACAACATAAAACATTGACTATACTCTATTACTTTTAAGGTTACCAGCTTCCCTTTCTACCCTTTCTTGGTAACCATGACAATGGCTGGCACTTTCTAACGAAACCTTATAATCTTAGTTAAGATAACTACATTCACACTAGACATTTTTTTATTGTTACTAATTGTCAATAAAACTATTTGTATGAAATAAACCTAATTATGATAAAAAAAATTGGATTCCAATTTTTTCCCGAAAAGTATTTATCACATTTGTGTAGAAATCACTTGATTATTTTTACTTTCACAGTTTAAATATTATTTTTTTTTTTTTAAAAATCTAGTTGATACAAATGTCTTTTGAAGTAAATTTGAAGAATATAATAATTAATATTGTTTCAAGTGTATTTTATTAAAAAAATAAGGATGTTTCCTTTCTTTATGGTTAACGTTTTTCTTGACAATGATTTTTTAGTACAATTTGGCAAATGCAATTGATACTTCAAAAAAATGAATTAATTGAAAAACAGCTTTAATGGTTTTTATTCATGTTAGAAGTGTTTTCATTCTCTAAATTCAAATTTACAAATGCAATTGAAATTCTATAAAAACTAACTAATTTATAATATAATCAATAATATTTTCATACACACTATTGCCATATTTTTACTAATTACATTTGACTCATTGTGTTTTAAGGGAAACCAGAGGACAAAAATTTACTTTGAAACCCATTTTGAGATTTTTTGTGCATTGCAATATTTGAAATGTTATCAACAAAATGGTATAAATTGGTAGACAAAACGTGATGTAATTTTTTTTTTTTTTCTTCTTACACAGGGTAATTACAAAATTCCAGAAAAAAAGTTCCCTGATAATAATTCCCTGACTTCCTGATAGATTTCTACAAAATAAATTCTCTGATTTTACAACAGTCTTTTTCAAATTTCCCAAACTTTTCCACATGTGTAGACATCCAATCAAATAGAACATGTATGCTACGTGTATGATCAATAGACAATATGCCAATTTTTTAAAAATAGTTTTGGCAATAATGAAAAGTTCAAATTATTCAGTAACGTTAACCCTTTTAGTGCCAAACGACGATATATCGTTGTTCCCTACGCTTGCGAAAAGTGCCAATGACGATATATCATTGCACAAGTCGATATATCATTGCATAGCAAGAGTTCTGTATTTCAAAATAACTTTATAAAAGGTTCAAATTCTTTGCATTACAATTAAAAAATTATTTATCAGAACTTTTTGTTATGTTTTCTGCTGGTTGGTCCATTTTTTTCCCAATGCACTGTATACGCTAGAGCAATAAGGTAGAATCTCAATAGTTTCTTGGAAACGTAATCGCAATCTGTTTATGATGCTTATCAGATAGCTCAAGTGTCACATCGTGCATCTGCACAGCAAGACTCACATCTTTCTTTCAAGCTAGGCGTCCACTATAGACTGAGCAGAGCAAAGTGGATTAGAGCCAACTCCAAGGCTGCCACAATATGCTGCATTTTGAAATTCTTAAATATAATTTTTAGTTTATTTTTTATGAGCATTTCTCTAACCTCGTAACTAACTGTAAACTAGTAAATTTGCCAAATTCCTCCGGTTATCTTTGCAAAGGCATCTGTTTTTGCGCAGCACTAAAAGGGTTAAACTTCTAACGATTACCACCACAATTTTCCAGTGGTAAATGGAGTTAAAATATGAACAAACGGGGAAATGAATTTTCAACACAAATAAAATGTCATTGATTTTCATGAAATTTTAAAAAATTCCTTGAGATTTCCCTTATTTTTTCCAGAACCAGAAAGCTCCCAGACAAATCCCTGATTTCCAGGTTCTGTGGCCACTCTGCTACAAGTCTCAACACAACATTAAATTTTCAAAGAGCGTAATGAAATAAAGAAGAACAATCCAGAATAACAAGAAAGGGATATTTAATTGAGGAAGATATCAATCTCATTAGGATTTTAAAACAAAACTATATCCATTAATACATACAGGTTGAGGTTTCATAACACTTAATATAATGGTACTCTGTTACAAATTATTATTAAATAAAGTAATAAATGGCAATAAAAACTTTTACCTGTATCAATGATTTTGGCAGTTTCTTCCAAACCTTTTGATGATCTATCTGAGCATCCAAACTGTTCATCCTCTTCAGATTTTGAATTTAAACATTCTTCAGCTAACTGTAAACTACTTGTCATACTACCCCACATTGAATCAAACATTGAAACTAAAATGAGATATAAAATTAAGAAATATGGCTAACAATCAATCAAAAATTAATAAAATACTAGATGTGAGACTTAGAATAGAACTGTATATTATATCTTATAAGATTCCGGTCAAATTTTTATTTCTATCTTTAAGCATATTTGAATATTATCATGTATCACACTTTAATAAAATAAAATAATTTACGAGAGTACACTATACCTTTCATGGTATTTGAATACTAACACAACTACCTTGGTGAAAGTCTGCAAAGTTAGAGAGCGCACCCAATTCTGTTAGTTCAATGCTAGTATTGTGGGATTGTCAGTTTTGTTAAGGAAAATGGGGTGAGGGGGATTACTCCAAGCACTACTCTTACATTATAGAATCAGGGTTTCGTTATAAAACAAAGCCAAAGGCACAAAATCCCTTGTTAAGTGCATGAATTGAATGTACTCTGTGTTAAACTGGTGCTAATACTTCAAAGACAACCATGCACAAACTTGTCATATGATCAGTAAACAAGCTCTTTCTATTTGACACATTTGGTTCTGATACTTATCTTTCTTGGGACAACAGCTTACACTATTATTGTCTCATATATTAAATTATTTTTCAGTTGTTTGTCCTTAGCAGACAGGAAGGAAGTTGTGGAATTCGCTGTGAACATAAAAAAAAACACAGATGCACAGTTTTATTTAATATGTTCTTTTATTATTGAATAATTTTTGTCAGCTTAAAAATAAAATGCTCAGTCAAATATACCTTTACGGTGTTTCATCTAAGTTTTCGCTATGTTTATGCAATTAGAAAAGGGGGGAAATTTACGGCTACAGCGCATCCACATTAGCGCAACTTGAATGGTTTGATTATGTCATGGCGAATTGACTTTTTGCTTCTACTGTTAAAAATTTTGCTAAACTTTGCCAAGTCTTTTGCATTAGTATTCAAATACTGAAAATAAGGCCATTTTTTATCCTTAAATTATGTGTAAAAAGAAATTTTTCTTTTAATTTCTAAAACATGCACCCCATATCTCTCCAATATCAACTGACACTCCCAAAATGGGATCTTGTAAGGTAGGGTAAAATGAGTATAAAAATTGATGTTTTTTGATGTTCAGCTAAAATATTCATGTAAATGTCAAATAATTAAATTTTTATTTTGGTTTTTCTTTATGTTGCACAGCTTGGGAATAAGAATAGATAATTTTTAATTGTTTCATTGCAAAAATGTGTTTGTGAGAAAATGTTTTATAGGTATATGTTTACTAAACCCACTTTACGCCATGCAGGTGAAAATGAGTATAGTGTGTGGTAAAATGAATTTACTATACTTTAACAATGAAAACCATTGAATAAATAATAATCAATAGATAAATAACAAACCACAAGCTCACCAAAAGAAAGCACAAGCCTAATGAAATTAAAATTTATGTCAACAGTAAGACATACCGTTCTGATCTTTTTCTATTGTTTAAATCCTAAATTCAAACTAGCTATCACTTTATTTCGCTAATAATGTAACAGGTTATGGGTTGCAGCAACGTTCAGTTGTGTAGACAAAGTAATGATGGCTATGACCACGAATTTGAATCACAGATTTTTACTTCGGAGTTTGATCATACCATTTCTGCTGGACTGTGTGTAGAAGACAGTGTACCGATAGCTTTTTTCGCATACTTTGGTAAATTTAAAAAAAAATTTCAATGCACCAAATTGGATGGCTTATCCAACTGGATTGACTGGAAATTTGAAGTAAACTCTTTGTTCATACTCAATAATTGTATTTAAATCGTCGATGGTTCCCTTGTCGAGCCAGCACAAATGTATCAGCGAATGTGTTAAATCAGATCTGCATGCATAGTAATTCAGCAAGGGCGATATGGATGGCATTGTTCACAATCTTGAAAAAGTGTCAAGCATCAAATTGGACATGCACTTCTGTAACAGTTTTTTGCTTCTTGGATTGAGAAAGACGAAGATGTAATACATTCACTTGCATGTTTGCATATATGATGGGTGGATCTCCAAAGTGAACATCAGTTAAATGGTGAAGAAAAAATGCCACAGAATCGCCTAGCACCACACATGTTATATATTCTTCCTGATGATGAATATAGTGAGTTCAAATCACAGTGGAACTCAACGCCAAGTACAGAAAAGTTACCAAAAAAACTTATCGAACAGATCAACATGAGACTGCAAAGACGAAATCAGGAGCTCAGAGACAATACTACGACAATCATGGCAATGATAAATATGGTGAAACCATAATGGAAAGAAATGGAAGAAGATTGGAAAAAGGCCCCAGATGGTGAGTCAATCCCAACTCTTAACAACAAATAATAACAAAACGATTATTAGATTTAGTAAGATCAGTGATGGCGTGAAAGGTTTCAATGAGATTTGTTTTCATTGTAATAAACCTGGGAACATAGAAAAATTTTGTCCACATTTAGAAAAATTTTGTCCACATTTTTCTAATAAGCCAACTATGACGGGTGGAGGTGTAGAAGCCTTCTTTGCAGATACTCAATTCAGTGCATTTGCTTGTCAAGACGATAGTGGCCGAAATATATGAATTAAAGACGACGGAGCTACAATACACATTATGAATTCAGCAGGGTACTTTAAGACGTACCGTCATTTTGATAAACAAGTAGAAATCACAGTTGGTAACAAGCACAATACCGGCATATGGCTGTGGTGACATTGACATGTGAGCGACGGTTGGAACTGTACAAAAGTCTCTTGAGCTCAGAGATGTATTGTATGCACCAGACATTGGCAAGAATTTTTTATCAGCTTCTAAGGCAACGAAGAGAAGGCATCTCAAACTTCAGAGATTCAGACAACATGATTAATCGTTTCTTCCGCAAAGAGACTCCAGATAATGTACTTTTAGAAGCTCCATGCTTATCAAATGAACTCTTTGAACTACGTACAAAACCGATCAAGCCGCAGGAAAGTTCTGCTGCTTTAGCTTACTTGGTTGATAGAGAAATGACAACTGCTTTTCCTGAAACAGCAATGACAATGACGACAAAGTTACCGTTATACTTTGACATAGATGGTTTGGGCACCAGGAAGTACGGTACGTGAAGCAGTGCCGGCGTCAGAATGGTATCAATTTCAACAAATCAAGATGATTTAAGATGAAAAAGTCTGGTGAGATCATACATGCAGACCTGCTGGAATCACCAATCTTGTCAAGAGGTGGAAAGAAGTGCATAGTAATGCTTAAGGACGATTATTCAAAGTTTTGAACAATATACACAATAATGAATACAGTTCACATTATGCTCAATGATGCAGGCCTACCACAATATATGGGCAGAAACAACATCTAAAGCTGTTTACATTTTAAATCGAACTGGGCCAAGCAAGACTGCAAGAAAATCTTCTTTTCAGGAATGGCTTGGACACAAGCAAAAGTCAACAGGTTTTGAGTTTTTAGATCAACTGCATTTGTACACGGCTTAAATGTCAACAGAGGTAAACTGGATGACAAGGCTAAAAAAGGCTGTTTGGTTGAATATTGTGATTCCAATGAATATCATGTTTCCATACCATCAAAGAATGGCCCGATAAAAAGTGCCAATGTAGTGTTCAATGAACAGCAAATTGGTCCTACTTCCCAGCCTTTGGAAGTGACATCTAATACTGGTCCATCAAGTGGTATGGAGTTTGAAATTTCGAATACTCCCGATGATGCAGACACACAGGAGGCTGGGAATCTTTGCACTGATGAAGACGAACCAACAGAGATGACGGTGCATGCATTACGAGATCATTCAACTATTCAACGCCCTGTCAGATTTATTGACTATGACATGTGCAGCAGCATTCTGGAGATGGAAGAGCCCAAAACATATGATGAAGCAATGAAGTCTCCTAGATATGCAAACTGGAAACGAGCCATGGGCAAAGAGATGGCTTTGCATGACAAACACGGAACATGGCAGCTTGTTGAGACACCTAAAGGACGGAAAATCCTCAACAATCGCTGGGTTTACAGGGTGAAGACAAATTCAGATAGTTCAATCGAGAGATTCAAGGCTCGCTTACTAAGCAAAGGGGTATATGCAAATGGTGGATATCGACTACGGAGAAACATTCAGCCCTGCGTGCTCCTAAGATACTATTCGAGCAGTAATTGCAACGCCCCAAGGCAGCCAAGGAGAGTCTAAAGATATTTTAACTTGACATGGATACTAAGTTCCTTTATGGTGGCCTGATTGAGAAGATCTACATGAAACAACCCAAAAGATACGATGGCGGAAGTGGGCATGTATATAAATTGCTCTGACCTTTGTACGGCTTAAAACAAGCTGGACGATGTTTCAATGCCAAGTTTACTGATGTGCTAAAGAAACACAGCAAAATCCAAAGTAAATCCGATCAGTGCCCATTCATACACGATGATTATGGATAAAAGATACTGATGGCGATTTATGTTGATAATAGCATTGTTGCTGTTCAGGACGAAGCAGCATTCTTCACATTTATGGACGAGCTCAAGCAACATTTCAACATTAGAGCAACGACATTTAATTGCTTTCTTGGTCTGCAAGTTGAATAGTTGAAAGACGACACCAAGAAGCATTTACAAGAAAGATAATAGAGCGATTCGGAGATTCCAAGACATCACACATCATAGTGAAGAAGTCGAATCTCATTGTAGACTATATTATGCCAAATGACGATGGTATGGTCAAGATCAAGGAAGCGAAGCCTCTCAGCAGTAAAATTAAATACTGATCAGCAGTTGTCATTTTGCTTTATTTGGCGATGAGAACACCACCAAATACAGGGGTCAAAGTGACAAAATAAGAATATATAGGATTTTTTCAAAAAAAATATAGGACAATATAAAACATCAAATAACTGCACACAGTTGCTACTGAACTTCCAAGATTTACTCGTTATACATTTATATACTCGTTATATTGAATTGAAGAGAATAGAAAACACACCTTTAAAAAAAAAGAAATCGCCTGATCCTGAATACATTATTTGCAATCATGAGTCTTTTGCTTCCAGCATTTTTAACTGTTCCAATTTCTTTAAGTATTTTCTTTTTATCCCTGTTTGCAGTCTTTTGTTGATTCAGACTTACTGTTCAGTGTCAGCTGGATTGGCGGCAAAGAGTGGGAGATTTATCGCCGAATGTGGCGAACCTGGCACTTGGTTTTAAAGCAACCCTAGTGATCGTTTGGATTTGACAACACACCGTATTGACGTAATTTTTTTTATGAAAAAATCGTGGCTAATATTCCGAATCCGGTACGAATTCTGCGCAAAGGCGATTTTCGCCAAAAATGGCAGCCATGCCATTTTTTAAGAGCAAGATAACTAACTGCCTATGGTTGCCATAATTTGGAGTGGTTTGATGTAAACAATTCGTGGCGCAGAGTCGGTACAGAATTCGGAATAAAAAAATCGCCATCCGACATCATACAGTAAATCTTAACCCTTTTTTTTGGGGGGGGGGGGGGGCGTCATCAATTATTGACTGAGCACTCAAAATTTTCTTTAGTAGTCCTGCAAGTTAATCCCAAGTTTTTTTTATCCGTTTTTCCCGAGGCAGAGTTTTGTTGTAGCATCTCTCTCTGCATTATGGCCAATTAATTTATTACGTTGGAGGAGAAATCAGATCAGAAATTCAAGACCGATTGTTATGGAAATGTTCACATGTTTACAACTCCCACCGGTCCAGTAGAGTTGAATTGTAGGTTATGCAGCACGTGACGTCACAAGAGATAAAACGCCGCTCCGCCGTTACAAACATCGTTTTTGTGAGGGCTTTTTCACCTACAATCGCGCCAAAGAATCCGAAATATTAAAAAATGGCAACAAACGGTGCCGTTATTACGAATTCGAAGAAAATATAGATTGAATCAATGTAGAAATATAGGATATATAGGACAATTGTAAAATATAGGACAATATAGGACGTTTTTACCGATTTTTTAAAAAATATAGGATTTATAGGACATATAGGACGTCTGCGACCCCTGCAAATATTGCTTACGCAGTGAGTTTGGTGTCTCGTAACTTGGACAACCCCACAGACTGATTGGGAAATTGTGCAGACAACATTAAAGATACCTTTCCAATACCATTGGACATTGCATTGTGTACAATAATGAATGACAGAAGCCTGATGTTATTTAGTAATGCAGATAACAACAGCTGTGCAGAAACATGCAGGTCTCGCACAGGAGTAGTTTCTTTCTATGGTGAAAGTGCAACTACGTGTCGAAGCAAGCTACAGGAAGCTATATCCAATTCAACGACAGAAACAGAGTTTATGGTAGCAACTGATGCCACAAAAGATCATTTATGGTTGAAGCGCTTATTTAATGAGACAGCCAACAATGTATTATTACCAACCTTGCAAGTTGATAATCAGAGTATTAGCAAATACATAAAAATCTTATGTTCCACACCCCCCCGGACAAAGCACATTGACCAGGATACAAATTTTTCCAAGACTATGCAAACAATGTCAATTTTCATGCTCGAAGGAGGCTGTTGAGAATCAAGCAGTCAATTTATATTGTGTATAATTGAGTGGCATCGTTTATTTTTGTGTTAATATGTTTTGTAATCCAAGTCATTTTCCTTTTTGTAATCCAAGTTCCAAGCAACACTTTCTTCTGATCTTTTGAATAAAATTTATGTCAACAGTAAAACGTACTGTTCTTCTTATCTTTTTCAACCTTTTAAGTCCTAAATTCAAACTAGCTATCACTTTATTTCAATAATATTTTAACAATGTAGTTTGAACTTCATTTGACTTTTTATTCTTATTGGTTTTAACTTTTCTCAATGCTCTGGTTTTCAGACTTCTTTTTTCTCATCGTGACCTCATCATAACTTCTCCATTTGTTAAAATTTTGCCAGCTTTCATTGCAATTAAGTCTTTACAAAAGGATTATACAAAAATATCGGAAAATTGAGACTTTCTTGTACACCAATTGACACTAAAAGTTTCGGTTTTTACAAAAATGGTCAAGTACATTATCTTGTGTAATATAGAAAATAATAATTTGAATAAAAAGATTTTTTTTAAGAAATAAATTACCTAATAATAAATTAAGCTTTAAATATGATGTTATTGTAATTTACATGTATAACATTAATATTTATTAAATTATTCACTAAAAATCATGTGCTATTTCTGAAGTACGATTTTAGCGTTTAACAAGCTTGTTGCAGTATGATCAGTGGCGGCTCGTGGGCAGGAAAAGTGGGGGGGGCCCGATGAAAAAAAAAAAACTTGGAGTTTGCGAAGTAATATATATATATATATATATATATATATATTACTTCGCAAACTCCAAGTTTTTTTTCCAGTTACAACAGTTTACAATTCTATATATAGTACATTAAACTAAAAGGCCAGTTTAAAAATTGGTTGCATGTGAATTAAATTTGCTTTAATTAAAAAACCTTAGAAAAATAAAAATGAAGTATGAGTGAGAGAACATTTTATTTTGAACCTCATTGTTAAATAAGGAAAATACCTATATCGACTAATTTAAAATTGTTTAAGACTGTTAAGCAAAAGTTACCAACATTATTAAAAAGTTTTCTAAGTAGGTTATACAATAAAATTTCAATTCATCAAAAGGCGTCGATCTTTGCTTAGCGCAAAGTCATCAACAATTTTGTTTATGTCCAATTCAGTTTTTTCGATGTATAGAACTGCCAAAAAATTTAAACGGTTTTGGCCAATAGTGTTTCTTAAATAACATTTTAAGAATTTTAAAGAAGAAAAGGCTCTTTCACTTGTTGAAGAAGACTTTGGAATAAACAACATAATTTTATAAAGTTCTGATATTAAAGGAAAAGCTGGAACTAAGTCTCTTAAACATAAAAAACTTAAGCGATCAGAAAAATTCAAACTATTTGATTCAGAATTCTTTATCATTCTATTAAACATATTTAACTCGTACTATAACTTATTAAAATCCATATTGTAAGTTTTAGAAACAAGCATAATACTATCATCAAATTTTCAACATCCCACATCATTTTATGCACAGTAAAGCTGATAGGGTCAGATTTTTTTAGTACTTTTAGCTAGCACTGTAGGAACTTGAAACTACCTAATTATAAGGTCCTTAATGACTTAAGCAATGCTTTAAAATTCTGTTTGACATTATAATAGTAAATTAAAATACAAAATTTCGTTAAGCTGTAGGTCCCGGCCTGATTAGCTGTCATTGGACATAAAAATAGGTCGTTGAGCGTACAAACCAACTAACCAAAATACCAATTACATAAAATATGTGAAACTATAAAAACCGATATTGCTCAATCACTATTCTGTACAAAAGAAAAAGAAAATAAAGATTTACGAGTTACAAACTATACAAATCTAATAACTCGATTAAAAATTCTGCAGCATATGCACAGAAAAAAAATTTCGTTAAATATTACATGAATTTAAGAATTAAAATACAAATCACATATACATGAAAGACAAAAAACTATTAAAAAAATGCTTGCTTACAACAGCAAATAAGTTTTAAAAGTAATTGAAAAAAATATATCTCTATATATATAAGGCAAAGCCCTCACTCACTGACTCACTCATCACTAATTCTCCCACTTCCCACATAGTCACAACTCTGAAATTCGGCACAAATATCAACAATGGTAAAAATAGAAAAAGTAAGCTATTCCGATCTCGATTAACCCACTTTAAGGGGTCGAAAAGGGGTTAAACGTTCCAAACGAGGGACATTCGAATATCCTACTTCTCATTTCGTCACAACTCTAAAAATTGGTGTGAATATCAATAAAGACAAACAAAGAAAAAGTAAGCTATTCCGATCTCGATTAACCTACTTTAAGGAGTGGAAAAGAGGTTAAACGTTCCAAACGAGGAATATTCGAATGTCCCACTTCCAACAAGGCCACAATTTTGAAAATTGGCTTAAATACCAACAATGTTAAACATAGAAAAAAAAAAGCATGCTAATCCGATCTCGGTTAACCCACTTTAAGGGGTCGAAAAGGGGTTAAACGTTCCAAACGAGGGATATTCGAATGTACCACTTCCCACATATCCACAACTTTGAAAATTGGTGCAAATGTCGACAAAGGCAAACATAGAAAAATTAAGCTATTCCGATCTCGATTAACCCACTTTAAGGGGTCGAAAAGGGGTTAAACGTTCCAAACGAGAAATAATCGAACGTTCTACTTTTCATTTCGTCACAACTCTAAAAATTGGTGCAAATATCAATAAAGACAAACGAAGAAAAACTAAGCTATTCCGATCTCGATTAACCCACTTTAAGGGGTGGAAAAAGGGTTAAACGTTCCAAACGAGGAATATTCGAATGTCCCACTTCCGACATGGCCACAATTTTGAAAATTGGCTTAAATGCCAACAATGTTAAACATAGAAAAAGCATGCTAATCCGATCTCGGTTAACCCACTTTAAGGGGTCGAAAAGGGGTTAAACGTTCCAAACAAGGGATATTCGAATGTACCACTTCCCACAACTCTGAATATTGGTACAAATGTCAACAATGGTAAACATAGAAAAAGTAAGCTATTCCGATCTCGATTAACCCACTTTAAGTAGTCAAAAAGGGGTTAAACGTTCCAAACGAGCGATATATTCGAATGTCCTACTTCTCATATTTTCACAACTCTGAAAACTGGTGTGAATATCAATAAAGACAAACCCAAAAAAGTGAGCTATTCCGATCTCGGGTGGATCAAGGAGTGGAAAAGGGGTTAAACGTTCCAAACGAGGAATATTCGAATGTACCACTTCTCATATGGTCACAACTCTAAAAATTGGTAAAAATATCAACAAAGACAAACACAGAAAAGTTAAGCTATTCCGATCTCGATTAACCCACTTAAGGTTTGCAAAAGGCGTTAAACGTTCCAAATTAGGGATATTCGAGTGTCCCACTTCCCATTTGGTCACAATTCGGAAAATTGGTACAAATATCAAAAAAGATTAAACAGAAAAAGTAAGCTATTCCATTCTCGATTAACCATTTTTAAGGGGTTGAAAAGGATTTAAATGTTTCAAACGAGGGATATCCGAATGTTCCTCTTCCAATGTAGTCATATTTCTGATATTTGGTGCAAATGTTAAAAGGGTAAATGTTAAAAAAATAAGTCATTCGAATATCGATTAACGAATTTTTAAGGGATGAAAAGTCGACTCAATATTGAAACTATACGAGGATTAACTTAATGTCTCAATTCCAATGCAGCTACTACTTTGAAATTTAGAACTAAGAGCAGACATTAACACAATAAACTATTCCAATTTACTATTCATAATTATAAATTTCGTTTAAAATGTCAACAAAAGAAAGTTCCTATTTTGATAAATCAATTTGTCGGGATCGAAATGGGAGCAAACGTCTGAAGTGTAGAATAGATGAATGTCTTTTGATCGCTAAAATGCTAATGGTAAAATTTCGTAGCGCAGCACGGGTATTCAGCTAGTATATATATATTTTAAAGTCATCAGTAATGCTACTAATATTTCAGTCCACCGATATTTTAATTATTAATTCATGCAAAATAAATTTGGTTTATATAACAGTTAATAAAATGTGACAAAACCTTTGAAAGTACAATATTCACAATTTTGCAAACAAAATTGAAGGTATTGTTATATTGACCAGTTCAACAGTTTTAAATTGAATTACTTGATATTTTTTGAATAGTAAAATATATCTCGTTGTATATTTTTTTGGCACAAGAGCTAAGGGAGAGTTATACTGCAACGGAATATTCTTCAATCAAAAATTTTTTCAGTACTATATATTTACTTATTTATTACAGAATTTTTTCTAAAATTATATCCTCTCACTTTTATTTATACTACCCAATAAAAGGATAAATGTCGTTTCAGCCCAATTCTAGTAAAACCATTTATTTTTTATAAGGAATGCTTTGTTGTCTTTATAGAAACTCTTCTATTAATCGTATTGGAGAGTTACGTTAATGATTGCATACGATATCATATATCAGTGAGAGAGGTAGGACAAATCAACACTTCTGATTATTTGGGCGAAATTTAAATACTCAGTTATTTTTCGAGGCAAAGAGTAGATATCAAAACAAAAACCTATTGTTGACTCATACATTTTACTAAATAAAGAGTAAAATTTAAAACAAAAAACTTACCGATGTTATTTATTATTGTAAATTCTTTCGCAGTCGTACAAGTTGAAGACACTAAAGATAAACGTCCGATCCCTGACTTCAAAGTAAGAATTGACCATTTCCTTGCAAATCCCAGGACCAGGAGGTGTCTTGGTAATTTGAAACTCATGTTATGACAAAAAACCAGGATGTCACGTGAAAGGGAAGGAATGGCCCTCTTCACATTATAGAATTTTCTGTCTTATCTCTTTAGGTTTCAAATTCAAGGTCGTCCAAAGTAAGGGGACATTTTGTTCCCCCAAGCACAGTCTGGGGAAACTAACATCCTTTGAAGATGGCAAGTTAGAGTTTTAATCGGAATTGTGGGTTCTTACAATATTCTGTGGAATTGCAATAATACTACAGTACGATTATTCAAGTTTTTTTTTTTTTTTTTTTTTTTTTTTTTAATTATGATTTAGGCTTTTATTTTTGTAATTTATTTACATGCGTTATTTTTTATATCAAATAAATTTTAAGGGGTATCCTAACGCTATTACAGTAAAACAAATTGGCATCTCATCAAGAGGAAGATTGCACAATGCTATCTGATGTAAAAAATTTACTCACTCTTTTCGACCAGATTGGTAAAAAAATTTGAATAGTCAGTTACAGCTACATTGGAAATTACTTTCAAAGGAACACTTTCAGTTTTCAGAAACAAAAGGATTTTTCTTTAGAGTGAGGTCTTCTCTCTTTCCACAAGACAGACCCATAATCAAGGCAAGACCATCCTATTTTTTGTGTGAAATAAATTATTTACTTTCATTCAACTTATTTTTTCAAACACAGATGTGCATAAAGATATCGGGGATTTCAAATCCATTCTTTCAGCAATAAATTCTAGTATGATTTACTTTATGAGCCTAGTAACAAAATTAAAAATATCGATGCGTAACATTAATATTGGGTCTTTGATCTAATGTGATTAACTTTTATTTCGGTTGAGGATCTCCTTATCCTAACCCTCGGCTACGAGCCTGCCTCCCACTCATAGATCAGAAAACCGTGTCAAAACACTTAACTCAGGAATTTTGTAATTTGAGAACCACACAAGGGGTACAGACTCGCAGGATATTGCAGGTGGCGAAAATCAGTCCCCCCGTCTTTTTTCCATTCCGTTTCTTCTACCGGGCAAAGAAAAAGAAGCTCGATCAGGTGACCTAAATATCCATCCATAAGGACATTTATTAGTTGAGTGAAAGTGGACAGTTTCAAGATTAAAAAACCAGTTAAATCAGTATATTAACTAATAAATACAAAATTTATTTTAAAAAAAAAAAAAAAAAACATTTGTAAAAAAAAAAAAAAAAAAAGAGAGATAGAGAGGAAAACGACCAAAAAAAGTGAGGGGGCCCAGGCCCCCCCTGGCCCCCTGCACCAGCCGCCACTGAGTATGATCCAAATAATACTGTTACAGGGAAAATAACTATTTTAAAGATTGCTTCATTATCATGATGGAATTATTTTTTACTGATGGATATTATTTATATTATGCCAAATAATAAATTGGAAGGTTTGATAAATGGGTTAGAATTGACTTACAAGATTTGACAATATAACACACAGAATAAGATTAGATAGTTTTTAAAAACAGTGTTTAATTAGGAACAAAATTTCTTGAGCAAAAAAGTTAAAACCACAATTTTCATTTTAGCAAAATAACAATGGGATTTCCATCACTCGTGATTTGTAATTCAACACAAGACATTTTTATTATAAAATCATTATTAACTTTAAATATAAACTTATTGTATACAAAATATCAACTTTAAAAATAGTTTTCACTCTTTACAGGTATGAGAGTGATCAGAGAGCAAAAAGGAGGAAATCCAAAAATTCGTTAAAAAAGCTTGCAGAAGGAATACACAAAAATTCAACAAAAAAGTATGCAGGAAAATGATTCAATAATTTTTAAGATATAATGAAATTTCTCATACTATATAATAATCACATTTCCAATATTAGGAGTTAGTGAAGTAATCTGTGAGGGAAGAGGAGATAAGAAAAAAATGTTTTGTTTAGACATAAGAAAAGTATACTTTTTGTAGGAAAAACTGGTTCAGATAAGAAAAATGCGGATCCTCGAAACAGGGACAAAGAGAAGGAAAATCTTACAGAAAAAACCAAAAAGGAGGAAATCCTCCAAAAGGAGGAAAACTGGCATCCCTGTCTTTAGCTTACTTATACTTTTAGGTTGATGACTAACCCTGGAATACCAAAAATGGTGATTTTGCAAATTTTGTGTCAAAATGTTTTAGCAAAAGAACTAAACCACACTTTCTAATTTTAGCAATTAAGAAAGTTCTTAAGCATTTTGCTAAAAAAAAGCACCATAGCTTAATCCTTGCTTAAAAACAAGACCTTAGTACCTTTGTTATTTGTAGAAATTTTCCCTTTTTAGATTTTAATGTACGTACCTACACTATAAGTAAAAATGTGCTACAAATACCCTAAAAAAATAATAAATGATTATTCACCAAAATTTTTACCATTATAAAGGAATATTAAAAGAGTATATAAAAGCATTACCATCTTCAAGTCTTTCTTTAGGTTGTACAATAAGCTTGATTCCTTTCAATTCAAACACTGTATTTTCAGAAAGCATAGCTGTTATCGGCAGTTTCATTGATACACGATCAATCGATGCATGGAGAAACTCAACAGGTAGGTTATACTCGTTACTCAACTCATTTAAAGCCTAAAAATATACATTTTATTGTAGTAACTGCATAACTTTTTAAAATATATTTTACTTTATTTATACTTTTAAGTAAAATAAACTCTTTTTTAAACTTTTTTCACAATTTTAATAAATTGATTTTTAATATGAAGCAAATATTTCAATTCAAAAAGGGATAGCAGAGTTCATCCTAGAAATAAAAAAGGCCAGTATACTATTTTCCGAAAAAAGGACAACTCCTGTTTCGAAGGGCACTTTTATGGCCATCTACACACACTAAAATTTGACATAATGAATTAGGAGTTTTGATACAATGAATGTTAAGAACTTTTCACAATGACATTTCGACGAGATGGTATTTTTTCTGAAAATGGCAGGAAGGACACTATTTTTAATGGAAAAGGGCAGAAAGGGCGCTATTTTTGAAGAAAAGGGGCAGGCAGGGCATGGCGCCCCCCGAAAAATGCCTAAGATGAACTCTGGAGATAGCTATGTTCTGGAATTCAATTGCTAATCAGTTTTAAGTGTCAGTTTATGAATTTTAAATTAAATATTTCAGGAATACGTTCAATTGGGAAGAAATCTGAAAAAATCAATATTTTTTTTCCAACTTTAACAAGGCAATAATGAAGAATGGTTGCTATGAAAAGGGCAAGTACATCTTGGTTCAAAATACAAATTTTTATAACTGTCAACTGTTGCTTAAGAATACTTTATATGTATTGAAACTACTTCTGTTGTGAAGTTTACCAATTTGAAATGTTTGTTATATTAAATAATGCCAACAATGATGTGTGAGGTAAGGGAGAAAGTTTTAGCTTCCCCCTTCACCCAGTAGAAAATCAGGCATACACATTCACAAAATGTTTTATGTATAAGTTTTTTAACCTAATAATGCTACAGTCACTAACTGCTATTTCCCAAAACAAATATGGTAACTCACAACTGTAAATGGCGTAAGTAAAATACTATCACTAGGTTAGGTGATGCCCAAAACTTCCACTAAAGTTCACAAAAATCAAAAGAGAATGCTACTTTTAACGGTTCTTTAAGGAAAATTCTCTTAATTCATTAAAAAATTTAATGTATGCTATCTGTCCCAATGAGCTTATGTGGGTGGTTGTCAAATTTGAGGTACTTTTCAAAATGAAATAGTTTTGAAAATAAAATTAACCATAGTTGGTTATTAAAATTAGTTCTCGCATATGTCTTGTAAATGTTTTCATAGCCAGCAACAAGGTTAAATTAAAATTTAGACCTATGGGACTCTTATAAGTAGCTGCAAAACTAAAAAACATCAGGTCTGTTACCGGACAAATGTTTGAAATTTTTTTTATGAAATTACAACTTTAGAAATCAGCTTCCATAATAGGTAATTAGTTTAAAATAGAAATTTATTTTCTAGTTTTGCAATAGAAACATATTTCATATTTTATTTATATAAAAAAATTTCAGGTCTGTTACTTTAACTTATTATTAGTATAACTTTTCCCTAAAATGTATAAAAAAAATTATGCTGCATAAATTCAAATAATATCGTAAGTCTATATTTATAAAACTGAGTTGTCTGTACGTCTGAACCTTATACAAATCCACAGTTTTGTACCTAAAGGTACGAAATTTGGTACATCGAAGCTTTAATACATTGAAATTGTAGAGAACAACTCTTAAATTCGATTATAAGTTGTTTTCATTAAAATTTATTGGCATGAAAAAAAAATCTTGGAATGACAGCTAAATTTTTTTATTACACCAGAATAAAACCAAAAGTTGTTTTAATGGGTCCCCTTATTTTTTTGATTATTTTTATGTACTACAATCATCTGTGCAATAAGATTCAAATCGAATTTTATTGTAATATTTCAATATATTTACTGTCAGTCGATACAGTAAACAACTAGCGCGCATGTGCAGTTTTAAAGCATTGTTTTTTATGCATCGTTTTCTTTGTTCACGTTTTAAAATCATCCTGTTTTCGTTTACATTTTGTGTTATCATCAATGTGCTCAGTGGGTATTGACATTTTGATTTTATTTAATGATTATTAATAACATTTAAACAAAATAAATATGTCAAATTCCTTGTATTTTATTAGCAAATATCTTCTGTATTACAGTTATCATAAATATCTAATATCTAAAAGTTCGTTTGTGCCATTATGGGATGTTTTCAGTCGAATTTTGATCAACTTAATAAATCTATTATATCTTTTTTTCAGGATGTGTCCATTACAAGAACAAATGTAAGAAAGCTGTCTTATGTGAAACAATTATATATATCATTAGGTGTGTAGAGTGGCACCGCGTTGACCAATATTGGTACTATATCCATGCCACTTGGCAATAATTTTTCGGTTTGCGAACAATTTGGCAGATAACGCTATCATTTCGATACCTGCTACTTTTTTCCTTAGTACGGATGTTGTTTTATTTTAAAACAAAAATTAAGAACTTGGTACAGTATATTTTCTTGGTTATTTTTAAAACAGAGACTAGATCTGCACTATAGACACCTGGCATATTTTGTTTAGTATGTTCATCGGTGTTTTGTATATGTTAAAAAAATGGTAAAATTTGTCTGGCTGGATTAATTTAAATTATGCACCTAACTTCATTTGATGAGAGCGAGTCAAAATATACATAGAATCTAGCATAGCAACAGATTATTTAGACGCAATTTGAATTCATCACTAGCAGCCTCAATTGCAGATTTGCTGAAGATTATTGAAATTTACTGAAAACTTTCAAATCATTTCGACATTTGCTAATATGCCTCCAAAGATAAGAATGAATATAAATGCTAAGTATAGAGCATCTGCTGCTAAGAGAGCTAAGGTATCACCACTACAAAAACAGCATCGACTGGAGAATGACTGAACGCGCTATTACAAAATGAACAAAACATGCAAAAACAAGAGATGTCTGTTATAATACATTGGAAGCCAATCACCAACAATAAATTAATCTGAAGAAATTTCGTGCCTATGTGACACACAACTGATAGATGCCCTTCAACGGATCCCCAGAAGTGTGGGGCCACACAGCTAGTAGGTTTTATATCCATCATTTGCACCCTCATTTGTAATTCTGAATCAAAAACTTTTTTTTTAACAAATGTTTTTTTTTTACAAAGTAAATGACCTGACATGATTTGGGAGAGCAAATATTTTGCGTTTTTTTTTATTAATTTAATTGTTAGTTTTTGCTAGATATATATACTTGTGACATTTTAAGATATTTATTTATATATTTTTTTAGTTTTATTTTATTTTTTCCTAAATAATGTTAGGTCTGTTACTTTTAACAGGTAACAGATCTGACATGACTTGGGAAAGCAGATGTAATGTGTTCTTTATTTTTTTTTTATTAATTTGTTAGTTTTTAGTAGATATATATACTTGTGACATTGTAAGATAATTTATTTTTATATTTTTTAAGTTTTATTATATAGTATATATATATTTTAAATCATTTCAGGTCTGTTACCTTAACAGATTTAACATTATTGGGGTTTTTTTTACAACCATGTGTATACTTTTTAGGTTTAAGACATCATGGCTCAAGTAGTTCACAGAGTTACTTTGTAAATGGCAAGTGATTAATAAGGCTACACTATTTAACTTTAAAAAGTTGATAACGGACCTTACAGCATAAAAAAAATACTCACCTTATGGAAACCCAAAAATCCTTACAATATCCTATCCAATTACGATTTTATTTCAAAATGGTTTTGTTGATATACTGAATCATGAAAGCAATATTAAAAAATGATGGTCCCCATCTACTGAATAATTTAAAAAATGATTAACTTTGGTAACAGAACCATTTCTCTTGGACACCATAAAATAATCCATATGTGCAGAAAATTAAAAAAAATAAAATAAAAAAAGATATTTTATAGATTTATTATAATATAGATTTTTAAATATACATAGATTCTTCAAAGTTATTTTATATATTGGAAATTGGTAAAGTATGAAAAACAAATTTAACTTTGTCATTTTGGATGTCTCATTTTCTAGGTTTGCACTTTGTTAAAACTTTATATAAAAAAATGGCTCAAAGCATATTTTTATAATATTACACATCATAACTCTTAATAGTATGTATTTAAAAAAAAAAAAAAAAAAACTCTAAGCCCTCAGATAATTATATTTTAAAATAAAAAGTCTTTTGTCAGACATCAAAAATGCCTCAAATTTGAAAATCACCCAAGTATCATATTGGGCAAATCAATGACTTTGAAGAAGAAAAAAAAAAGAAAGAAAAAAAAGCTGCTACAACTCTTTTTTAAATATAGGCACAAACTTCATTAAATATAGGCACAGACACAAGCCACATCAATAAGCTTTTACAAGTAGAGAGGAAGGCATTGTACCTCTGACTATATTGTCCCTTTAACCCCCAAACCTGTAGTGCTCTCTAGCATCACCTTAAGGTAATTAGTGCAAAGTTCCTTTACTAGAGGGCTTGTACAACCTACTGCTGATTATTTTAACTATGCAAAAAATTAATTTTTTTTTTTTTTAATGTTTTGTTAAATAATACTTTTGTGTTGTCTTCAAGTTTACAAAAAACATTCGACATATTAGCTACACACCTCAGAAAATATTGTGGAGCTTTTGAAAATCTTTATCTTTATCCTTAAACTGAAGCATGCTTTTTAATTTGGACTGTCATGATATTGTATCTTTGACCATGATCAGTTGTTGTTCCTTTTACCAGGTCAAAGGTACAACACCGACTGAAGCTACAAGAAACCCACTCCTCTGAAAATGTTTCTCTTTCGATATTGATGAACCATCAATGATGGGTGCAGCTCAAACTGACAATATCAATCCTCAGTGTAACAATTTAGATCTATCACCTCTACCTGAAGCGTTGAGGCCTCATCAAAAACCTCAGTCAAGAAAAATGTCAAATAGTGATCAGCCTGAAGGGAAATCTTGTATCCTGACTGATAAATCTGAAAAGCTTACTTTTTAATGTGTTCTTTAAATAAGTTCAAATTATGTCAACTGTTATTTATGCTTACCACTTGAAACAGGGTGGCCACAAAATTAAAAAAAAAAAAAGTTCCTTGACAGATTTCTAAAAAATTCCCCAATTTTAGGGCAAACTTTTTTCAAATTTCCCAGATGTGTAGACATCCTGATCAAATAGAGCATGCAGGTATGCTAAAGGGATAATACGCAAAAAAAATTTAAATAGTTTTGGCAGTAATAAAAAGTTTAAATTATTCCATAACATTACACTTCTAATGATTATTACCACAATTTTGCTTGAAAATGGAGTCAAAATATGGATGAATGGGGAAACGTGCCTTCAGAACAAAGAAAATTTCCTTGGTTTTCGTGAAATTTTCAAAAAACTCCCAGACATTTCCCTGAATCATAAAGCTCTCTGAAATTTCCAGGTTCTGTGAAATCATTCAATAATAAAAATTTACATGGTTATAAGGACCAAATCTTTGTAAGAAGTTTAGTAAAATATGTTTCCAATTAAGTTAAAAATCCAAGATTGGTTTTTCAACTGTATATATAGTTAAAAATTAGTGAAAAAAACCATAAATAAGAATAAAAATTGGGATCCCCTGTAAATTAAAGCTCCCTTTTCAAAATGGGAGCAAGTTTTTAGAAGTTAACTTTGTACATACTTTTATCTGATAATAATTTTTTTAAATTAAAACCAAAGTAAGAATATCTAAAGTTTCTTTTTTAACACTTACTTCCCTATAAATTTGAACATGCGTCTTTTTTATAAATTACAGATGCACTAAAAGCATATACTACCACTCACTTTCCAATACTTTTACTTCACGAGAGAAAATATTCCGTAGCATTCTGAAATAATTTTCATCTATTTTTATGTTTCATCTTGTCTCTACGAAAAACGAAATCTTATGAGAGAACGAAAAAAACAAAAGTATTGATTCTCCACCTGATCTTGAAAAATTGCATCCCAACCAACAGATATAATGACACAATGGATTAAATTTTCCCAAAAAAATAAAAATCTCGTTCTAGTGTAAAAATATAATTCATGACTAATTATAGAATTAGGAATCGAATAATATGTTTCAATGTTTGAATAATTTAAGTTAATTTTTCAATTACCTCATTATTCAATCGGACATTTTCAACTGAACCTTCTCCTTGTAAAATACTGCATGATAGTTGATCCTGGGACAAATCTTCAAGATAGTGACCAAAATATCTCTTCAGGAGATACCTGAAGAGCCTATTAGCAATCGTGTTTAAAGCTTTCATAATTATGATTTTAAACGATTGCTAATTTCATTCTTTAGGCTAATACGTAGTGCAAGAATCTAAACAATAAACAACAGATCGCACATGGACGTAACCAACCAGCAACAATCTGGCTGAGTCTGACAGAATGAACTTGATCACTAATAACATAACATGATTGGCTAATGTTAATTCGAAAGCATCTGTTTTCAAAAGTTGTAGTAGCTATCGAGTAATAAACAAGGCAAAGGCATACAGCTTATTTGTATGCTTAGTGACGTCATATTCAGTTGTTATTTTACAGATAAAAAGTTTTTGCGCATTTTGTTTGGCTAGAGCAGAGCAGGGGTCGGTTCAATACCGTTGCCTTCGAGCAGTATCAGGACCGCCGCGAAATGTAGAAACATATTTATATCGGGCCTGGTACAACCAGATGGCGCTCCTATCTTATGCGACGCTAAGCGATGGATAAAAATGTAAACAAACTATTCTACGAACTGGATTATACATACGGTAAGGCTCCCGATAGTCCAGGCGGTAGAGTATCGAGCTCGTAACCGGAGGGTTGCGGGTTCTGTCCTCTGTTCGCCAAAATATCGGTGTGTACCTAATGGAGGCTGGTGCACATTTAAATCTGTCGTGGCCTCAATGTCCTCTCGTTGGTGTGGTGGGGTCGGAGAGAGGGGTTTACTCTAGAAGATTTCGATCTCGTATTCTTCTAGATGCTCAAAATTACGAGACGTATTTGGCTGTGTTAAGCACTTTATAAGTGGCAGAAATAGACAGTCGGTGCCCAAGTAGCACAGCAGTATTGGCCAATATCAGCCCTACATTGGCCAATCCCGATGTGGAATGGCGCAAAATCGGCCGTTCGATGCCGATATTGCCCAATCTCGCCCAATATTGGATAGACGATACTCAAAAGTTTGAAAGGTTGATCGACAGTTTTAAAATTAAAATATTTTATGTATAAGAAAGGAAGGTTTGCATTAATATGTTTTGTGATATTTTTGCCACGGTTTTAAGCATTTTTTTAAAAATCATGTATTTTGGAACGATCTCGACTTACGGCCAAAACTGGCCGAATCCGATATAAAACGATGCGCAGAATTTCTCAAAAAGAATCGCCACCGAGTGGCTGAAGGAACTGAAGTGCCCGGATGTGTGTTTACTAAGTTTATTTATGTTATGTCGCCGGCGCGACGGTCATTAGTAACATTAAAATTGGATCGAAAACTTATTACTGGTAAGTGTTGTCACAATATTTGTCGATTTCATGGGGTATCTACGTATTACATTATTGGTTTAAGTTGGTTTTAGTTAATTTCAACGATACTTGATTGCCGACTTGGTTTGATCTACAAAAGCGATGTTGACAAAGGTGATTGATATTCACATTAAACTTGATTAGGAATCGAGTTGGTTTCAATTATTTATTTAATGCTGCTGTTTAAAATATAAACAAGATTTTCAGCTTTTATCTCATCCATACACGGATGCAAACTAATACTCATTTAGCCATTCCCCCCTACCCCTCCATTGCTAGTTTCAAATTATGCTCATCATTGAAATACTTATACTACATGTTACATTCTAGTTTGTCTTCCTATTTATAATATTTGTTATCGTTAGTTTATATTGCTTATAAAATTCAATATCCAAGCTCCATGATTAGCTCTGTTAATAGAATATATTGTGAATTGGGCATATTGAGGAAACCACATTAAATTAAAACACGTCAATTACTCAATCTCAAAGGTGGTGTGGAATAGGGTGCATTATCTCAATCAACCGCTTGGCATAAAAAGTAAATGTTCTAGAAAATGTCAATTTTAACAATATGTATAACTAATGTTATTATGCCTCCTATTTTTGAAAAAATACAGCAAACCCTGTTAACGCAAAATTGCTTAGCATAAAATCACATTTAATGCGAAGGAAAAGCAGTTCTCCGTACTTAAAACTTAACGTTAATTTATTTAACACAAAATTCGGTTAAAGCGAACAATTTCAGTGGCCAGATCGACTTAGCGTTAACAGGGTTTTACTGTATATGTACATTCTCCTATTTAACCCTTTAAATCCCATGGAGTCAGCGTTGTGGGTTTCACAAAACCCCGATGACTTTCCATTCATAAAAACTGGAAATGAACTCGCCCAACTCGTTCTCCTGTCTGCCACTCCTGGGATTGCTGTGGGGGGTCACTGTCGACCATTAAAAGATCATTACTATATGTATACAGCCTGCAATAGGGGTGTGCGTTGGGTCATCTGCTTGATATGTCAGAGAATTTAGTTGGCATCTTATCAATGAAACAAACGCCACCGCTAAGTACATGACAAGATTCGCATAAAAGAAAAGTCCCTGACTATCTTACTCCATGTCCAAAGGGTGGGGCAGTTTGACATTGAGTACTTTAAATCCATGTCTCCCCTCTACATGCCCCACAATAGCCTATTGTTGAGGACCGTCACGCTTTAAACAACTAAGGCAGGGCAGTTCCCCTCACTTGAAAATATACGTTTACCCCTGGTTTACCCCTGCAACCGCCCGAAAGGCGGTTAGCTGGGAAATTCTCTACAAGGCGGTATAGGGCGGGTTGGGATTTAAAGTGTTAAAAGGTCTGTCTTGTGCAATTATTGATTTCTCAGAAAAGAGCAATGAATGGAAATTTTTGAAATATCTACAAAAATATATTTTGAATGCCTAACTTCATTTGTGTTAATTTAAACACACTATGCAAAGATGTTGTTTTTATAAAATAAAAATGTTTTGTTCATTTAAAGAAAAGACTTTCCATTTGAAAAGTAAACATCAAATATTGTAATCAAGTATTATTGTTAGTGCTATTGTCTGTCTTGAAATGAAAAGTGTAATAGTTGTAGCCTTCCTTCCCTTGGCAGTAAAATGCCAGTATGGCCTTTCAATAGTTAATTTGTTATTCTGTTCAGTTTAAAATAAAGAAATATACTGTTGTAGGGTTCATTGATGGAAATGGAGAAGATTAATTCCTTCATCTTGGTTCATCTCAGACAAAAGTTGTCTTTGGTAGTTTGCAACAAATGGGGAAGGGGGGAATGAACATGATTAAAGAATATATGCCCTCAAGTATAACATGGCAAACATTTAATTTTAAAATCTATTGTACATACAGTAATTAAATTACAATTTTTGTATAGGGTATATACAAATAATTCAAGGTATCACAAATAATGTTTCATAAGTCATTGATCTACTTATCAGTTCAAGTTTTGATGGTGTAGATTTTTGAAATGGTGGACATGAATAACAGATATTTATTAACAGATTTAAATAATATTCTATTTTAATTTCTCAAACTGAAGATTGGTTTTTTAGTGAGTTATATTAAAAGTGCTTTAAATAAGATATTTAATTGTATAAATAAATTGTATATAAAGTTTTGCAACTAGTTTGAGATAGCATATATCCATAATTTTCCTATTTAGATTCATTTTAACAGGCATAAGATAAAGCTGAGCTTGCTCGTTCAATTGGGAGTGATTCTTCAGAAGATGAAAATTTATTAACCAAGAAAAGCCGAACTAATATTCCAGCCCGTTTCAAAGACGATCCCCCTTCTTTGGAATCCCACAAAAAAACGAGCAAAAACTTGTTTGTGAACCAAAAAGCGTGAAAACTTCCTCTACCAGGTAAGAATATATGATAATCAATTAGGTAACGATCCAAGCAATTTCAATTTGATGTTACAATAATTTATATTTTAAAATATAATAAGCAATGGAGAATCTCTGGTCTTTCAAATAAAAAAAAAATTATCTGTTTCTTTAAACAATTTTGAACAAATCACCTTTGTCATATGCTTATAATTGAAAAATTAGTTCAGTAGAAAAAACAACAAAAACACTATGTTCTAAATTAGTTCCTATAACTTTTCAAGTGCAACAGTGTATTTTATCACAGACTTTTCAACAACACTTTTTACTATTTATTTTGATTTTATTTGGTGGTTAATTTAACAGTTTAAAAGAGATTTTTCTTTCTTATAAATTATTTATTACAATTTTAAACGGCTAAAGAAAAATGAACGAGTTTATAAAAAAAAACAGAATTAGCATTTATTTTGTGATTGATAGTTTTTTTGTGTGCTTGGTTGAGGTTGGTGCAAACGTATTTGCAGAGAACTTTATATAAATTAAATTCATGCAAGCTCAGTATATACGATTGAAATTTAAATACCAGTTTAAAATTAATTTCTTAAATGTTAGTAGAAAATGTTTTCTGATATAACAATTTAACAAAATGTTAATAATCTTATGCTTTTGTGCAAAATTGTGTTTTTCATTTTGCAATTTTTTTATTTTTTTTTAATGGGCAGTAAATGCTGCACTGCATGATTTCTTTTATTGATAACAAATTCCAGTTCCGTAACAAAAAGAGTTTGGATAAAATAAAAAGAGCTAAAGACTAGAAAAAGTTTGATGCAATAATTTGATTTTTAAATTTTAATGTAATCTTAATGAAAACAGAAATGAATAATTTTATATTTCAGGTTCGTTTTCTTCGCCGAGGTAGAAACTTCAAAGGAAGATAAAATATGTAAAATAAAATATGTATTATAATAAACAGCTTGTATTAAATGTATGTTTTTATTATAAATATGCACTGCAGAAAGTGACAATTAATTTAAGAGTGCATGGGTTTTAAGCCATAAAATATCAATTAAATTATATTGGGTTTCAATTAAAATAGGAATGAAAGTATAAAAAAGTATTCATTATATGAGGTATACATGTAAATATTATTGTGGATTTTTAAAAATAATGTTTTTGTCAAATAATTTTTAGATGAAAACTTTTTCAATGTTGTGGGGGGGGGGGGGATCTGCAATTTTAATTCACTTTATTGCTATTACATTTGAAGTGAATGAACTAAAGCATTAAAATGAGATTTATTTACTATCTATTCGATTTCTTAATGTATGGAGAAAAATGATGTTTTAAAAATGAAAAGTGACTTCATAAATGAAATTGATCTGTGTATAAAAAATATACTTCACAAGTTTTAAATTCAACCTTCTATTTTTATGAAACCTTAGCATAAAAAGTAGGGATGGAACGGATGTGAGTTTTGCCGGATACCGGATTTCGGATATCCGGTGTACCATGTCTACCGGATACGGATATCCGAAACGGATTTCGCCGGATATCCGGCCGGATATTCGGTCTATATACTAAAAACAATAGTTATACGATGTGCTATACGAAAAAAATGGTCATGATATGAAGTATTAAGTAAATTATAATTAGTGGTTAGCGCACCGCGCTGCATGCCACAGGTCCATTGTTTGATTCGCGGACTGGGCAAGGTTGACTTAGCTGTTTATACCTGAAAGAAATAAACTGAGGAGGACCATGCATGCTTGGGAACTAAACACTGGGGTTCGGCGTCAGAATGACCATCTGACTGAAACATCTGCTATGTGACACACAAATGCCACAGTCGAGAAAGCTGAGCTGATCCCAGCAGGCCTTAGTTCACACGGGCTGTCACGCACTGAGTTTATTTTTTTTATTTAAACTTTAGTTGATGAGTGAAAGAGATCTTTGTTGCTGATTTTATATCTTGTAATATTGATACTTTTAGTTTTTCATATAGTTCTGGCAGGGCTTTATCACGAAAATAATTTCTACTTGGAAGCGGATAACGAGGAGCTAGGTATTTTATTAACTGACCAAAGCCTTCTCTATTCACAATGGAGAATGGTTCAGCATTAAGAGCCATTAACTCACCTAAAATTATATTAAAATTTTTTTTTACAATGTTGAAGTGCAAAATATAGCTACTTTCAATTTACTTCATGCATTTTTTATAATTGATAAATGATTACAAAATTATACCGAAGGCATTTGTTAATAATAAAAGATTTATTTTAAATATTTTATGAAATTGAAGTCTATTTTTTTTTTTTTTTTTTTTTTTTTTTGCAATGCACCTAAAACATTACTGATTTAAAGAAATCTCGTAGAAAACTTAAATTGGATCTATCGGAATATTCCGTCTTTAAATATAAACTTAAAAAATTTCGAACCCAAAATTCATCAACATTATGTTATACCATATTTAAAATATATATTTAATATAAACAAACAAAATTAGTACTTACATATTTTTGCGGTTAAGGCTTTTGTTTTAGGATCATCTAAACTCCACAATTTTGGTACAAATAATTTCGATTCCAATGTTGTCTGCGTGCATTTCTTGTTTTGATGAATTGTTTTTTCTTGTTTATCAATATTTGATGCATTTAGTGAGTCTTTTAAGCTTCGGTGAATTTCCTTATGCACACTCATTAAATGGTTCCATAAGGGTTTTGTGGAAAAGGATTTTGGGCTTTTGCCGCGCACAATATATTTTTTAAACGATTCTGTGGAGCAAGTAACACATAGGGCTTTGCTCTCGTCCTTTCCATTAATTTTAAAATACTTCCAAATGGGTGATTTTAAATGAGCCATTATTAAAAATTAAAAATTGGATTGTAATTGGAGAAAACTATGATTCAAGACATTCTAGAGAGCTAAATATAATTCCACGTTGTGGCGCTGCGTTAAAGACCTAAAAATTACAATACTTCATTTTACGTCAGAAAAAATATACCAGCTTTCAACTTCTGCCAATGAAAAATCAGAAATTAGACCATACCATTCACAGCATAAAGGGGTAGGGTATTATCGTCGATGGAACAAAAAAAAAGCATTGAGGATTGCGCATTGGCTATTTATTGCTTTTTACTCGCTTACAAATGTCAGAAAAAAAGGAGGAAGTGATAATAACTAAAACTCTTAAGAAGTCATTTATGTTATGGAAAAAAGTACTATTTATTAGTATTTCGGTTCGAGTTTTACGGAGAAGCATTCAAATATAACATCTGGAATTAATCAGATCATAAACTTGGAATGAAAAGAACATATTGCAAAACACGTATGAAGGATGTGTATGGAAAAAGATTGGAGGAATGGTTTATGCTTATCAACTCGGCGTCAATAATACGGCGCCTCTTTCTGTTTTCGTTTTCTCACTTGACTGCAATTTATGTCCAAGAAAAAAAAATTAAAAAAAAAAAGTGTAGGATGCGGTGTTCCCTTTGTCCGAAAAAGATCATTATTTTTTTCAAAAAATTATTTCTTGTGGATACCTGGTGGTCGGATATACAGCCGGATATCCGAATGAAATTATCGGATGTCCGGTATTTCAAATCGGATATCCGACGGGGTTTCGGATATTGAAAAATCAGCCGGATATGCCGGATATCGGATATTTGCCGGATATCCGTTCCATCCCTAATAAAAAGTTCAATGAGTATTGATTGACCTATAGGGACTTTAAATTCTACTGGCAGTTTTCTAGTTTAAAATTGCATGTATCTTTCTAAATCCTTGAATATCAGACATTTTGTTATCTAAATGTGTTTTTTTTTTGGTAGGAGAGGTGAAAACATTAATTTACAAATGTTTAAGTATAACTTAACAGATTATTAAGGGTTTTTGGGCAACAATGTGTTACTAAACATTAAACAGCTCAAAATTGAATCTAAACGCATATAAGAATTATCATTTGCAACCACTTCTTCCACTAAAAAGAAAGTTCAGATATGTTGAGTGGCAAATCTACCCTAAACTGCTCTGTGATATAATAAAAAAATAGTAGCTAAAATTGCTCTTTCAGGGTTGGAAAAAAACATGTTTTTTTGGTTTAAACAGATGTCTTTTTTTTTTATCCTTTTCTAATTACATGTATACATATTTATAAATAAAATTTAGCATAAACAAGAATAATTTATGCTTTATAAACAATGAATATTCCTTTTAAAAGTAATTTGAACTAAGTAAATAAACAATTGTTGCTATTTATGGGGACATTCAAATCATATTAAATTTTAATATTTTATTTAGAGGTACTATTTTTTAAATTCAATATATACAATAGTAATTGTTTACTACATAATACATAGAATATTGCTCTTCGATTCATTTGATACTTATAAAAACTTCAATAGTTTTTAATTGGAAGATTTATTTTAAAATACATTAGAACATATTGTATTTCAGCTAAAAATAGAAGTCATCTACAACATCAAATAATTTAAAAAATCTAATTATAAATAAAAATACAATTTTAAATTATTCTTTAAAAAAATATTTCGTTTTTCTGAGGGAAAAGAAAAACATTTGGTTTAAACCAGTGCTCATCGATATTGCCCAAGATTGCACATCAATACCGGCCAAAACTACTCCTCGAGATCGGCCAAAACTACGCATCGAGATCGGCCAAAACTACGCATCGATATCGGCCAAAACTGCTCCTCGAGATCGGCCAAAACCGCACTGCGATATTGGCCAATATTGCAAAAATGTTAGCCGTTCGGTGCTGGCCGTTCCGACATTACCCAGGATTGGCCAATCTTCCAGAGCTCCGGTTTCCGACATTGGCCAATACTGCTGTGCTACCTGGGTGGTTTTAAAACAAAACAAAACATACGGTATTGAAATTTATCGATAGCTAAAATGTTTCTTTTTACCCTTTTTTTTTTATTTAATTAACAAGCTGAAATGTGGAAAGGATCATTCTATAAAGGAGTGACTTTCATGTTTGAAAACTTTACAGGTAAGTTGTATCATGTTATTAATGTATTGATTTCAAACTTTTAGTGTTCTAAGTTAGGCTTAATCCTATCGTAACTCAAACAATCTCTCATAGAATTTAAAAAAAGTTTTATTTCATAATTCTATTTTAAATATTCTTTTGAAAATACAATTTTGTAAAATCGATGATGATGAAGATGTTTGTTTCCTACTGAAACAACTATCATGCAAACATTTGCTGATTTTTTAATATCATTAAAAATAGTTAGAAAGTAATCTTTCTATTTATCACTTGATTTAAGTTGAAGTTATATTTTAATGGCTATACTCGTAAACAAAACCTGATGATGTTAAGAATAAACGATGAAATCTAAAAGAAAATGTAAACATTGCAAAAAAAAATATTTTTTATTGCCTGATCATTCAAAAAGTGCCAATATAAGTAGTCGACAGAATATTTCCAATACTGTATTTTTTTTTTTTTTTTTTTTTTTTTGGAGAAGAAAAAAATAATCACGAATTAAAATGACTCTTGAAATGTAATTAATGCTAATAATGGTGGTTCATAGTTAAAAAGTATATAATAATATAATAATGTTCTCAAGTCGCACTCTTCTGAAAAATAAAAGATGTGCTTCACTACTTTTTATTTCAGTAGCTAGTTGCATTGATTAATATTGTTTTTTTGTTTTTTTTAATTATCAATTTTATGAATGCTAAAAAGATATTTTTATAATTTTTTTACTGACATTTATTTGTAAATATATAAAAAACATATTCCTAGGGAATAATTTTTATGATTTCATTTTAACACTTATTTTCAAATCAACGAAGTCTTATTTATTTTCCCATCTGATGACTGTGGTTAGCTCTCTGGCCATGCATGCCAAAGGTGCCAGGTTCGAATCACGGATAAGGCATGTATGTTCATTGTGGTTCGAAATCAACTTTAAGCTGTATGTCCCATCCTCCTTAGCCGTCATTGTGTATAAGAATAGGTCGTTGAGCTCATAAACCAACCAACTTATTTGTTTAAAAATGAAAATACCTATTTGAAATAATTTATCATGTTCTTCTTGAGGAAATACATTGCTTAAAAAGGAAATTTTAATCAGAATATTAGGTACTAGCACTTTACATTTTTTAAAATCCTATTATATTCAAAGTTGAAATACAATTTTTGTATAATAATTTAATGTTTGTATTTTTGTAATGTTTATTCTTTTAAATACATACTGTTTTAATGTATTGCTTGTTATGGTATTGAAATTATTTAAGATATATTAGTATATGAATATATTTCAGAGAATTTTCAACCCAAATAATCTACTATAAAAGGAATATTATAAATATTGAAATAATCTAGTTATAATTTCAAGAATTTGCCGCAGTGTTTTAATTTAAATCCCACTCTCGGTGCTTTTACTTCGTGAAATTAAATGTTGTATCTGAATATTCTACAATTAAACAACTTAACGTATTAAAACATTTAATAACTCACTACAAAATATTTTATAGAAATTACCAGAGATGTTTCATTACATCTGTGGATTACGGACTACGGTAGACGGCCTTCGTGTTTTCATCCATCGCTTAGCGTGACGTCATCAAACTTAGTACCGGGCCTATACAGAGCAGAGAGTATCTTAGTTTCGCGCTGTCCCGGCAGTATGCGGTACTTCTCGTAGATTTGTTGTTATTGTTAGAACCTCTTCAACAGAGGCAAAGGAAGGAGAACTACGGGCATACAACCCCTGTCTCCGTATACATATTTATGATGACGTCATTGATCGAAAGCTTTTTAAGCGAAAAATCACTTTTCCGATACATGGAGAGGATAGATTGGCACAATTCAAAATATCCTTGACTGAAGTTTTTTGGCTGAGTGAGATGTTTAGTAGATCAAAAAGAATTGATCTCTCTGAATCGTATCGGGCGCATTGAAGAAATCTGTGGGGATAATCGTCTGGGATATGACAAGAGTTACAAAGAGGAGAAGCAAAGAGTCCTATTTTGTGAAGGATGCTTTTGGTGGGATAACAATTTGAAATAATCCTGAAAAGCTTTACTTCTTCATATCTCGAGGAGATCCAAGATAGGAAAGGAGGATGAACTAATTGGTCATGAAACTTGGAGTTATATTTGGAGGTGAACCAAAGAAGAGCAAAAATTCTTCTTGTCGTTTCATCTTGATGAAACGTTTCATATCCATCCAATCCAAAATAGGCATAGTTGGAGAGAAAGGATCTGATGCAGCCTTGCCGGCTAGTTGATCAGCTGTTTCATTAATTTGAATACCAGCATGGGCATGACACCAAACCAGGATCGTTGGGGAAAGAAGGGATTTGTTAATTAGGGCTAGTCGTGCTTCAGTAATAAGAGACGAACCCCTTCCACAAACATTGCCAATTCCTTCAACAGCCCTTTTATTATCTGATAATATAAAAGAGGGGACATCTCATAAAAAAAAAGGTAGCTAAATAAAGAATGGCAGCCGTTTCGGCGGTGAAACTCGAGGAGGGCATAGGAAGTCGAATGGATCGAGAGACTGAGCCATTTTCATTGACTAGGCCGAAACCCACCCTGTAGCCAGTCTTGGATCCATCTGTAGCCCAGAGTTCGAAATCCTCGTATCTCTTACGAAGTTCCCAAAAAAGGGATTGAATGAAGACAGGAGATTTGATTGAGGAATTCGGGAAAAATTTGGTGATGCATTCCAAATGGTGGGTTCGTGAGGGGTGCACCTGAACTTGTAGGAAACGGGTTCGATTTTGAAGACCAAATTGGACTTCCAGATCGTGGAATGAATCTGATGGTTTTTGATATAGGATTCGGGCTTTGGAAGGGCAAATTATGAAATTGAAATTTTAGAGCCATTGTAATTTGAGACCATTTAGCCCGAATTCGGTATGGTGGGATATTAGAAATTTTCCGGATGATGTTGTTAGGCGCCCATTTGAAGATACCAAGGGCGAAACGGATAGCAGAGTTTTCCAAAACTTCATACTTGTGCATGTTCATCTGGGAATCATTTGTTCTCACTTAGTTAGAAAAATCGATCCGTGGAAGGAGGACTTGCGAGATGATTTGAAGGGCTAGTTTGGCTTCGATTCCCGTGTTTTTACTGCTAATGAACTTGATGATGTTTAGGATTTTTGAGCGTTTTTTGCAGCTGGCAAGGCAGTGTTCTTTCCAGGTGAAGTTGTTTTGGAAAAGGAGGCCTAGAACTTTGGAGCAAGTAACTCAGGGGATAATATTATCATTGATGGAAATAGGCTGGGATAATTTCGAAATTTTGGGAGAAAAATCAATGATGGATGATTTCTCAGTGGCAAAATCCACCTTCCAGCGTTTGGCCCAGACTGAAATGTTCTCCAAGGAATGTTTGATATTAGCGACACACTGGGCAGGGGACGAAGCCGAAACTACCACAGTGATATCGTCTGCATATAAAAAAAAACTGGGAGTGAGGAGGGACTTCCTTAATGAAATCATGCATGCAAATATTGAATAAGAAAGGAGATAAGATTGATCCTTGAGGAAGGGATGAAACCACCAAGGGGTCGGAGAGCTGACCTCTCCACCTTACTTGGATCTGGTTGTAAAAGAGAAAATCCTGGATCAGGGAGAGTAGTTTCATTTCTAAACCAGCCGACTTAAGTTTGTTGACGAGTCCCTCAACCCAGACTCCGTCATAGGCTCCAGCGATATCAAGGGAGATCATGCAAACCCAATTTTTCTTGGATCTAGCCCAAGCAATGTGTTGGGAAATGTTATGGAGGCAATTCACCGCCGACTTCCCTGGTATAAAGCCAAACATATTTTTATGAAACCCTAGTAGCAATTTTACCTCGGGCGATGATCGGAATTCCATCCCCAGGTGAATCGCCGATGATTGGCGATTCACCGGAAACTCACCCTAAACTTATCTTTCTCTTGGCAACTAATCCATTTTGTCCCCGTGGCCGGCCATTGGCCGATGTCCGGAAACTGATCGAATTCGAGCAGAAGCCGACAAGAATTAGTTCGAAGGCCGAGGGAAAAGGGGGAATTACAAGCACTATCCGAGGAAAATTTTGCTCTCAAGAAATATCGAAACAATGGTCGTTATTTTGTCGAAAATATCAATTAATAAACATTAAATAATTATAAAGATGTAAGTATTGAATATTAAAAACGACAAGTTAAAATAATGCAAAACTAAAAGCCGGAGCGCGTAATTCTTACATGGTAGTATTTTCAATGACATTTTAAGAGTACAAATAAATCGAAGTTATAACACTACCGAATTCAGAATTGTCTAAATTACTTACCCTGGGATCGAACCGAGGACGGTTATCTCCGGAGTGCGTTGACATGACCACTGGACTGTAGTTACTTGGGATTCTTGGTATAGCAATTGTATTGTAGTACAAAACTCTACTATCATACAGACTTTGCAAGGAAATTGACCGACATTTTTTTTTATATATGGGGTATTTTCGGAAAATAGCAAATCTTCCATAAATTTGGGAAAATGATATTAATTTATTTATTATAGCAAAAAAATAATAGTGTCAAATAAATAGTGTCGCCATCTATTTTGTAAAATTTTAACTAACTGACCAGTACATTTTATGATATTTTTTGAAATGCAATTTAAGAGTTTACTTAATAATTTTGACATTTAAAAAAATATATTTAATTTTTAAATTTTTTAAAAACTATATCCAATTTGATTAACTTTTTGAAACATATAAACATATTTTTATTTTACTTAAAAGATGTTTAAAAAACGGACCAAAATGAGTTCAGCAAATTATAATGAAAATTATTTAAAAACAAGGACTATATTTTTATTTTATATTAAATTGAAATGAGAATTTATTTTTAATTTTAGAAAATTGTTCCTATATTGTTTTACTATATAAAAACTTTTATTTATGGATTTTATTGACGTATTAGATAAGCAATATATAATTATGTGGTTTGCATTTTTTCAAAATATATTTTTACATTTAAAATTTTTCGTACACTTATTTTTAAAATATTTTTCACTTATTGCCAAAGCGAAATGTTTAGCAAATTGTATACTTGATTTAAATTTGAAATACATTCAAGGATCGCCTCTAATTCAGTGGAATTGCAAGAAAAAGAAACATAACTTTTTTATCGCCTGTCGATGTGGTTTCGATATCTTTCCGATCAAAAAAACGATGATCAGAAATTCTAACCGGCCACCGATGTTGGGAAGATATCTTTTCCCGATGAGTTTAGGGTCATCGGCAGACGAGGAAATACGGGTGTGTTTATATATCAGTCTGGGGAATCGCCGATGACTTTGATGAATTCCGATCATTGGCCGACGAAACGCCATGCAGTGATTGCTACTAGGGTATAACTTAACATTTGAGGTCCAAAAAATCAGACGGGCGAGAACCATTCTTTCCAGGATTTTACTAATAACGGGAATTAAGGCAATTGGGCAATAGCTGGTGGGTAGATTAGCTGGTTTGTTGGGTTTTCTAATCAGAACAATAACAGTTTTTTTCCAGCTTTTTGAAAAAAAGGAAAATTCAAGGCAAAAATTGAAAAAATTTAGCAGTTTTAGAAAGTCCACATTTGGAAGGGATTTAAAGGCTCTTGCCGAGATACCGTCAATCCCCGTGGCCGAGACCCTCTGGAGTTTGATAGATCTATCGAGCTCCTGGATGAAGAAGATTGGTTGGTTAGAGTTTAACGGCGCAAGGGCAACACATGGGCCATACTGCGCCAACTGGATGGAGAAGAAAGGCTGACAAGCAAAATTAGGCTGACAAGCAAAATTAGGCTGAGCCAGAGGTTGAATAGGGAGAGTCGAAGTGATTTGAGATTTCGAAACGAATCTTTGACAGAGAAGGTTGACTTGGTGGAGAGGATCACTGATTTGTTTATCTTTATCCTCAAAAACAAGGTTACAGGTGTTGTTAGAGGGGGCCATATAGTTGCTGATATTTCTCACTACTTTGAAAAGCTGCTTGGGAGAGGAGATTTATTGCATTTTTGATCCCCAAAAATTGCGTTTTGCTTTTAAAATCGTCTTCTTAAAGATGGCAGTTGCCTTTTTAGCCTCAAGCCACACCTTATCATCGAGAGATCTTTTTGCTTTTTTATAAAGACAATTTTTGAAGCGTTTGGCTTTAGCACATGCCTTGTTCCACCATGAGAGTAAAGATTTTTTTACCTCTGGAAGAAACCTGAACAGTAGATTTTTGAATCGAGGAGGACAGGGCTACCTGTATTGAATGGGCTGTTTCCTCAGCGGAAAGAAGGGCAGTAGAGTCATTGGTGGGGATTTCCACACAACTCAAAACACAATTTTCTGAGAAAGATCGCCAATTTGTTTAGGAACGATTTTGGATATTGAAAGGAAGCCGATTCTTAAATTTAGAGAAAGTGGGGAAATGGTCACTAGTACCCTTTTTTTCTACCCTCTTCCAGTCCACTTTATTCATTTGAGAGGGAGAGCAAAAAATCAAATCGAGAACATTTCCGACACCTGCGGAGTGTTCCCTTGTTATTCCTTTGGAGTTTAGTAAAACAAGAGGGCCATTATCAACCCACTTCGCAAAAGCTTGACCGCTTGGGGAGGAGACGTTGTCTCCAAAAGAGATACTGCTCGCATTGAAATCACCAGCAATGAAGCAGGAGTGATTAATGAAGGAATCTAGGGTTAAAAAATCTTCGTTGGACCAAGGTTTAGACAGCCTGTGAACATTGCCAATATGAAAAGTTTGCTTACAAAAAATAATCTTGACACCAAGAAATTCCATTGTAGGAGAGTCTTGAAAATCTGGAAGGATCCAACCTGGAATATCCGATTTTATGATGATGGCAAGTCCGCCCACCCGCTCTTTCCCAGATCGAGGTTTATTAAAGTTAATACACCCATTAGGTGAAGGAGGGAACTATTCTTATTAATCCAAGTTTCTTGGATACAAATTACCAAAGGGTTTAAGTGATGCACCAAAAAATGTAAGGTGGTTAGATTGGCAGCAATACTGCGGCAATTCCATGTTAACAGAAAGGCCATGTTGGCTGGGGAAAAGACAAAATTCGCAAATTGTGTCTAAGTTCCCTCTCCAAAGTTCATAGAAGACGAAGCAAATTGTTCGTCGAAATCGGGGCTGTTACACTTCTGTCCATGCCACATAGGGCTGCCTCTCTGAGCAATGATAGAGTTCAAACGCTCAGTCTCTGACTTTAGAGAGATTACTGTGTTATGAAGTTCTGAGACTACGTCTCCCAGTTTGCGATTTTCTTTTTTGAGGTCTGAGATGTCTGCTTGGTATTTTTTTTCCCTTTACGATGAACGACTCTGCTGTGTGGGATTCTTTCGCTTCCTCCTCTGTAGCGTCAACAATCGTTGTTAACTCTGAAGAAAGATGACTTGTTACGGCTGGTAGGGTTAAACTGGTCTGGTGACCAGAAGGAATGTCTGTGTTTGTGGGTTGAAACAATACGGCTTGAATAGCTGCGATGGCACTTTTCAATTCTTGGATACCTTTTTGGATACTAGGTATCATCTCCCAAGTTGATTGATTGCTTCCTCCTCTGTAGCGTCAACAATCGTTGTTAACTCTAAAGAAAGATGACTTCCCTACTAACCATCTTTGTCACAGTTACGTCACTGCAACGAAGTTTTTCGTCGCAAAGATCACGGTCACAATGTGACTTGCATGGGATATCGCAGCGATGTCGCAAAAGTTCACGTCACTTTCGACTTCCATGTGATATCGCTGCGACATCACACTGTGACGAAGTTGCGATGTTACTTTGTGATATCGCAGCGACATCCAGTGATATCCCAAAATAATTTTAGAATGAAATGCGATTTTCGCAACGAAAGTCTTGTCGCGGCGATATCACATTGTGATCAGTATGTGATCTTAATGATTTTGGCGACATCTGTGTGATTTAGGCAATTTTCGCAACGCTTCTAAGTTAGTGTATATATTATATACCCTTTTTTCATTCATATAGCCTATTTTAAAGGCAGGTAATGAGCACCACTTTTATTTTTCATAAAATATTTCTTCTCAACATATTATTCTTGCAGTAAATCCCGATCATCAGGAAATGCTGGGAAATTAGAATAACTGAATTTTTTGTTTAATTTAAAGTCGACGGTTTTTTTTTTTTTTGCCAATTTTCATTATAGCGACATTTTAAACTATAAAGAAACGTAAAATTAAAATCTTCGCAAACCGAACCTTTAAAAAAATTCATCATGGAATTTTTAGTTGCAATACGTATGTTATATTTTATCCTTCCAGTCGGTAATGTGAAATTTATAAAAAAATTTAAATCATTTTCATAACTTAAAATCCGTTCAGAAAAAAAAAAGCATTGAGCATTTTAAAATATAAAAAACAAAAAAGTCCGATAAAGCGATTTCTAAATCGACCCGTTTTCGGCATGATTTAAAATGCCTATGTGTTCTATAAAACAGCGGTTCCCAACCTATTGTGGGCCGCGAGTAGTGTGGTACTGGCCCGTGGAAGCTAATCAAGAGTCTAATAATCCAAGATAAATATTACGAAAGCTTCAAGGGTAGAGAAAGGAATAATCGAGTCACTCGATGATTAGTAACAATCCAATTATTCGATTCTATTCTTCGACGGTTTAACGAGTGAATTCTGTTTCAAGAAGATTAACTAAAATATAGAAAATATCTTCAAGTGAAGACTCGTTAATTGAATTATCGACACCATTGATCTCGTTTTGGATAAATGTTTGGCAAAAATATCCAGTTATTACCAAAACTGCATTAATTGCATTACAATTTATAAAAAGAACTATTTTTTAATCCTTTAATTCTAAACTTTTACTAATTACTGATGTACGCACGTATTGTATTATTTAATGAGTCGCAAAGTTTTTTTTACAAAATAGGTGGTCCGCACAACTTAAGAGATTGCGAACCGTTGCTATAGAATGTTGGATTTTATAAATTACTGGTAACAACGTATAGAACATGGAAATGAAATGCATATCGCTACGGAATTCTAGACATTTAGCAAAACATTCACTTTTGAAATTGATTGCACTATCATTGACCAATCTAAACAATAAAATTATTAAACTGAAACAAAAAATTATAGATGCGACAAATTTATTTTGAGATTCCGTCTACACCAGCAGGTGACGCAACACGAGATCAATTCAAATTACCCCCTACCATGCAGTATTCGTTTACAGCCCGCGGTTTCTTACCATCTTTATTTACCCTCGGGGTGATGAATGGTTATAAGGGGTCACTTTAACTCGGATATCCCTTTAGGTCAGTTTGGTATCTGGTCTCCAGCCCACTCGCTCCCTACTTTCTTTGTCTCGCTTGCAAAATTCGAGGAACGGAACAAAGAACTAAGGGAGAGTAATGTTGTACACCTGTTCAGTTTACTGGTCGCGTCTTCGAAGGGGAAGAGGGGGGGGGGGAGGGGAGTGAAAAGCGCAGTTGCCTTTCTCTTGCTTCGATCTCGACTGAATCTGATTTTCTATTTTCTTACATGATTTATTGGATTCGACTTTTTTCCTCTCCATTTTTATCTATTAATTGGACTGACTTTCCAAATAATATTGAAAATTCTTCTTTGATATTCTGTGGTTATTGGCTAACGCTTGTCATTTAAAATTTAACGAGAATAATAAATAACTGCAAATAATGATTTATTTTCAATTTGAATTTGTTCTATAAAGGAAACGGGGGGGGGGGGGTGTACAAATAGAAGAAATGCAACCCAACTGGTTAGTTGGTTTATATGCTCAACGACCTATTTTTATGCACAATGACGGCTAATTAGGCCGGGACCTACAGCTTAACGTGGATTACGAACCACAACGAACATCCATGCTTAACCCAGGATTCGAACACGGCACCTTTTGGCATGCGTGACCAGAGAACAAACCACACAGCCATCAGATAGGCACCAACCAATTTGGAAATGATGTTGAAAATGGTAGATAAATATAAAAATAATACAACTTTAACCGCACGATTATTATTTCTAAAAAGAGTTAATTAACTTAGGAGAACAATGAAAAATACATATTGACATTTAAAATACTTTAACTGGATTTTGAAGCGAACATTATTTCCTTTTATTATTTCAGTAACGAGTTAAGTTTAACTCGATGACTCAGAAAAACGACTTCCAGGATGTTCCACGTTTTGGAACATCCTGATTTCAAAAATGTGATATAAAAAAAAATTTGGTCTGTTTGTTTATGGTCAGCATAACTCCCGAACAAATTGACCGACGATGTTCAAATTTGATGTGAGGATTGGTAGGGGCCAAGGGACCTACCATTAAGGTTTTCGTCAAACCCGGCATGCGCATAAGGTAGTTTTCAGGTTTTTCAATGATTTCTAAAAAACGGCTCTTACGATTTTAATCAAAATCACTGTGGTGATGCCTCTTAAGGTGTTCTAAACATCCCCACCTCCGAAATTCACGTAAAAATGCTTAAATGGCATAAAAAGTTGAAGGAAGGGAAAAAAGGGGGGAAAATTCAACACAGAGTTCTCCATCAACGATCGTTTTTCTCCTCTCCTCAGTTTCTCTTAAAAGAAAGAATAATATAAGAATTATCGAAAAGTATATCACCGAAAACACTATTTTGGCAAAGTTTTTTTTTTTTTTTTTTTAACGACTCATATAAGATTTATCGCCAATCTGGCCATTTTTTCTAAGCGAATGAAGAAAATATAAAACACAAATACATGTTAGTATTATAGTGTAATTAAAAGTTGTGCGATGCTCCACGCCCCTGTTTCCCGGTTGCTGCCGGATGCCCGGTTTAGACTATAATTATAATAAGAATAAGTAATAGATTTACATGGATTCCAGACAAACAAATTACATTGTATTTCGAAAACTAATATATATTTAATGCAATAAACGATACAATATATGTACATTTCTTCTGGATTTTAGAATTCTGTATTACTGACTGCCTGAATTATTACTTGAATTACTGACTTTTTTAAAAATATTCTGGATGTAACGGATACTGAAATTTCTATTACAAACCCCTTCCCCACTTCATATGCAATTAAACAAGCCAGATTTATTTAAATAACATATTTAGATTTGAGCGTTTTCCGGACATATGATGCTAATGAAAACTGAACGCAAAATTTACTTGAATATGAGAAACATTATTTGCAAACATGTATATTCATTTGGATATAGAATATTTGCTACTTGAGGAAATTTACATCAACTAAAATCCATCATAAGTCAGCTTAAATTTTAACAAATACTTCCATGATTTGTTTTCAGCAAATGAATGACAAGATCAGTTCAAACAAATGAATTTAGTTTAAGAAATGAAATGTATTATTGTACCATTTTTTTAATGCATAACTCGAGAAATGCATTTTTCAAAATGAGTGGCAGATTTCTTTTTTTTAATTTGGCTTATTTCAATTTTGATCACTCGATAATCTCACTAAAGAACCATCTCTGCTTTTTCAATCTTTGAACTTTAATTTCAGATTTCGAGAAATGAACTTTATTTTACATAATATTAATTTTTCCAAAATGGTATGTGTTAACTATTAAGAACAGTGTTCTCCACTACGCTGCCCGTAGTAGCAAGTCTGACAAATAGTATTTTTTTTTTCTCTTGAGAGCCTGAGAGAAATTGATATTGACTTACAATTGATATCTCACAACTGATGATATCGACAAAATCAGCAGAATATAAGAAGGTATAATTTAAATATATTTATTCAATGTTATGCCAAGTCACATGAAGACACACAAGCAAGGTTTTAATAAAAGATTCACTTATATTTTAGATTTTAATTTAAGATAGTATAACGAAAATATTTTTTTAATTATTAAAAAAAATCAAATATCAATTACTTTTATAACAACGTGCAAAAAATAAAACTTTTTATAATAATTTTGAATAAAAAATCGTGGCGAAAGTAGCACTTTTTCGCACTAGTGTGAAAAAATACTCTCTCGCACGCCTAGTGCTCAAATATTATATAGGTTTGAGTATTGAAAAATATATTTTCAGAAGAAATTCATTGACTGGAGTTGCCAGCATTAACAAATATATGTATTAAAAATATTTTTTGCTCGTAATTATAAAAAATAGTGTATGCAACACGTGGGAAAATACTTTTTCAAACTCTTTAAATTATTTGACTTGCGCTAACGCACTCGTTAAATAAGCATTTTACCTCGATTGAAAAAGTATTATATTCCCAAGTATAGTTGCATAAATAACTATTTTTCGAGATAGTAAAAAGTTCATTATTTTTTCCATTTTTCAAAAATATTTTTATTGTTGGATCTATTCTATACCAATAATTACATTTGTGATCTTGAACATACACAGTAAAAGTAATATGTATTGGCATATTCGGTAAAAATCTGCGGTCCACAAAAAACTTCAACATATAACTCATACCGCTCGTCTCTAAAAGTTAGAGGTGAATGCTGCTCTACAGTATTTAAAAGAATATCGTGCTGTATTCAGAAAATAAATTCATTGTGTGAGCTTATGTTCTACTTGCAAATTTCCGAAATTATATATTTACGTTTAATAATGAACGTGAATGCATTCCATTGAAACGAGTTTTACAATTTGTTATATAACTCAGCCTTTCAATAAAGAAAATATACAACACATAATTGAAAAAAAGAAAGAAAAAAAGAAATGGAATGCGCGTAAAATCGGATATTTGTAAATTAATTAAGAAGTAAAACTTTTCATTCCATGATAAAAGAAAATCTTTAGAAGCATCTGGTAATTCCAATGTATTCAAAACAACTAATGAAAAATACAGCTTTAAAACATATTCGAATTTTAAACCAATCAAAAACGTTTATTTTATTAATTTGTCTTCCAAGCAACTATATATGACGTCAGAATATAAATTATCGTACTTTTAAATAAATGTAATGGCAATATTCTGGTTCACTACACAAACACATTGTTTTGAATATTATGCATTTTCGAAATGGGTAAGTTAATATATACATATTTATTATTATTATTTAACTTCAAATTGCTATTATAATAACTTTTTATAAATTGTTTTTAGAGAATTAAATTTTTGTTGAAAGCAATACATGAGACGAGTGTAAAAAAAGTATTTTCTTGCACGCCTCGGGCTCAAATATTATATAAGTAGTCTTGACATTGCATTGAAATGACACATTTTTAGAAGAAATTCATTTACTGGAGTTGCCAACATTAATAAATATACGAATTGGAAATATTTCTTGCGCGTAATTATAAAATATATTATATGCAACACGTGGGAAAATACTTTTTCTAACTCGGTAAATTATTTGACGTGAGCAATCACACTCGTCAATAAGCGTCAATTAAACTTATTTATTCAAGTTGTAATTAAAATAATATAACAAGCATCATTATCCTGGTTTGCTGTTATTGTATTCCTTATTTGCCAGGACAATATTGAAACTTGCATAACTAGAAGCTGAAACATTCTGTTTATGTTTATATTTTCTAAAAGTAACTTTGTTTATAGTATCACAATATAGAATATATAATAATCTACTACTGGCCTAAGTATTTTCTGTAGGTATCTGGAAAATGAATATTAATTAAACATAACTCTGAGGACAAAAGAACTTCACAATTCTACAACAAGGTCATTAAAAGTGCTTAATATTTTTGAACTTTTTCTCAAGGCCTTAAAAATGCTTATATGTCCTTAAAAGTCCTTAATTTTTGCAGTTGTTGTATGTCCAATGGACGATTCCCGCATTTTTAATTTTTTTATTCAATTCTAAATGTTTTGAAAAGGCCATAAACACAAAAAGTTCTGCTCAATGCGCTTTTTCTTTTTTTTTAATTTGCAATCAAAATTACCTTGTTCGACGTTGGCGAGAAAACAACTCGTTACGCTGGAGAAACTCTTCTATGTAATTGGATAAATGCCAATGCAAGAAAATGATTTCCATTTGAAAAACGGATGATTTTGAAATTATTCAAGAAATAATATCCTCTACATTTGATTCTTTTCATCTAGTAAATTTATTCAGAATTGAAAGTATAGGATTGGATAGTCTTTTCTATATTATTTTTATTTTCTTGTTTTAATTTTTTGAATAAAATATGCATAATTATCTACCAGTATAACTAACTTTGAAAACCCTCATACTATATTTTACACTGATGTTCCCGTATTTTCGTGGATTAAAATTGATTATATTTATTTTTACTTTCTTTTTTTAATTCATTTAATAGTTAATTTATGAATATTAGAGCATTTTATAACAGAATTTAACAATTAACTTTTGGTTTTATTCTGGAAAAGGAAGTGGTCAATTACTAGCATGGCTGTGGTCAATTACTAATGTCTACTGGGTCAATTACTGGCAAAATTGCTTTTGGTAAGAAATTCTGATGATATTTTAAATTGTAAAAAGGACTGGAACACCATGTTAATTTATTATTGAGCTTCATTAATCAATTTATATTTTGGGAAGTTTTCATAACATTCCGTTAATAATTTTTTAAGAAAAAAAATTAAATGTGTAGAAACTTGCACTAAATGGTCAATTACTGGTAGGTTCACCTTATAATATTGTTAGAATATATTACCCCTCGAAAAAATGTAATAATATTTTATATGCAAACCCAACATATGTACTAATTTTATGTAAGTTATGTGTAAAAACTGAAATAAAATTATTCAAGGTCAAATAAAGTAATTATATATACAAATTTATGATTAAGATTTTTGACAGGAAACTCTAGTAACATGAATATTAATATTATTGTAAAGTACATTCCTGAGAATTGTTTTAACAATGATGTTTAATGGTTTTGCCTTTAAGTTGTCTTTTGAACACATAACTTCTATTCGAAGCCATCGTCAAATGTTATTAACACAATTTTAAAAATAAATTTAGTTGAAAGAAGGTTGTAGTTGCTGAATCGTGATTCAAATTAAAGCAGTGTTTATCATCGAAAAGGTAAACATTGACGAAGGAAATATTCACGGGCCAATTGTGATTTACCAAGTAAGTGAAGCCAGGAAATAGCTAGGTCAAAGCCATATGATTTGTTCAAACACTTGGGCAATTCCATGATAACGGACTAACATTCTAGTGTTATTTTAACACAAATACAAACCCACTAAGGAAAGATTTTTAATTTTGACTGAAAATGGCACTTATATAAATATTTAAAGGGTACATGATTCTTATTCTGGGTATTAGAATTTGTTGCCATTTAATTAGAGTGCACAATTTGGTTATAAAGTCAAGGTAACGGACTAACTGAAAAACAACATAGTTCTTTTGTTCATTCAAAAATTTTAAAAGTTTGTGAATTATATAATGTAAAATAAATAAATGATGTATAGAATGAAAGAGTAAGTGGTAATGGACAAACAAAATCATAGTAATGGACTAACATACAGTAGGTAAAAAAAAAGTCTCCTTACAGAAGTCAAAGTTGCAAATAAATTAGCATAATTTCTATAATCTTTTGCTTCGTATCACCAGTAACTACTGAAATATGTTTCATTTGATTCTTTAAAATAATTTTATAGTAAATACCTGTTTTTACAAAATGCAGCAAGTATTTAAATTGAAATATTTAGGAAATGTTGCTAACTGCCATACAAAAAATGTTTCAGTATGCAATATGAAAATTAATTCTGAAGTCTTCCACAACAGATTTGCAGTAAATTTTTAAAATATGAAGTGTACGCAAGTGCCTTGAAGACATGATAGCAGCAATTGTTTAATTTTACCTCGTAGCTGATCGTCTTAAAATGGAGTTTCGAAACCTAGTTGTCAGTTGGCGATTCAGTTATGAAATTATGGATTATCTATGAAAAAAATTGGGGAAATCTTTTATATATTGAAGCCTATAGTACAATATATTATTAAAAGACACCATGAGCTTCAAACTTTTGAGGATAGAGATCGATCCGGAAGATCTTCAAAGCTAAAAAGCTTGCTTAAAAGAAATATCCTATAATAAGGTTCAAGATAATCCGCAAATAAGTTCACCTCAAGTCACACATGGCTTAAAAATTGATAAAAAAAACATTGAAAAGAATTCTCAAGAGACAATTTTCGTGCATTTGTTACAAGATTTTGTGTTTAGATTTCAAGATACACTTACCGATCCCTACTTCCTTCTACAAAATATACATTGCTGACAACAGCAGCCCTTATACACCACCACACCATAATGCCTCCTCCACTGTGTTTGACAGTTCCACATAAATTCTAAATTAACATTTGTTGATTTGGTTTTATCCAGACCATAACTCGATTATCTGACCCTTGGATATTAAATTTTAATTCATCATTAAAAAGAACTGATTCACAGAAAGATAACTGATAACTTGCATGCTTTTTTGCAAACTCAAGGCGCTTTTTTCTGTTACAGGTACTTATTTAAGGATTCTTACGGGCTGCAAGTTCATTCAGACCCGCTATTTTAATAATATTTCTCACCATTTGAGATGTCCCTTCAATATTTTTATAAATTTTTAACCCATGTGCGACTTAAGCAATATCTCCAAAGTATTTCAATTTAAATACTTGCTGCGTTTTGTAAAAACCGACATTTATTTTAAACTTATTTTAAAGAACCAAATTAAACATAATTTCAATAGTTTGAAGATATGAAGCAAAGGAGTAGAAATTATGCTAATTTATTTGTAACTGTGGCTTCCGTACTGAGACTTTTTTTGCCCACGGTATGTGTCTACAATCAAATAAATCTGGTGACCAAGCACAGAACATAAACTTAAGCATTTAAATATTTATGAAAAATAAACTAAAATTAAGATAATAAACAAAATACTATATGCAGTTACAAATTTCAAACTTTTGATTCTATGTGTTGAAAATCATGCTGTAATACACAGTTGAGAGGTGTGGCTGGATAATAAAAGTTTAAGCCTCTTAAAACTGATTTTTAGATGGCTTAGTTTGGTAGATGAATGAGAATTTGTCTTCATTAAGACTAACGTTAAGTGCTCGGCCAATAAACTAGTTATTCTTTCCAATATGCAGCATACCACTTTCCTGAGGTAATATTCATCATGTGACTATCACTTTATTTTTTACTTGTTGTACAATATCACTCTCCATTTTCTTTGATATATAGACAACTTTACCTTGAAGCTTGGCGTTCACTATCGCTGAGCAGAGCGGAGTGGACTAGAGCCAATTACAAGGCTGCCAACGTCGATTGTAGCACAAGCCTTGTGCTACAATGGACGTTGACAGTCTTGTAATTGGCTCAAATTTAATCCGCTCTGCTCAGCAATAGTGGACGCCAAGCTTTAGGGTAATTAGAAGTCACTGAGCAGTTTATGGTTAATGAAGAAACTGATCCGACACAATGCACTCTCCGTGTTAGTGGAATTGGTTGTGCATCACACCAGATCTTATCCAATTCCTCAAGGCATTTTCTACCTTTTGTTTGTAAAAAATATTACATTGACTTTTGTATTTTTTGGCAAATTCCGCCGATATAATAAATTTAGCAAAGGTATTTGCATCCGTAACAACACCATAATTCATAAACTATATTTTTTAGAGTACCTTCCCGCGAGAGGCCACAAAAAAATGACAGTTTATACGTTGCCCTGCTCCATCAGGAAATTTGTTGATGAAAATTTTTTTATGCTTTCTTGGTATGTCTCCTCAATTAATAGGAAGTTACAAAAATGCTCTGTGATTTATCATGAAGGATAGAATAAAACACAATAGCATAGCAAAATACCTTTTCTAAGTAGCATATACAAGCTGTATATAATATAACCTGGTTTTGTTCCCAGTGGGTACTTTAGACCTCATCTTGTTGAATTATAGAAAACTTAATGCTAAAATCAATTTTTGATTAGTAACTTTTTGCAACATATTGAAATAGCTTGTTTTTTTGTTTTTTTACGTTGTGATGCCATAAAAAATATGGTAATTGTTTTTGAGGTTGTACATTATTATGTCTTGTGTGCATAAACAAGGCATAATTTTACCTCTTCTTCTGTTATCCGATAAGCGTACTGCAGCTTAGTCAAGACATCATCTCTAGTTTAATTCAAACATATATCTTATTTCCTTTTTGAATTTATCTTAGCAATCATCCTATTTTAGTAAGAGTGCCTTGCTGGTTATCCGAGCTACATGTGAAGCTGTAATGACCGAAGATGAAAATTCACTATTCAAAATGTTTCATCTCGTGTTAATGATCATCAATTCAAAGTGTATGACTTTTTCTAAGCTTTAGGATCAGACCTACTTAAGTGTAATATTACTCTTAAGTAAGGTTATTTGTAAAACCTGAGATATAAAATATCTATAGTTTTGTGTTTAATAGCATTCTTTCCTGGTTTCATACGGCTGTTATGACGCTGGTACAACATTTTATCATATAAATGATCTGTTATCCAAAAAGTCAGTCAACTAATTTTTACTATTTTGTAGTCAATAGGTCCTTGCCATATTTGAAAGAAAGTTTCTCAAAAGCACCTTTGGGGAGAATTTAGTTGATGGTTCATGGAGAAGACAAACCAACACTGATCTGACATGGAACAAGAGCCTGCTAAACCAGATGGGTGAAGCAAGACTTTCCTGGTCAATGACATAGAGCTGAAGACGATTATGTTAGTCAACAGGTAAATTACTCTTTTGATAGCAAAACTAGTTTTCTGGCTAAAAATTTTTTTAATGAAAAATGCCATTATTGTTCATGTAGTTTTACTCATTTTATAATTTTTGCGCAGCAAAAGTGTGCATAAAAATTGCTTATGGTTCAAATATATTTGAGTCATAAGCTTCAATTTCATTGACTATCCATGCACAATATTAATTTTTAACTAAAAATATGTCAATTTAAATTCTTTATAGTTTTGAAATTACTATATATGTATTTATATATGTGTATATGTATATATTATATATGTGTGTATGTATATATATATGTGTATGTATATATATGCATATAGATATATGTGTATATATATACACATAGGTGTCAACTTTTCAAAAAACATGGGGGGGGGCGAGTTTTGACGGAAGATGAAATTTTTCGAAAAATTATCGAAATCTATTAATTTTTCGAAAATCTAGGTATGACACAACTTCTCATATAATACCAACAATAAACAGTTATTATAATTTATTTGGAGAATGGAGGGAAAAAAAAGGAGATAGTGTTACAAAAATCAGGGTAGGCAGCCTCCCCAGAATTTAAAAGTGGGGAGGCCAGCCCCCCCTGCCCCCCGTACTTTACGCCTATGTATATACATAACAAAAGGAAAAAAATGAAATTACAAATGTAAAATCAAAAACATCAAAGCTATAGAAATACAACAAATTACCAGTACATATGCTAATAGGTTAAAAAGATGCCCCATGATACAATTCCAAATTTCTGCTGTTTTTCATTTTATTTTGTTTGTATGTATGTATATATATATATATATATACCTCAAAATATTTACGTAATCCATGAAGCAAGAATCCATGGTGAAGTATGGCTGCTGTCAACATTTTGCAATACTAATTGAACATAACAGCATTAATTTCTTTCAAATTTCAAGAAATTGTAGTCTTCAGATATATCTTCTATGAAATGTAATTGATTTAGAAGAAATACAATAATGCCACTAAGGAAAAAGTTAAGCATGAGGATGTTTTTTTTTTTTTTTTTTTTTTAGCTTTTGAATTCTCTAATTGACCATATATGTTATGCGTGTGTTATTGTCTATGTATGAAAGTGAAATTAGTTTTTCTATATAAAGACTGGAGTACTTATTTTAAGCAAAGTTTGAAACAACATATCATAGAGGTTAAATTGTGAAATAATTAGTTATAACAGTTGTCTAGTTATTCTGTGATATAACTAGTTTTTGTATAAAATTCCTAATGATAGACAATTAGATAGTAAAATAAAATCACGCTATAATTTTTTATTTTATCTTTTGTTGCAAAACTCTAAAAGTAACAAAAGGTATAGCAGGCATCTTCTTCGAACAGTCGTTTGAACCCCCTCAAATTACCTTATTATTTTAAAATCACTTACTGTTGCCAAATTTATTGCTTTTAATAATAGTGTTCTCAAATATCAATTTTGGGGAATTAGAGGTCCCAAATGGTTGCTGGACGTAACAACTTTCAGTAACAAGTCAATTTTTTTAGCAATAATTAAAAATGGACAAATATTTTTTGTCACTAATTAGAAAGTACTAGTCTGATAAAACCTCTGTTATCAGAGTGAGTCATAAATAGACATAAATATCAGCATTAGGTATTGTATTCTTTTACTAAGAGATGTATTGAACCTTGATTCGAAAGGCAGAACTTGGCATGGCTCGGATATCTGGTCGTCTAGTGATAAGTTGTATCTGTGAATCCATTATTCAGTTCAATGGAACTTTTTTAATATATAAGTTATATTTTTTAAGAAATAATGGAGGGAAATGTTAAAATTAAAAACTGTTTTAAAACCATTTTTTTTTTTTTTTTTTTTTTTGTCCTTTTACTTTCACAGGTGAAAAGAGGATCATTTCCAGCTCGAGTTAACATATTTCCTACTGCATATTCATTAAAAACCAAAAAAAAAATAAAAATTGTCAAACAGATAGCAATATGTGCAATTGTAAATAAACTATTTGTTAGACGCAGAGGTGTGTTAGCTTTTTAATTGGTATACCATTTATCAGTTTTAGTTTTGCAAAGGTAAGGGAAAAAGGATTTAAAAGAGAAAAAAAAATCAGAAAATAGTAAGTCATACTATTCCAAATAAATTTGTTAGTAATTAATGGATTACAGTGATGAAAGCTGTAAATAATCACTTGTAACAATATCAGAATTGAGTATAATTATCAATTATTTATGTTGGCATTACACGTTTTAATTACTATTATAACCTTGTTATGAATACTTAAAGTTGGCACAGAATTTCTGTTTTTATTTTTATGAACTAGCATCTTGTGCTATAATTGCATTAGATTTTTAAAATTGCATTGTGAATGGCAATTTTAAAAATGGTGTATTTTAAACTGAAATTTAAGAATAACCTATTTTTAATTTTCTAGGTCCAAAGCCTACACCTAATGCTCTGAAACACGGAGAAAGAATACTACATTGAAGGAAGTGGCATAATTCCTGGCAGTCAGATTGACAGATACCTTGCCGAAAAGAAAAAACATTCTGCAATATTTAGTGTAACAAAGAATATGTTTGCTTTGTGTTCAATAAAATAAACTTATTACCTTCTTATGTTTTTACTCTTATTTTTATTGCATATTTCCATTTTTGCTTGATTTGTTCAACCTGTTTTTAGTTTTGTATTTTTTAATAATATATAATATAAACTTATAAAGGGGAAGATTTGCCCAAAATGGCAAAACAACATTGTAATCAGTTTAAAAGAAAAATTGAGATGCATGAGATACATTACATTGTGCTTTAATAGATTTAGTCATGTTTTGTCTTATTTTTAAGGTATATATTTAGCTGAGAAATCTATTGGAATGGATAAATTCTCTTGGTTAAAGGCTAATTAGGTAGTTAACTGTTTCATTGGTTTTTAATATAGGAGACTAGTTTTTACTTCCCAAAGTCTTGTTGAAGACGAACAAATATTTTCTAATGCTATGATTCTTTAATTTATTATACCATTAAGTTCATGTATATTAAGTTTAGAAAAAGTTCATACTTTTAGAAAATATTCAAATATTTTCTAATACTATGATTATACCATTAAGGCCAGTCATTAAAGTAATGACTGGCCTTGATAGTATAAATTATATTACCATAGTATTAGAAAATATTTGACGTAAAGAAAAGATACTGAGCCTCTTCATAGTGAGAGTAGATACTTGAAGCAGATATAGGTAGTTGATAAAAAAAATTAATTGTGAATTTTTTGTATAATTATGTTGCAGGAACAAGGCTTTTGTTGTGAAAATCACATAGATGTCGCCAAAATCACTAAGATCACATTGTGACATCTCAGCGACAAAGCTTTCTTTGCGAAAATCGCATAAATCACACGGATGTCGCCAAAATCACTAAGATCACATTTAGGTCACAAAGCGATATCGCAGTGACAAAGCTTTCGTTGCGAAAATCGCATAAATCACACTGATGTCTCCAAAATCACTAAGATCACAATGTGACATCGCAGTGACAAAGCTTTCGTTGCGAAAATCGCATAAATCACACGGATGTCGCCAAAATCACTAAGATCACATTTAGGTCACAAAACGATATCGCAGTGACAAAGCTTTCGTTGCGAAGATCGCATAAATCACACGGATGTCGCCAAAATCACTAAGATCACATTTAGGTCACAAAGCGATATCGCAGTGACAAGGCTTTCGTCGCGAAGATCGCATAAATCACACGGATGTCGCCAAAATCACTAAGATCACATTTAGGTCACAAAGCGATATCGCAGTGACAAAGCTTTCGTTGCGAAGATCACATAAATCACACGGATGTCGCCAAAATCACTAAGATCACATTTAGGTCACAAAGCGATATCGCAGTGACAAGGCTTTCGTCGCGAAGATCGCATAAATCACACGGATGTCGCAAAAATCACTAAGATCACATTTAGGTCACAAAGCGATATCGCAGTGACAAAGCTTTCGTTGCGAAGATCACATAAATCACACGGATGTCGCCAAAATCACTAAGATCACATTTAGGTCACAAAGCGATATCGCAGTGACAAGGCTTTCGTCGCGAAGATCGCATAAATCACACGGATGTCGCCAAAATCACTAAGATCACATACAGATCACAATGTGACATCGCAGTGACAAAGCTTTCGTTGCGAAAATCGCATAAATCACACGGATGTCGCCAAAATCACTAAGATCACATTTAGGTCACAAAGCGATATCGCAGTGACAAAGCTTTCGTTGCGAAGATCGCATAAATCACACGGATGTCGCCAAAATCACTAAGATCACATTTAGGTCACAAAGCGATATCGCAGTGACAAAGCTTTCGTTGCGAAGATCACATAAATCACACGGATGTCGCCAAAATCACTAAGATCACATACAGATCACAATGTGACATCGCAGTGACAAAGCTTTCGTTGCGAAAATCGCATAAATCACACGGATGTCGCCAAAATCACTAAGATCACATTTAGGTCACAAAGCGATATCGCAGCGACAAAGCTTTCGTTGCGAAAATCGCATAAATCACATGGATGTCGCCAAAATCACTAAGATCACATTTAGGTCACAAAGCGATATCGCAGTGACAAAGCTTTCGTTGCGAAGATCGCATAAATCACACGGATGTCGCCAAAATCACTAAGATCACATTTAGGTCACAAAGCGATATCGCAGCTACAAAGCTTTCGTTGTGAAGATCGCATAAATCACACGGATGTCGCCAAAATCACTAAGATCACATTTAGGTCACAAAGCGATATCGCAGCGACAAAGCTTTCGTTGCGAAAATCGCATAAATCACATGGATGTCGCCAAAATCACTAAGATCACATTTAGGTCACAAAGCGATATCGCAGTGACAAAGCTTTCGTTGCGAAGATCGCATAAATCACACGGATGTCGCCAAAATCACTAAGATCACATTTAGGTCACAAAGCGATATCGCAGTGACAAAGCTTTCGTTGCGAAGATCACATAAATCACACGGATGTCGCCAAAATCACTAAGATCACATACAGATCACAATGCGATATCGCAAAAATCGCAAATTCGTCCCCAATGTCACAATGTGACGAAAAGCGATATCGCAGCGATATCACAAAGTTACGTCGCAAAACCCCCTCTAAAACGGACATTGGACGACTATGTGACCCCTGTGTGATATCGCCGTGACATCGCGTGATCTCTATGCGATATCGCTTTTCGTCACATACTCGTCACATGGTTATTAGGGTTGTTACGGCTGGTAGGGTTAAACTGGTCTGGTGACCAGAAGGAATGTCTGTGTGTTTGTGGGTTGAAACAATACGGCTTGAATAGCTGCGATGGCACTTTTCAATTCTTGGATATCTTTTTGGATACTAGGTATCATCTCCCAAGTTGATTGATTGCTTCTTCCTCTGTAGCGTCAACAATCGTTGTTAACTCTGAAGAAAGATGGCTTGTTACGGCTGGTAGGGTTAAACTGGTCTGGTGACCAGAAGGAATGTCTGTGTTTGTGGGTTGAAACAATACGGCTTGAATAGCTGTGATGGCACTTTTCAATTCTTGGATATCTTTTTGGATACTAGGTATCATCTCCCAAGTTGATTGATTGCTTCTTCCTCTGTAGCATCAACAATCGTTGTTAACTCTGAAGAAAGATGACTTGTTACGGCTGGTAGGGTTAAACTGGTCTGGTGACCAGAAGGAATGTCTGTGTTTGTGGGTTGAAATAATACGGCTTGAATAGCTGCGATGGCACTTTTCAATTCTTGGATATCGTTTTGGATACTAGGTATCATCTCCCAAGTTGAATGGGGATTGTTGGTCTGGGCTGTTATTGCCGCGTAGGATACTTTAATCTTTAAAGATGCTTTAGCTAATTTGATAGGGATCTTTTCTTTGATAGCCTTGTTGATGGCCGATTTTTCGAGTTTAATGAACTCACACGAGGAGTCTGTAGCCTTGTGGTCTTTGCTTTTACATCTAAAGCAGATGCTTTCTTTTAGACGTGGGGTGGTGTGAGGATGGAAGTCTCCACAAGAGGCGCACCGTTGTTTGCGGTCGCAGGACTTCTGGAAATGCCCGAAGCGGAGGCAGTTGTAAATGATTTTAGGGGATTCGGTGTATGAGGACACCCTGTGTAACATATGAAATAGGGGTACTGACTGTCGTTCCTTATATCCAAGCTCTTTAAAGAGTACAATAGGAATAAGATCTTCAGAATTCTTTTTTGTAAATCTCACAATTTGTGAGAATTTAATTCCCACCTCTTTTAGTTCCGTTGCAATATCTTCAAGAGGGATAGTAGCGTTGACGCCTCTGATTAGGTATTTGTTCGTAATAGTTTCTTTTATAGCTCGCCAGGTAATGGGGACAGAGCCAATTACTTTTAAGTCCACGAGTTTAAATAAAGTCGAAAAGTTTTTAGATTCCAGAAGAAGTTTTCGTCTTCTGGTAATTTTGAGCGTATCGTCTGATGATAAAATGTTTTTAAAGGTAGACTTGATAACTTGAGGATTCGAAAAGGGTAGACTGCCTTTTCCTAAAGTCCCTTACTAAAAAAAAGGTATTTTAAAGGTATTTTTAAGGTTTAAACTAGGTATTCAAGGTTTTATTATGTATTTTTGAGGTTTTAACTAAAAATACCTCATGGAAAAATACCTAACTCAAGGTATTTTAAGGTATTATTTTTAGAAACCTAAAGAAACCTGCGAAGCTTCAGGTATTTTTAAGGTTTTGGAAAGGTTTGTGATAAAAACCTCCAGATTCTAAAGGTTTTACTAAAGTATTCAGGTGAATACCTTTTAATACCATGACTAAGGAAGGTATTTTAAGGTTTTTTCTGCAAAACATAAAGAAACCTGTGAAGTTTTAGGTATTTTTAAGGTTTTGAAGGTTTGTGATAAAAACGTCCAGATTCTAGAGGTTTTACTAAGGTATTCAGGTGAATACCTTTTAATACCATGACTAAAGGAATGTATTTTAAGGTTTTTTCTTTAAAACCTAGAGAAACATATGAAGCTTATAATGTATTTTTCAGGTTTTGTATGGTTTCTGATAAAACCTCCAGATTTTAAACGTTTTACTAAGGTATTCAAGTGAATAAGTGAATACCTTTTAATAACATTACTAAAGGAATAATAATAATAATAATTAATAATAATAAATAAAAATAATAGATAATAATAAATGATAAATAATAATAAATAATAATAAATAATAATAAATAATAATAAATAATAATAAATAATAATAAATAATTAATAATTAATAATAATAATAATGATAATGATAGATAATGATAATAATAATAATAATAAATTAAAAAAAAAAAAAACTTTTAATTTCACACAAAATGCATATTGTTTTAAATTAGAACAGTAAATTGTAAAATGCATTCCGCATTTAATTTTTTTTTTTTTTTTTTTTTTTAAAGTACATGATAAATTATAATTTGAAAAATGATTTATTTTTTTTTGCATGAGGAATGAAACAAAAGCAAAATCAGTAATCAAGTGCATAAGAAAAAAATCAAAACACTTAAATTAATTGGTTTAATTTTTAGAAACCTAAAAGCACCTGTGAAATTATTAAGTATTTTTAAGGTTTCTGATAAAAACCTCCAACGTTTAAAGGATTTGCAAGATACTTTAGGGGATGACGTAAGGATTTTGATTGGTCACGTGCTATCACTATCCAATCAAAACACGAGTGTCCTCTGCCTTCTTCATCCTGTTCCAGACCAGACGTGTTATGAAATATAAAATGGCGCACCCTAGCTAACACGAACATGACCACGTTGTTGTCACAATTATATGAAGCAACTTTCCATTACCCTGATACAAGGTAAGAAAAGTTTTGTAATTCGAAAATGTGTACTGTTGTATAAAATTTGCAGTGTACTGGTTGTTTCGATTTTTGTTATTCATTTGATATACTTCATTGAAATGTAGTGTGTAGAGTTGAACGTAATGCAGATGAATGCTTTTTGTAAAATATAAGACATTAAATCATTTAGATTTCTCCTGTTATTTACTGGCTAATTTGAAGGCTAAAATTCAAAAAGTTGTGTATTTCAAAAAGTAATTTAAATGAAATTTGTTGTTAAACATTACGATATTTATCTGAAATGGAGTAGTTTAAATTCTGGTGATTGATGATTTAATTAGTTGCAAATTTTAAATTCCAACAATTTTTGCAGGATTGCATTGTATTTTTTTTTTTTTTTTTTTTTTTTTTGGAGTTAAGTGCTTTTAATCCCTTTGACATCTTGTCCCTTCCTTGTTCAGTATCAACCATACAATGCTGTTTCAAGTATAGTTGTTATAAGTTTAGCATTAAAAACATTTATTTTATTTTGGAAAATTATGCTTTTGATGTACAATAAAGAAATTTAAATATATTTTTAGGCACTCTTTACTGACTCCCCTCTTGAAGGAACATCCTGACAGAATAAATAGATTTTGTCCATCATCGATGTTGTCTTCAACAACAGTGGTTAGTAAGGAAAGTTCAAATACACGCCACTTCCTAATGACAGGGACGATTTAGTGCTCCAGAAAAACACTGTATTACAGTCTGTTTCACAGGTAAAATTCTTTCAAATTGAAATTTAACATTTTCAGAATTAAATTAGTCGATGTGTCACAAACGTGCCTCCCCTTTTCCCAAAATGAAAAATGCGCCCCCTCTCTCTGAAAAAAAAAAGCATTTTTAATTTTGGCTAAAAGGGAAAAGCTATACGATTTGTGGTTTCCCTCTCATAATTCCTATGCTAACTTCGTCCTCAGGTCATAAACTCAGCTGCAGAATTAAACAGAACAGAAATTATAAATTTGTTTGGAATAGGGGCATAATTTACATTTTAAGAATTCAAAGAAAAACCTGTGTCAATATATGGAGCTTGAATTTCTTTTTTTAGCAAGGTTACAAATCAATTGTCCCGTTTGTACATATTGCAGTCAATTATTGTTTGCCCAAATGTTTATTTTTAAGAATGCAAAAATTAACTATTCTAGTTGCACCGCTATTTGTAAAATACCGGTGGAACTTAAGAGAGGAGGCAGCTTCTCCCCCTATAAAATTTTCAAAGGTAAGGCACAAAAGGGAAATTTCGATAATTAATCACTTATAACTCATTTTTTAAATCAAAAAATAGTTTAATTCGGTGTTTATTATGGAGTTATTTAGATGCTTGATGACACTTGAAATATTTTAGTGGTACTTTATACGTAGAGAGGTTCCCATATGCACGATTTCTCCTCAGGGACTCATATTAACATATTTAGTTGTCCAAAAACTCAGTTGTAGAGAATCATTTATTACTATAGTTGTCAAATGATATTTAAGTGTTCAGGCACTGCACTTGACGGGGCCAGGGCCTATTCTAACGGGCAGTCGTGGCTCATTTGGGCAGTCATAAATTGAAAATGGGCAGTCGTAAATCTAAAATTGGGCAGTAGTAAAAAGTAAAGGAAAAAACACTGCAAGCCAATAATTTTTTCCTTTCTTCCCCTCCCTAAATTTTCCGTATTCTTTGTTTTCTTTTATCAACTTATTAAAGCTTTAGAGATGCCAGTTCAAAATGTACAGCCGATTGCGATCTATGAGCATTATCTCCTTAATTCCTTATTATCAGAAGAAAAACATTGGGATGAAATTGTTTTTCCAATAATGGGAGTTACTCAAGAAACGCATTAAAAATATGACACAGTTGAAATTGGTTCAAAATATCTCAAATTATGGTCCTACCAACTTTCATTCCTATTCTTCGAACTCAAAGGATACATTAAATTAGGCAAATACACTCTTACTTATAAATATAGATTTGGTGACATTACATTATTAAGCCCAACATTCAAATATTTTTTTCAAACTTTTACTTTGAATGTGTTTTCTTTAAGTTCTTTTTCTTAAAAAGTGAAGAAAAATTCCTTTTGCGTGTGCGCATTTTATTTTAATTCAGAAAATTATTATTAATCTGCAAGTAATTCTTTTTCCAATTTGATGACAAATGCTTTTTATTATTATTTTAAAATAATATTCTTTTCTTGCTAATATGCATGAGGACTTTTTCATTCGATTTTATATTTCCATTGTTTGTTCATTTAACGACGTTTTATTTCATTGGGATCTTTTTTAGACTTGTAGCTTAGTAAGGCCATCATAGCATGCATATGTGTATAGTAAAGAGTTCAAAGATTCATAGTTCAGACCAATTTAACACACAAACTTCAAGATAAGATAGTTTTGGCACACAAAAAGAATTAATTTTAAGAAAATCTTGCGACAAGAAAAGAGTGTGACAAAATTGTTTGCATTACTACAGGACAAGGACAAGGTGGAGGTCTTTTACAGAACATTATCTTCCAACTTCCCCAATAAATCTAGTGTCCCTCGACCCTGCTCCCCATATTTCCGGTCAACACTCCACCCCCAGGAATGTGGTTTGATGGCGACTTTTTTTTTCTTATCTTTACGCTATATTTTTAGAGGGCCAGTGATTTGACAACAGTTTATTCTAAGGAACGAAACAGTTTAATTGTGTGCTTTCAGCAGCAATGGCGACTGGTAATCTTTTATAATGTTTTTTTTTTCTTTTCATAATAAAATAATCTAATTACACAACTGCGTACGATTGACTCTTGAAACGTCACAATGAAAAGGTGTGTAACATTTTAAAATAAATATGAAAAATATAGCAGGATACGAGATTAACGTATTAAAAATCAATTTATTGTTATATTCAAAGATAAATTATCAGTAGATATGGTATTTAGTTATTAAGCTGAAAGTTTGTTATTTAAGCCACAGCTGAATTAACAAATCTAATTCTACGAACTAGACCCACCTAATGGCTGTGAGGTTAGTACTCTGATATCGCATGCCAAAGGTACCGGGTTCGAATCCTGGATTATGAATGGATGAACGTTGTGAATCGGAAACTAGGTCACATCAGGATTAGCCGTTATTGTGCAAAAAATAGTTCATTGAGCGTACAAATTAACCAACTGTGAAACTAGAGATTTCTTAATAGAAATGAAGCGTAATTTTTAGCATTTTAACACATCCATTTTAGTGGAGATGCAAGTCCACAACATGGATATTTTGAGTTCTTTTTAAGAAAAATAATTGCATTTACAATTACTTAAAAAAATAGTTTTAAATTTGTAATAGCTTTTTTGAAATATAAAGCATATACTTGACATCTTGATGAGTAAATCTTTAACATTAATTAATTGTGGAATATAACTCTTTAACTTGGGAATCAAGTATTGGGAAAAGCTTATAAGTAAGAAAATGCATCAAGAATAAACTTTTTGGTCAATTTTTAATAAATCACACATAGGGACCTCTAATCCTAAGCAATCCAATTGGACTTCAAAAAATCAAAGTCTAGATTAATGAAGGTGATTTGATTCACAATACCTGAATGTAGTATGCATTTAGTTAATTTCACAGACACTTACTCTGGCTCTATAAAATACTTACCGACTGGTATTTTGACTGATTAAGGAGGTATGTTAAAAATTATAAAGAAGAAGAAAAAAAAAAGAAGGAAAAAAAACCGTAAATGCCTTTTTTCCTTCAACCAATAGCCCTTCTATTTTCTAACCGATAAAATGTTTTAGAGAGGATGACTCAATGTACTTATTCGTTAATTGTAAACCATTTAATATACATTTATGATATTTTTTAAACAAGTGTTTTGTCAATTGCCGGATAAGAAAAAATCTTTTACACTTTCGACGGATTATTACATTCTTAACACGAGAGAAACCTTTTCTGACAAGACAGGGGTTTAGTCACTTGGTGAATACTTCAATGGTTAGCTATTACTAAATTCAAAACATAACCTATTTATATCACTGGTGACTTTATTAGACTATTTAGTTTTAAGGAAGAGGGGAGATGGGGGGGGGGGGGGGAAGAGGATGGAATTTCGTAATGGGCAGTCGTAAATTTTGCTTAGAATAGGCCTTGGACGGGGCCTTAAAACTTCAAAATTGTGCCTATAATCATCAACGTTGGAATAAATTTTGTAAGGCCCCTGCATGTAATGATGTTTAACTTGAAAATTTTGAATTTATGTGAAATTTTTTTTGTATTACATTTTATAAATACTTTGCACTAATCTATTAATTAATCCTATTTAATTATTGAAATGATGAAGCACTTAGGGCCCACACACAATTCAAATATTTTCTATCACCCAAATTGTTATCAAGAACTGCTTATGACCCCTGGAAATATTTAAGTATAATAACTTATTACAAATCCAAATTGAAAAACTTGCTTTAAATTTAAAAAAAAAAAAAAAATGTATGTCGAGTATGGTGAAGATGCCAATTGTTTTTTCGTCCCTGTCTTAGCAGTTTTATATAGAGAAATACTGTTGCATCATCTCCAATTGCAGCTGATGGTATCTAATAGATGGCGCAACATGTCCGCCTACTTTCAAAAATATCTGTTTTAATCTGTATCTGTAACTTTAACTGTATTATTAAAAAAACTTTGAAAGAACATGGTCGTCGTACTGTTCTGTTTATATACGGACAAAATAGACCTATACTTTCTGTATTTTATATCTGGCGCCCAACGTAATTGAACCTATCAAAAATATGACTGCTAATTGCATTCTTCAAAGAAAAGTACTTCGGAGTGCGTTGACGAAAGCAATAACAGAACTTGATGCCGCTATTGAAGCCGGGGAGCGCTTAACAGCAACTTCAGCTTTCGCCAAATGCGAAGAAAAATCAAACCGATTGTTCGAAAATGACGTCGTCGTTTTGGAATACATGTGTCCGGTGGACAAAGCTATAGAAACAAGTAAGTCTGAAAACCTTAACTTGTTGGAAAACGAAATGGAACAATGTGAAATTTACCGAGATAGTTTTACGTGTGCCAAAATAAGGTTTAGAAATTTGTGAAAAGTCTGAATTTGTGCCACAGATCAAACCTAGGTCTGATTTAATGAATGTAAATTTACCTAAGCTCGAATTAATCGAATTTGATGGTAATCCTAAAAATTGGTTTGCTTTTTGGAGCATGTTCCAAAAAATTGATGCGGATCCGAATTTAGAGGATGATGTTAAATTTGCATATCTGATGCAAACGACAAAAGGTAAAGCATTTGAATTTGTACAATCCTATCAAGTATCAAAAAGCGCTTATACCACTGTAATTGTTAACTTAAAAACTCGTTTTGCGATGACAAAATGTTAATTGAGTTATATGTTCGCGAACTATTAAAACTAATTTTAAATCAATCTCAAAACATGTCTTTTGTTAATCTAGTAGACCAGTTAGATACTCAATTGCGTTGTTTAGAAAATTTAGGCGTTACAAAAGAAAAATACGCATGTATGCTTTATCCTTTGGTAGAAGCGTCTATTCCTGAAAATATATTGGTTGCTTGGGAAAGGGAAAAAAATTCTTCTCGTTCGACAAATACGAACACGCATGACCTTGACCTACTTATGAAATTTCTACGAAGCAAAGTGGTAGGCTCGGAGAGGATTCGTATTGCGAAAATTTTTTGTTCTACTGATAAAAATAAGACACAAAAAAGAAAATTCGAAAACACTCGCGATTCGAACTCTGCGGAAGATTGTTCTTCGGAAAATAAAACTGCTACAAATAGCGTTATTAGTAATAGCTCTACTGGATCGCCAGAAGTTCTGTTACAAACACTTATGATCAGAGTATCGGGACCTGCAAAAACAAAGGTTGTACGAGCATTGTGTGATTCAGCTTCGCAAAAGTCATATATAACTAAAGATCTTGTAGAGTTTTTAAACTTAAAAACTGATCATACTGAATTTCTTAAACACAGTTTATTTGGTGGCATAGAAATAGAAAAAACTAAACATCACGCTTTAAAATGTGAACTTCACAAAATTCGGGGTAATTATACGTGTGAAGCAGTATTGTTGGCTAAAGATACCATTTGTGGTACAATCCCAAAAATAAATAAATCAGATGCAGAATACTTCACTAAAAATGGAATTTATTTGTCCGATAGTGAAAACAACAGTTCCAATATTTCAGTCCTTCTTGGTGCTGATTATTTAGGGAAACTTTTGACAGGTTCTATTGGTCAACAACCAAATGGTTTAACTGCTGTCCAAACATACCTGGGTTGGGTAGTTATGGGAAGATCAAAATCCTGGACAAATAGTTCCAATCATGCCATGCCCATAATTTCGCTACATAGCGCAAGCAAAATCAGTGACCTTTGGTCATTAGATGTTCTTGGTATACGAGATCCCGTAGAAACCAAAACAAAAAATGAATTGGATAATGAAACTCTATCTTTCTTCGAAAAAACTGTTAATTTTCGTGGTGATAGATATGAAGTAAATCTTCCGTGGGTCGAAGGACATCCGGAATTACATGATTTGCGTTTCCAATCAGAAAAACGTCTGAATACCATGACTTCTAAACTTAGATCAATGGGAAAATTTGATTCATATGACAAAATTTTAAAAGAATGGGAACAGCAGGGAATCATTGAGCAAGTACCTGATAGTACTAACGATGAAAATTTAACGGAATTGAAATGCAGGTATCTACCTCACAGAGCCGTTTTTAAGGAAGCTAGCTTAACGACAAAAATCCGGCCTGTATTTGACGCCTCCGCTAGGGATGAAAATTCTGTCACCCTAAATCAATGTTTAGCTACAGGTCCAAATTACATAGAGATGATCCCTTCCATCCTAAATAGATTTCGCAAGGATAACATCGGTGTAATATCTGACATTCGCAAAGCGTTCCTTCAAATAAGCATTTGTCCTACAGATAGGGATTTTCTCCGTTTCCTGTGGTGGGATGATTTTGAAAAGAGTAAAATCAAAACTTACAGACACTCCAGAGTTGTGTTTGGCCTATCTTGTAGTCCGTTTCTGCTTATGGCAACCATTTATCACCATCTGGATAGTGTAAAGGGAAATGAAAAAGACATTGCAATGAAATTAAAAGACGCATTTTATGTCGACAATGTAGTGACAAGCGTCGAAAATGACTTCGAATTACAACGATTTTCAGAGACAGCTAGTCAAATTATGTCCCGAGCGGGTTTTGAGCTTACGGGTTGGGTAAATTCCTCACAGAGTGAACACCAAAATCTGTATTTTAAAAAAAATTCGTGTACTCCTGTTCTTGGTCTAATATGGCGACCCGATTCAGATATGTTAGCGTGCGATGTTAACTGCGTAAAAACTGAAATCGGCTACACGTGTTCAAAACGGCAACTTCTGTCGATCGCACAAAATTTTTTCGATCCAATTGGCTTCACCGCACCCGTGACCCTCATTCCGAAACTTCTAATGCAAAGAGCATGGAAACATGATAAGCTAACCTGGGACCAGAAACTGCCGTCAGAAATAGTGGAAGAATTCAAAAATTGGCTCGCTAGTTTGGAGTTTTTAAATTTAGTTCAAATTCCACGTTATTTTGGGGGGTTGATAAATGAGTCCAGCACTACAATTCATATGTTTAGTGATGCAAGTGGAAAAGCCTTCGCTGCGTGCGTGTTTTTGCGAATTGAATGCGGAAATAATGTTCAAATCAGACTAGTTCAAGCAAAATCGCGTGTCGCTCTTCTAAAGAAGGATCCCATCACTAAAATTAAAACTGAGCTTACCATACCAAAATTAGAGCTTTTAGCTGCTCTTATTGGCACTCGTCTTGTCCAGACCATCAAAACCTCTTTAAACATTCCAAATATCCAAACTTTCTACTGGACAGACTCCAAAGTTGTTCTATGTTGGATAAAAAACCCTGGAACTTGGAAAACTTTCGTGAACAATCGGATTAAAGAAATACATTCAAGCTCTTCAAAAGAAAATTGGTATTATGTCTCATCCCAAATGAATGCCGCAGACATTGCTTCTCGTGGATGCAATGCACAAATTCTCTTCAGTCTTCGTTGGTGGGAGGGTCCCACATGGTTGAGAAACCGAGACTCTTGGCCAGACACTAAGAACTCTGATTTCTCAGATGCCACTGAACTTGCTACTGCAGAGAAGAAACCCACAGTTACGACAAATCTTTCGTTGGGTCAATCTGAGTCTAATTTCTTCGACTGGACTGAACGAGTATCGAAGTTCTCTTCAATTGTTCGAATTTTGGCCTATGTGAGACGATTCATATTCAATGCTAAATCAGCAGTGCTTGGCCGGGAAAACTCCTTCCTTAAGGGAAACCTAAGCCACGAAAAGATCACCAAATCCGAACGTGAAATACTCCTTTTCATACAGAGGGAGGCCTTTGGAAAAAACCGTCGACTCATACCACCAAACTTTGTCGTATACGAGGATTCCGATGGACTTCTTAGAGTTGAGACAAAACTGGCCTCCGCCGATGACAGTGACTTCTTCAGACGACCCGTCCTATTACCAGACAAACACAAACTTGTTTTCCTGCTTATCGACGAGACTCGTCGAATCTACAACCATGTAGGTGTACAAACACTTGTCACAATCCTTCGGGAAAAGTACTGGATTTTGCGATCCAAAAAAGTCACAAAATCAGTTGTTTCGAGGTGTGTTGCTTGCCAAAGATTTAAGTCGAAGTCTGCCACGACGATGTTTGCTCCTCTACCTGAAGAGCGTGTGAGAATGTCATCTGTGTTCGAGACGACTGGTGTGGACCTGGCTGGTCCGTTGGTCCTAAGAAACAGTGACAAGGTGTGGATCGTGATTTTCACATGTGCCGTTTATCGCGCCGTCCATTTTGAACTTGTCTCGGACATCTCCACGCAAGGTTTTCTGCTTGCATTGAGGCGATTCATAGCTCGTCGTGGTCGTGTAAAGACAATTTACTCGGACAATGGAACAAACTTTGTAGGTTCAAGCAACGAACTCAAAACTATCGACTGGAGTGCCATCACTGCTCACACTGATTTGAAAAGGATCTCCTGGCATTTTAACCCACCTACTGCTGCTTGGTGGGGAGGGTTTTGGGAGAGAGTAGTCCGAATGCTAAAGGAATTGTTGAGACGCAATTTGGGGAAAGCTTGCCTTCACTATGAAGAACTGTACACTGTTGTGTGTGAATGTGAGGCAATCCTGAACAGTAGACCCCTTACTTACCTGTCCGAAGAGCCCTCAGATCTAGTGTCATTAACGCCATCTCTCTTTTTACAGGACCAAACTGAGTACTGTGTCGAGGATCTGGATCAAAATGATTTAAATAACCTTCGCAAACGTGCGAAACACCTTCACTCTATTAAAGAAAAGTTAAAAATGCGGTTCCAAAAGGAATATATCTCTGTCCTTAAGCAATCAGGAAATATTCATCAAACTCTACTGGAGGTTGGGGATATAGTTTTAATCGGTTCTGATATCAAGAAACGTGTTGATTGGCCTTTGGCAAAGATTGTTGAGATTTATAATAATCGTGATGGTGTTTCCCGCGTTGCGAGGGTTAAAACTCAAAATGGTGAAATAGTTCGGCCGTTTCAGCGATTGTTCCCTTTGGAAACTTCCGGAAGAATTGGTGAGACGTTGCGAAGTGTGAAACCTAAAACTACAAGAAGTGGTAGAATTGTCAAACCTGTTAAGATTTAAACCTAAATTTAAATTTTTAATGTTTTATATTTTGTACTTTAGCACTTTTTATGTGATATATACTTAGTATTTTTGCAATAATTTAGAATTAAGTTTCTTAAATTGATTTTACTTTTTATTGCTAACGTTGAGTTTTTTAACTTTACTAAAGTTAACCTTTTGCGGTTGGAGGATGTTGCATCATCTCCAATTGCAGCTGATGGTATCTAATAGATGGCGCAACATGTCCGCCTACTTTCAAAAATATCTGTTTTAATCTGTATCTGTAACTTTAACTGTATTATTAAAAAAACTTTGAAAGAACATGGTCGTCGTACTGTTCTGTTTATATACGGACAAAATAGACCTATACTTTCTGTATTTTACAAATACCATTTTCTCTCCAAATTTTAAATTCATTTATTCATTTTTTAACTTTTTTTTTGGAAACCTTTATAATCGGAAAAGAGGTTGTTGAATTAAGACTTTCGTATTACACATGACTTTGCAGTAAATTAAAAAAGGATATCACGACTATCACATTAATATACAAAATAAAAAAAAGGAGTCCCGGTAGCCTAATGAATTAAGACTTCGAGTTTGTGATGGAAGACTCACAAGTTCGGTCTGGCCTCACCGAATAACGGTGTGTATATTAATGAGGGCTAGTGAACATAAATCCATTGTAACCTCTATACTCTATTGCTGTTGTGTTGGGATTAAGATGAGAAGTGCTCACTCAGATATTTACTTCATTATTTGATCAGAGGTCATTGTAGCAGAAATAGGTGACCGGAATAGATTTCCCAAATATTCAAACAAAAATATAAATATATATGATGCAATTGTCAAATTAAAGGTATTATCGTTGTTCTACAACTTGCAAGAATTTAATTAGAAATATTATATAACGAATACACCCTGAGCCTGATGCAAATACTCGTAAGAAATATGCTGATAAACGCCCAATCCACCAAAAAGTGGACATGAGGGTGAAAATTTAAATTTCCTTATATTATGTTGAAGTTTTGCAATATAATCTACAAAAGTGTGCTATTTCATATTTTATTGAAAAATAATTAAATTTTTGCCATTAACATACTTATTTTAATTAATAAAGTGACACTTTGACGGCATGAAAAGATTGCGCCAAAAACCTTTATGTTTCATGCTCTCATACAGCTTAACAAATGATTTTGCAAATCTCTAAACTTAAGATATATAATCTGGCATCTATTGGTGAATGTTTTTGCCAACAGATAAGTGTTTACTAATCTTCATTAAAAAGGTAAGCATTATTAATTATTCTTAACTATTGTGTCACACCCATCAACAAAAAGTTACATTTATAACTCAACAGAGAGATTCCTTTGACTGTAAGTTACAAGATTTGGTATTTAAAAATAGGTTACTATGGTACTTTGAATTACAGATATAAGCAAAATTAATTATTATTTTAAATATAGTTATTAAGCGTTGCGTTTAGTCACACCCACAACATCTTTTAAAATTGAACACTAATGTAACCTGAAACAAATTATTTGTAAATTTATATACTTGCGTTTGCAAATATCATGCAAACAAGACATTATTACTTGAAGTCCTCAAACTTGGTAAAGGCAGAGACTTGATAAAAGACAGTGTATGTGATACAGGAAAGGCAGCCTGCATGCTAAGCTTGTGTTCGAACTGTGCCAATGTTTATGATGTCTGGAAATCTATAATTCCAGAAGAGGATCACAGTCTTTATAAACAATGGAAGCAATGGAAAAAAGTGGAGATAATTCAGGATCAATGCTAGATGCTGCTAATGAAATAGGAAATCTGTTTAAGAAATTTAAAAAGCATTGCTTTGTAAAAGATGTGCAAGATGAACATTTTCAATTTGTAAAAGACAACTTGGTAGAAGGTGAAGTGACCTTACAAGTGGACTTTGCGGAAAATTATACCACAGTTGTTTAAGACGAAATTCAATCGGCCCATTGGGCACACTCACAAATTACAATGTTTACAGCTTGTTGCTACATTCTTTGATGGCAACCAATCATAATTGTATCAGATACCTTAAATCACTGTAAAGAAGCAGTCAGGAAATATATGGATATACTGATTGTTTGGACCTTCGAGCATCGGAGACCCTTTGGATACAGTCATGACGGAATCCAATAAGCAGCTTCAAAAGCAATCGTTGCCTGGTGAATCGAGTGTAAGCATTGACGCCTCTAATCAACTTGAAAAACTAAACAGATCGAAAGGAGCCATTAAAGGCTACATTACGAAGCTAGAAAAGTCTATCGAAGACGAATCTACGAAATTTACTTCGGCCAGTGAAATTGAAGCGAAGTTAAAGCGAATTACGTGTCATCAACAAAAACTGGATGAGCTCCGTGAATGCTATTACGCCAGTGCAGCAAAGGAAGATTTACGGAGCATCGAGACAGATATTGACGATACTGAAGAACGCCTCGAAAAACTAGAGGTTAGTTTGAATGATTATTTAAAATCTTTCAATAATTGCAATATTGTTAAATCAAAGGTTAATGAAGTACCCATTGAATCGAAACCTAACATACGCCTTCCAGAAATTCCTCTGCCTACCTTTTCAGGAGCTTATGAGGATTGGGGAAACTTTATTACTCAGTTTACTTCTTTAATATCTCAAAACCCTGTATTAAGTGACTCTCAGAAACTCTTTTATTTGCGTGCATCACTTAAAGGTGAAGCTAAACACTTTGAGTCTGCTGACGATACTTTCGATTCGTTACTAAATGCGTTAACAGAACGCTTTGAAAACAAAAGATTGTTAGTTGATTCTCACGTACTATCAATTATTAATCATGCAAAAATTCAGGACTCCAGTAAGGATGTAAGAAGTTTAATTGACTGTGTGAAAAGAAACTTAAGAGCATTAAAACTTCTCGGCTACGAGCAAAATAATTTTTTAGATGTTGTTTTAATTAACATTCTCTTTCAGAAACTAGATAAGGAATCTATAAAACAATTCGAGTTAACTTTAAAATCTAACCAAATCCCTGAATTGGAAAATTTACTATCGTTTCTTGAAAAGCGAAGTTCAATCTTGAATTCAATTAGTCGCGATCCATTTTCAGAATTGGCGACGAAGCCAGCGCCGGCTGCTAAACATTATAGCAACCCTAAGGCGCATGCAAAAACGTTTATGATTAATTCCAACTCAAAAAATAAAAAGATCTGCTCTCTTTGCGCCGAGAATAAAAATGATTCTTTATCGACTTACTATCATTCGTTAAATTTATGCCCTCTCTTTCTGAGAATGGATACGAAACAGAGATTTGAATATACGAAGAAAAATAACCTTTGCAAAAATTGTTTACAAGGGAAACATAAAACATGCTTCTCGAAATTTTGCTGTCGACGATGCGGCATGCGTCATCATTCCTTGTTGAATTTTGATGATTCAACTAAATGCTCTCCTCTAGACTCTGAAACTGTCAATCAAATGAGTTCGGCGCCACACATAACCTCTCCTGTTTCCTCTATTGAAGAAGGGCGTAACCTATCTCTCGCTACTATTTCTGCGGAGCGTAGAACATCGCTGTTGTGTACTTGCACTGTTTTTCTGGAAGACAGATTTGGGGAAAGATTTCCGGTGCGTTGCATTATTGATACAGCGTCAACAATTTCAGTTTTAAGTGCCAGAGTAGCAGAAAGGTTGCAATTGCGAAAAGAAAGAGTTAATTCAGCAGTTACTGGATTAAACAATTGCTCTCAAACACTACGATTTAAAACCAGTACTTTCTTCTCTAACGCCGATTCAAGTTTCAAGGAGAACATTGAATTCTTTGTAGTGAATAATATCGTTGATTTCATGCCTTCTTCCGAGTTGCAAATTTCGGATTTAAGGCTTCCGGACTATGTCCAGTTGGCTGACAAGACATTCTACAAGCCAGGTCGTGTGGATGCCTTAATAGGGTGCGATTGGGCTTTACAAGTATTTAAAAACGACACATTAAAAATAAATGACCTCTTCTTAAGGGACTCTGTTTTTGGATACATAGTTTCCGGGTCAGTTTCTAAACCCGATTTTTCTGCCAAAAAACATTGCTACTTAATTCATGACACTGAGCCAGTCGAGGAAAATTTGAATCGTTTCTTCGAGCTGGAATCTCTTGGAATCAGAGACGATCCCAAACTTTTCGAAGAAGACCAGGCCATGAACATTTTCAATGAAACTGTTAAATTCAGTAATGGTCGTTATGTTGTGAGTTTTCCATGGAAGCGTGACTACAATGAACTTGGCAACAATTTTTCTGTCGCTAAGCAACGTTTTCAGAGTACTGTGAAACGACTTCAACAAAATCCCGAGATGAGGTTTAAGTATCAAGAAATCATTCAGGACTATCTCTCTATCAGGGCATTATAGAGAAGGTTGATAATCCTAGTTCGGCGTGCAATAATCCTGTTCAGTGGCGGCTGGTGCAGGGGGCCAGGGGGGGCCCGGGCCCCCTCACTTTTTTTGGTCGTTTCCCTCTCTATCTCTTTTTTTTTTTTTTTTTTAAATAAATTTTGTAGTTATTAGTTAATATACTGATTTAACTGGTTTTTTAATCTTGAAACTGTTCACTTTTACTCAACTAATAAATGTCCTTATGGATGGATATTTAAGTCGCCTGATCGAGCTTCTTTTTCTTTGCCCGTAGAAGAAACGGAATGGAAAAAAGAGGGGGGGGGGGGGACTGATTTTCGCCACCTGCAATATCCTGCGAGTCTGTACCCCTTGTGTGGTTAACAAATTACAAAATTCCCGAGTTTCGTGTTTTGACACGGTTTTCTGATCTATGAGTAGGAGGCAGGCTCGTAGCCAAGGGTTAGGATAAGGAGATCCCCAACCGAAATAAAAGTTAATCTCATTAGATCAAAGACCCAATATTAATGTTACGCATCGATATTTTTTATTTTGTTACTAGGCTCATAAAGTTTAATGCTGTAAGTCACACTATAATTTATTGCTGAAAGAATGGATTTGAAATCCCCAACTACGATATCTTTATGCACATCTGTGTTTGAAAAAATAAGTTGAATGAAAGTAAATAATTTATTTCACACAAAAAATAGGATGGTCTTGTGGAAAGAGAGAAGACCTCACTCTAAAGAAGAATCCTCTTGTTTCTGAAAACTGAAAGTGTTATTTTGAAAGTAATTTCCAATGTAGCTGTAACTGACTATTCAAATTTTTCTACAAATCTGGTCGAAAAGAGTGAGTAAAATGTTTACATCAGATAGCATTGTGCAATCTTCCTCTTGATGAGATGCCAATTTGTTTTACTGTAATAGCGTTAGGATACCCCTTAAAATTTATTTGATATAAAAAATAACGCACGTAAATAAATTACAAAAATAAAAGCCTAATTCATAATTAAAAAAAAAAAAAAAAAAAAAAAAACTTGAATAATCGTACTGTAGTATTATTGCAATTCCACAGAATATTATAAGAACCCACAATTCCGATTAAAACTCTAACTTGCCCTCTTCAAAGGATGTTAGTTTCCCTAGAATGTGCTTGGGGGAACAAAATGTCCCCCTAATTTGGACGACCTTGAATTTGAAACCTAAAGAGATAAGACAGAAAATTCTATAATGTGACGAGGGCCATTCCTTCCCTTTCACGTGACATCCTGGTTTTTTGTCATAACATGAGTTTCAAATTACCAAGACACCTCCTGGTCCTGGGATTTGCAAGGAAATGGTCAATTCTTACTTTGAAGTCAGGGATCGGACGTTTATCTTTAGTGTCTTTAACTTGTACGACTGCGAAAGAATTTACACCAATAAATAACAACGGTAAGTTTTTTGTTTTAAATTTTACTCTTTATTTAGTAAAATGTATGAGTTAATAATAGGTTTTTGTTTTGATATCTACTCTTTGTCTCAAAAAATAACTGAGTATTTAAATTTCGTCCAAATAATCAGAAGTGTTGATTTGTCCTACCTCTCCCACTGATATATGATATCGTATGGAATCATTAACGTAACTCTCCGATACGATTAATAGAAGAGTTTCTATAAAGACAACAAAACATTCATTATAAAAATAAATGGTTTTACTAGAATTGGATTGAAACGACATTTATCCTTTTATTGGGTAGTAAAAATAAAAGAGAGAGGATATAATTTTAGAAAAAATTCTGTAATAAATAAGTAAATGTACAGTACTGAAAAAAATTTTGATTGAAGGATATTCCGTTGCAGTATAACTCTCCCTTAGCTCTTGCGCCAAAAAAATACACAACGAGATATATTTTACTATTCAAAGAATATCAAGTAATTCAATTTAAAACTGTTGAACTGGTCAATATAACAATACCTTCAATTTTGTTTGCAAAATTGTAAATATTGTACTTTCAAAGATTTTGTCACATTTTATTAACTGTTATATAAACCAAATTTATTTTGCATGAATTAATAATTAAAATATCAGTGATTGAAATATTAGTAGCATTACTGATGACTTTAAAATATATATATATATATATATATATATATATATATATATATATATATATATATATATATTTTTCAATTACTTTTAAAACATATTTGCTGTTGTAAGCAAGCATTTTTTTAATAGTTTTTTGTCTTTCATGTATATGTGATTTGTATTTTAATTCTTAAATTCATGTAATATTTAACGAAATTTTTTTTCTGTGCATATGCTGCAGAATTTTTAATCGAGTTATTAGATTTGTATAGTTTGTAACTCGTAAATCTTTATTTTCTTTTTCTTTTGTACAGAATAGTGATTGAGCAATATCGGTTTTTATAGTTTCACATATGTTATGTAATTGGTATTTTGGTTAGTTGGTTTGTACGCTCAAAAACCTATTTTTATGTCCAATGACAGCTAATCAGGCCGGGACCTACAGCTTAACGAAATTTGGTATTTTAATTTACTATTATAATGTCAAACAGAATTTTAAAGTATTGCTTAACTCATTAAGAACCTTATAATTAGGTAGTTTCAAATTCCTACAGTGCTAGCTAAAAGTACTAAAAAAATCTGATCCTATCACCTTTACTGTGCTTAAAATGATGTGGTATGTTGAAAATATTGATAATTTATCTTACATTAAAATAATTTCAGCTTCAAAGTTGTTGAACTTAAACATTTCGCCCGATCAACATTTTAGCTCATTTTAAAATGTTCTTAAGTATTCTTAATCTAATAAAAATATTAAATATTTATAAAAAAATTTTATTGCATTTTTAATGCGATTAGGTTATATGGAGACAAAAAGTTATGCTCCATACGTCTGTTCTTTTATCTGTCTGTTCTTTTATCTTTGAATCCCGGAATATAATTAAGCCCCACCCCCTTTTCTCCTAGTAAAGTTGCAAACAATGTCCGCCTCTGTAAGCAATCTCACATAATCGCACTGCTATTGTTTGACCTCAAAAACTCCGCCCCCCCCCCCCCCCGTATTTTTCGACCTTCTTGCAATTTTCGTAAAAAACAAAATCCTTATTTTAAGTTATATTGCAGGAATGTCATCAATGGTGTTCTGAGCTACCACTTCTAGACGAATTCAAGGCTCCGAGATTGGTTCTGGATTCAACTGCTGAAGAAGACGACATCGTGGAAATTCATTGTTTTTGTGACGCTAGCAAAAAGGCATTCGGTGCTTCAGTGTATTTACGAGTGATCAAGAAAGAGTGTGTTACAGTGAATCTCGTCGCTTCAAAAAGTCGTGTTGCCCCTCTAAAAGCAATAACTTTACCACGTATGGAGCTGCTTGGAGCTCTAGTGGCTGCTCGACTTACCTGCAAGGTTCAGAAAATTATCGAATCCAAGAAACCTATTTCACTAAAATTCTGGACTGATTCTCAAATTGTGCTATACTGGATAAAGGGGTCCTCTAAAAGGTGGAAACAGTTTGTTGCCAACCGTGTAAACGAGATAAAATCCCTAACTGATCCCAATAACTGGTTCCATTGTCCAGGTAAGGAAAATCCGGCTGATCTGCTGTCTAGAGGAACATCGGTCGAAACACTCATTCGACTAGATTCAATGTGGCTGAATGGCCCTGAATTCCTTCACACATTGGAATCCCTTCCACTTTCAGAATCTATTTGTGTGCCTGAAGAAGAATATGTTACTGAGCTTAAAAAATCCTACGTTTCTAATGATATTGCTTTATTAAGTGTTAATGATAATGCTTTAATTGATAAGTTATTGAGTTTTAGTAACAATTTTGTAACTAACTTGAATGTATTGAGTTATGTTTTCAGATTTATTAATGCATGCAGAGGGGTTTTGATTCAAAAGGGTTATATTTCTGCCTTAGAAAGAACCATCTCCGAAACTTTTATAATTAAGGGGATTCAAAAACAACATTTTTCCTCTGATATTCAGCATCTTGAAAGAGATGGTATGGTATCACCCTCAAGTAAAATTAAATCCTTATCACCATTTCTTGATTCTAAGGGTGTTTTAAGAGTGGGTGGTCAGTAGTTAGAAAGTAGGGCTCCTGGGCCAGGGCGGTGCCGGTGCAGGGATGAGGGATGATGACGTCACCGGAAGTGGGCGTGACCGGATATGACGTCACAGGAAGTGACATCATCGGATATGACGTCATCTGAAGTCACGTGACCGGAAGTGGAGTGGAGTTGTTTCCTTCCTGCTGCTGTTTTAGTTTCGGTTTTATTATAAGCTGTTTGTGTATGACGTCACAGTGTGAATGACGTCATAATGTGTTTTATATCAAAGTTTTGAGCGGTGGCAACACTTTTTTAGCTTCGGTTTATCTAGCAGACGGGGTTGAGTTGTTCTTCATCAATTTCTTAGTGAATAAGTTAGAGTGATAGGCTTTTATTGCGTGACGTCACAGTAGATATGACGTCATAATTTGTTTTATATCAAAGTTTTGAGGGGTGGCAACACTTTTTAGTTTTTGTTTCCAGTTAACTGGAGTTGAGTTGTTCTAGGGCTGCTTCTTAACGAATAACTTAGAGTGATAGGCTTTTTGACTAGTGACGTCACAGTGGGTATGACGTCATTATATATTAAAATTTAGCATTTAAGAGAGTGGCAACACTTTTTTAGTTTCTGTTTATCTTTCAGACGGAGTTGAGTTGTTCTAGGGATGCTTCTAAACGAATAAGTTAGAGTGATAGGCTTTTATTGCGTGACGTCACAGTGGATATGACGACATAATTTGTTTTATATCAAAGTTTAGAGCGATGGCAACACTTTTTACTTTCGATTTACCTTTAAGATGGAGTTGAGTTGTTCTAGGACTGCTTGTAAATGAATAAGTTAGAGTGATAGGTTTTTATTGCGTGACGTCACAGTAGGTATGACTTCATAACTTGCTTAACGTTAAAAGTTTTGAGCAGTGGCAATACTTTTTAGTTTCGATTTACCTTTCAGGTGGAGTTGAGTTGTATTAGGGCTGCTTCTAAGTGAATAAGTTAGAGTTATAGGTGTTTTTGACTAGTGACGTTACAGTGGGTATGACGTCATTCATGATTTTACAAAATTTACTTTTAAGACGATGGCAGCAGTAGGAATATGCTAAGTTTTAGGCGGGATGGAGTTAAGTTATTCTAGGGCTACTTTTAAGTGAATAACTTAGAGTGATAGGCTGTTTTACCAGTGACGTCACAGTGTTAATGTAGTGGGGATGACGTCACGATTTGCTTTATATCAAAGTTTAAGGAATGGCAACATCTTGTATCCTGATATAGCTAAGTCTCCTTTGATTGGTTGAAATAAAAGCTCACTTCTGATTGGTTAGAATATGTCACGTGATTTCAAATGCTCTTCTCATTGACTATACAGTTTAGTAAGACAGTTTTCTACTAAGTGTAATGTAATTGTTGCGCCATCTAGTGGTAGGAAGGAATATAAATTACATAGTTTATAACTTTTCATGCTTAACCATTAAAAACTTCAAATACATGCAAAGATAATATACTAACACAAATGCGTAAAGTTTCGGATTGAGTGGATTTTTTTTTTCTATAAGTGCTTAACACATTTAAACTAATGTTGAGAGATATAATCGCAAGACACTTTTAAGGAATCAGGTTTAATCAATGTTAGACACATAAAGTCTCATTATTTTCTCAATAACAGTATGAAATGTAAATATAAATTAAAATTTATGAGAAAAAAAAAATTAAACTTTGATATCTTAACGTGAAAATTTCTTTTACAGAGCTTAACATGTCATTAAAAACTTTTTTTCTTTTATTTTGTCATAGTTTTTGAGGGATTGAATACACAACAAAAGAACTTAGACTAGAATTAATTTTCAATATTCAGCAACTGAAATCCATTATGGAAGTTAAAGCAATGATTTTACAATTATTTTTAGGTTGAGTTAGTCTGACCCTGTTGAAGAAATTAGTAGTTGTAGTGTGTTCACACGTGAGTTTGCAATACAATATTAGTAATATACATTTCCAAAAAACGAAATATTTATCACTTTGAATAGAAAAATGACGATTTTTTTTTTATTTATGTAAGTATTATTCTCAATTTTGTAAATTTTAAATGTATTATCCATATTTTATTGAAGAATTTATATTTTTTTTCTTCTTCTTTCAGAATGGTTTAGGAAAAACATTTCATTTTAGTCAGAACAATGTTTTCAAAGAGATGGAAATACGCAACTTTTCGATATATCAACCTTCAAATACTTTGAAATTGATTCTATTTGTTACAACCGGTTGTAATTTAAAGCTATACTGTACTATGCGAGCGATATTATATATCTTAGCTACTTACTGTCTATGTTAAAATTTATATTACCATTAAACTTGTTAGAAATTAATATATCTATGTTAGTTATATTAATCAAGATAGTTTTTATTGTACAATGATACTTACTTAAGTTGATGAATGGCAACACAGAACTAGCTGCTAATGCTGAATAGATATGTGATAACTGATTTTGGATACTCTAATGTTTAAATAAGAGAGAAAAAGTAACATACTTGAACATCTTACAACTAAGAATTCAAAAGTGAACATGAAAATTTACTTTACGAATAAATATCATGTCTTTAAAATGTGTACGAATATCACTATATAAGAGAAAAAAGTAACATACTTAAACTCTTTACAACAAATAACTTTAAAATTAACGAAAAAAAAAAACTTACTTTACACATAAAAATCACTTTAAAATGTGTAAAAATATCGCTAAATAAGAGAAAAAAAGTAACTTACTTAAAATTTCTAAGATAAATATTTAACCTTTACGCGAAAATTCCCTTCATGTATAAAAATCACGACTTTAAAATATAACATGCAAGAGAAAAGTAACGTACTTAAACTTTCTACGACAAAAAACATTAACATTAACATAAAATTTTACTTTACACATAAAAATCCCGATATTAAAATATGTAGAAATATCGCTAAATAAAAGAAAAAAAAGTAACACACTTAAACTTTGTACGACAAATAACTTTGACATTAACGTAAAAAATGTTCTTCACATATAAAAATCACGACTTTAAATTTGAAATGTAGGATGAAAGTATAACATACCTATAATTTCTACGACAAAGAATTCAAACATTGCCGTTCATGTCTTTAAAATGTATAATGACAACTCTAACTTTTAGAAAAAAGAAACACTAAAAATTTACAAGACAAAGAATTTAAAATTGAACATTAAAATTAACTTTACATGTACTATCATACTCTTATATCAACGATAAATAAGATAAAAAAAGAAACTCTAAAAATTTATAAGGCAAAGAATTCAAATAATACGCGAAAATTTACCTCACATATAAAAATTATATCTTTCAAATGTGTAAGAATAACGTTAAATTAGAGAAAAAGAAATATTAAAAATTTATAAGGTAAGGAATTGAAACAATACGCGAAAATTTATTTCACACATAACATTTTTATCTTTAAAATGTGTAAGAATAATGCTAAATTAGAGAAGAAAAAAAAAATAACATACTTAAACTTTCTTCGACAACAATTTAAACAATACGCGAAAATTTCATACACAATTATTTTCTTAGGTTAATGTTAAATAATGGGAAATTTAACAGAATAAAAATTTCAAAGATAAAGAATTTTAACCTTTACACGAAAATTTATTCACATATAAATATCATGTCTTTAAACTTTAACGTGACAATTTACTTCTCATATACAATTAAACTCTTAGTTCGGTTAATGTTAAACTCGGTTAATGTTAAATAAAAGAAAAAGTAACATACTCAAAAATTTCTAAGATAAGCATAACGTAAAAATTTCATATCATGTGTTTAAAATGTAACATATAAGAGAAAAAAAAATAACATACTTGAACTTTCTATAGCAAAGAATTTAAGCGTTAGCGTAAAAATTTACTTTACATATAAAATTCACGTCTTTAAACGGGATGATAAGCATGTGACGGTAATTAGCCAATCAGGTTAGCGGTAGGTGATACGCCACTTGCCGGCATTTTTAGACCGGAGGATGAGTCACGCTAAAACTTGTTCAAACAGGTCGGGTGACTTGTACAGCAAGAACAACAGCATCGACGCGCAAGCAGCGGGTGATGCTGCGGTGTGTCAGCAGGTCTTCGAGATTATCGTTTTCCTACTTTGCCTTTTTCATAATGAAATGTTTGTGAAAACTTGGAATGAATGAAGTGGATTTCAAAGACACATTAGTATAAGTGAAGGTAGAATTCGCATGGACTTTCTTCCAAAAAGTATGATTCACCTGGAGAATTTAAGATCATTTCTACTTGAAAACTTTTCTATTGTCTAAAACATTGAATATTGTTCAAACTCAGTGAGATTATATGCTACAATACGGGTAAAACTTAACAAAATTGTAACATAGAAGAAAAATAGTAAGAGATTTAAAATAAATACTAGTTATAGATACTCCAAGGAAAAAAATTCACCTCTACTTTTCAATCGGAAAATCAATGCAAGTTGGAAATTTATGTTACTTCAAGAAAGACTTAGACAATTTACTTTGTAATAATATACGTTAAGGTGTCGTATTAACTCGTGCAATACATGCTGACTAAGGTTTATTTTACTTATCTAAGAAAGGTGAATTGGGGGAAAATATTAAATAAATTGTAGATATTAAATACATTGTAGATATGCATTTAAGTTTTGAAAATCACCTGCAAGACTTTTAAAACATCTTAAGATAAATTGAAAGAAACTTGCGAATTATATGTAAACTATATAACTTTTTATACTCTGAAAGGAAATCACAAGTAATTTAGTTAACTTTTTTCATGGTAACACTCATATTCAACGACATGTTTTTAAAATTTAACCTTCTTTACATGATAATAGTTATAATTTTTTTCAATCTCAGATGCGATATACTATTATTTCTAACATATATGTTACGAATTGTGTAAAGTTTTTAAAACTGTATATGTAAATCACCAATCAGAAACATAAAAATCTAACATCAATCAAACAAACTAAAATAATAAGATATTTTCCTTAGTGGAAATAGTTAACTACTCATGTGATGGAATATACTTAGAAAATTTAAATACTGAAAAAAGTTTGCTAGGCAAACTTAAAGAATATTTTTTTTTTCTTGTGAAAAACTAGCATAAATTTGGAAAATGTAGAGTTTGTTACTACGTAAAATTGAACATCATCTGGACAAACTAAATTATACATGAATTTTTTTTTATTTGAGAGGTGCTCACAATATATCATTAATATAGAGATTTTTAACTTCCACCCATAATTTCTAAATAACTTATACATAAATTTCAGAAAACTGAAACGGAATGTGTTTTACAAGACGCTTATTTTGTAAGATGAATATTCAATATTAATATAACTGAGCAAAGTTCATTCCGGAAAAAACATGTAAAAGATACTTATATTTTGAAAATAGTTTGAAATATCCTTTTAAATTTATGAATGCTCGCTTTCGAAAGACACAAATAAAACTGATATTACACATGATAATTAACACATGCATAACATTAGTCAAACAAAGTGGAATTTTTATTGCTTGTGACCGATAACTTTTCAGTGAAGTAGAATAACTTACATATGAAATTTGTGCAAACTTTTTCAACTTTTAAACCAAGTATCATGTAAAATTATAAATTACGATAGGAAATAGCGCACTTCAGAATCGGAACAAGTCTTCTAGTTAAGCTAAATTTATTTCTCAAGGAATTGAAAGCATACCAGAAAAGTCCTTATCATTTCGCATCTTTTCTCATGTTGCAAGAAGACATACTTTGTAAAAGATCCTCGTAGCACTTAACAAAAATCAGTAAAAATAAATATATTTTCTAGGGCAAAGATAAAACTTCACAACTTAATACTGAAATTTAGCTAAGTTGCATATGGTTTATTCACATAACTCGCATATGCTTCGAATGTTGAAATATATTTGTCAGTTGAAATCAAACTCATCGAAAATAAATGCTATCAACATTTTCAAGTCGGAAATTACTATTAAATAAACTTTACATGTAAAACATTGTCATGTTAAAAAGAAAAATCTACAAAAATGTAAATGATAATTTTACTGTTGGTACATAAATGATGAATAATTTATGATTTTATTCTAGGCAAACGTTTTATTGTCTAACAGAGAACTTAAACTTTAGCAGAAAAACGAAAAAATACAATTTTTAAATCCTATCATGCTTGTTGAAAATTGAGTTTATTAGCTGTTGTAATAGATTTTTATTGTCCAAATTTCTATAGTTTTTCTTCCCAGTGCAATAAAATTAAGTTCATGTGTAATGAGTAGGTTTTTTTGATGAATCTTATAAATTTAATGAAATTATTATGACCTAAGAGATTGAGTGAACTGAATAAATCAATGATGTAAATTTAAACAGTGACTTGAACTGATACATACTATAACTGTAAAGAAGTATGACAAAGTGATAGATGAAGTGAAAATAGAAGTTGAGTGAAATGTGTTGAAAAAAAGTTGAAGACGACAAGAAATTCGTAAATGAGAATTATCATTGACTTATATTAACTTCGTTTTTCTTGCTTATAACAAGAAAATACACTCTTTCTTATTAAGAACCAACTTGATATCTTATCATAGAATGACAATGATGAAATATCTATACATTAAAAAAAAATACCAAACTTAGACATAGCAAATTTCTTGAAATTCATGTATAATGTGAGAAGTTTTACTGGAAATATAGAAAATACAACATTGAAAGATGTGAATGTTTCGAAGTACTATATCAGAAGAAAAAAATGCGCTGAGGTCCGCTACAAAAATTTTTAGGAGAAAGTTTAAACAAAATTTAAAATCAAACATACTTTTAAGTGGGAACACATATATTAAAACTATAGCACATTAAACAATTTATATTATATCATCTCGGTATCAAACTGAATAACATGAAAAACAACGACAAACTGAATAAACATGATAATTATCAATATATGTGGAAAAGTTTCCTTTTTACACATATAAAAAAATAACACATTGACATACGTTAAGATCACGAAACATGCGTAATCTAATGCCGATAAGAGCAACCAATGTTGCGGGGAGATATTCACTTGATGGTCAATATCCCATGAATAAATTGATTGATTGAATTTCTAATGCTAATTCCAATAGTATTCCATGTAACTTCAACTTGATATGTTACACTATAGATATATTTATTTTTCAAATATATTGACTTTCAAAAAACCATCCTTCAATATAAGAATGATCATAGTAAGAATAAAAGAAAAGATACTAAGCATTGATTTAAAGTGTATTTATTTCGACTTAGCAACAAATCATATGCTTGAAACGAAAATTGCTTCGAACCAAAGTATAACTATCCAATTTCATTGATTCCTACAAGAAAATTTTTCTCATCTAGTAATTGAATTTTTTTTTCTCATACACATTATAAGCGTTGTCCAATCAGGTGTAGAATAGTTGAAGATATCCGACCTCTTTCTAAATATTAATAAGTCACTGTTGAAAAACTTATAAAAATTTCAATTTAAACTTAAAGTTTTTTTATATATATATATATATCAAAGAATGTTTTCAAGTCAATATATATATATTTAAATACGAAAATTTATTCACTTCAATAAATGTATGTTTAAGTTATAAAACTTGTCGTATGTATTGAAAAATTGTAACTTTTCGTCTTATTCGTATAAATCGATAACTTATACCACTAGTTCTTCATCAATTAATCTCCTAAGTACTCCTTTGTAACATGTTAAATTTTACATGTTTCATGTGAAAGTTACAAAATTTCACATGAAACATGTAAAATTTAGCATGTTACAAAGACAAAGCTATAAGTATGTTTTTACCTTTGAAAGATTTACTTAGGAGATTAATTGATGAAGAACTAGTGGTATAAGTTATCGATTTATACGAATAAGACGAAAAGTTACAATTTTTCAATACATACGACAAGTTTTATAACTTAAACATACATTTATTGAAGTGAATAAATTTTCGTATTTAAATATATATATATTGACTTGAAAACATTCTTTGATATATATATATATATATATATATATATATATATATATATATATATATATATATATATATATATATATATATATATATATATATATATATATATATATATATATATATATATATATATATATATATATATATATATATATATATATATATAAAAAAAACTTTAAGTTTAAATTGAAATTTTTATAAGTTTTTCAACAGTGATTTATTAATATTTAGAAAGAGGTCGGATATCTTCAACTATTCTACACCTGATTGGACAACGCTTATAATGTGTATGAGAAAAAAAAATTCAATTACTAGATGAGAAAAATTTTCTTGTAGGAATCAATGAAATTGGATAGTTATACTTTGGTTCGAAGCAATTTTCGTTTCAAGCATATGATTTGTTGCTAAGTCGAAATAAATACACTTTAAATCAATGCTTAGTATCTTTTCTTTTATTCTTACTATGATCATTCTTATATTGAAGGATGATTTTTTGAAAGTCAATATATTTGAAAAATAAATATATCTATAGTGTAACATATCAAGTTGAAGTTACATGGAATACTATTGGAATTAGCATTAGAAATTCAATCAATCAATTTATTCATGGGATATTGACCATCAAGTGAATATCTCCCCGCAACATTGGTTGCTCTTATCGGCATTAGATTACGCATGTTTCGTGATCTTAACGTATGTCAATGTGTTATTTTTTTATATGTGAAAAAAGGAAACTTTTCCACATATATTGATAATTATCATGTTTATTCAGTTTGTCGTTGTTTTTCATGTTATTCAGTTTGATACCGAGATGATATAATATAAATTGTTTAATGTGCTATAGTTTTAATATATGTGTTCCCACTTAAAAGTATGTTTGATTTTAAATTTTGTTTAAACTTTCTCCTAAAAATTTTTGTAGCGGACCTCAGCGCATTTTTTTCTTCTGATATAGTACTTCGAAACATTCACATCTTTCAATGTTGTATTTTCTATATTTCCAGTAAAACTTCTCACATTATACATGAATTTCAAGAAATTTGCTATGTCTAAGTTTGGTATTTTTTTTTAATGTATAGATATTTCATCATTGTCATTCTATGATAAGATATCAAGTTGGTTCTTAATAAGAAAGAGTGTATTTTCTTGTTATAAGCAAGAAAAACGAAGTTAATATAAGTCAATGATAATTCTCATTTACGAATTTCTTGTCGTCTTCAACTTTTTTTCAACACATTTCACTCAACTTCTATTTTCACTTCATCTATCACTTTGTCATACTTCTTTACAGTTATAGTATGTATCAGTTCAAGTCACTGTTTAAATTTACATCATTGATTTATTCAGTTCACTCAATCTCTTAGGTCATAATAATTTCATTAAATTTATAAGATTCATCAAAAAAACCTACTCATTACACATGAACTTAATTTTATTGCACTGGGAAGAAAAACTATAGAAATTTGGACAATAAAAATCTATTACAACAGCTAATAAACTCAATTTTCAACAAGCATGATAGGATTTAAAAATTGTATTTTTTCGTTTTTCTGCTAAAGTTTAAGTTCTCTGTTAGACAATAAAACGTTTGCCTAGAATAAAATCATAAATTATTCATCATTTATGTACCAACAGTAAAATTATCATTTACATTTTTGTAGATTTTTCTTTTTAACATGACAATGTTTTACATGTAAAGTTTATTTAATAGTAATTTCCGACTTGAAAATGTTGATAGCATTTATTTTCGATGAGTTTGATTTCAACTGACAAATATATTTCAACATTCGAAGCATATGCGAGTTATGTGAATAAACCATATGCAACTTAGCTAAATTTCAGTATTAAGTTGTGAAGTTTTATCTTTGCCCTAGAAAATATATTTATTTTTACTGATTTTTGTTAAGTGCTACGAGGATCTTTTACAAAGTATGTCTTCTTGCAACATGAGAAAAGATGCGAAATGATAAGGACTTTTCTGGTATGCTTTCAATTCCTTGAGAAATAAATTTAGCTTAACTAGAAGACTTGTTCCGATTCTGAAGTGCGCTATTTCCTATCGTAATTTATAATTTTACATGATACTTGGTTTAAAAGTTGAAAAAGTTTGCACAAATTTCATATGTAAGTTATTCTACTTCACTGAAAAGTTATCGGTCACAAGCAATAAAAATTCCACTTTGTTTGACTAATGTTATGCATGTGTTAATTATCATGTGTAATATCAGTTTTATTTGTGTCTTTCGAAAGCGAGCATTCATAAATTTAAAAGGATATTTCAAACTATTTTCAAAATATAAGTATCTTTTACATGTTTTTTCCGGAATGAACTTTGCTCAGTTATATTAATATTGAATATTCATCTTACAAAATAAGCGTCTTGTAAAACACATTCCGTTTCAGTTTTCTGAAATTTATGTATAAGTTATTTAGAAATTATGGGTGGAAGTTAAAAATCTCTATATTAATGATATATTGTGAGCACCTCTCAAATAAAAAAAAATTCATGTATAATTTAGTTTGTCCAGATGATGTTCAATTTTACGTAGTAACAAACTCTACATTTTCCAAATTTATGCTAGTTTTTCACAAGAAAAAAAAAATATTCTTTAAGTTTGCCTAGCAAACTTTTTTCAGTATTTAAATTTTCTAAGTATATTCCATCACATGAGTAGTTAACTATTTCCACTAAGGAAAATATCTTATTATTTTAGTTTGTTTGATTGATGTTAGATTTTTATGTTTCTGATTGGTGATTTACATATACAGTTTTAAAAACTTTACACAATTCGTAACATATATGTTAGAAATAATAGTATATCGCATCTGAGATTGAAAAAAATTATAACTATTATCATGTAAAGAAGGTTAAATTTTAAAAACATGTCGTTGAATATGAGTGTTACCATGAAAAAAGTTAACTAAATTACTTGTGATTTCCTTTCAGAGTATAAAAAGTTATATAGTTTACATATAATTCGCAAGTTTCTTTCAATTTATCTTAAGATGTTTTAAAAGTCTTGCAGGTGATTTTCAAAACTTAAATGCATATCTACAATGTATTTAATATCTACAATTTATTTAATATTTTCCCCCAATTCACCTTTCTTAGATAAGTAAAATAAACCTTAGTCAGCATGTATTGCACGAGTTAATACGACACCTTAACGTATATTATTACAAAGTAAATTGTCTAAGTCTTTCTTGAAGTAACATAAATTTCCAACTTGCATTGATTTTCCGATTGAAAAGTAGAGGTGAATTTTTTTCCTTGGAGTATCTATAACTAGTATTTATTTTAAATCTCTTACTATTTTTCTTCTATGTTACAATTTTGTTAAGTTTTACCCGTATTGTAGCATATAATCTCACTGAGTTTGAACAATATTCAATGTTTTAGACAATAGAAAAGTTTTCAAGTAGAAATGATCTTAAATTCTCCAGGTGAATCATACTTTTTGGAAGAAAGTCCATGCGAATTCTACCTTCACTTATACTAATGTGTCTTTGAAATCCACTTCATTCATTCCAAGTTTTCACAAACATTTCATTATGAAAAAGGCAAAGTAGGAAAACGATAATCTCGAAGACCTGCTGACACACCGCAGCATCACCCGCTGCTTGCGCGTCGATGCTGTTGTCCTTGCTGTACAAGTCTCCCGACCTGTTTGAACAAGTTTTAGCGTGACTCATCCTCCGGTCTAAAAATGCCGGCAAGTGGCGTATCACCTACCGCTAACCTGATTGGCTAATTACCGTCACATGCTTATCATCCCGTTTAAAGACGTGAATTTTATATGTAAAGTAAATTTTTACGCTAACGCTTAAATTCTTTGCTATAGAAAGTTCAAGTATGTTATTTTTTTTTCTCTTATATGTTACATTTTAAACACATGATATGAAATTTTTACGTTATGCTTATCTTAGAAATTTTTGAGTATGTTACTTTTTCTTTTATTTAACATTAACCTAAGAGTTTAATTGTATATGAGAAGTAAATTGTCACGTTAAAGTTTAAAGACATGATATTTATATGTGAATAAATTTTCGTGTAAAGGTTAAAATTCTTTATCTTTGAAATTTTTATTCTGTTAAATTTCCCATTATTTAACATTAACCTAAGAAAATAATTGTGTATGAAATTTTCGCGTATTGTTTAAATTGTTGTCGAAGAAAGTTTAAGTATGTTATTTTTTTTTCTTCTCTAATTTAGCATTATTCTTACACATTTTAAAGATAAAAATGTTATGTGTGAAATAAATTTTCGCGTATTGTTTCAATTCCTTACCTTATAAATTTTTAATATTTCTTTTTCTCTAATTTAACGTTATTCTTACACATTTGAAAGATATAATTTTTATATGTGAGGTAAATTTTCGCGTATTATTTGAATTCTTTGCCTTATAAATTTTTAGAGTTTCTTTTTTTATCTTATTTATCGTTGATATAAGAGTATGATAGTACATGTAAAGTTAATTTTAATGTTCAATTTTAAATTCTTTGTCTTGTAAATTTTTAGTGTTTCTTTTTTCTAAAAGTTAGAGTTGTCATTATACATTTTAAAGACATGAACGGCAATGTTTGAATTCTTTGTCGTAGAAATTATAGGTATGTTATACTTTCATCCTACATTTCAAATTTAAAGTCGTGATTTTTATATGTGAAGAACATTTTTTACGTTAATGTCAAAGTTATTTGTCGTACAAAGTTTAAGTGTGTTACTTTTTTTTCTTTTATTTAGCGATATTTCTACATATTTTAATATCGGGATTTTTATGTGTAAAGTAAAATTTTATGTTAATGTTAATGTTTTTTGTCGTAGAAAGTTTAAGTACGTTACTTTTCTCTTGCATGTTATATTTTAAAGTCGTGATTTTTATACATGAAGGGAATTTTCGCGTAAAGGTTAAATATTTATCTTAGAAATTTTAAGTAAGTTACTTTTTTTCTCTTATTTAGCGATATTTTTACACATTTTAAAGTGATTTTTATGTGTAAAGTAAGTTTTTTTTTTTTCGTTAATTTTAAAGTTATTTGTTGTAAAGAGTTTAAGTATGTTACTTTTTTCTCTTATTTAGTGATATTCGTACACATTTTAAAGACATGATATTTATTCGTAAAGTAAATTTTCATGTTCACTTTTGAATTCTTAGTTGTAAGATGTTCAAGTATGTTACTTTTTCTCTCTTATTTAAACATTAGAGTATCCAAAATCAGTTATCACATATCTATTCAGCATTAGCAGCTAGTTCTGTGTTGCCATTCATCAACTTAAGTAAGTATCATTGTACAATAAAAACTATCTTGATTAATATAACTAACATAGATATATTAATTTCTAACAAGTTTAATGGTAATATAAATTTTAACATAGACAGTAAGTAGCTAAGATATATAATATCGCTCGCATAGTACAGTATAGCTTTAAATTACAACCGGTTGTAACAAATAGAATCAATTTCAAAGTATTTGAAGGTTGATATATCGAAAAGTTGCGTATTTCCATCTCTTTGAAAACATTGTTCTGACTAAAATGAAATGTTTTTCCTAAACCATTCTGAAAGAAGAAGAAAAAAAATATAAATTCTTCAATAAAATATGGATAATACATTTAAAATTTACAAAATTGAGAATAATACTTACATAAATAAAAAAAGATCGTCATTTTTCTATTCAAAGTGATAAATATTTCGTTTTTTGGAAATGTATATTACTAATATTGTATTGCAAACTCACGTGTGAACACACTACAACTACTAATTATTTCAACAGGGTCAGACTAACTCAACCTAAAAATAATTGTAAAATCATTGCTTTAACTTCCATAATGGATTTCAGTTGCTGAATATTGAAAATTAATTCTAGTCTAAGTTCTTTTGTTGTGTATTCAATCCCTCAAAAACTATGACAAAATAAAAGAAAAAAAGTTTTTAATGACATGTTAAGCTCTGTAAAAGAAATTTTCACGTTAAGATATCAAAGTTTAATTTTTTTTTCTCATAAATTTTAATTTATATTTACATTTCATACTGTTATTGAGAAAATAATGAGACTTTATGTGTCTAACATTGATTAAACCTGATTCCTTAAAAGTGTCTTGCGATTATATCTCTCAACATTAGTTTAAATGTGTTAAGCACTTATAGAAAAACAAAATCCACTCAATCCGAAACTTTACGCATTTGTGTTAGTATATTATCTTTGCATGTATTTGAAGTTTTTAATGGTTAAGCATGAAAAGTTATAAACTATGTAATTTATATTCCTTCCTACCACTTGATGGCGCAACAATTACATTAAACTTAGTAGAAAACTGTCTTACTAAACTGTATAGTCAATGAGAAGAGCATTTGAAATCACGTTACATATTCTAACCAATCAGAAGTGAGCTTTTATTTCAACCAATCAAAGGAGACTTAGCTATATCAGGATACAAGATGTTGCCATTCCTTAAACTTTGATATAAAGCAAATCGTGACGTCATCCCCACTACATTAACACTGTGACGTCACTGGTAAAACAGCCTATCACTCTAAGTTATTCACTTAAAAGTAGCCCTAGAATAACTTAACTCCATCCCGCCTAAAACTTAGCATATTCCTACTGCTGCCATCGTCTTAAAAGTAAATTTTGTAAAATCATGAATGACGTCATACCCACTGTAACGTCACTAGTCAAAAATACCTATAACTCTAACTTATTCACTTAGAAGCAGCCCTAAAACAACTCAACTCCACCTGAAAGGTAAATCGAAACTAAAAAGTATTGCCACTGCTCAAAACTTTTAACGTTAAGCAAGTTATGACGTCATACCTACTGTGACGTCACGCAATAAAAACCTATCACTCTAACTTATTCATTTACAAGCAGTCCTAGAACAACTCAAATCCATCTTAAAGGTAAATCGAAAGTAAAAAGTGTTGCCATCGCTCTAAACTTTGATATAAAACAAATTATGTCGTCATATCCACTGTGACGTCACGCAATAAAAGCCTATCACTCTAACTTATTCGTTTAGAAGCATCCCTAGAACAACTCAACTCCGTCTGAAAGATAAACAGAAACTAAAAAAGTGTTGCCACTCTCTTAAATGCTAAATTTTAATATATAATGACGTCATACCCACTGTGACGTCACTAGTCAAAAAGCCTATCACTCTAAGTTATTCGTTAAGAAGCAGCCCTAGAACAACTCAACTCCAGTTAACTGGAAACAAAAACTAAAAAGTGTTGCCACCCCTCAAAACTTTGATATAAAACAAATTATGACGTCATATCTACTGTGACGTCACGCAATAAAAGCCTATCACTCTAACTTATTCACTAAGAAATTGATGAAGAACAACTCAACCCCGTCTGCTAGATAAACCGAAGCTAAAAAAGTGTTGCCACCGCTCAAAACTTTGATATAAAACACATTATGACGTCATTCACACTGTGACGTCATACACAAACAGCTTATAATAAAACCGAAACTAAAACAGCAGCAGGAAGGAAACAACTCCACTCCACTTCCGGTCACGTGACTTCAGATGACGTCATATCCGATGATGTCACTTCATGTGACGTCATATCCGGTCACGCCCACTTCCGGTGACGTCATCATCTCTCATCCCTGCACCGGCACCGCCCTGGCCCAGGATCCCTACTTTCTAACTACTGTGGTCGTCTAACTAATGCAAACATTTCCTATGATCGGAAACATCCAATCATATTACCCAACAAATCTAAAATTTCTGAAATGATTATTCAAAATTGTCATGTTAAATACTTTCATTTAGGCCCTCAAGCCTTGCTGTATCAAATCCGACAAAAGTATTGGATATTAAGTGGTAGAGACCTCTGTCGAAAGGTCACTCATAACTGTATAAAATGTTTCAGGGTCAATCCTAAAGAAGGCTTTAAAAAAATGGGTGATTTGCCCAAGGAAAGGGTTAATCCTGATTTTGTATTTAATAACGTTGGTATTGACCTATGTGGTCCATTTTTCATAAAGAAAAAATTGCAGAGAAAGGGTCCGTTCTTAAAAATATATGTATGTATTTTTGTTTGCATGGCCACTAAGGCAATACATTTGGAAATTGTATTCGACTTGACGTCGGAATCATTTATTGCTGCACTGAAACGTTTTATCGCTCGCAGGGGGAAATGTAGGAAGATTTTTTCTGACAATGCAACTAACCTGGTTGGTGCGAACCGAGAATTGAAACAATTTTTCAACTCGGTTCTCAAACATGGAAAGGAAATTGAAAAATTCACTTCAGAAGAAAATATTGAATGGGTTCATATTCCTCCCCGTGCTCCAAATCAAGGGGGGCTGTGGGAGGGAGGTGTAAAATCTTTCAAGTACTACTTCCGGAGAGTCGTGGGTAATACAAACCTTACATATGAGGAATTTTTGACTATCATGAATCAAATTGAGATGATATTAAATTCGCGTCCCCTTACTCCACTCTCTTCTGATGTAGAAAACTTTGAGGTTTTAACCCCTGCCCACTTTCTCATTGGAAGACCAATGACTGCAATTGTGGAACCTTATATGACTGATATTGTAGATAATAGGTTAAGCAAATGGCAATTTATTACAAAAAGGGTTCAAACTATTTGAAAGCAGTGGAGCACAAATTACCTGAATAATTTGCAACAAAAAAACAAATGGTTTTTCAAAAAGGACAATGTGAAAGTAGGTGACATGGTGATAATTAAGGAGGACAATTTACCTCCATGCAAATGGTTACTAGGTCGTATCATTGAAATGTACCCAGGGAAGGACGACATTGTACGTGTGTGCGATGTAAAAACAAAGTCGGGGATACTGAGAAGAGCTATCTCAAAATTGTGTGTATTGCCATTGGAACTGTAATTATTTACTGTAATATTTTATTGTTATTGCATATTGTATTCATTTTGGTTCCTTCCTAAATTTCATGTTTTAATTTCATGTAGTGATTTGTTAATTTCAATGTAGTATTTTGTGTGCTTTTCTAAATTGTCATTTTTCTTAATTGTGTTATATAAAATGCTGTATATGTGTTGATTTAGCACTCTGTGCAAGGCCGGGCGGGATGTTAGCGCGCAAGCGCCAGTGTATCGCCAAATCCAATTGGCGACCGGCCAACTTCGCCAACAGAGGAGAGAGTTAACCAACTCGATCCTTCGAGACCATTCTTGGCTGGGATAGCATATCTTGTGAGCGGGCTTACGGCCCCATCTTCTCATTCTCTAATACTACAATAGTCGTTACTCAAGTTAATCTTTACTCAAGTTTAATAAACCAGCAGAAAAGACATCTACGGTCCGTCGTTATTTCAAATACAAACATTCACACTCGTTCACTATTTCACAACGAACACTGATTAAAGATATTAAAGAAAATCACAAAGCACAGATGCTACATATCTTTTCAGATGGTGGTGCAAGTCAATTTAAAAACAGGTATAATATGTTAGCAATTTCATACATCCGAAATGATTATGAAATAAATATGACATGGTCATTTTTTGCAACATCACACGGTAAGGGAGCTGTGGATGGAGTAGGTGCAATTGCCAAAAAAATGGTATCTCTAGCAGTACTTCAACGATCTGCAACAGTACAGACAGTTTCAGATTTTACTGCAGACAGTGCAGAGAAAGTTTTGAAGAACATAAAAATATTTTTTTCTCCAGAACATCATGTAACGCCATGATGTGAAAATGCTTGACAATCGCTAGAGCCAAGTCCCAGCAATACCAGGCATATACAATCTGTCCATCATACTGTTCCTCTTAATATAGGGAGAATTAAGGTGGCAACAACAACAAAAAGTATTCATAGGAGAATTTCCTTAATTCCGAAATTGAAGAAATCAACAAAGAATCAAGAATCGAAGACCATTGAAGCATCTTGCAAGTTAAAATATGAAATTGTGATATTCAGCTAGAATATTTGAAAGAGGTTTCAAATAATGTGTATGTCTGGCCAAACAAATCAGAATTATCCTGGGAGAAAATTACATCAATTGTAAAAAAATTGCCAGCACCAGAAATTATAAACTCAAGATTGGAAATGAAATTTGTTCATTAATAGCTTTGTAATTGTTTATTCATGTATTATTTCAGTGATTTTTTGTACAAGTCACACCCGCAACATGGTGTCACACCCGCAACAATTTTTTTTAATATTTTTCTACGATAAGTTATTCTAGTAAGTGATTTGATTTGTTCATAGAATAATTATTTAAGTATTACTGTATAACATAAAAAAAAATTGGTTCACCCAGTTGCTATAATTCACAGAGTTTTGAGGTTTTGTGCTGGAAGATGAAAATGCATGTCCTTTTTATGTCACACCCGCAACGGGTAGAATTTTTTTTTTTTAAAAATAAGTAAAATATCTGGCAAATGGCAAATTGGTATCAATATATATGTAATTAGTTTACATTAAAATCCATAAAAATTGAAACCAATGCTCTAAAATATTGTAGTTGATGGCTAATTTAGTTTGTCTAAATGTCACACCCGCCACTTTGGACAGGGCGTAAATCATGCAACTGAGGAAGGACTATTTATAAAAAAAATTGTGATTGTGGTAGACATACATTTGTTCTTTTTGTATTCCTTTTGTAATATTTTTTGTTACCTCGCATATTCTGAAAACTAGATATCTGCTCTCTGACTGACAAAAAAATGTATATTAATAAATAAACATTCTATGTGGAACACTTCAAAATAACAATGAAAATCATTGCTCTTTAACTCATGCCCTGTATCTGTACTTGTCTCTGGAGAAATCGGTGATGCAATTGCCCAGGCCACAGGAGACAAGTTTGGAATGTTTTATGTGCAGAAAAAATGGCAGCAAAGAAATTATCTGTTGATTATACTTGATTTCTTAAATTTAAATTTATTTGTATTCTGTTTTGCTTCTACTGAAATTATTGTTACATTATTGTGACATACCTAGTTTTATCATTGTACATTGTTGTCTCTGTATTATTCCGATTGTCTGTGGACCCAGACGAATGGTCCTTTTCAGGGCCAAAGTCTGACAACTCTCCTTGACTTACTGACTATTTAATGCTTGTTTTAAAAGAAAATTTCCCTGCCCATTTATTTTTCAAGATACTATTTTGAATCTGTGATAATTTCATATCTTTTTGAATGTTTTAGTTTTTCATGAGTACCTACTTGCTTGTTCTAAAAAATGTTTGGAGCAATTTAAATACCCTATTCCTATGCATTAATTTTAAGTATTTAGAGGATATGCAACTATTCCTTCCTCTCATTATTTTTAGGGATTTATTTGGACTTCACTCTCCAATTTTGTTATATTACTAGCTGCATGAACTCCCATTGTCAGGGACAAGGTTGCAACCCCTTCCCCCTCCCCCCATCGTTACATAAAACAATTTAATGTACCTTTTCCCCTGTTTATTCACATATCCAAAAATATTTATATATCCCGGACCCCCAATTCCCCATCGATATCACCCCACCAAAATTTATTTCCCCATCAATACCACCATTCCAAAATCCATTTTTCCTTCAATACTGCTATTCCAAAATATATTTCCCTATCATTACCCTCCCTCCAAAATTTATTTCCCTATCAATACCACCATTCCAAAATCCATTTTTCCTTCAATACTGCTATTCCAAAATATATTTCCCTATCATTACCCTCCCTCCAAAATTTATTTCCCCATCAATACCACCATTCCCAAATCTATCTAAGAAAACCATTGCATCTTATAATGCAGTGTTCCCAGGTGGTCACCATCCAAAGGACTGACCGCTCACGATGATGCTTGACTTCGGTGATAGAACAAGAACCGGTGTGTTCATCTCGGTATGAAACTTTACAAACACAAATAAAGCTGAAGACCTCTCGCTACCCCAGTGGTGGCACCCTCCAAGATTTGAAAACTATATTATAAGATGCAATGGTTTTCTTACACAGATAGATTTTGGAATGGTGGTATTGATGGGGAAATAAATTTTGGAGGGAGGGTAATGATAGGGAAATAGATTTTGACATACCAGTATTAAAGGAAAAATGAATTTTGGAATGGTGGTATTGATAAGGAAATAAATTTTAGAATAGCAGTATTGAAGGAAAAATGAATTTTGGAGGGAGGGTATTGATAGGGAAATAGATTTTGGAATAGCAGTATTAAAGGAAAATTGGATTTTGGAATGACTGTATTGATGGGGAAATTAATTTTGGAGGGGTGATATCGATGGGGAATAGGGGGTCCGGGATATATAAATATTTTTAGATATGTGAATAAACAGGGAAAATGGTATATTAAATTGTTTTATGTAACGATGGGGGGAGGGGGAAGGTGTTGCAACCTTGTCCCTCTGACATATAAATTTTCACACCGGAAATTGTATTATTATACTTAACCAATTATGAAGTGAAATGTAAAAGGCACATATTATTTTAAGAACTTTTGCTAGCTTCTCTTGATGGTGAGAAAGTAATCTTTCTTTATGAATTCTTAGATAGGTTGGAATATTGGAAGAGTGTGACAGGGTTTTTGATTTTGAAAAAAAATTTATGATTTTATCGTTTGTTTCTGATTTCGAAACAAATCACATATGCCCTGGCTAAAAATATCAAACTATTATTATGAGGATTTAAAATTGTTATTCATATTAAATAGAAATTTCAAATTGACGCTTTTATCTGGACAAGCGTAGTTGATTGTTTTCCCATAAAATATTTCTTTAGTGCAGGTCTTGGAGAAAATTGAGAATTCGTTCACATTATGTGTTTGATAAAGCAAAAAAAGTCAATGTTTCAAGAACTGATCTCACTAATATCGAGGAACTACTTCCTCACTTAACTTATGTTACAAAATATTGCACACATTCTGCTATTAAAAAAATTAAATATTCAGAAGGTGAAATAAACACTTGAGTATATTTTAACATCCAGAAATGGAAATGTAAGAATATACATATAGATACAATCATGATTTTCAATGGGTATTCAAGTTTTCAGAGTAATCTTTTAAATGTGTTCAGGGTTGTTTAAAAAATATAAAATTAAAGGCTAATATTCAAAATTAATTCTGATTATCGCTTATTTCTTGGTATTTTCTCAAATGAATTGTTAAATTAGTACCCTTCGTGTTGTTAAATTAGTAGCTATACTCTTCATAATTTGATTTACTACCTGTGTTAATATATGGGGAGCTGTTAAACAAATACGGACTTGACGCCTAATTAGTTTCTTATAGAAATCAAGATAAACATTATTTTGTACTACTTTTAGAGCCGCTTTGAAATGAAAATATTTCGGAGGCAAATAAAGACGGGTTGAATTTTGTAGCCTCCGAATAACTTGTTCTTTTGAATATGTATTGTATGCCTCATTTTATAGCAATTTTATATTTTTAGGGCTTTTTAACAAGTATCATCTAAAGTTTCTTGGGGTGACCGGTACGGTAAACCATGTCTATTCTTATGCAGGATACAGGTGGAAGATCCAGACAGGACAGCCTCAATCTGGAAATTCTTGCAAATTTACGCCGAAAACAAAGTTGCAGAGAAAAGAAGAAAAAAATTCAAAACAAACAGGCTCAAGACCCAACAGGGTTGGTTGAGTAAAAAATACATATCCTAAAAATGATTATCCTAATGTAAAATAGTGTTAAGTACATATTAATAAAAATTATTTGTATGATAATTGTGTCAAAGTTATTGGTTATCTTTTATACACAGTAAAATAGAATGTAATACTTTTCCTAGGTTTTATTAGATTTCTAAAAATTCCTTTTGAGGTCTATTAAAATATGCTTTTAAAAAAATATTGTAGAAATTTTGTCAAAAAAACTTCTACAAATTTTAAAATTATTTGTGGTTTACCTTTTAGGTTTATTTTAATGTACTTCATTGACAGATGTTCGAGGAAACTGTTTAGGTAAATACCTTATTGAAAGGTATTCTAGAAAAAACCATTCAGGTTTATATAGAATACCTCCTTAAAAAGTATTCTAAAAAACCGTTTAGGTTTTTATAAAATACCTTATTAAAAGGTATTCTAGGAAACCGTTTAGGTTTATATAAAATACCTTGTTGAAAGGTATTCTAGGAAACCGTTTAGGTTTATATAAAATACCTTGTTGAAAGGTATTCTAGGAAACCGTTTAGGTTTATATAAAATACCTTGTTGGAAGGTATTTTAGGAAACCGTTTAGGTTTATATAACATACCTTGGGACATGTATTATGGAAAACCTGTTTAAGGTTTTAATCTGCACCATTTAGTAGGTAAAAATACCTTAATAAAATACCTAATAAATACTTCGAAAAAAACACCTTGAAAATACCTTAAAAATACCTTAGGATTTTAGTAAGGGGTAGATTCAATAATGACTTTCGGACACGTTGCACCATATTGAATAGCGAAATGGATTTTTTCTAGCTCAGATAACTCGGTGTAAAAAACCTTGCCACCGCGACTTTGCTGTTTGGTGGAACCACCCTCGAGGAGATCTTCGTCGTCCAACGACCTCTTGAAGAAGAAACAGGTAACTTACTTGGTGGGGATTCTTAAAGAATCCAGAAATTAAAGTAGTGGAAAACCGACACTGTCGATTAAAAGTAGGAAAATGAAGTGACGAATGTGGTAAAGAAGAGCTTTCCGAAAACGTACAACAGTCTCCAGGTCTAGGAGTCGAAAAAAATTCTCGTAGATATTCGCGGCTTTTCAAGTTCTAAGTAACTTAACCTAAGAATAACTGATAAAACAATTAATTATGCGAGTTTTGTTAGGAAAGCTCTTTAAAAATGCGATGAAACTCGGAGAGATGAGTATAGGGTGGACTGTTCCAGTGGCGGATCTAGGATTTTCCTGAGGGAGGGGCGCAACACAGTGGCGGCCCCTGGTACAAAATATTAGTGCAGCGGGAAACATGCGACTTCCCTACAACCCTCCCCCCCCCTTCAACCATACATCAGACGATTATCCCCACAGATTTCTTCAATGCGGCCGATATGATTCAGAGAGATCAATTCTTTTGATCTCCTAAAACTCTCACCTAGCCAAAAAAACTTCAGTCAAGGATATTTTGAATTGTGCCAATCTATCCTCTCCATGTATCGGAAAAGCGATTCTTCGTTTTTTTTTGTTTAAAAAGCTTTCGATTAATGACGTCATCATAAATATGTACACGGAGACAGGGGTTGTATGCCCGTAGTTCTCTTTGTGTCTCTGCCTTGCCTCTGTTGAAGAGGTTCCAACAACAACAACACAAAAAAAAGTCATAAAGGAAATGCCAAAGAAATATTTGTACAGAAGCAATAAAACTAGATGTAAAAAAAGAGCGAATTTTTAAAATGTTTAATTAAAAGAAACTATAATTAATAATTCAACCAAGTAAAAGTCGAAACTCTATTGGCGACTTTTCCCGGTTTGAACTGGTCGGATAGCAAACAATCGCCAACAGTTGGAGTGGCATTACGGAAGGCATTTGTGAACAAAAATTCCTCTTTAGCCAAACCAAGTGGTGTATTTGAGGCAGCTGAAGTTGTGGTGGTGGTTTCTGAAACAGGAATTTCATGACAAAAACAGTTTTTTGATGTTGAAGCTTGCCCATGTTGAAAGTACATGGTGGCCACTAATAAACTTACCAGATTTCTTTTATCAATAGAAGACGCTGTGTTTATGGAAAAATATTAATATAGGATTTTTACTGTCCAGTATCAATTGATTACCATACATTTCAATTTCCTCTTGTAAAGAAAGATGGCACTGCAAGTCATTTTTTTTTTTTTTTATTTATTTTTTTATTACGAATAAGAATTCAAACTCCGCGATGTTTATTATTTTTTTTTTTTTAAGCAGAAGCACACCGGCTCCCATTCTAGAAGAAACACAGTCTCTGTCCTTGGGTGCACTCAACTCATTTCGTTAATTGGGTAATGTACTAATTAAACACTTAGTTTCGTCAACTTGTGCTGCCATTTGGCTAGTAGTATTTAATACCCTCCCCCCCTTTGTTTTGTTTAAAAGTGATTGTGATGTTTCCTCTAATAAATTTAATTGTATTTTCTGTTTCTGATTTGGAAGTTAATTTCTTTTTTATTTCATTTTTGCTTCCTTAAATATATCCCCTAGACATTTAAAAAACCGAACTATTAACCCCACATCAGTGATAATTTCGAAAACCATTTATATGCCTTTATTAAACGTTACCAGGTAATTTTGCATTATTCCCCTCCCCCCTCCCCACGGGCCAATTTCGCACACATAACAATTAAATATTAGAAAAAGATTTTCACACTTGAATAAAAAGAAATCACAATTAACAATAGAATTTACACAAAAACCAAAGTCAAACATTAAACGCCAAAGAAATATTAGAAAAGAAACAATAAGAGACCACATTTGCAGTGAAGCATGTGAAAAATATTTTCGCTCTTGAATAATAAAAAGTCATAATTAACATTCACACGAAAACCAATGTTATCTAAAAAACTAAATAAAATAAAATACTCCATTTGCACATCCTCGATCAATTGAAGAGGCTGCGCTTATTGAAAAATATTAACGACAATTTCGAATACCATTTATACGCCTTTAACCAGATAATTTTGCATTATTCCCCCTCCCCACGGGCACATTTTGCACGTACAACAATGAAACAAATGAAAAAGATTTTCACTCTCGAATAATAAGAATTCATGATCAAAGTGTGGTCACAAAATTCAGGAAAAAAAGTTCACAAACAGATTTCTAAAAAATTCCCTGATTCGGCGGGAAATTTGGCGGCGTTTCCACAACCTTTCTCGATGTGTAGATACTCTGATAAAATAGAATCTGTATGCTAAACAGATAATATGGTAATTTTTAAAAAAATAGTATTAGCAGTAATGAAAAGTCTAAATTATACTGTACATTAAGCCTTTGGATGTCCAAAGGGGGCTTTGCCTCCAAACGCTCTCGTTCGGAGATCGACTTTCGATCTCCGAAGGGGGCTACGCCTTAAAAATTCATAATAAAGAAAAGAATTCACACAAAAACCAAAAAGAAATATTGGTCTTTAACACCGCAACCATTAAACAATATATATATATATATATATATATATATATATATATATATATATATATATATATATATATATATATATATATATATATATATATATATATATATATATATATATATATATATATATATATATATATATATATATAACGTTTGCACAAAAACCAAAGTCATAAAAGAAATATTGGTGCAGAAGCAATAAGAATATTGGGGAGAGGGGGGGGGGGATAGAATGCAAACCAAAGGCATCAATTCAAGAAAAGTTCTTAATTAATAATTAGAAGTCACACAAAAACGAAACTGTTGAGAAATCCCACATTGTTTTTACCTGAAAGTGCAACAAACCTAGTTATAAAAGAAGGGCAAAATTTTAAAATGTGTAATTAAAAGAAACTATAAATAATAATTCAACCAAGTAAAAGCCGAAACTCAAATGGCTTTTCCCGGTTTGAACTGGTCGGATTGCAAACAATCGTAGATTTCTTCGAAGATAATTGAAATTCTCATTATATCCAATTGGCGACTTTTCCTGTCTGAACTAGTGGGTCGAACTACTTATGTTAAAAATTTGAGAGCTGTAGCCCTATTAGAAATCGTTCTGTAAAATATTTATTAATTAAAAAAATTAATTAAAAAAGAAGTAACAACAAATATAAAATTCTGTTTTTCAATAGTTCAATAAGAAGGCCAAAATTACTTATGTTGAAAATTTCAGAGCTGTAGCATTATTGGAAATCGTTTTGTAAAATAGTTATTAATTAATTAAAAAAAAATAATAATTAAAAAGAACTAACATTTTTTTTTTTAAATTCTGTTTTTTAAAAATCCAATTAGAAGGCTAAAAACTACTTATGTTGAAAATTTGAGAGCTGTAGCCCTCCCTAGTAGCAATCACTGCATGGCGTTTCGTCGGCCAATGATCGGAATTCATCAAAGTCATCGGCGATTCCCCAGACTGATATATAAACACACCCTTATTTCCTCGTCTGCCGATGACCCTAAACTCATCGGGAAAAGATATCTTCCCAACATCGGGGGCCGATTAGAATTTCTGATCATCGTTTTTTGATCGGCAAGATATCGGAACCACATCGACAGGCGATAAAAAACTTATGTTTCTTTTTCTTGCAATTCCACTGAATTAGAGGCGATCCTTGAATGTATTTCAAATTTAAATCAAGTATACAATTTGCTAAACATTTCGCTTTGGCAATAAGTGAAAAATATTTTAAAACTAAGTGTACGAAAAATTTTAAATGTAAATATATATTTTGAAAAAATACAAACCACATAATTATATATTGCTTACCTAATACGTCAATAAAATCCATAAATAAAAGTTTTTATATAGTAAAACAATATAGGAACAATTTTCTAAAATTAAATATAAATTCTCATTTCAATTTAATATAAAATAAAAATATAGTCCTTGTTTTTAAATAGTTTTCATTATAATTTGCTGAACATATTTTGGTCCGTTTTTTAAACATCTTTTAAGTAAAATAAAAATATGTTTATATGTTTCAAAAAGTTAATCAAATTGGATATAGTTTTTTTAAAAATTTAAAAATTAAATATATTTTTTTAAATGTCAAAATTATTAAATAAACTCTTAAATTACAATTAAAAAAATATCATAAAATCAGTTAGTTAAAATTTTACAAAATAGATGGCGACACTATTTATTTGACACTATTATTTTTTTGCTATAATAAATAAATTAATATCATTTTCCCAAATTTATGGAAGATTTGCTATTTTCCGAAAATACCCCATATATAAAAAAAAATGTCGGTCAATTTCCTTGCAAAGTCTGTATGATAGTAGAGTTTTGTACTACAATACAATTGTTATACCAAGAATCACAAGTAACTACAGTCCAGTGGCCATGTCAACGCACTCCAGACATAACCGTCCCCGGTTCGATCCCAGGGTAAGTAATTTAGACAATTCTGAATTTGGTAGTGTTATAACTTCGATTTATTTGTACTCTTAAAATGTCATTGAAAATACTACCATGTAAGAATTACGCGCTCCGGCTTTTAGTTTTGCATTATTTTAACTTGTCGTTTTTAATATTCAATACTTACATCTTTATAATTATTTAATGTTTATTAATTGATATTTTCGACAAAATAACGACCATTGTTTCGATATTTCTTGAGAGCAAAATTTTCCTCGGCCTTCGAACTAATTCTTGTCGGCTTCTGCTCGAATTCGATCAGTTTCCGGACATCGGCCAATGGCCGGCCACGGGGACAAAATGGATTAATTGCCAAGGGAAAGATAAGTTTAGGGTGAGTTTCCGGTGAATCGCCAATCATCGGCGATTCACCTGGGGATGGAATTCCGATCACCGGCCGAGGTAAAATTGCTACTAGGGCTATTAGAAATCGTTCTGTAAAATATTAATTAATTAAAAAAATTAAATAAAAATAAAAAACTAACAACAAATTTAAAATTCTGTTTTTCAATAGTTCAATAAGAAGGCCAAAATTACTGATGTTGAAAATTTCAGAGCTGTAACCTTATTAGAAGTCGTTTTGCCGAATTTTTTTTTAATTAACTAAAAAATAACTAATTAAAATTTTAACATTCTGTTTTTCAAAAGTCCAATTAGAAGGCTAAAACTACTTATGTTTAAAATTTCAGAGCTGTATCTCTATTTGAAGTCACTTTGTAAAAAAAATTAATTAAAATATTAATTAAAAAGAAATAATTAAAATTTTAACATTCTGTTTGACATACATAAAACTAGAAGGCCAAAACTTCTCGTGTTGAAAATTTCAGAGCTCTACTCCAATTTTAAGTAGGTTCCTATAGATCCACAGACAGACAGACAGACAGACAGACAGACAGACAGACAGACAGACACACACAGCTTGTTTCATTATTATAGATATTACCCCAAAACAATAAATTGAACACAAAACAAAAGCTTACACAAACCAACTAAACATCTCCAACAGGCGGTTACCCAGGCCAGAGAATATATTTTTGGTAATAGAACGTAAAAAAATTCTGGAATACATTCTTCCCAAAAATTAAAACAAAAAATTAAAACAACACACGTCGTAGTGTAGATTGGCCGATTTCAAAATAACTGAACGTTGATGCCAATTAAAAAATCACCAGTTTGGGTTGATTGGAAGCGGCGTTTTTTTTATTTTTATTTTTTTTATTTTTTCACATTTACCTTAGAAATTGGATTTTTATTTTAGAAAATCGTATAATATATCATTTTAGTTTTGAACTAATAAATTTAGATGCAGCCCGTCTCTACTGGCTGTACTATATGATCCGCCACTGATAAAAGAAGGGACAACAGTTTTGTATGAAATATGAAAACAAAACGGTAAATTGCTCCAATTCAAATATAAATGCAGTTTTTTCAAATTATTTTCAGTTCTTATGTTGGGGATCTACTTTAAAAGGGGGCTAATCAGTTGACTATGACGTAACAATGTATGACAGAACGTAAGCACACCAAAAAACATAAATAGATGATTTCAGTTTGATTGGAAGTTGGAAACTGGAATCACAACAGCAAATGCACATGCAGACTGCACTTCAGAAACGGAACAGAACAGAGAAACAGGTATGCTTAATTGTTTTTAATATATTTTTCCGTTTTGAAACAATAATAATAAATGCCAGCTGTAGGCGGACTCATCAATTATATTTTCTAATTTGTTTGATTTATCATTTGTTACACATTTTATAGCAAGTAGATTAAAAATGATGGTAAAATTTCCAAGTACGGTGTACGGATTCTGCGCCAAGAATTTTTTTACAGAAAACCGCGCCAAATTGTGGCGAACATAGGCAGTTTACTTATTATTATTATAAAAATTGCACCGGCTGCCATTTGCTGGCGAAAATTCCATTGGCGCAGAATCCGTACCGTAGTTGGAATTTTAACCAAAATTAGTAAGAGTTACGATGTAGTGTAAGTCAGTGGCGGATCTAGGATTTTCCTGAGGGAGGGGCACAACAATTTGCCGTGCCTTAGTCAAAACGAAATTGAATATTTAAAAAAAGTTTAAAAAAAAAAAATCTAAGCATTGTTAAAAAAATATACGTCAAGATCATCCATATCCATTGATTGAGCCCCCCCTCCTCTCATTCATCACATCTCCGACTTGATAGCTTAGCGTAGGGTGGTTTTCACTGTCCATTTGTTTTTTCATTAACTATTTTATTTAATAAAAAAATTGTATTCAAAATGTACCGTACATATTGAACATTTTAGCAAGCTACATTTCCGGAGATATTGATTATACTGAAGAAATTCCAATGAAAGCGGGAACTTGCTACTTTTATTTGTGACTAACTGACTAAGTGTAAACCTTACATTATACTTACATCAAATTGGGAAATTAGTAATTGTACATCAAAATTTAACATTCATAACATATTAATACAGTGAGCTTAATAAGTAAAAGTACGTAGTTTTACTGGATAATCCATAGCTATACTCGAGTAATCTAAAGTATGTAGGAAAAAATTGTTTTCCTAAGAGAATGTTTTATTAATAATTATAAGTAATATTATTAATAAGACAATAGAAACAAATACAATTTAATTATTGATCAGTTATTACAAAACAAATTCCAGTTTCGAAGTCTCTATTGCCAATAGTTATACTTACAGATTAAAAAGTCTAATGATAAAATAAAATGAATAAGTCCAGTGATAAAATTTGACATTACATAATATCGTAAAACAAGACCCCCCCCCCCCCGAAATAATCACTAAAAAAAGTAGATCTTCCTGCTTCCCGTGAGCACCCACCTAGTACTGCTACTTCACACAGATTATACTTTTTACAAAATTGTTTGCAAGTCTATTTCTTGTAAAAAATTGGTATATCTTTCCTCTGTGGTGTTGCAAAGGAGGATTTTTAATCTGAATCCAAACATGGCGCTTATTTACAAGCCGAAACACAAGTATGAGCTAGAGCTGGACGAATTCTTATGCAGTTTATAAACAACCTTCCTCTTCCTTTCTATCAAAACTTTAAAGTTTAGCCAATTACCATGTCCGGCTGAATGAAGGTGGCAATTTCCGAGGAGGGAGGGTAACCCAAATAGTCAACCTCTCATTATTCTTTTTCCCCCCTGGTTGGTATTGAACATTACGCATGTGAGAGTCAAAATCTCTTCCTCCCACCCGACAGAAAAAGGTATCTTTGGTCCTGGAGGACGGGAAGAATATTTATTGATAATTCGATCCCAGGATACTTTGAACAGAAAGGGATGTGTTTTGAAGTGTCGTGAAGATGCCTTCAAGATCAAGAGGGTTGCGGCTTGAATGCTTGTACAGTCTTTTAACGTCCGTTTCAATGAGAAGGCTATAAAAAGAACCTTGATCCAAAAATAAGCTTTTTTTCTTTCGAAAATTAGATGAAGGTTGAAATATGTTTGTTGCGTGAACTTATTTAAAAAAAATATAGACTCAAGCTGAGGGAGGTGCGCACGCCCCCTGGCTGGATCCGCCATTGGTGTAAGGTGCTTTTTGGCAGCTTTTCAAAAATGTTGCCAAGTTGAAAACAACGTCATAAGGCTCTGTCGCCAAATCCAAATATTTGCTTAATGACTGAATTTAACTTAAACGTATAGAATAAATCATGATGGCGTTAAAGCAGAGTTGAAAAGTAACTTGCTGTCAACAAAACATGATTTCTATAAACCATCAGTTAACCAAATTTTCTTTTGAAATTTGATATTTAAGTAATATTAACTAACAGAAAGGAATAAATAAACAAATTAACAATATTTTAAAGTATCGGTTTCCTCTCCATTTAGGCTTTACACCTCCATTCTCCGAAAGAGGAATTGAGTTAATCCTCTTCTTCCATCTAATCTACAACAAATACATGCTTCTGCATGGACTCTGGTTTTCTCCCCCCTCTGCCCATCTGACCAGAAAAAAATATTGTTATCTCAGAAAATATCCACCTTCATTTTCTCATCAGATGAGAGACGCGATCAGTAGTTTGTCACAATCACACTGGCTTCACTTGTCTTGTATATATTGTTGCACAAATTGTCTGTATATAGTGACGTATTATTTTAAAACTCTATTGTAATTTATTTTATCTTATTTTATTTATTAACAGTGATTATACAGGTTAGAAAAAGGTGGCAACACCTAAAGCAATCCAGAAATTTTGAGACGTTTCTTTTTCCACGAATTTGCTGGAAATTTCGGGAATGTTCTCACGCACCTGGTATATAAAGACCGGAGATTGGGAAAGTTTTCAGATTGACTTCGGACTTCGATGAAAGTTGATCGCTTTGTTTACCTATTGGAGTGAGCTTGTATAATCGCTGTATTCGAAGTTGATTTTGTTGAAGCTTGGGAGTGATTACACTGTTGCCTTTGAATAAATTTTGTGAGTTTTCTGAAGTGAATAAATAGTAGTTTTTATCTTAAAAACTGTGCCATCATTGCCTCAGTGGAAAAATTCATAACAATATGCTATAGGCAAGTTTTAAAAAGAAAAAGGCAGACAGAAGCGAGCGCGGCTGCTGGATCCCAACTCTAGTGATACAAAGCGGGAATGCTTTCTTTGTGATTGGAAAGAGTAAAGAACGTTTTCAATTAAAATAATTGTAATCTGTAAATTAAGCCAATTATTTGTTTGAGGGACGATATTGATTGACGGATATTCCTTTGAAAGAGGCTGATACAAAACAGGGTCAACAGGGAGGGGATTGCTGAAAGGGCTGTAACTATAAACAAATACTGTCTGTTGGATTGAGGCATAGGGAAAAGCTAATATTTTTGTGTCAATTGATGCTTATTTTCCGAGACTGCTTTACAAAATAACAAAGATAATAAGAAAAATAGCAATAAAAAAATCACTTGAAAAGCATGAATTTTCCCCAAAAATTTGTAAAAAGTTAAAAATTAGCCTAATCTTCATGTCACCAAACATCCTAAAAAATGGCCAAACCTTGCTGTCATGGTAATAACAGGACCGATAGCTGCTGTTTGAGTATAGTTTTTTTTGTTTAGTTTGCACGGTTCTGGCTGTCTATTTCTGTCATTATGAAGTACTCACGACAGCTGAATAATTAGCCTTGTAATTTTGAACTAGGATAAGATTATGAAACCGTATCGCACATACCACTTTCTCCAACCACACCACATCAGTTCAATGAGAAAACATTGAGGCCACAACCTATTTAAGGTATGCAAACTCCCATTATCGTACATACCAGTATTCTGCTAAGCCAGGAAAAGAACTCCGCTCATGAGCTCTGTGCCTACAACCGCTAGAACCCAGTTTTAGTATAGTAATATTATAATAAATTCTTCCAAGATAGCATATTTTAAAGCATTGTTGGTAATTGAAAATGTACAATTCCATACAGTTGCACTCAAGGCGGCAACTAGGGGGGGAGCAAGCAGGGTATGTGTCCCTGGCGCCATGCTGAGGGGATGCCAAAATGGTGAAACAAAAACTGTTGTTGTTTGATACTCAGCTTTTTTATTATTAAATTAAGCAGTTTAGTTGTGATTAGTGTAAGTAACATAAGTTAAATCAAAGTTTTAAAATATAAAAAAACCAAAAAAAAACCACACACTTCGGGAGCAGAGTGCAAGAAGAGACTAAAGCGGAAAATCTGTTACTTTCTTTTATGACATCTTTGATGATTGACTGCACTAAAGGATTCTTGGTCTTTTTAGATTCAAATAGGAACAATGATTTTTAGATTCAAATAGGAACAATGATTTTTAGATTCCAATAGGAACAATGCACCATTTAACGTTACCTTAGAAGTCAAAAAGATTCCTGAGAATGACAATGTACCTTTTGATTTTCCCGCAAAAGGGAAAAGATGTTTGATGAAGGTTGCAGCAATGAAAGTTACAATTTATCACAGCCAGATCTGTTTAAAATTGCTTTGCTAGAGATCATTGAAGGAATAGTGAATGCCCTAAAATCCTGTTTTCATGTACTAAAAGCAATTAATAACATGTTTAGTTTCTAAATGAGAGTAACATGAACAAGATGGTCATGAAAGATTTTAAGAACAAAGCCCAAAAACTATCTGACATATACCAAGACAATATTACAGAAGAATTATTTCAAGAAGTGAAAAGCTTTAAGCACCATAGGGCAAGATAGACTTGACACATCTGAGCATTATTTTCATTGAACACAAGAGAGCATCATCTATTTGTTATGATGATGTCATCAAAATCTTTGCTGCAAAAAGCCCCTCCCCCCACACAGTTTAGTCTGAATCTTTGACTTTTAGGATTAGACTAAAGATTATACATATTTATATTCAGCAAGTGTCTGTATAAGCTATTAATATTTTATCCATTAAGTAATTGGTAATAAAACATATTACAAGACATCCTGTTTTTATTTCACCAATTGTCTCCTAAATTTGCAAACTATTGCATTCACAAAATTGAGCCTGAACTAACTTTAAATAAGATAAAATGGATAGGACATTGTCATAGATCAACATGCGAGGAGCCCTCCAAAATCTTGGTTTGCCCTGCACACCAGAAATTCTAGTTGTGGCCCTGTATGCACTTCTTTTTTTGCTTTTGTTTGAGACGGGAACCACTGGATAGTTAACCACTGTTAGGTGCAAAGCAGCTAACATTTCTGTTCAAAACTTGATCTAAGATTAGAATTGGATTTCCTACTAAAATATTCATTAATAGTTAATCATTAATTTCCTGTTCAAATTAATAATTTAAAATGCTTCCTTTTTTCATTGTGTATTTTTAAAACTTTTCCCAACATTAAACCGTTCAAAAGCAAGTACTCCCATTTGATCCTCCCTTGCTAGCACCTGTGCTCGAAGATTAATACCTTCCATTTTGTCTGGTTCTTTGTTTCGAAAAGGTTATCTTCCATCCACTTAGTCCCTTAGTTTAATGCTCTAAAACAGTTTCATAGTAACCATAAACAGTGTTTTGTTTTAGCTTCAAAGTTACTAAAATTTACCCGGTCCCTTTAGTGCATATGTACCCATTTTAAATTGAAAGCATAGTTTTAAATTGGAAACAAACAGTTATAATTTGAAGGAAAAAGTTTAAATTGGAAATGAACAATTGTAAATATGGACAGTTGCATAAGGTAAAAATACAACTACTTTGAGCTTACAAGTGGTTGCTTGTTTTCAGATTATCTGGCTCCGTCAGCAACACGAGGGCTATAATGCGCCAAAACATTCGTCATTAGACAAGCTAACATACATTTACAAACACCCATGCCTTACACGGGACTCGAACCCGCAACCTTGCGGTCTAGAAGCTCGCACGCTAACCACTTTACCGTTTGGTTGGCACTTACAAGTGGAGTATGGTTAAAGGTTCTGGTTACATGTGTGAAAATTGTGATTGCAGTGGTGGTGGGGAAGGGGGGGGGGGGGACAGCATAAGAGAGAATTTGATTATTGTAGTTTTAAAACAAAAACATACAAAACTCTTCTGCACCTGTTAGATTAAGGAATAACTTTATTTTGAGAAAAGATATATAAGCATAACTAATTTTATGAAATTAGTATTTAAACTTAAGTTCTACCTTTGAAGCAGATTAGGACTGCACTATGTCTCATTCTTCTACCATTGAAATTAAAAAATAAACTTTTTTCATATCTGAAAGTTACAGGGGAAGAAAGTAGAGTTAAAGTACAAGTCTTCATTCCTCATGTTCAGATACTCTAATCTAACTATGTACGTGACCATTTTTTAATACAAAAACTGTGAATGTTATTGAAAATTTTTGTATTTCAATATTTAATAGTGTTTTTTATATGAATCTACAATGCTTTTTCTTATCATTTTTAGCATGTCGTTTAGTCAACTACCTGCAGAAATGTTGGAAATGGTCTTTGTTAACCTTGATGGTGTGTCATTCTGCTTGGTTCAAACAGTTTGTAAATCATGGTACAAAGTTTTGAAAAAAATGCAAGAAGAGAAGAAACTATGGCAGAGGTTTTGTAATAAGGAAATTCCAAATGATGTTATTGAAGAAATGCTATCTTACAAGAGTATTTCACTTCAAAATCTCATCATAGAATGGAAAAGTATGTACAAGAAATGGCACCGGGGAAAATTAACTAGAAGAAATAAAGTTGGCATTGATACTATTGTAGCTTTTTACTCTAATCCAGTGACCTGCATGAAAGCTTCAGGTATACATATGTTTATGCGCAAATTACATTTTAATTTTGCTTTTATTATTAACTTTTGAAAGATGTAAAGATTATTTTACTTCATGCATTCATAGAATTATGTTTTACTAATATTTCTAGGCTCATGGATAATAACAGGCCATAGCAATGGCTGGCTTAATATATGGAATCAAGTTAATGGAGAATTATCTCAACGCTGTCGTTGTCATTTGAGGATGATCACTGACCTAGCTTTAGTTGATCTTCAAAATCTTGGTAAGTTTAAAAGTTAAATAATATTATCATTAATGAGTTTGTATGAAAAACTTGGTAGTCTTCTTGATCTAAAAGCAATGCATACAATTGAGTTTGCTTTAAGCCTTATATTCAGAAAATTAACAATAATGGAAATTTCTAAAATTGAAGTTTCAAAACCTACTTAGTAATATTTATTAATAAAATTTTTTTTATCAAAAAAGTTTTTTTTCTTCTAGAATTGTAAATTAATTTTTTATTTTCAATTACCCATACGTATACTTAGGGTAATGAAAGTATAGTATTCGGTTCAAAAAAAAAAAAAAAAAAAAAAATTTGCATTTTTTCATGTTTGGGAACATCCTGATCTCAAAAAAGTGATCTAGAAAAAATGTCTGTCTGTGTGTCTGTGATCAGAATAACTCCTGAACAAATTGACTTATGATGTTCAAATTTGGTGTACAGGTTAGTGGTAACCATGAGATCTTCCATTAAAGTTTTTGTCAAAATTGCGCATAAGGTAGCTGCCATTTAAAAAATCATGTTTTTCAATTATTGCAAAAAAACTCTGGATCTAACGATTTTGATCTAAATCGTTGTAGTTATGCCTCTTAAGGTATTCTAAACATCTCCATCTCCGAAATTCCCGTAAAAATGCTTTAATGGCTTAAAAAGTTGAAAAAGTTTCAGTTTCACTTATAAGATAGGATAATATAAGAATTATCAAAGAGTAAATCGCTAATAAAATTTTTTTTTTTAAGACCCATATAAGAATTATCACAAAAAAAAATTTACCAATCAGGCCATTTTTTAAGTGAATGATGAAAATATAAAAATGGTAAATGACACAAATCCACTTCAGCATTAGTGTAATTGAAAGCTGTGTGATGTTCTACACCCCAAGTTAAATATATGTTAATATAATAACAATATTCCTTTATAATAACGGCATACAACTAGTTTTTTGTGCTTTCCTTTAAATTTTAATATTAAATTTAATACAATTAAACTTTAATATAAATCATATTAAATTTTGATTTTCCTTAAAAATCAATCTTTAAATTCAATCTGAAGATATAAACGCAAATAGTCATGTACAGCACAAACATTGAAAAACAAAGGAATTCTAAAAGCAAAACTTAAAATAAATTATTTGTCAGACATTTTATGCAATAGATCATTTGAGAATTATGTAAAAAAAAAAAAAATGTTGCTTTGTGAAATGGGTTCATTTTCAACATAAGATAGAGAAAAATAGACTTAATATACATTTTTTTTTTTTACCTTCTACATATATGGGCAATTCTACCATCATTTTAATTATTAGATAAAAGAAACTTGTGAAAAAAAACACACAACAAAGTAACATAAAAAATATATATAAATACCTATTAACGTTTTAAGATTACTACAAAATAGTCAGGAGGGATCATGAGTAAAGGAATTTTATTAAATTGACTAAATATGTTGAGTTTTTGTGTCTGAATTTCCTTACCATCTCCATGATGTTTAAATTATATATTATTTAAAACTTGCAATTATTATGCTTAATATTGGTGACCATATAATAGTAAGATATAGTAAACACACAATATACAGTATTGTGAAAGGATTTTTTCTCTTAGCTTCATTGAAATGTCACAATTTAATAATTTTTTGTATTTTACATTAATTTTTTTAAAGTTTATAACTATATATACCTATGGAAAATTGGTTGAAAGTACAATAGTTTTTAAATATACATCTTGGTCATCCAAAAAAGGTATTAATTATATCAGCAGACAAATTCGATAATGAAAATGAAGGGGCAGTATGGACAACAAAGCAACTGTTACAATTGAAAAGTTAGAATTATTTATTAAAATTCTTGATATATTTTTTAAAGATATGCTGCATTCCATAGAAAATTCACTTTTTTTACATGGATTTCGTCATTACAGAAATTGAAGCAAATCTTCAAAATTATCTCATTCTGTGAATTTCAGCATTTTTTGTAGCATGTCTGCCTTGAAAATATTTTATTTATAAGTATTTTTAGCTTCTAAACTATGGTAATGCATTAAAAAAAGCTTATACAAAAGGTCAGTGGTGTCAGGCAATATGTCAACAGTTATAACTGGAAGTCAATTTGCAATTTGGCAAGCATAAATAATAAATGCTACACACATAATTCATACATCAGTAAGGTTAATGAGCTTAAATAAAATTTAATAAAGAACGATTTTAAGTTTGATCAAAAGAGTGTATTGATAGTAATTTTATGGGAAGTTCATATTTTGGTTCCATATAGAGAGATTCCTGCCGTATTTGTGTATTTGAAATTTTTGTTTATAAAAATATTCAAATTGCAGCGTTTTTGTTATCATATGCCAGTCTTTGTTTTTAAATTGCACTATGTGATACCTCCCTCCTAATCTGTGAAACTCAAAACTAATTGCAATTTTGAAAACATTTCTTCTCTTAAAGGAATGTTCTGTTCATATGTAACAAGCAATAGCGGACTGAACAGAAGCATTAATGTGCCTTTGCTTACTTTAGTATCTTTAATGTTAGATTAGAGGAGCCTCAGGAAATATGTATGTTAATATGTGCATGGTATTACTTTGCATAAGTTTATACTTTCCATACATATAAGCGGAAATAGGTAATGCAATAAATTGTTTGTTTATTCTTTATCTAGAACAGCGTTAGCCACAAGCGGGCCGCGAGCCAGATTTGGCCCGCAATAGATATTTCTACGGCCGGCAAGCACCACAGAAGATTTAAAAAAATCAAATTTCACGGCCGGACTTCTTTTTACGTAATTGTAATTTATCCGAAATAATGTGTTGATTATGTAGACAAAGTTCTACAGTACATGCCTGAAGAAACTATATGAAGAAGCTTTCATCACTGTGGTTTTCATCAAGGGAAAAAAATAAATAATAATAGCTTAACTGAATCTCATTTGGCCGATTTATTAAAATTGACGCAATAAATACTCCGAAAGCCATTGACTCTAGCATAAGTAAACTGAATGATTTCTACAGCCATCCTCTCACAATTGATATCGATAAAAATGGAGTAATCTGGAAGTAAAATCTTAAATAATTTTATTAAAAGTTAGGCTAAGTCGCATTGTCCTGTTGAAACAATAGATTCACTTCTTTTTCAGACTTTGATTTACTATTAATGAAAAATATTATTTTTATAATTATTTGGAAAAAAAGAGAATCAAATATCAATTGTATTAAGATTAAAAAAATTCCAGTTTTGAGAAATGTTCCATAAAGTTAAATTGATAATGATTAAAGAAACATAGTTTGATATATCCGGCCCGTGAAAAGCTTCAACACAAGTCATATGGCCCGCCTCTTAAAGTTAGTGGCGAACGCTGATCTAGAAGTAGTAAAAAAAATTAAAAAAAATTGGATTTTTGAGTGCTAAAATTGAAATCTCAGTTGGTTCTTATTGTACCTCATATACCTTTTTATAATAACCACAATTGGGATTGTTGGATATTACCAAAGAAATATGATTCTGTGAGTATGTTAATACTGTTAGTTCAGGATGTCTACATACAGGGAAAATCAGGAATTGCCAGAGAGTCTAGTTATTCTTAACACATCAAGGAGTTTATATAAATTATATTTCAAAGAAAATTATAAGCATAAATAGATTCCAGGTAAAAAGAGCAAGACAATTATATAGCTGCAAGGTAGTACCTTTCAAATATCTCCCAAAAGTTGCTAACTGGAGTTGTAGAAACTGTTAGGAATTATTTTTTTACAGAAAATTTTATTAATCTGAAATAGTAGTTAAAGTTGTACAGCTGTGAAACTATGTTAAAGGAATGTTAGGGAAACACAAATTGATTTTTCACTTCATTCCCTATTATTGCATACATTTTGAGTTAAACATATATTTTATAGGTTCCTACTATGGCTTCGAAACTCTGCCCTGGTCCCATCATCATATGATTACAATATCTAAAGATACCTGTATTAAAGTAAAAGGCTTGTTAGAACCTCTTTATGATTCTGATTCGGATATTATATTAAATAAGCATGGGGATGGTTTAATGTCTATTAGGTAAGTTACATTTTGGCTTTATATTGTATTATTACATTAATAGTTTAATACTTTTCTTGAAATTGACTTAACATTGTCTGTATGGTTTTTACCAAATTTAATAATTGTTTCACTAGTTTATTATATTTAATATTGAAAGATATAGAGTATAAACCTAGAATCATCTATGACCAGAGTTTACTAATCAGTCTCTTGATTCATTCATAATAAGCTGTGCGTATACTTTCAAAAAATCAATCGTTGAAAGATATTTTCTTCTCTCGATATACTATTTAAATAACTTTTAAAACTGTTTGACCCTTGATTTATATGAAACATTTGTTTCATTCTATTTTCTTGTAATAAAGATGTTAGTGATACATTAAAACACCACTATTTATGCATATATATTTCAAAGTAATTATACCATATTTTCTATTCAAGGGTTTTTGGAAACCAGTTTGCTGTGCATTGTCAAGATAATACTGTAACTCTGTGGAGCTTAAATCTTCAAAAACAACCTTATGTGCATTTAGAAGTTTTATTATTACGCACCATTATTGGCCCTTCAGATATTTTAAAGAATTTAGGTTTCTGGTATGACAAGGTATATAATTTAAATTATCCTGCATTATTATAAATATAAAAAGTACTAATGTGTGCTATGCAGAGGTGGCGCCAGCAGGGGGGCTGGAGCCCCCCCGTTGGGGAAAGCTAGCCCCCCTATCGGGCACAATCGTGTTGTTCGTCGGGGGACGACGACAACAAATTTTTTTTGTGTGCTCTTTTGACGAAATTTACACTAAAACAGTTTCTCTCATTTACTTACTAGTTTAGTATTTGCTTAAATTTGAATGCTTTTTAACTGCTCGGATCACAAGTCTGAACTCAGGTATCACGTAATAAATTTAGCAGGCTTGATCTCAAAAATTTTAGAGACAGGATAAATTATTTTTCACACTGTTATTGTGGAAATTAAGAAATTCGTCGGGAAACTGAATAAATAATTTTGTTAAGGAAACAATTCGATACGATTTCACAAAAATTACGCTCTTAAAACCACAATTCATTTTTTGACCAAATTCGTAATTTCCCCGACAGGGTGAACTGTATCAACACATGGTATGTTTATCTTCCATAGTTACTCCGTATACCGACGAAATTTTTTTCACCCCGATAGGTTTCAACACATGATATGTTATTTTCAATAGTTACTCTGTTAAAACAGTTTATTCCGTCTGAAAAATTGAGAACTATGTCAGGAAACGAAATAACTCATCATTGTGTGTTAGGAAACAATTCGATAAAGTTTCACAAAAATTACTTTCAAATTTCAAAATACAACTTATACCCCGATGAAATTTTTATTTCCTCGACAGGGGGAAATTTTTCAACTCATGGTATGATATCTTCCATAGTTACTCTGTTAAAACAGTTTATTCCATCGGGAAAATTGAGAACTACGTCGAAAAACTAAAATCATCATTTTGTGCCAGGAAACAATTCAATAAAATTTCACAAAAATTACTTTCAAATTGAAAACACAACTTGTATATCCTAACAAATTTTTTTTCTCCCCGATAGGTTTCAACGCATGATATGTTATTTTCTATAATTACTCTGTTAAAACAGTTTATCTCGTCGGAAAAATTGAGAACTATGTCGGAAAACTAAATAAACCATCAATATGTGTCAGGAAAATATTCGATAAAATTTCACAAAAATTACTTTCAAATTGAAAACACAACTTGTATCTCGATGGAATTTTTAATTTCACTGACAGTATAAACTGTTTCAACACGTGATATATTAACCTTACATAGTATACTGTCTTATAACTGTCATCCCTTCGGGGAAATAAAAAATTTCGTCGGAAAACTGTACAAATCATACTTAGTTTCTGTTCTTTATTATAATGTTATGAGAAGCGTATATTAAGAATCCAACGATCCATTCGTCTGTACAAGGTCAATATTTCCAGACAAAATTATTAGTGTCAAACACGTGTGATTTGTCAAATAAAAGGTCTCGTCTGGTAAATTGACTTATCACAAGACAACGACAAGTTACAACCGGAAGTACAAAAAATAGTAAAACGTATTTAGTAAAATCTGAAAACGAGATGCAATAACCTCAACTCATTTCCTAATGAATTCATTTTCCCCCTACGGTGTAACTTGTCTGAATACAGTATGCTCTGTACGTTTTACATAGCATTACTGTGTACATTTTAAGGAGAAAATTCGACCCAATTTTAAAGTCTCTTTTCTAAATTGAAAAAGCAACTTATTTCCAACGAAATTCTTAACTTCCCCGACGAGATAATTATTTGAACTTAGTAAGCTTTATACATCTTATATAGTACTCTGTGTTAACGCAGTTTATTCCGCAGGTTAATTGAAAAATTTCGTCTTAAAAAGAATTGTGGTTTCGGAACATAACTTATGTGAATAGTAACCCAATTGTTCCTTTATTAAAAACGATGGTTTCTTCAGTTATCCTTCCTTAGATATATTAACTCCTCTACATGCCAACACTAAGGGATGATGAAAGCCAGCCATAAATAATTTTTAAAAATGTCACATGGACAATGATAAAAAACGATAAAATATTAAAAAAAATATGTTTACCAAAAATGCTGCGCCATATGGCCGTCAGAATTTTATGAACTTAATAATTTCTTGGACATAAGTAGTTAGAAACACGATAAAACATGGTTTGTAAAAGTCGCATTACAATTCTCATAAATAAACAAACTGCAAATGCGTATTCCATATGGTTTTATGCCTCCCTATCATTTGGTACTCATATGTCTTGTATTTGAGTGGTGCATTTCCTAATTGTTTCAGTAGTTTATAATCACTTTTAAAAATTCACAACTTTAGGTGCTAAATGTTGTATTCAATGATTGTGGAGAGCGGCAAGTATCCGCTGACTTTTTTAGACCGCCATGAAATGACACTTCAGACATTTTGCTGCAAGCAATTGCTGCGGGACTTCTTTCTCTTGGAAAGTGAGGGTGAGGGACACAGAATGGGGAATGTGCCCTTTGGCTATTTAGCGAGTAGCTGACCATTTAAACTCGAAAGGACAATAGAGATGCCGATGAGAATTGATGCGGTATACTGATAAGGTTTTTTTTTTTTTAAAAATTTTTTTTTACTTTGTGTGTTTGTCCGAAGACAAATGGCAAGGGGTCTGGATTAAGTTAGGGCGCCTTTTCATTCTGGGAGGAGTAACTGAGATGCAAGCGATTCCAACATTCCATCATTCCAAGAAGAGCTTGAAGGAACAAATGAGATACGGAGACTGAGCAGGGGATGGGACAGTCGCTTTGTTCAGGTTTTTTCCTGGAATTATCGACAGAATTATTTTGATTTCTCATCGATACTGGGCACGTGCGTCTCTTTGAATTGAACTAGTAACACAGTTTTTGTAGTTGAAACGTTTACTTATTCTAAGTACTACTTTTTTTTTGCTACTTTGCATTTATAATAAACGATGTCCTTAAAGCGGGCAAATTGCTTAAGTTACAAAGTTGATAGTTGTTTTTATTTCGAACTTTTTTGACAACGATTAAGTTAAAAAAACAAAAAACAGATTTGAAGGTCTTTGATTACGTTAAATAATATCTCCAGAATCATCCTGCAGCAAGGGTATGTGATTTTTTTTTTATCTGGAATGATTTGCAAGGTTTTTGCTTAGCAATAAATTCTTTTAATATCAAAATCTTCCATGAAAAATTATATAGTCCCAAAACAAAACGTGTCCGTTATATTTTTATTTTATTTATTAAGAATTAAATTGAGATTTTCTAATTACGTAATATTGGGTATAAAACGAAATAGCTGAAAATAAAGTTTCTGTCCTAACTCGATATTTTCATTACGATCATAAATTAATAATAAGCTCTATCGGAACAAAAATAAACCGGTGCTATTTTCAAGGGTCATATCGCCTATTATCATTACTTGTAATATAAAACATAAAAATATGTTTGATGATTGAAGAACTAATCATATCTCCTTAGAACTGAGGATGTATTTCTCATTTTAAAAAAAGTTGCTTTCAACTTGTACTATTACTTATTCTTAATAATTAGTTAAAATTTCAAATCTCAGATATTTATTTCATACTTATTATGAATATAGATGTAATGATTTCAATGTTATTTTTGAAAAAAACATTTTGCTTAGAACTTTTAATTGTTTTACGGTTTTTGGAACTGTCCAAAACCAATAATAATAATCATTGCATAGAAATAATTTTTTAGTAGTTTATCAGAGTAAGATATTTTATTCTATTGATAAGATAATATAAGTATCGCAGCAGCCCGAAATGTCTGGACTTTTTGTGATTTTTTTTAACTTCGATTTTCAAACCATGCGCAATGGCAAATGAACTATTCGTCTCAGAAGCAGAGGTCGTAGCATTTAAATCGGTGTATCATATATCAATTTTTGTGTTGTATAAAGCAGGGGCGTAGCCAGAATTTTTTTTTCGTTAAGGGATATGAAATTTTATAACTCATCAAGACATATCAATAACTTTTGTTATTAATGCCAAATATATTTAATTACAGGTATTTTTTCTATCTATGTTTAGAAAATTAAAAATATTTTAAGTAAATATTCCATTTAAAAAAAAAAAAAAAATCCTTTGATTTTTGCGTTTTAATAACAAACTGACAAATTTCGGTAGGGGATATATCCCGATATTTCTCCCCTGGCTACGCGTCTGGTATAAAGGGAAGAAAAGGAATTGTGGAGAAAAAAAGAAACCTCCTGGAAATAATATAAAAGACAATTATAAGTTTTATAATTACATAAATTGTGCTTTTTTTTTTTTTTTTTAGGTTTTGGATTTAATTTTGTGTGATTGATATTTCCTAGCAGATTTTGTGTTATAATCAATTACATATAACATTATACAAATATTCAAACAGTTTTACATAACAGAGTTATTAACCTTTGGTTAGCGGCGCGGTTTAAAAATATCCCTCACAAACAATTTCTCAATAGATGCCAGCCCATGATCAGCCTTTTAAAAGTTTTTTTTTTCCAAGTTATTTTAAAAATATTTTTTAATTTTTACTTTATTCTGTTCAATAATGTTGTGTATTTAGTTGAAATACCCATTTTCTTTGATATTTGGTCACAGACTTAATAGTATGCACGAAAATGTGAATTTGGTGGACATTTGTCCCCCAATTGACTAACCGCGTGACAAAAGGTCGTGTGACTAACCAAGGGTAAAATGAGAACTGCATGCAGCCTTTTTTTTTATTTATTATTATTATTGTCAATTTTTTTTATGTAAAAGAACATTATTTTTCTATCTTGGAAAGATTACTGTGTTTAATGATTTTCTAATTTTAGTTTGCTTTAAAATGTGTTAGTTTAAAAAAAATTCTTTAGCCCCCTCGTCGGGCAATTCCTAGTGCCACCACTGGTGCTATGTAAGTTAGCGAAGGCCTTTTTACTTTATTTTATGATGAATTTCGTATAAGTCCAAACCTAAATATCCTGGACTATAAATCATTGCTTTCTAGATTGTATAAAATGAAGTCCTTTTTCTTTGTATCTGATCCTTGAAACAGGAACAATGGCAGTTTTGAGAAACAAAGAAAATAAAGTTAAACTTTATTTGCATCAGTGTCAATAAACTCTGTGAATAATATATCTATAACTCTCTTTGGTTTTTCTTCCATTAAAACAGTAAAGGCTGAGCCTTCTAATCTTGTACGTAACATATTGTGATAATTTTTTTGACATGGGCTGTTTTTGTTTCAGGGTTTAGATACGTAAAAACTAAGATACAATTATAAATTTCACAAAGTTTTTCTGAACTCAAAAGCTTTTCCCTCTCATATCGGTTTCAATATGTAATCCTCCTTGGAATAAAAGCCTCCCACAACTTCAAAGTTTTGATATCACTATTTAGAATATCACATTTGCTTTAAAGTGTCCCTTTAAGCAATCAAGTAAAATAGTACAGGAACCTTGACCATGATATTAAATTATCCTTGCCTATTTATCAGTTCGTAAATATTTCCTCCAAGAACTGATCGGCCATTTCTTTGCTTATCCAAATTTGAGTTTTTAAAGTGTACTCTTGGTGTGAAAATGGAAAACTATGTTTCCAAAGTTTTGGTTGTTCACCGATTACCAGATTGTATGATAGTAAACTATTTTTTAACATTCCTCATTAAAAGTAGAACTGATCTAGTCTTAAAACATTTAAATATATATTATAGAAAAATACTACTTTCAGATTTATTGTACATCACATGCTGGTAAGCTAAAAGTGTATGATCCAAGCAATAATGAATGGTTAGAGAAAACATCGTTCAAGGAATGTTTATCAACTGTTCATGAAAGTAGGCTTGTTATTACAGCATATCACCTATTCCGGAACAAAATAATACTTATGTGTACAGGTAATTATACCCTCACTTTATTAAAAATTTTAAAATTTTCCATTACTTTATTTAGTGTTGTACATAACCTGATTGTAATAATTTTTTAATAAATTATTTTAATTTTTTGTAATTAAAGGTTAGATTATGAAATATAACTTTTTCTTTAAAAACTGCTTTTTGCATTTTAACTTTTTAGTCTCTTAATAATAGTATTTTAATGCATATTTCTTTTTTATAGCTGGTGGAAAGTTAATTGTGTCAGTTGATGAAAACAATTACAAAGCCTACAATTTGATGAAAGCTCTTCAAACTTTAGTTGTTAGTGTAGCATTACATGGTACAACTCTTGCTTTAGGAGGAGAAAATGGCAGAGTGTACTTATATCATGTCCCCAACTCTGAATCTCTATTGAACCTTGATCTGCCTCACCCTATATTTTATTACACTCTCAGTGAAGCCTCTATTATAAAATTGGACATTCTATATCGCTGTGATATACCCATAATATTCGCTAGTACAACAGAATGCTTGTTTGTCATCAAATGGTTTAGAAAGGAAGTTAAACTGGAAGGGACAGATGCAAAACATCACTTTGAAAATCGCATAATTATACCCTAAGTTGTTAATTATTTTTTAAATTGTAAATATTAAGTATTTCTAAGTTGATTTTAGTAATTTTTTTTTATCAAGCAATAGTATTTGTAAACATATATTTTATAATTTTTTACAATATTAGGAAATCCTAAAATGTACGAGTATTATTTTACTTCATTGTTTAAAATAAAATATTGTAATCTTTTAAAACTTTTTTAGTACTACATTATTTTGTATGTGTAATTACATATGCAATAAACTGATGATTTTAATTTTTATTCATTAATGTTAATTACATAATTTAAAGGCTTATTCAGGTAGACTAGCTAATAAATTTATATGCAAATACTTGAGCAAAGTGCTGTTACAAATAAGAAAGTCTAAATTTTTACTTGATTTGCAGCAACTATAATAGTTTAGAAAAGAATAATTTTCCAATAATCAAACATTAGAGCAATATGATTAATTACTTTTTAAATACACATTAAAATATAATAGTAAAAGCTAATTAATACTTATAAAATGCACTTAAAATTTGATGCAAGGAAATACAAATTTATAAAAAAAACACAGTTATACATCACATTGTCATTGCTGAAATGTTTTCATAAAATATTTCCTTGTGAAGTTTGGCATTGGTTAGGTTTTTAAGATGCTGAATATTAACTTGAGTATTTGTTAAGATGAAGTTAATAGTATGATAGTTAATTGAAATAATAATAAACTGAACTATTTTTGGTCCAAATGACCAAATTTTGTGTTTAATTTTTAAATATACAGAAAATGCAAGTGATGCATAAGTTATGCTTTTCTTATTCATTAATACATGACATACTCGTTAATATTACAAAATTAGAATTAACTAATATTTAGCATATATCTTTACTCCCATAAAAATTGCATTTAAAATTATATATGTTAATGATATAAGCAGAAATACTAACATTTGTATATGTTATTCTATAAATTATAAGTATATTTTCCTCTTATAATTAAATCATGATCTTAGTAACTTGATTCAAATTCATATATAGCTTTCAAAATTTAGCAAAATATTAAAAGCTAACTAACTTCTTTTGTCATATAGAAATCATTGATAAATAAGTTTAATATTCAGTAACTAATATTATTTATTCTTTAACTTTTTTTTAATCAGAACTGTATGACCAGCATCGGAAGTTCTGATTTTATATTCTAGTGAGATTTTGTATTTTTTTTTTAAAGAATTAGTTGAAACTTGTTACATTACAAAAATTCAAGTATACTTTGGTCCATATAACTTCAATAAGCAATCATTTAAAAACACGAGGAATGTTTCATAAGTATAAGACAACAAAATCTCATTATAAATGGTTTTGAGCGTTGGAGACATTTTGTGCATCACTATGTTATTTTGGCAAATTAATTCAATATAAAATATAATCTAAAATTTTCAATAGCAAAAAGCAGAGTCTAAAACAAACTGAACATTAAAACATACAAATTTAACATTAAATATATAAATCAAACTTATGGCATTTATAGTGTATTTACATGTCCAAAATGAAGTCCCGCAGAACTTGCCTTTCCAGAAAAGTTAGAAAAAGCTACGATCTACTATTTTCAATGTTTGCTTTTAAAATTGGAAACACCTGTTTTCTTTCAATATTGGTTTCTTATAATTTATGGTAAATCATAAGTTTTGTTGTGAATGCTGTTTTTCTTCTTCATCCTAAAAAACACATTTTATTACTCATAATCATTTGGAAAAGGTATAATCAATTTGTATAAAAAAGTGTAATGGATAATTAAGGTTTCAAATGCATTGTAACAATAAAAGTAGGGAATTTAAATGTCTATAGAAATAAAATACTTGTTTATAAACTGGATTATTTACTTTATTGTAATGTAGTGTTTGCCTATAAAAGGCTTTTAATGTATTATAGACCTTGCAAATTAATACCAACTAGTAGAAACCTGTTAAATTTGATGGATCTAAGAATAATAATATTAAAATCAATTATCAACACATGACAAAAGTTTTTATAGAATAGAATGTTGTCAGCATATTTAAAGATATACTTTTTTTCAAACAAAATATTTTAAGGTAAAGTTATGAATTTTGAATCACTTTTCTAATATTTTGGATGCATAAAATTTTAATTCTGTAATTAAACTGATTAAGAAAAATATAACTAAATCTTGTAATATTTTGTTGTATTTGATAGGATTTAGGTTTAGTCTAATATCATTTTGCGTTGTATAGATTCTAGTATGCCTCATATAATGAATGATTATTCCAGATAGTTTTAAGGATTCAATCCTTAACTAGCATGTATAGTTAATGTTTGGTTTAACACTTACCCATTCCACCGGATCAACCCCTTCAAACTCTTCTTGAGGCAAACTGCTCTCTTGTAGTTGACATTGAGATGACATGGACTTCACAATCTATAAGTAAAGCAAATTGTTACCACAATTGGTTTTAAATTCCAAAATCTGCTTTAGGAAGAATATGTCATAAAGATCGATTATACTTGAACTCTATACTAGTTTTATAAATTGGAAAAAAAAAAAAAAAAACTTATTATTCATAAGTAAAAAATAAATATTGCAAAAGCCTTATCTGAAGATCTAGCTTTCTTAGAAGAAAAAATTCTTAAAAATTAAAATGCAATTACCCTTGAACATAAAAAGATGCACCCCTTATTCCTTTAAATAAAAAATATTTTCAAAACTATATACTGTCAGTCACTCATATATTATAATAATGCAAATATAAACCAATAAAAACTAACTTTAAAGAAATGCCCATTGCACAAAGAATGATTTTTTTTCTTAAAAGTATTATATTACTAATGGAAACTGATTGATTGCTTTTGTGGAATTTTTTTCTTGCTTTTTAAGTTACAAATTAGAAAAAAAATTTGAATTTTCCAATTCAATCGAAATATTCAGAATTGCTACGTTTTCTGACATTTCCTTGTTATCCATTTTTTTCTTGTTGCTGGATACCTTGGCATGAGATGGAAGTACGTTCACACATAATTTTGCAATAGTAGTTACTATAATACTAGCCTTTTCTTCCTTTTCTTTAGTATTTTGCAAGAATGCCAAGGAACTCTGTAACACTACTTCACCTTCAAATGCAAGTCTTGGAGACGTATTTGTAGGTTTATTTTTTTCGGCCTTGACAGGAGGTGGAGCTTCACTCACTACAAATACATATTCAAAATATTTTAGAGTGATTAAGTCCCTTTTATAAACAATGCTATTTTAATGTGCATGCAATAATATTGGTTTTTTATTTTTAATTTGACATATAAATTTGCTTATCGGGTTATATGACTTACAATTTGGGGAAACATATTGATTAAAAGTTGTTTAAATTGAATTATAAGCCCTTTTTAAATTGTGTTTTGTTTAAAAGTATAACTTCAATTTTAAAATTACGCATACCACTTTGAAATTTAACATTTATTAGCAATTTTTGCATGTTATCCATAACAGCATATCAACATATTCTTAGTGATTTTGTGATCCTGCTTTTGCGTTATATAACATTTTGTTTCAGTGAGTGCATGAGTCCTTTATACAGAATTTAGTATAAAAGTAAATTAACTTAATCACAAATATTGCCTACTCTCTAATTCATGAAGATCTTCAAAGAAAACTAGTAGCATTTGCTACTGAAACATGTATAACTGAAGTTTAATCTATTGCTCAATTCCTACTGTGTGGCTAATTTAATTTATGACATGTAAATCTTTTTTAGTTTATACTTTTAAATGAGAATTAACAGAGTAGTGAAGAGTTAAGCTGTATGTGGACAGCTACATAACATTTCAGATTAAAAAAAAAAAAAAAAAATTGTGCATATCAATACAAAATAGTAGCATTGCAAATGTTATGTTTAAATTAAAGCAAAAAAAAAAAAAAAAAAAAAAAAAATGACATGCTTATCAGAAAAAGTTTCTTTTCAAAAAACCTCACTGGCTACTGTCAAATTTTTGATGGTTCAAGTAATTAAAACTTTGCTATATCAAGCAAACTTTTTTTTTACAAATTGAATGGTTACCAATGTATAAATTATTGGGAGTAGTTATAAGAAAGTTTGATAAAATAAATACAAAACTAATATTAACTTTAATTAAAAGGCATTTTATAACAAAAACTTACATGGTGTCATTTCAACTGGCTTCATATCAACGATTTCCACCGGCTTATTACTTCCACCTAACCATTCAAAACTAGTCATTGTAGGTTCCCAAGTTTTATGTGTAGGTGGGAACAAATCATCTTGGAAATATTCAGACTAAGAAAAAAGCAAGTATTTATAAATTGTGTGAATAAGTATCAAAATCTATTCTAATTCCACAGTATTCAAATACATATTTTTAAATAAAGAGGTACAATAGTATATAACTAAGTAAAGTACAAATACTAATCTTATTTGATATTGAAGTTAAAAGGAACATTATTTACTTCATTTCTTTTCTTTTAAAACATTGGAATACGTCGATTATTTCCTATGATATAACATCACATTATTGAGAAAATATTTTTAAATTGGAATAGCATCAGAATATTTTAAATTACCGAAAAGTAAGGTAAGAGAAAGGTATTATAAAAGGAGTAGAACCATTTCAATTGTAATAATTTGCATAAAATTGTGAAAACAGCTAACCATATAATTAAAATCTAAAAATAATACACAAACAATTTGTTTTAACTTAAAAGATTGGCTGCATATGTGTTGCTCTTGTAATACCAAACTCATAATTCGAAAAGACATTATTTAGATTGTTTTTCAAATAAATCTTCTATGAATGGGAAGGAGCATTACAAATATTGCAAAATGTTACCTTTGTTTTAAAAATTTATCAAAGTTTGCTACAGGTGTTTCAAAGCATATCTAATAAGATCAAACATCATTTGCTCGGGTAATACTAAGCGTAATCTGATGATTTTTTAGAGATATATGTACATGACATTACAGCTTTTACATGAAAATTTTTGGGAGAATGTCATTGCACTTGATTACCCAAAGCACTATAAACATTAGCGCTTTGGGGTACGTCCATAGTGCTATGTGTTTACACCCTTATTCCCCAGATCCCCTTATACTAATTATGTTAGAATTTTTATTTATGGAGTCACTTGAAGGACATTGTCTAAAGTCAGAATTGTCAGACCGGAAAATGAGCATTGAGCAAAAAATATTAGCCATCCCTACAAGTGTTCTCATGAAGGTGGTGATCAATTTTGCTGTCCTTTTGCGAGGAATCATTGAGGTGGATGGCAAACACATTGAAAATGTTGTTATTTAAATAGAGAGGCATATACATTGTAATCTTTTTAATGCAACCTGTCTTTTCCTATATGAAAGTTGTGAATAAAGTTTTATTTCTAATCGGTACGTTTTAGACACCATGTATATCCGAAATTAGCAATTTTTGGGATTTATGAAAGAGTACACTTTTGCTCTTATTTATGTTTGGCTTTCCTTTCATTAAAAATCCATTTTAATTTGTAGCTATCTTTTAAATTTTGAAATTCTTTTATTTTTTGCAATTTTTATTACATTCTCCTCAATTTCTGATCGAATAAAACACCACATAGAAAAAAACATGGATCAAACACATCAAAAGCAAACATAACATTGCATTCTAATCTTTTCCAACCACAAAAGAGAACACATACAATTAATAACGCGCGCAGACGATGTTTACAAAAGAAATGCTTTTCAAATGGGAAAAGGATTTTTTTTTTATGGCAACCGTTTACTGTAAATGAAAATATATAAGTTGTTCTATGTATAAATGTCATAAGTTTTTTAATTTTGATCTTTCTAAACCGCTATTCAATAATTTTCACCAATACTTCTCGAGGCATAATCTAGACCTAAAACTTTATCATGAATTTGTGCTATGGTATGTCGAACTCCCAATGTTAGGAGCTTTCTTCTCTTGCTCTCTTAATGGATATTAAATAATAATTCTAGAACTCAAACAAGTTTACCTGCGTTGTGAAAAGATAAACTGCCTGTCGTATAGTGGTATATCTAAAATACTAATTTTCCTGAAAACACAGCATGATACAGATCATAGAAATAATGGAGAATTGTAACCAACTAGTGACCTTAGAAAATCATTTATTGAAGTGAAATCTATAATGTATAAAAACTTACAGTTAAAAAAATAGGAACTATCAAGCAACAACTTGTATAGGTAAATACTAGCAGTATGTAATATTTAAAGATGAGATATCAAAAACAACTGACAAACTCAATAAAAAGCACATAAATAAATAAAAGAAATTCAACTACCCAAAAGAGGTTTAAACTAACCGAAAACTGAACACCAGGATACTGAATAGCATTAAGATATATAAAAGAATGAAGTATTAACACTCGACTGATTTTAAATCAAAAAGGGGGGGGGGGGGAGGAGAACTTGTTAAAAACAAAAACCATTCCTAAAATATCTGAGATACATTTGTATTAAGGTAGACTAGATGACAGCTGTAGGCACGATTGAAGTCCAGTGTATTTGGCAGATGAGGCGAGGAGATAAATTTAAAGCTTTAAGGCACCAAGTCTTTAATGAAGAGGAATAATCAAGACTTTGGAAACACCATAGTCCTTGTGAAAGGAAAAGGTAAAACTTGGTTCTTTTCTTCAGGAATTAATGGGCAAGGGACTAACTTCCAACTTGAACGGAGGACAGAAAAAAGAAGGCTCCACGAGCAGGGGAAAGGATGTCTGGACTAGGCTTGGGCGATGTATCGTCCAAAACCGGCGTGAAATCAACATCGTCAAACTGGTCACTATTTTCGAATAACCGATACATCATGATCTTTTTTGACGAGAGAGCGATACTTGCCTAGCACTTCAAGGACGAAGAACCACGATGCCACGATTGATGCGCGCGGTTTCTAAGATACTAAAGAAACGTATTGAAACCAACAACAACGCACCGTTTGAAACACGATACTTCAACACATCGCAGTAATCCACCCTGCATATGCGCGGTGTCTCCAAGACTGTATAGAAACGTACTGTAACAGCTAACACCGAGCCGTTTGAGACGATTTCCATTTGATTTTGCTAGGTCGATACTTCATCGGCATCGTTGTAATCGTATCTACCTTCGGTATGTGCTATGTTTACAAGATTGTATAGAAACAAAGCGCCACATACGGCATCACGCACTCAATCACTCATACATGTTGCATTCGCTTTTGCACCCCCTGCCTTTTGAAATTTCAAATAAAGTTGGAAACAAGTGCAAATTTTCAAGGAAAAAAAGCATATATGACAATTTGAAATTATAATTCAATTTTAGGTTTTTTTTTTTTTTTTAGGTCTCACATTAATTTCCTACTTTGTTTTTACAGCTGAGTATTGAAATTTCGAGGTGGTTTTCAGGCGCCAGTAGTCTAGTAATATTGGAGATTCAATGAAAGAAGTATTCCTTTTATTGTTTGAAGATTTTTTGTTGTTCTCTCAACTCTTGAAAAACGTTTTGATTTTTATTTAATTTGTCCATCAAATATAAGACCTTGATATTCTGTTTTCAGAATTCAATTGAGTATTTCCTAGACTTTTAGTGTTTCATTTTTTTTTCTTTCTTTAACTTGGGAGAAATAAAATATAAAATTTTTGTATTTTTAAATCTTTTACATTAACTTAAGGATTTTTTTTATTTAACTTTTTTACACTTTGAAAGCTTAGCTTTATTTATTAACTCAAGGGGATTGAGGTGCGCAGTAATTTATGTCTAATTCTTACCCAGTTAAGATAATCAGGCTATTTATTACTATGATGATTGGTTATATCTACCAAACTCAATATAAACTAGCGCATGGACTGATCACAGTTGTTTCTCTAGTTTGATTGTTTAAATACTTATAAACAATTTTTTTCCCATTTACATTGAAGGATTTTCTCTTCTAACTCATGAGTAAATAAATGTTTTATAATTTTTTTTCAGTTTGTACAAATTGAATAAAGTTTATTTCCATAAGATTAATTACTCAATCCAACTTGCTTCTTAAAAATGCTGAAATGCCGATTTTTTTGGCACAAAATAAAGATCATTAGAATTTTAAATGTTATGCATTAATTTTATTTTTATTGTTTAATAGTTATATTGTACTAGTAAGTAATACAATATTCATTATAAAGTATGTTTTTGATTTAATAATTAAGAATATTCAATAACTAAAGTAACATGTGCACTGCCATGAAGTGCACTGTCCTCCCCCCTTCTCCTTTCCTGGATAATAACAAATTAGCTAAGTAAGCATAACTTTCGGCTATATAGTGTTATGAAAACGTTATTTTATAGTATTTGAAAAAAATATATAGTTCACATCGCAATGTATCGTGACATCGTGATGTTTGCTTCCCTATATATCGCAATACAGAAATGTTAACATCGCCCAGGTCTAGTCTGGACAACGCCGGATTTTCACCTTGATGTAGGAAGGATGTCTGGATAGGGCTGCATTTCCACGGCTACCGGGATCTCTTCAAATTTGTTGTTGAACTAGTGGCCAAACATCAAGAACCAGCACTCGGAGTTAGTGGCAGCAGAATAGATCTCTGGAATAGGAGAGGAGACGAATCGGGAACTGGGTTTTCTTAAAATCTGTTGTGGAGCAGGCAACAAACCATCCAGAACCAGCACTTGGAGTTGAATTTTGCCTGGGCATCGAATTGCAGATTATATTATTGAAGAAGTAGATATCATTGAAGAGGTACCATCTCGGAGCCGAGGTAGATATATTTATTGAAGGTGTACCATCTTGGATCTGGCGGCGACTGAGTAGAAATATTGCCAAGCCATCGAACTGAAGATTATGTTATTCCCACCTCAGAGTTGGCGGCGACAGAGAAGAAATATTGTCTGGACCTCGAATTAAAGATTATGTAGTTCAAGAAGTCCCTCCTCGGGGTTGGGGGTGACGGAGTAGAAATCTTGCCTGGACCTTGAATTGAAGACTATTGAATATTATGCTGAATCGATGAACGCCCATATCTCAGAGCTGGCAGTTTCGGAGTAGAAATATTGCCACAAAGATTATTGAATGTTATGTTGAATCGATGAACGCCCATATCTCGAAGTTGGTGGCGAAGGAGAAGAAATGTCTCTTAACTTCGACAAGTAAATCGGCGAAACTTCATCAGGCAACGACTCTTCCAGCACCATTTTCAAAAGGGACGCTTTTGAAGAGCTCTCGTTAGCACGACCTCTCCACACCACGTCTACAGCAAAAATAATGGCAAAATGCAGGCTTGAGCTGCTGTCCTAAACTTGCCTCCACCAATCACAAGCTCTCTACCATGGTGCGTTTCTCCGGCGAAATGAAAGGAAGGATCCTATTGGACGAAAGTTAAGCGTCTCTTTTTGAAATTCGAACGACAATGAAAGAACGGTGGGGGGAAATTCCTAATCACACAGCTGAAAACAGGGAACATATACGAAAAACCTCATGCTGTTCCGCGTTCTGATCTCCAGTTTTCTTGATAAAAAGGATTTATAAAATAAAAATATGAATTAAACATCACCGTCGTTTAATAGGGCATTAATTACCAAAATTGATTGATTAATTTTACACTGATAATTACAGAAGAACATGATAAGGGAGATATGTTTCCATTATACAGTAACAAAAACCATTGGGGAAGCTTAGCATTTTTTAATCATAACGACTCGCATTTTTAATCATAACACCAAAAGCACAATTTTCAAGATATTATGAGCAAATTTTACTAATTTTGGATATTTGTTACAATTTTTATTACATTCCATGTTGATTCTTTAACATTTTCAAAAGCACAATTTTCTAGATATTAAGAGCAGATATCTGATATTTTGAAGCATTGTTGTACACCTTAAAAGAATAAGCTAAAGCATATAAGTGTAATTTTGACATAAATTCTAAAACAAACATAACAAGTCATGACAAATGAAATAGATTTAGGATTAGTATTGAATATAAGGTATTTAATGAAAAATTAATTCTAGCATTATGCAAGATCTATAACTTTTACTTTTATTAATTATAGTTGCCTAATTATGATCTTCAAAAAAAATCAGTCAATTTCAGTCAATTTATAAAGACATTAGTTACGAGTAGTTCAAAAGTTTCTTTAAATATTGATATCTATATACTAAGAATGCTGGTTTATTGTAGAAGGAGAAGTGATGTCATATTATCAAATTACTTCCCCTCCCCCCTTTTCATGCTAACACTCTTGCAACTACACAATTCAAAACTTTAACTTGTAAGATATGTAAAAAGTTTTTCATTTTTATATAAATATAGAAATCCCCATTGACATACACATATTTTTTAAGAAATAGTAAAAACTAACAAAACAATAATAAGTAGTAAAAATGTTACATCTTACTCGTAATCTGGGAACATGGAATGATATAGGCTCAATGGTAGAAGCAGTCAACCGGATTGCCCTCGCAAATTCCACTTCTTGAACATTGCATACAAATTTAGGAAGAAACGAAAGGGATTGATGGGGATTGTTGCATTTGTAATGAGATAATGGATGAAAATGAGGACTATCGGTGGCAATTTCATATGCAAAAATGACAGAGTCACCCTGAAAGATAAATCATGAATGAGTGATTTAAAGTTCAAAGCACTCAAACGTAGCCTTTATTTCTTGAGAATTACAAATTATAACTTAATGGTATATAAATCATCCTATTTAAAGCAATACAATATTCAAATTTTATTAATGTTCTTGTTCAATGTTCTTTTTTCAATGCTTGCTATCACATTTCATGTCACTCAGTGATTTTTTTATTTCATAAATTGAAGAAATGTTATTTTTAAATGTTTAATAATGGGAAGTTGTGCATTATTCCTAACATCACTAATTTAGATTTAGTACAAATCAGTCCTTTCAATACAAAGTCATTAGAGGTCATATTTATAGAAAAAAAAAAAATTGAGACAAAGCAAAATGGAGTAGCAGATTGTTGTGGCCCTAAACTTTTTGGGAGAATGCTGGTGGTCATAAAAAACCGAAAATACTTAGAGGTAAATCAAAAGAAAGCTCTTGAATTGCTCGTGACATAATGAATGATGAGTTATTGAATTTGAAATAATTACGATTTTTCATGAAATAAGAAATTGTTTAATTTTCTAAATATTTTAAAGCTATTCTGAACATTGTATACAGCATGTCCCCGTATAACCTGGCCGACCTTTATTTTTGACACCTTTGGTCCTAGATGCATAGTCCCAATTGAAGAAATGTTTTAAATCGTTAAATATTTTTACTGAATGGTTTTTAAGTTAGCAAAGGGGTTGGTATAAAAATTATGGATTGCAAATTTTTATACAGTCCCCAGTTCCCCCAGCTCATATTTAGAAAAATGTAGCCCATGAAAAAACATTTCAAATAAATAAAAATTGAAATCTGTTAGACCAATAGCAACGGTGTTAATGGAGTTTAAAGTTTTAACACTATTTAGGGGGCCTGTACATAAATTGAAATGAGGAAATATCGTCTTATTGGAATAACAACGAGCTTCTAGACTAGGTTTGACTATGGCAAACAAGTTGTTGTTCATCACCTAAAACATAATTTTTTACTAGAAACTGCTTTGAAAAAAAAAAAAAGTTACAAATTATACAACGCAACAGCAAACAAACTTATAAACAATTTTAATTAAGTAATTTTAAATAATAACATAACCAGAAAGCAGCGCTTTTTGTTACACAAACAAAAATAAAAGGTGAGAGAAATAAACAAAGTGAAAAGGATAAATAACCTCTTTCTTAATTACATATGCTCGAAGTGTTTTCCTTCGACTAAAATACCTAAGAGCACACGTCATTCAAATTCATCTTCAATATTTTTCAGCATGAAAGGCGTAATACACCTGGCAGCGGATAAAATTCGATTCAGCATATCTAATAGACTCATCGATTCTTTTTCATATATCTTGCTTTTCAAAAATCCCCAAAGAAAGAATTCTAAAGGATTTAGATCTGGAAATCTAGGAGGCTATTCTACCGGACCTCCATAGCCGATAATGTTGTCTTGAAACTCACCCCACAAGGAGTGTTGCATCATCCTGTTGAAACCACATCATTTTAAGGTCTGCTAACACGACATAGTCATCCAGAAAATCAGATAAAGGTCCCTGTAACAGGTTCGCATACTTTTTAACCTGTTGATGTCTCAGCAAAAAAGAAAGGTCCTACTAACGCTCCCTTCCACATGCCACATAAACGGACCATCACACTTGATGCTTGTTTGGTCGGATCACATGAGGATTTTGCAGGGACCAAAAGTGTGTGTTTTGCCTATTTACTACCCCAGTTCTTGAAAACGTACACTCATCAGAAAATGGAATGTTATTTACAAATGATGAATCCAATTCTAGTTTGTTCATGAAGAAATTGCAGAAATCAAACCGTCTATTTTCATCCCCGGGCAAAAACTCTTGCACCAATCGCTGGCGATAAGGATGTGCCCCGTGTCGGTTTAAGACTCCCCACACATGGTTTTTCGAGTATCCACATGCTTCACCCTCTGACACTAGACTGATGGAAAGCAAGAGCGTAGCCCAAAATTTCTTCGTCAGAGACAACCACTCTTATATTTCCGGATTGAGGACGTCTTCCTATGCTACCTGTTTCTCGCAAACGCTTTACAATATTTAAAATCGTAGCTTTAGATGGATGTATGCCATTTGGAAATAATTTAATTGCATATTGTCTTGCAGATTCTCGCCCACTTTACACTGGCCGTACAGAAATTGCATTTCTGCGTACTGTTCCGCAGTGTACATTTTAACAACGAGAATTGACGAAATAGCTAAATACATCTGGTATTAGTATGACCTACTTGTATTCTGAAGTGATGAACATACATTATTGGTTTTCTACTTACCAATCAATAATCTGTCACTAAAACTTGCATAGGAACCTGCAAATCCCACAGTACTAAATGCTAATTTACATATAAGGGTCGGGAATTTTTTATTCCTTTATAGAATTTTTTTTTTGACCACTAACAGACATTTTTTCCGTTATTTCTAAAATTTTAGGGATAGACGAAAAATTTAAGTACAATTTTAGGGAGAAACGAAAATTTAAGGAATTATAGGAATTTTAGGGCAAATGCGACCCCTGCACAACACAAGAGTGTGAATTTGTTCGGCCACGACAGATTTAATTTTTTTTTTCATCCTACGTGGTCGAAAGATTTTTGTTAGTTTTAGGGAGTATGGCACCTATTATCTCTTGCAAATGAGTTCAGCATCCACAATTCACTATAGACATTGATAGATCGTATTTATGCATTTGATTACAGAATAATTTTCCGAACGCTATTCCTTTTTCTCCGTATTCATTTTGTGTACATGCCCTTAAAATATGTTAATGACCACAGGTGTAAAGTGGTATAAGTCACTAAATTCCATTTTTCATATCTCCATGAATATTGGTCGTTCAAATTTCAATTTTTTTTGTTTGAAATGTTTCTTCATGGGCAACATTTTTCTAAATATGAGTTGGGGGAACTGGAGACCATATAAAAATTTATAATATAATCCGTAATTTTTATACCAACCCCTTTTCTAACTTAAAAACTATTCAGTAAAAATATTTTAACGATTTAAAACATTTCTTCAATTGGGACTATGCATCTAGGACCAACGGTGTCGAAAATAAAGGTCGGCCAGGTTATACGGGGACACGCTGTATATGATTTGTAAAACATTTTACACAATGCTTGTCAAATGCATTAATTTTAATGTAAATTATTATTATTTAGAAGAGAGTAAAGGACAAAAAAACAACTCACTTTTCCAGACAAAAATAGGGTAGAACTATCTTCATCATAATGAGGGATCAATGTGGCAGGACTCACATCCAAGCCAATATCACCAATAGGATTCGAGAGATCTTTGCAATCATACAAATAAATTTGTCTTTCTGATACTCTAAGGCCACAAAAAGATCAGATTATTTCTTGTTCTTTACACAATAGTACTTTACAGGAGCTTTAAAATTTTATATTGAAGATTGTTCATGATTAAAAAATACATTCAAGTTATGACTCTTCTCCCAAAATTAATATTTTACAAAGTTTTCAATAACAAGATGCCATGCAAATTATGTAAAGTTACTAACAACAAAAGCTAGTATCCATTCATAGGTGATAGTAATAGAGTGTGTTGTGCTAAATAAATATTTGAAAAATCATAGTTAGAATTAAGAGCATCAGCTACATTGACAATTATTCAAAACTTACTTGCTAAAACCGGTAACAGCTAGGCATGTAGAATTCAGAACCCAAACGATTCTAGCTCCTCTTGTACCTTGTGGCCCAGGACCTTCTTTGATGGCTTTGGGGGAGCTTCGAGGATCGTAAATACGGACTTTCTGGTCTTTGCTAACTGTTGCAATATATTGACCACATGGACTCCAGGCTAAGTTCAAAATCTAACAAAAAAGTGAGTTATCAAGCTAACATTTTTAAATTAAAAGTAATAGTTACAACAAATAAACTAAAGGTGATAGCTATCATACAAATATTATCGAATAAGATGTACAATAGTAATATTGCTAAAGTTACTCTTGTTGCAAGGTAAAGCAGGCTCGTAAACCCTCAAATTATATTATGATAAATAATTCATGATAATAGGTATTTGCATCTAAATACAGTCGAATCCCACTATAGTGAACCGTCTGTGGACCCAACAATAAGTTCACTATATCCAAATTCTATTAAAAAAACATTTTTCAAATATGACAGTAGTATTGCTGGAAATAGTGATTGAGATAATTTTCTTATAAATTATTACTTACGTAAATAGATAATTAAATCAAATATTAAAAAGAAAATAATTACATAACTAAAATGTGATTTTTTTTTACATTCTTTGGAAGAAATTAGTTATTTTAGATTGAATACAATTCAATTTTAAGTAAAGTTCATCAATTTTCTTATCAACAATTAACAGAGCTTCTTCCACATTTTCTGTTTCATGATTCTTTAGTCAAACAGCCCGATGTAGTTTTTTCAAAGAGTCTATTATTTTTCGTGTGTAGTTAAGAGTCACACTGCGATTTTTCCAAATGCTTGAAACTGTAGATTTTGATAAGGAAAATTCTTTGCATATTGCTGATTGATTGGTGCTTCAAAAATAACTTTTTATTATTTGAGCAGAATTCTAATAACTTCCTGAGAAATTCCCTTTTTTCAGCTTCAGTTACCAATTTGAAATTTATTTTAGTCGTATTTATGTTTATAAGAGAAAAAAAAAATAATGTATTTAAAATTGTTGTTTTATCACAATTTCTCTAATGTACAGAATAATCTTCTTTTGATTTAGAAAGTTCAAAAACTCAGGTGATGAGGTCTAACTGTGCAGTAACCCCCCCCCCCCCCCCTATTTCAGAAAAAGTTCATTCAATATTCAGTAATCTGGTTCTTTATAATGTCATATGTTGGCATTCCTTGTTATTTGAAGACAGATAAATGGAAATTCTAAATATTTTAACACTAAAACATCAAAAGTATTCCAACCTGATCATTGAATCCCTCCAGACAGAACTTCTCTTTTTGGTCGGAGACATCCCATATGCGAATAGTGAGATCGCTTGATGCAGTGGCAATGATGTTCTTGGCACAGGGGTGAAATTTAACTATGCTTGCTTTTTCAGAATGAGCTTTGAAAGATACACTGGGTTCTTCTAATTTCTGTTGCAGTCCCTCATCTGGAATGGTCCATAGCTGAACGTCTCCAGTATCACACACTGAAAAAGTTTAAACTATTAAAAAATTATGAAATCAAATATTTATATTTCAATTTTCAATCAGTGCATTGGTGGCAGAATCCGGCTGATATGTATTTTTCAGTTTTATTATTGTTGTAGGAACTCGAGATAAAATAGTTTCGTATGTGCAATTTGGCAACAATAAATTACCTTAAAACTGAGAAAACCACACATTTTAAAATTCTTTCCTACTAAATATGTCTACTTTGGACATTATTGAACTTAAAGGCAATAAATAAATGTTGAAGAAAATAAACAGATCAAACTTAAATATTTTCCAACAATGCAGTATTCAAAATACAGTAATCAAAAAGAATTTTAGGAAAATTTCAATTTTAAAGAAAGTATTACTTACCAACTGCCAGGCGACATGAATCAAAAGGATCCCAAGCAAAGTCCATAACACTGGCTGTAGTTAAAAGGCCAGGCATATCGGCTGCAGCGGCAGCTCGTCCAGCATTTGAAAGCTGCTTTTGCAAAAATAAATGCAAGAATATTCATGTATAGTTAATTCGAAAAGCTAGGCAGATATGTTAAACTATAGAAAACTGATTAAGATAACAATACATTGATTTCTAAATTAATGAGTTGTTATTATCTCAATCTGTTCTTCCAATTTTGAAACTACATATCATTTATATGCAAATTAAAATCTAAGTTACCAATAACATGATTTAATAGTTTGCAATTCTAAAAAATTCTTCATTAATAATAAGAATTCAAATCTTTAACTTAGTGCTCCCAAAAATGAAACTAGTTTTTTTAAGGCTAAATAATTCCTAATTTGTATTTGATATGAGATACATACTAAGTATCCTTTTTTGCAATATGATCACTATTGTAATTTCCTAAGCTAAATATGCACTATTATATTTGCACTTAATATTTATAAAGTCGATTGGACAATTTATATACAGCTAAAGATTTTGATTAGTATTTTGATACCCATCTTAAAATTTCAAATTTCAAGTACATAAAATTCTCAATTTCTTGGAAAAAAATAAATAATCAATGAATTATACATTTTTATGAAGCAATCAATGAAATTAATCATATAGGCAATGAATATAAACATTAATTTGTTATTAAATATAAATAAAGGTTAAAGATAGGTACAAAGCTTTGCAATATCTAACCTCCAAAACTGCTAAGAAATTACCAGCAGCGCCAACTGGTACAGCAATTCGCTTTTCATTAGCACCAAAACCATTGGATTCACCAGGAACAGTTCTAGTTAGAGTAGGCAAGTCAGTAATATGGCATTCTTTTGGGAATATATTGCCATTTAAATGTCGAAACTTGGATACACGCACTGAAAGGTTTGATATTAATGATACAGGTTACAATATTAAATTAAATTTACAATAATTCATCACTCAAATACATTTAATTACAATAATTCATCATTCACTATGAGTTAAATGTGCATAAAACTCTAGTGAAAGAATTAAATTTCTAGAAATAACTCACCAAAATCGGTTTATTACAAAAATTTTAAGTTTAATGGAAAACATTGCAAATCAGTGTTTTATTCCAGCAAGCAAATATATTATAACTCACTCTGGGAGATGCACTTATACAGCTAATATTTTAAGAGTAATATCCAATTGCAAATTTTTTTTCCCACAAAGAAAAAATTTGTATTAGCGCATTTTTTATATACAAGATACATTAAAAAATAACTGTTTAACACATTCGCTGCCACCAAAATTTATATATCCATCCTCAGAGGCCGAATTTAAAAAAAGTGTTTTAATGATTAAAAAGTTCCTTATATTTTAATAGTAAAACCAGAAAAAAGGAAAAAAACCAAGCACTAAAAATATAAAAATAATGCTTCACTAACGTGCCTCAAAAACCTCATCGTTCAACCTCCAAATCTGAACTAAAAATAAAGCAGTTTACTTATCATACTCGATCGTCGTCCCAGAGCGTCGCCGGCATGAGAGGTAGCGCCATGCTGACGCGCCAGCGAATGTGTTAATCTTTCTCCAATTAAACTTCGTGAAAGGAAGGAACATTTTCAACTTGACAACCCAAAAGTGTAGGGTGGCCAGTATACAAGAACCCCCAGATTATTTTCAAAACATAAGTTCAGGGCTGCCACTGACTATAAGCTTTGAAAATAGTTGCTTTAGTAGTCCCAGATGTTAAAAATAGTAGCCAAAATAGAAGTCTCAGATGCTGAAAATAGTAACCAAAATAGTAGTGTCAGAAGTTGAAAACAGTAGTCCCTTTTTTGAAGTTGTCATTTGTTTTGTTCTTGCTTTGAAGGTTAAAGTGTTCAACAAGATCGGAATAAAACTATTAACATAAAACACGAAAACCCAGAGACACTCCCCGTTATACATATGGTCTTTCGATTCAAAATAGTGTCTTAATGCTAAGTAAACACAACATTCCATACGATAAAGACAATGAGTCGTAACACTTTTAACGATACTTTATCCGGTAAAACGTTCAAAAGAATAGAATATCCACTCTTTTTCATGCCTTTTTTTTTAAAAGCAAAAAAAAACAACAAAAAAAACACATTTTTTTTGTAAACCTTCAAAGCAAAAAAAGTTGAACTTCACCCAATCAAAGAGACAATAAAAATTGACTGGCAAAAAAACATGTATATATTTTTAAATTTCCCGAAGTTAAACAACTTTTAAGCAAAAAAAAGTTTTATGTTTAAACAATTATACTGCATTGACAATAACAGGCGGATTTTTAATTTTTTAAGCGACATTCAAAGTAATTAAATAAATTGCTTCAAAATTAAAATTATTTTTTATGAACTTAGCTGCAATATTAAAATTTTTGTTGTTCTTCATCGATTGACCAACACGGCGAAATCGATCCTCACACCAGCATACATCTCATCTATAACATCAACGGAAGCCTTGATGAAAGCTCCCATTACAACAACGCAAATCTCGGCAGTTATAGCATCAGCACCAAAATGGCTACGCAAATATCGGGAAAAGCAGATGTTAAATCCTTAAATCAGCGTAACTTTTGGCGTAAATGATTATCACTTCAAAGTAAATATAAACAATTGTGCCTTCCATACCGATGCAAATCTACCAATGGGTCTATTACATCAACGTAATACGGGGCAAAAATGGCCGTCACAACAATGTAAATCTCGGCGATTATCAGGCATATAAGCGTAAAAATCGGCAACAGAGGCCATTACATTGGCGTAACAATCAATGAAATTAACAATCACACGCAAACAAATTTTGATGATAGAGACAAACATTAAAGGAAGCAGCGACAAAAGTGGTTATTTTACCAGAGGTTTTGGGAATTCTGAATGCAGGCAAGGATCCATGGCGATCAGACTTATCAGCAAGCGCATGACACACATGCATTCTCTAGAAATTTCAATGTGTATTTGCATCGATCTCTGGAAATTTTGGTCAAAAAAGCTAAAATCGGCATATCCGTAATCGGCATATAAGTAAAGACAAATATTTGAGAATATATAGTGTATATTGTTGAGCCTTGCACGATGAAAGATAAAAAGAAGGAACCAAACAGGTAGGCTAAAACAACCACGTTTGAATCGAAAATAACAACCGCCCGTGAGCGGTTACCAGAGAGATATTATCATTGAACTATAAAAGTGACAACTCGATCCATGAATATAAACTAAAATTAACCCCTATTTCGACAACGTTCGCTTCTCCTACCTCCTTAAAAATATCATCATTTTGACAAAACTGCATTAGTACTCAATGGGCGATTTTTTTTAGTTCGTCCTACTATCGGACTGTAATTTCTTAAAAAATAGTCGCCTAAGCCCAAAAATAGTTGAAGCTTTTGTTGAAAATAGTCGTTTTGGGCCCTTTTTTCATTGAAATAGTAGCAATAGTCACCTGGGCACTAAAATAGTAGCTTTAGTAACTTTTTTAGTCGCCTGTGGCAGCCATGTAAGTTTGGAATCGATCATTCAGAGTTACGTTTCACAATCTGAAATGTCGTTTTATGATGGTAACTCAGTATAAATGAGCAGCTGATTTTATAAAATGTTTAGTTTATGACATATTATTAACATTTATGCTTTGATTGTGGCCAACCCAAATCAACTTGGAGTTAAGTTTTTTTTTAAACATATCCCAATATAATTAGCAAATGTGAAAGTTATGCAAATTACCTTCAAATGTTAACTTTGTTAATGTCAAGCTAACAAAGTCAATATTTAAAATAGTTCCATTTCATCCTCTGTGGTAAAAGACCAGAAAGTTTTGCATCACAATTGACTATATTGGATTGATTATATAAAGTTTTGTTCTATAAAGCATTAATTATGGTATTGAAGTAAATTCTTGTGTGAATATCAAAAAATTTAGTTTAAATACCAATATGGAAAATCCTTTTGGATTTCTATAATATTGACATTTTAAATTTGATTATAATTTTTTTTTTAATATATATAATAGCATTCAACTTACTTCCAAAGGTACGAACAGACCTTTTAACAGAAGGGGAAGGATTTTTCTTGATGGCATCATTGGTAGTTTCTTTGTCATTATTGAAGTTCTGTTTCACAGTGTCAACATATTTAGGAGTTTTGGGAGTTAGAACTGGAGAAGACTTTAAAGCTTTTGCTTCTATGTTTGCTGGTTTTGGCTTGATAGGTGGAGAGGGCTTCAAAACAAAGTAAATACAATAAGAGAAGGCAAGAGTTTAATGTATTACTTATATAACAATAGTAATAAAAAATAGTATATATTTAAAATCCTTTACTTTACTGTAGATAGAGTGTAAAATACATAACTGATATACTTAGAACTAATTTATAATTTAATTTTATAACAACTTTAAATCATAATCAATAAGGAAAAATCAGAAATACTTTATTTAGTTTCTACTCCTCAAACTAAATAAAATAATAATAATAAAAAAAAAAACTAAATTGTAATTGTTATAATTTTCATGGTATACCTTTCTGATAGGCACTGGCTTTGGTTGCACCTTGGAGTCATCAGACTTTTCTGTTTGAAGTTCATTGTTTCCAGAGGTTTTTTCAATTGATTCGTTGGAAACTGTTTCATTCACTGAAGAGTTTAGAACATCTTTTTTAGGACCAGATCCTAAATGATGATTAGTCTTGACTAAAGATTTTCCTGTTTTTGGCATTAAGCTAACTTTCATTACCTGTGGGCATGAACTATTTTATAAACAGAAATGTTAAAATTTAAAATGCAATGAAATATACATATGTATGGAACATAAATAAGGAAAAAAAAACTCTGTATAATATTTCAAAACACATATTCAATTATCATTTACATATATTTTACTACCATAGTCCAGCTACTCAGCAATTTTATTGACTAATTTCAGAATTGACTGGATCCAATTTGCCTCACCAAGTATTATCATACTTTAGCCAGCTTGATTCAAGCACTTTTTGAAGTGTCTAATTAATTGTAGAATAGTTAAATTTTAGGGCTTGGTGATAACATATCTATTTTAAATCAATTTAACAATGATAACACTTAAATTTAAGAACAAAATATGATGTTGAGTGCATCATGATAGTTATGTTGACATATGCTTAGCTCTTCAAATAAGGAATGTACAAACCCTTGACTTTTCCCCAGCTTGCCACTGAGATGTAGTTAGAGAAGGATCTGGAGCAAATGTATCAGGGAAAAGATCAGAATGAAAGTCACGGTAGGACTGAAATAAATAAAATTGTGATTCAAATAGCTGTTCCTCAATTAACAGATTTTAAATTCTAAAAATCTTAAATTTTTATTCCAAGTACTAAACAATAAATCAAGAATGTTCTATTTTATTCCAACATTTTTAGGTGTTTTCAAAATAAGTGTAACCACAAGTATTTATTGTTTTTTAAAATCTTAAAACTGGTAATAATGTTTTTATAAAAAATTCTTTATTTGAAAGCATTTATACATGTAAAGCACTCATTTATATGAAATAGTGTGATTAGTGTGTGGATTAAAAAAAAACAAAAAAACCACCATTTAAAATGATCACTACGACTTTCTATAAGTAAACTATAAATATATGCACATTTTTCTAATATAATTATTGAATTTCAGTTTAAATGTATATTATAATGACTATTTCATAGATATAATAATCTTGTAGTAAGTAAGTATACAGAAGCAGTAAATCAATAATTTAAGCATATTACTGAAGTCTTAATTGATTAAGTTTTGGTATTTTTATAGAAGCATAATCAGATAATCAATATGGTAAAAAGGGTTTGTTAACAGTAATAAATTAAACAAGAAATAAAAGTAGGAAATATCCTTATAAATAAAAAGGGCAATGTGTATATAGTAAAAGCATTTAAGGAAGTTTTTATACAATAATGTATGCATTATCAATAATATTGTGAATGATTTATTTAGCTTGTAATAATAAAGATATCATAGTTAACAGTAAAACATCTATTTAAAATTTTCAGAGATAAAACACAAATATTTAAAATCTATCATTTTTTTCCCGCTTGTTATTCATAATATAGCAAATTAGTTTCATAGTAGGAAATTGAAATGAAATTTATAGGAACCTTTCTAGGAACTTGAAATGAAATCGGAACAATGCAGTTTTGTCCCAAGAGAAGTAATCGATTGACTTCACCATCCATAACCTCAAGAGCTCTCTTTGGTACCAGAGCAGCTCCTTTAGCTTGCACTTCTCCAAGATATTTTGTGGCTAAAAACACAAAGCGCAATACATTATAAATCAAGCCCAAATAAAATACATATAATACGATTAAAAAAGAAAAACAATTGAACTTTTCTTTGATAAGGTAAGAGAAAAAATACATTAATCTTGTTTTAGGTATAATAGAGATTTATTGCTAATGTTAAGCACATATCCAAAATTATTTCCTTACAGATCATTTTTACATAAAAATACAATAAAATACATTGACAAATAAAATAGACCAGAGGAAAAATAACAGCTACACTTTAAATGGTTAAATCCAGGTGCAATTTATTGGGAATGAACTAAGTAAAATCTGAACCTATCAGTTTCCAAATGAATACAAAATCACCTAATTTGAAGTTTCAATGGTGTAAATTTTTTTTTTTAATGGTACATCAGTTTCTTTTTTGTTATTGGTTTTTATTTTAATAAAAAATAATAGTAATGATCATTTAAATTTATTTTTCTTTAATGTATGAATAATGAACACCATGTGGTCTTCAGATTATATAAACAATTTATCATAGATGCTTGAATTTTAATTACAAAATCACAATAGGAAATGAGTGTCTATAAATTAAACACCTAGTAAGCACTCTCAATTAACTCTTTAGTTCCCAATGCAGTTTTCTGGAATATCCTTTAGGGACCAGGTTCCCGCCCGAAAAGAAAAACCATTTTCACCCCTCCAAGTGCTGCATTTAGAGAAAAGGGCAATAGACCCCCTGCTAAGCAAAGAGTAATTTATCTCTCTTCGCTTTCTGGTTTCCAGATAGAGATTGACAACTAGTAAATCCTCAAGGCGTTTTGTTTGTTTTATTTAGTAGTACAAAGTATTTGTGTTTTGGAAATGAAGCTGTGAAAAGAAAGGCTTCCAAAGATAAGAATGAAAACCACCTGTTATACCCACCCTAGTGTGATGACAGTCACAAGAATACCTTGGCCCCTCTTCTCCCTCCCGCTGTGAAGAGAAATCTCTGACCCATTGTAGTGAGCCGTTAATGGTATCAGACCTCCAAGGTCCACCCAAGAAGGTGGGTAGGAGTTGTAAGTGAAAAGACACAGCCGGAATGGGACTCTGCGGACTGGGCCGTTACGGGAATTAAAGAGTTAAGGGTTTTATTTTGGAAATAATTTAACGTAGGAAAATATTTTTAATTTCAGCATTAGTAATTTTTTACAAGTAGGCCATTAAGAGTTACCCATGGTTTATTGAAGTAACGGGTAACAAATAAATTGAAATCTGTGAAATAGTATAAAATTAATTTACCTTCTTGAAGAAATGGAGCATGATCAAGAACTTCCCAAAACGAAATGGCTGTATCAGCCTAAAAAGAAAATAAATAATTCTGCAAAACCACTTTTATGAAAAATATTTATTATCCAGAATCTATACACATAGTATAACAAATCAAATTGAACTTAATAATTTCTTCTTATATTAAAAGTTATTGAATCATATGAAATTACATTTAATAGATACATTTATACTCAAAATAATTATTATTTAAATTCCAATAAACAGAAGATGCATATGTCAAGCAGAGTTCATCCTAGAAATGAAAAAGGGCAGGATGCTATTTTCCAAAAAAAGGGCACTTCCTGTTTATGAGGGCACTTTTATGGCAAATTGCAGAAATATGCGTTTTCTGCCACAATTTCAATATTGTTATACTTTTCTGCCATGATAAATAATTTTCAATATTCTGAAGAAAAAAATTATAACGCAAAAATCTGTGAATCAAAAACTCGCTCAGAAACTTAAAAGATATCAAAATACTGATAAAATGCTTCAGTCCTAATTCTGCTGGAATGAGATCGAGAAAATTATTAAAATTAAAGTGCAATATACACAGTAAAATTTTCATCAAATAGTAATTTTTATAAAATTATCAATTTATAATACAGTAAAATTAAGATAACAATGTTTTAGTATAATGAAAATGTGTTAAGATAAGAACTTTTCACTCTTCCAAAATTTTCTAAAGTTTGAATGAATCAACCTTAAACTTCATCTCTTAGTTTTGCTACTGTCAGATAGAGAATAGAGTTTCTCTAAATTTAACATTATTCATTGTGGGATATCACAAGGAGTATTCCGACTAAAGAACTTGGACTATGTCCTGAAATTTTTTAATTTTTTTATTTTCAAAATCGGATCAAATTTAGCGTCAAAACAGCGATTTTTTTTGCCGTGCATGCCGTTATTATGTAAGCTATAATAGAAGTTTTATTCTTTTAAAAATCGGAAATAATCTGGGATTTTAGTTGCATTCCTGTTATGTTTAATTTTAAATATGAAACGGATGTTTAGAAATTAATTGGTAACAGGCAAATTACCAAAAACACCCCCTAAATTTAACAGAAGGTCATCGCGATTAAGCGTGTCCAAACGGAAATATTCTTTTTAAATTCTTAGTGTAAACATTTGATAGTTATAAACCTTTAACTAAGTTATTCAAGTCTTTCAAATTCCTTTCTTCATTATTTTGAAAGAGGCATGGTAAAAATCCAGAGAAATACACTTAATCAAAACACGTAAGAAATGGCCATCAGAGTTTACTAATGTGCACTTGGGAAATTGTAAGACGGCGCCCTACAATCCACCTACTAATGAAGCACGTTATATAGACATCTACTCAATGGTTTCAGTCCCTGATATATACGTTGAGCTTTTGAACATGAATGCGCATGCGCTACAGCCGATTTCAGTAGGGGTGATCCACATATTGCATACTGTTGGGAGGGGACAAAACGAAAGTTTTTCGAATTCTTTCAGGATGAAATTTTTTTCTGAAAAAGAGCGCTATTTTTATAGAAAAAGGGCAAGAAGGGCGCTATTTATATAGAAAAAGGGCAGGCAGGGCGAGCCGCCCCTCGAAAAATGCCTAGATCTGTGTCAAGCTATTATTGTAAAATTAAAATGGAGGAAAGTTTCTTTTATTTAAAACTCATATTCTTTTAACACTATATGGAGTTGACAATACCAATAATACAACACTGCATAATTATAATATAATTAATTTATGACAGTTGAATCACTAATCACAGAATTGTAGAATGCTATTATATACGTGAAACTCACTCACCTTTGCAATTAAAAAGAGCATATTTGTATCAGGATCAAAAAGAGGGATATACACTCTAAAAAATTAAACAAAATATTTAACAAAAACAACAACAGAAAACCAAGAAGAAATTGTGAAATGTGTGGAAAATAAATGAAAAAGTTAACCAAGTGATTTAACTTTGTATCCATCTACTATACATAGTATTATAAATCTAATCTTACAAAAAAGGCTATATGGATGTTTTTTTCAACCCTATGCAGGAACACACAATTATTTTTAATTTACTAACCTATAATTTAAAAAGAAAAATTCACTAGAAGTATTTCAAAGTTTCCTCAATGGGTTAAGAAATGTGAAGCTAATAGTTTTTTTTTTATGTAATACGTTTGTCCTATGTATGAATAGCCATACAGAATTATCCAGTAGAAATATTTAATGTAGCCTTGCAAAATTTTAATAACCCTAAGTTAAAACAGAATGCATGTTTGCATGATTAAGTTTGATCTCTCCCTCAGAAAGAATATAAAAGAGAATATTAGATTTGTGCATGTTTTTCAATTTTGGTACATTTTCGGTAAGTACTCAAGTTCCTTTCAAGCAGCTTTGAAATTTTTTTTCCAAATTTCCCAGATCAAAATAGAAAAAAGATTAAAAAGCTTGAAACAAAAATATGTGTAAATTATAGATGGTTTTGTGAAATACAATTTTCATAATAAAGTTTTGAATTATGACGTTTTTGATATTTAGAACTTATATATAAATAATTTTAAAATGAGAAAATAATAATTTAACATGGAATACATAAAATTCCAAAATAGATGAATAAATAAATAAAAAATAAATGTTAAAACATAAGAATTTTAAATTGTGAGCATGTAAAATTTCTTATTTTAATAGTGCTGTCCTTGTTGGTATACTACATATAATGCACATGAATGATTATGCTTTTTCATCAAGAAAGTAATGGTTCTATAGCAAGAAAACACATTTTACAAATTACTGGGTTTTTTAAAATTATGTTTGATTATTACAACCAGTTTAATTAAATATCACATTTTCATTATTTACATACAAAACCATAAACATCCTGAACCAAAAGTTTAGATAGAGCTATTTTTTACCAATAAAAATTCAGATTAAACATTCACAGCTATGAAAATGTAATGAACAGTCTAGAACAAACTTCCAACACTTTTTTGGAAAAATAGCTTTAATCAGTTTGAGACTTAATGAAATTTAAAATGTAAAATTTACAAATTATTTGTCCCAAAAGTTTAGATTTCATGACTGTCAGAAAAAATTTAATAATATGCAAATTTTTATGAGTGACCTTATAATCACAAAAACATGCAAGGGAAAACAACAATTTTACAAACAACAGAATTGGGTTAGCTAAACTACTCTGATGTTTCAAGCAAGTAGCATGTGTAATAAAAAACAGATATAATCTTTTTTGGAAATATATTTAACTTTTAAAGAAATTCACAACTTTTCTTAAAATTTTCTAAACTTTTGATGTGCAGTGCATAAAATAAAAATAATTAAGATATAAAATAAAAAATAATTTGTGATTGAATGAAGTCAATTTCAAAGTCAAAAACAATTTAAAAAATATATTATAATTAAATAGTACTTAAAGATAGTGCATACCCTAAACTAGAATCTCCAGAATAAGATGCAACAGGATCTTCTAGCTTACGAATATCTCGCAAGAGTACCTCTCTTTCTCTACCCTAAAAGAGTTATTCTATCCATATAAAAAATAAATAAAATAATGCAAAGTGACTAGCATTTAAATAAGTAATGCTTATACTATCTAGATCACTTCAGTAAAGGAAGCAATACTACTTACACTTCCAAAACCAGTTGTGAGTAATTGTTCTGTATCTCCCAACCATACAACTCTAGAATCTCGGTTATTGCTATGGCTGGCAGCCACCTATGACATGAATAACAGTCAAGATAGTTAAAAAAAAAATTTATACCGATAGCTATTACGACACAGTTTTAGAGAATAACAATACTTTCTTGCAGATTTCCAATTTTAAAATATTTAACTAAATAGAATATATACAATTTTTTTATTGCAATTGTGTCTACATTTAGTATTTTGCATTAGTATACCATATGATGCAGATTTGAAATTTATAGATGTACAAAACTACTCATTCATATTTCAATTAAAATGTGCAAAGAAGATTTTGATTGGTTTAAAAATCCTTTGGTAATGACAAACTCATAAATAGTCTTTGAAAGCTAGGCTAAAGAAAAACAAACTAGGCTAATAAATAGCCTTTTAAAGCCAAAGCTTTAGTAATCTCTAATAGTATTACTTTTATTTAAACCATCCACAACTAAAATAAAATTATATGAATGAATAATAAAAACTACTATTTACAGATTATTTAAACCTTGTTTTGAAATTATAAATGTAAGATATCTGTTCCATACCTGGTTCTTAGACGAATCTCTAGGATCCCATAACCTTAATTTCTTGTCCTTTCCACAACTAGCTAAAATGTCTCCAGAATGTCTCCAAGATATTGATTGAACCGTATCTTCATGACTAGAATCAGCTAAATAGGAATCAAATAGTTTAGATTAAGAATCAGATAATTCGGAATAATTTTATTTAAATTCGAATACATTTATTTCTTATTATACCATAAAAACTTGTGTCACATTTAATTATATGAGATTTTGCATTAAAATAGATTGATTTGTAAGTATGATTATCACTATGGACTATACTTAAAAAAAATTTATTAGGAAATTACTGAAAATTTGTATCACTTTAAACTTCACATTACTGAAAATTATTTTTTTTTAAAAGTACATTGTTTTATAAGTTTGAGTAGGTTAAAACTAATTTAAATAGTTAGAAAATTAAAATAATTAATATATGTTTTAGAGGTCTACTTGTGACTTAATTTAAAATGAATTAAAAAAGTATTTTGCTGGCAAGGCACTTTAAAGCAAGCATCTACATACATTTTGTAATAATCTTAGCTAAAAGGGTTTTAGTTAAAAATTTTCTGCAAACATTAATCATGATATCATAAATTTCCAAAATCACTCAGCCACAGCATTTTAAATTCAATAAAAAAATGTTTAGATTAATTTGGGATAACAATTAACAACATACTAACCAAATATACTTTGCTTTTTGTTTATGTCCCAAAGATGAATAGTAGAATCTTCCACTGTTGATATAATACAATCAACTTGAGGATGAAATTTCAATACCTCTACCTTATTTGATGTCAAAATATCAACTTCAGGATTACAGGGAACATTACTCTTCAAAGAATTTTCAGTAATCCGCCATAATTTGATCTGAAGTTAAAATAATTGTTTAAAAAAGAAAGTTAATAAAATCAAACTTCACTTACAGAGATGTCTTAAACTGTTAGAAAGAAAATGCAATAGAGAACTATCAATAAAATAAATTCAGTGAGAAATTAAAGATAGTTTTCTTTCCGACTAGGCTGAAAAAAAGGTACTAGGCTTAAAAGTTAGGTTAAAAAGAGTGACTTACATGATGGTCTTGAGAGCCAGTTACTAATATTTCATCATCATATGGACAAAAGTCAAAGTCGGTGATAAATTCTAAATTTAGAAAGATTAAAAATAAGTTTATCCCTTACAAAAAAGTCAGAAAATAAAAACATGAGCACAGTTATTATTGTAAAAAGTTATACTATAAAATAAGCTTCATTTACTTATTATTAGTTTTATATACTACTAGCACATTCATAAAATGAAGAAAAATCTTTTAAAAACATAGACATGGTCTTAAAATGTCTCTGGTATCAGTTCTAAAAATAAAGCTGAATAAAATAAAGTATAATTTTTTTTTTATTAAAGTGTATAGATTTTGCTTTAAAATTTTGTACTAAACTTTGATGATAATATAAGATCCTAATAAGTTCCTGATCATATAAGATCCTACAAGAGTAGAAAAAAGGAAATTGTAGTTAAATTGCATTCCAAATAATTGAATTAATCAATGAAGTAAAATATTATATGCTTTAATACATTTACATCACATTATGTATATTAAGTTATATTTTACAGCTTACTATAAAAAGTTTAAAAATGTTCAAGCTGACATGAAAAGTAAAACATCAACTGCTAAATATATACCTGAGTGTGCATACAAAACTGACAGATCTTTGTTCTTGCTCCCTGTATCATTTAATGAAAGAACACCTAGATTGCCTCCACCTGTTATATGAAAATTACAAATGTATTTACGAAATTTAAAAAAAACTCTTAGCAAAGTATTGGAATGAAATTAATTTCTTTTATAAAAAAAAGTACATTGGTATTCCCATGAAAGTATTTGCAAAAAATACATGGGGAAAAATGGAAAAATTCCATGAAAAACAGTTAGGTGCTGTTTAATCTAATTCCCAACCATTCATTTGAAAAAAAAAAAAAAAAAAAAGATTTATAAATATTAATTAATATAATATTAATAAGTCAAATTAATATTTTAAATCCAGATTCGAACAAGAATTCTGTCACCCACTTAAAAATAAAATTATTAGCAACATTAACAAAATATTTGTAAATGAGAGAATTACATGTTGATACCATTCATTATATGTATAAATCATAATGCATATTGATACCTTACAAAATATAAAAGTTACCAAATGAGAATAATTTTACATACCATAAGAAAAAACAACTTTATGCTTATGGATGATAAAATATAAAATATTTTTCCTAGACATTCAATTGGGAAAAAATTCTATCTGCTAGTAGAGTAGCAAGTTCATTCAAATTTTTTTTGCAGAAAAAAAAAGTTCAAATCTGCATATTTATGGTTTCCCTAATGCAGATTTCAATTTATAACATATGAAAAATGCATTAAATATTAGCAATATTTAAGTAATTGTGTAAAATGAAAACTGCAATATTTTAACCATATTGGATCAGGTGGGAATTTTGCACACTATTTAAAGTCACACATTTTCAGTAAAATAAGAAATGTATATAAAAAGGAGGATATAGTAAGAAAATGAAAATTACCTCCAGAATCAATATTAAAGGCCATCATGGTAGCACTGGCTTTGATATGATTTCCAAATGAAGGAAGTGAACCAACAGAAATGTCAGTAATCCATCCCTATAAAAATAATAATAAATTAACAAATGGTAACATTGCATTTATGCAATATCATTGTTTTGAATTGAAATTTCTGGAAATTTTTTGTATAAAGGTTGTTACCTCTCCTTTTTTAGGTACTTTTGGTACTGCATTTTTGTATTTCGATGGCTTGAATCTCCACATTATTTCTGCAGGATTAAAACGTAAACATAGAAACGTTATCAGAGAAAATGTATTGATAAAAATCGTGATGAAAGAATAATATTAATAGATTGCAAAACAACATTTCCTAAACATAACAATTAAGCATTCCAAAGTATGTATTTTTTTTTATTTGTATGTGTATAGAGAAATATTACAGTGTTTCAAGAATTTTTCTTGCAAACAAAATTGAAGTAATATCTTTATTTTTTAGTGGAAATCACAAAACCAATAAGAGTCATAACAATAATTACTTAAATATTGTAAGATTCCAAGATCGATGAGTACGAAACTTGACAGCTGAAAATTCCAAACAAGAAAAAATACATCCGCCCCTTTTATCTGACGTCACGAAACCGGAAGTTTATGTGGAAGTTACGGCTATGAGCAATAAATCTGTGTGTGAAAAAATAAACTTTATGCGGGTGGCGTCAAAATCAACTGCTTTTTCATTAACATGAAAGAGTGTTTGTGATTTGCTAAAAATTCAAATAGTTTTCACTGTTCAAAGTGTTTTAGAAGTCTCTTTTAATACGGCTTAAACGTTATCTGAGTTTGAATTATGTTAGAACAAGGGTTTGTAGAACGCAGCTACAGAGCCGTCTTTTCTCGACGTTATTTAAACCTAACTCAATCTAAAAATGAACTGATAAAGCAGTAATTGTAATACATTTTTACTTTATTTGGGTAAACCTATAATAAATGAACTGCGTAATCTCAAACCCGTGAAATAAAGAAAATGCAAAGAAACGCAGGAATATGAATCAACCAGACAGGTAACGCTGTTTTCAAATACCAATTTAAAATCAGTATCCACAGCGCTCTCCGGCATCTTCTCGGTTGAAATAAGAAATATTCAGAATGCGCAATAGGAATGCGCCCACCGTGCATCACAGTCTTAGTTGTATCGAGCTTTTGTTGACGTTCGTCATTCACTTGTCCATAGGCATCAACTTTTCACTTTCACCACGAGTGAGAGACTTTGTGAATAAATTCAATAGGGGGGGGGGGGGGGAGGGGTGTCGGTCGAAAATTTCAGGATGCCGCTTGTTTCATGATCTACCTACTGAATACATGGACTTTTGTAATCTCATCATTACAAAATTAATTATTCCAATATCATGCAATACTTTAATATATATATTTTTTATGAAATTGCACAAAAAATGACGACAACACATTTTAATATTTCGAAGGGATTTTCCAATATTTCTAAAAATTTGTATTTTATATATATACAATAAACTAGAAAAAAATAAGCAAAAAATTCGAATTTAAAATAATTTAAAAACGTATTTACTTGAAATAATAAGTATATTGGAAAAACACATCTTTAGAGATTTTTGGAGTGGGGTCGAAATAATACCTTGGCCGATCACCCCCTTTGCCCCTTGCAGTTGGCGCCTATGCTCTCGTTTCCGATTGATGTAGAATCTTTCGCTATAACCTTTTTGTGGTTGCGTGTGTTGTTAAAACGCATTTTGCTGTGGCTTTTGATATATTGTGTAGGAAAAACATGGCCAAAAATTCGTCCAAAAGCAAAAGAAAATTGGCGAGCAAGTTAGTGAATTGAAGAAAGAAAATGGTCTGAATTGTAAGCTTTATTCCAAACAAAAATAGACTTCAGACGTGTCTCATTTGCCATCATTTTTATATGATAAAAATGGTATTAAAATGCTTGTTGTGAAAAGCTCATATTAGTACTGCTTATATTATTTTGCAGCTCATTAAAAATTTCGCGGTTATAATTATTGAATGTTTGGCTCATAGTTGAGACAAGCTGAGGTTACAAGTATGACAGTCTATGAGTGTGAAACCACACTGCTGTATCAACACAGCCATGGGTGCCATGAGGAAAGATCAGGGGATAGACTTTTTACCCCCTTCCCCTAATTTTAATTCAAAATTAAAGGTTAGGAAAGGTAAATTTCACAGGAAAAAATAAATTTAATATGGGTTTCAAACGAATCATTTGAACGAGAAAAAAAAAAGAAAAAAAAAAAAAAAAAACTATTGTATACTTCGGTAGGAAATTCAATTTTAAATTTTTTTAAAAACAATTTCCGTCTTGTAATTTCCTGTATGTTTTGTGATTATTCCCCTCACCTCCTTCTAATAAATTCCATCGGCGCCCATATAAATATTCATTTAGTTACTTTTACGTTGCTTCGATTTCAAAAATGCACGATGTTGGAGTGTATATTGCATCAGATTTAAGGATTAAAAGGATACAAACACATAAATAATAAAATGATATGAACAAATAAACAATAAAATCACATGAAGACATAAACGAGGGAATGATATGAACACATACTTAAAAAATTATGTGCTCATTCAATGAGTATTTTCCTCATTAATGATTTTAGATTTTAACAAACGTATTCAAAGAAGCTAGAAGCTTTTTCAAAGACCCTTTTCATTTGTCTGAGGTTAGTATTTCCAGACAAACTACAAAAGCTATATAGACATTTTCAGCATGTCAAATGAAAGATCTCTTCGAGACGAGTTAGTTTACCAAAATTAACAGCAAGTTAAGAAAAGTAATACCGAAAATGCCAACAGAAATCAATTTGAAATTTATTAGGCATAAATAAGTGCTACAGAATTTCAATTATCAGTTTGTTGGTCTAGATAATATTACTAGAATTTTTTTTTTATTATCTGAAGTACTCTTAAGTTATATGGGAAGAGTGCTTCCGTGAAAATTCGAAACTTGGGTTCAAATAGAAGTATCGGATTGGAAGTTGGTATTCGGCGACTTTTTTCACCAAACTCACCAACTTATAGACATTTTTTTTTACAAAAAAATTCTTACTCTTTTAAAGTGGCAATACATTTATTTACATGCTCCAAACTCTAGCTGTATACTAAACTCCAACTTGACATCACTAGACAATAGATCTTCACCGTGCACAAAGGCAATTAATCCATTTTAGCAGAGTGAAGACATAATTCTCGCCAAACCATATAGCCTTTTGTTCTCTACAGGGTTGTGGTTTGCCGAACATTATGTTTCACGCCGCCAAAATGGATTAAATACCTATGAGCACTACCGTCTAGTGATGTCACGTTAAGTTGAAGTTTAGTATAGTCGGTCACACATCTTCACCACTTTTAAGCTAAACGTATATTAAGTTTATTAAATGTTAACTATACTAATATTTAGAAAATGCATTCAAATTATCTAGAATAGCACTTATAATCACCAATTTTACCCTCTATTTGCCGAAAGCTACATCAGGAAAAATGGAATCAAGAAAGCTATATGGAAATCAGGTTTACCTAAATGAGAGCATATATATACAACGTGTTACCCCGTATAACCGGCCGACCTTTATTTTCGACACCGTTGGTCTTTGATGCATAGTCCTAATTGAAATTTTTTCAAATCGTTAAACTATTTTTACTGAATAGTTTTTAAGTTAGGAAAGGGGTTGGTATAAAATTTATGGATGGTAAATTTTATATGGTCCCCAGTTCCTCCAAATTATATTTAGACAAATATTGTCAACGAAAAAACATTAAAAAAAAAAAAAAAAAAAAAAAAAAAAATCGAAATTTGTACGTTTGTACGTCCAAGATTCATGGAGATATGAAAAATGGAATTTAGTTACTTATACCACTTTACACCCGTGGTCATTAACATAGTTTAAGGGCATTGTAACGTATTGTAATTGTTAATTGCTGGAGGGCGCCACAAAACAGTTATTTGAAGATTGTATTTTTTATGTTGTTTTTTTGATTCGTCTCCTATGAGAGACGAGAGAGACCAGACGATTCAAAAATGGAACACTAACACCTGCTCCTTGTGAAGTTCTTAAAATAAATGTGTTTTGTTTTCGTTAAAAATGAAATTTTTACTCGACCACGATACCACAGCTTAAGATTGGTTCCAGCGGTGCGATTTTTGAACCTGAAACAACCGTTGTTTTGAAAAAGAACTGTAAGTTTTATTGTTTTATTTTAACGACGAAATGAATAACGACCGTTATTTTGGCGCGAAGAGTACCTGATGGACATCCATCGTGTGGAATATTAAGCAAGCCTTGCTTATATATTTTTTGTGTTTGCTGAAACCTTTAAATGTCCGAGTATGGACACTCGTCGTGTAGAATGGTAAGCATTGCAATTTGCTTATTAAATTAACTGAAAAGCCTCGATTCAGTGTGGACATCCTGTCTACAGATTTTGATGGACATCCGTCCAGATTGATAATTTTTCTTCGTCCTGAAGATCACCAGTGACATCCTGTCCTGAGAAAAGAATAACCACTTCAACCTGAAGATATTGTGTTTTTTCTTTTAAGTGTGGTGTTTGTGTTTCGTTGTCAGCATTAGTGAATGGCAAGTTCTGTTTCTACAGATTTTGATGGACATCCGTCCAGATTGATAATTTTTCTTCGTCCTGAAGATCACCAGTGACATCCTGTCCTGAGAAAAGAATAACCCCCTTCATCCTGAAGATATTGTGTTTTTTCTTTTAAGAGTGGTGTTTGTGTTTCGTTGTCAGCATTAGTGAATGACAAGTTCTGTTTCTACAGATTTTGATGGACATCCGTCCAGATTGATAATTTTTCTTCGTCCTGAAGATCGCCAGTGACATCCTGTCCTGAGAAGAGAAAAGGGTACTTCATCCTGAAGATTTTGTTGTGTTTTGATTCAAGAGTGGTGTTCGTGTTTAGTGCTTCGTGAATCATAAGTTCTGTTTTCAAAGTGGTAAATGGAGTGCAATACTTCAAGATTGGTGATACGTTGCGAGTTTCAATGTTTGTAATTCAAGTGTAATTTATCGAAAGTGCTAATTTGTGGTTGGTATTTAGTGCTTGAGTTATTCAAGAGGTGTTTAGTTTCGATTCCGAGCAAGGTTCTAGTTTCATTTGTGTGCAATATTTCAAATGAAAATAATGTAATGATTACTTGTGGAGTGTGTACATATATCATTTGTGTGCAGTATTCAAGTGATTAATTTGCCTCATCTGACGTGAGTTATAATTATTTACTCATCGTAGATCAAGAGTGATTTTAAAACTGGTGGTGGAGCAAGTCCATTTTCTGGTGAAGAAAATTAAAGGAATTATCCGGCCCTCGGATATAATTACAATTAAAGTGAAAATAATTGTATTTTGTGATTTTCAGCTTCATAGTTGATTTTAAGTTCTTTGAAATTTATTTAAAACTAGTTTTGTTTAGTATCTGGTACATGCATTTAAATAATGATAGTATTTGAATTTATATCTTTTGAAGGTCTTCTTTTAACATGGTATGAATTTAATGCTATATTTGATTGTTTGTGCTAATATAATTATATATATACCATAATATAATATCTGGTAAGATTCTTGTAACAAGAACACTTATTTAGGTACCAGTTATAACAAATGCTTTGGGTTTGTGCTAACGTTTCGAAGAATTGGAAATTACTAAAAACAAAAGTAATTTGAATCTAATTTTAGTTAAAGCTGTAAAAGAGTTGGTTTTAAGTGAAGTCTAGTTCTAGATATTTTTTGTTCTTGATCTGAAGTTTATTTCTGAATATTCTATTTCATGTTCTCTTTTAAAAAAAAAAAAAAAAAAAAAATGTGATTGCTATATACTTAAACTAGATGCAATTAATTTGATTTGAGTTTTAAAAATTGCAATTGCTGAAATTAAGTGGTAAAAATGTTGAATTCTTTTTAAAACATTTATGTTCCTGTTCTATGATAAATTTTCATACTTGAATATTTTGTAGTGGTTAAGTGGTATAAAATTTATATTATATTTACAAGAATAATTATAAATTTGAGGGTGTTCTGTGTTGGGTGAAGAATATAAATTCTCTAGTAAATTATTACATTTAAAAATGTCTTTTTTGGGTCGTGCTAAGAAAGAAGATTTGAGGGTGTTAGCAGAAGAGTTAGGTGAAAGAGTAACACCTGGTCTTAAACTGGTAGATCTTAAGAAATTAATCACTACAAGTGTTAATTATGACGAAGATTACGTTAAGGAACAAATAGTTGTAATAATTGAGAGTAGGAAAGAACGTGAGGAAGCAGAACATGCGAACAAACAAATGGAAGAATGGGGAAACATAACTTCTCCTATAGAATTAGCTTCAAAACTTGATGCTTATGACAACGTTCATGGGAACTTTAAGAGAAAAATTCCCGAGAGAAATGGGGAAAAGAATATCCCTAAGTGGCGAACAAAACTTCCAGTTGATTCCAAAGCCAGAATAGAAAACTCTACTCCCTTCAGAAATCAAGCTCAAGGTAGACCAGAGATTAAAAGAAATTCCAGGAATGAACAAAATTTGGAAACACGAAGGCAGCTACGTTGTTATGAATGCGACTCAACTCAGCATTTGAGATCAAATTGTCCTGAATTAAAGAAGAAATCAACCACAACTGCTTCTATAAATAGAATAACTTTCAGTTCAGAGGACAAGTTATTGGATCCTTTTATCCTGTCTGGAAAGGTGAATGGGACAGACATGTCTATTCTCAGAGACACTGGTTCAACTATTGATGTGATCTGCCAGAAGTATGTTACTTCAGATATGATGACTGGAGAACAAGTTTGAGTGCGGCATCTTCTGGATGAAAGTATGTCCTGCCTACCGATTGTTGAAGTAGAGATAGAATGTGAGTTGGGGAATATTCTCACAAAAGCAGCTGTGATTCAGAACCCATTGGATCAAGGCAGATATCTGTTAGGAAATCGAACTGCTGCATTGCTTGAAGGTAGAAGGAAAGAAATTGGAATTAATCCTGAAGAAGTTAACGCCATCCAAACCAGAGCTCAGCGAAGGTTGAAGGAAATCGCCAACCGAGAGGAAGAAGCTGAAGCTGATCTAGGAAAAGGAGAAGACGCAGAAGCAGATGAAGTTTCTACACCGGAAAGTTCAGTGCTAAATCTTAGTAAGGATAACGAGATCATGTTACCCCCAGTTCAAGTTCAACAGGAACCTGCACTTTCACTCCTGGAAGTGAAACCTTCTGATTTTGCTATGGCTCAAAGAGAAAGCCCCGAGTTACAGCCATTTTGGGAAGAAGCTTCTAAAACCAATAAAGAAGGATCGTCAAGTGATATACTCATCAGTAAGAATAATCTTTTGATAAAAAGGAGGATTGATAAAACAGGAAATGAGAGGTTTTTGCTGCTTGTTCCAGAAAAATTTAAAGAACGTTTAAAGGCTCTATGCTATGAGGGTACATCAGGTCATTTAGGAGTTACAAAGACCAAAGATATTCTTTCCAGATATTTTTTTTGGCCTAACTGTTATAAAGAAATTGAAGACTACGTTCGCAGCTGTGATAAGTGCCAGCGTGTGGGGAAGCCAAATGACAGAAAGAAGGCTCCTATGAAATTAGTTCCAGTTATACAAGAAGTTTTCTCCAAAATTAATGTTGATGCGGTTGGACCCCTTCCAGTATCCACAGGTGGAAAACGTTACCTAATCACTGCTATGTGCCTATCATCAAAGTACCCTGATGCCATTCCTGTGACCGATATCACTTCTACATCAGTAATTGATGCTTTGATGCAAATTTTCAGTAGAATGGGATTTCCTAAACAACTTCAATGTGATCAAGAGACTTCATTTATGAGTGAACTTACCACAACCTTTCTAGAAAACACTGGGATTAAAGTAGTACACAGTTCAGTGTATCACCCACAGAGCAATCCTGTCGAAAGATTCCATAGAACAATCAAACGAATTCTAAGAGTTTTGTGCCTTGAAGCCGAAGCAGATTGGGAACAGGTGATCTGTCCTGCACTCTTTGCTCTTCGAACTGTAACACATGCAGCTACAGGATTTACTCCTGCTGAACTCGTTCATGGGAAAAACTTACGAACACTGTTAACCTTACTGTTCGAACACTGGATGGATCCTGAAGAGGAAGAGAGCCCTGTGACTGAATATGTATTTTCTTTAATCAACAGATTGAAGCAATGTCAAGAAGTAGCAGTAGAAAACATGGAAGCTGCACAGCTCAAGAACAAGACATGGTATGATGAAAGAGCAATCAAGAGGGAATTTCAAGAAGGAGATTTGGTTCTCGTAGTGGCCACTTCCAAGGCAAACAAGATCGCTCCTCATTGGCCTGGTCCAGGAACTATTTCAGGAAAAATTTCTGAAACAAACTACCCTGTAGAATTACATGGAAAGAAAGATGAAACTCAAATTCATCAAGTGGGAGTTGCTGGTTACTATAGCCGCTATATTCCTATGTTTTCAGTTATAGCTGCACCTTTGACTGATGCACTTAAAGGAAAAGTAAGAAAACGGGAGATCATCTGGACTCCTGAATGTTACAAAGTGCTAAAAAAATTGAATTATTATTATTTGGATGGACAGAAATTTGTGGTGAAAACTGATCATAACCCATTAACATGGTTACGAACAAATGCTAGTTCAGATTCACGTTTAATGCGTTGGGCCTTAGCACTTCAACCATTTAATTGTAATGTCTTTCACCGAGCAGGCAAGCTAAACAAAAATGCTAATCCGAGTAGTTTTAAATTAAACGTATTCCTTTTATTAGTATTTTTTTGTACATTTGATTTATTGATCATGTTTATATTTTTACATATTCTTTATGCTATTATGTTTATGTTCTTTTGTTGTAAATATTTTACAAACTTTTCTCCTTTTTCTCTTAGAGAAAAGTTTTCTGTGAGGGGAGGAATTAATAGCTGTAACGTATTGTAATTGTTAATTGCTGTTGTAAAATATAGAGGGCGCCACAAAACAGTTATTTGAAGATTGTATTTTTTATGTTGTTTTTTTTATGTTTTTTTTTTTATTCGTCTCCTATGAGAGACGAGAGAGACCAGACGATTCAAAAATGGAACACTAACACCTGCTCCTTGTGAAGTTCTTAAAATAAATGTGTTTTGTTTTCGTTAAAAATGAAATTTTTACTCGACCACGATACCACAGCATGTACACAAAATGAAATACAGAGAAAAAGCAATTACATCGGAACATATTATTCTGAAATTAAACTCATGAAGCATAGGAAGACGTCCTTGATCTGGAAATTCAAGAGTGGTTGTCTCTGACGAAGAAATTTTGGTCTACGCTCTTGCTTTCCATCAGTCTAGTGTCAGAGGGTGAAGCATGTGGATACTCGAAAAACCATGTGTAGGGAGAGTCTTAAACCGACACGGTGCACATTCTTATCGTCCTCGATTGGTGGAAGAGTTTTTGCCCGGGGATGAAAATAGACGGTTTGATTTCTGCAATTTCATCATGAACAAGCTAGAATTGGATTCATCATTTGTGAATAACATTCTGTTTTCTGATGAGTGCACATTTTCAAGAACTGGGATAGTAAATAGGCAAAACACACACTTTTGGTCCCTGCCAAATCCCCAAGTAATCCGACCAAACAAGCATCAAGTGCGATGGTCTGTTAACGTTTGGTGTGGCATATGGAAAGGCGTGTAAGTAGGGCCTTTCTTTTTTGCTGATACATTAACCAGTAAAAAGTATGCGAACCTGTTACAGGGACCTTTATCTGACTTTCTGGATGACCATATCGTGATAGCAGACCTTAAAAAGATATGGTTTGAACAGGATGGTGCACCACCCACAAGGCAACTTCCTGCCGAACAGTACTACACAACATGTTTCAAGACAACATTATAGGCAGTGAAAGTCCGGTAGAATGGCCTACTAGGTCTCCAGATCTAAATCCTATAGATTTCTTTCTTTGGGAATCTTCGAAAAGCAAGGTCTATGAAAAAGAATCGACAAGATTTGTAATTTTGTCGAAGGAAAACACTTCGAGCATACGCAATTAAGAAAGAGGTTATTTATCCTTTTCACTTAGTTCATTTCTATCACATTTTATGTTTGTTTGTGTAAACAAAAAGCGCTGCTTTCTGATTATTTATTATTTAAAATTACTTAATTAAAAGTGTTTATAAATTTGTTTGCTGTTTATTATGTGTTGTAAAATTTGTAATTTTTTTTTCAAGGCAGTTTCTAGTCAAAAATTATAATGTTTTAGGCCATGAACAACAAATTGTTTGCCATACTCAAACAGTCTAGAAGCTCGTTGTTATTTTGATAGGACGATATTTTCTCATTTCAATTTATGTACGGGCCTCCCAAATAGCGTTAAAACTTTAAACTCCAATAACACCGTGGTTATTGGTCAAACAAATTTCTATTTTTTTTTGTTTAAAATGTTTTTTAAGGAGCAACATTTTTCTAAATATGAGTTGGGGGTCTCTAGATCTATTATTGGGGACCGTATAAAAATTTACAATCCGTAATTTTTATACCAAAACCTTTCTTGACTTAAAAACAATTAGGTAAAAATATTTTAACTATTTTAAACATTTCTTCAATTTGGATCTAGGACCAACGGGGTTGAAAATAAAAGTCGGCCAGGTTATACGGGGACACGCTGCATGTTTCGCAAAGAAGGTGAAGTATAAAAATATCTTTATCAAACTCAAAAAAATTTATTAAACTAAAATTTTTAAAATCAAGTTGTAAAAATGATTCATTACGTCGATGCATAAACGTGTCCTGAAACATAAATGTTTCAAAAAGACCTAATTGGTATAATAAATAGATAATTTAAATTTCTCGAAACATTTATAAATCCAATTCATAAAATATACAAAATGCACCAAATATTAAAATTTCTTGAAAGGTAGTCAGTTATTTTTCCATCCCCATCTAAATGGTTTCTCTGTTTCTCAACAGAAGGAGAAAATTAACTCAATATTATAATTAACTAATATTAATAAACAAATGGACAATTCATTACTAATTTTTTTAAATTACAGTTTGAACAAAAAGCTCAGTGTTATGAGTTGTTCTCAGATATTTTTGTAATTTTCATTGAGGGATTTTCCAATAGGGCAATAACTACACATCCTCTGGTCTTGGAAAGTCGATGTTTCAGAATAAGTAAGTGAAGGGAAAGTATTTTTCTCACGATGGAATAACCATTCAGGGACAATTCTACTTACATCATATAGCCCTGTTGCATAAAATGAACTAATGGAATTGGAGGCTATTTAAATATTCGAACTTAGGCGTTTGGTATTTGGTTGACTAAAAAGTATGACACTCTGAGCTAAAGGGGACTTGTGAAAATTTCCCGATTTTTAGGGATGGAACGGATGTGAGTTTTGCCGGATACCGGATTTCGGATATCCGGGGCACCATGTCTACCGGATACGGATATCCGAAACGGATTTCACCGGATATCCGGCCGGATATTCGGTCTATATACTAAAAACGATAGTTATACGATATGCTATACGAAAAAAAATGGTCATGATATGAAGTATCAAGTAAATTATAATTAGTGGTTAGCGCACTGCACTCATGCCACAGGTCCATGGTTTGATTAGCGGACTGGGCAAGGTTGACTTAGCTGTTTATACCTGAAAGAAAGAAACTGAGGAGGACCATGCATGCTTGGGAACTAAACACTGGGGTTCGGCGTCAGAATGACCATCTGACCGGAACATCTGCTATGTGACACACAAATGCCACAGTCAAGAAAGCTGAAAAGCCGTCTTTAAATATAAACTTAAAAAGTTTCGAACCCAAAATTCATCAACATTATGTTATACCATATTTAAAATATATATTTAATATAAACAAACATAATTAGTACTTACATATATTTGTGGTTAAGGCTTTTGCTTTAGGATCATCTAAACTCCACAATATTGGTACAAATAATGTCGATTCCAATGTTGTCTGCGTGCATTTCTTGTTTTGATGAATTGTTTTTTCTTGTTCATCAATATTTGATGCATTTAGTGAGTCTTTTAAGCTTCGGTGAATTTCCTTATGCACACTCATTAAATGGTTCCATAAGGGTTTTGTGGAAAAGGATTTTGGGCTTTTGCCGCGCACAATATATTTTTTAAACGATTCTGTGGAGCAAGTAACACATAGGGCTTTGCTCTCGTCCTTTCCATTAATTTTAAAATACTTCCAAATGGGTGATTTTAAATGAGCCATTATTAAAAATTAAAAATTGGATTGTAATTGGAGAAAACTATGATTCAAGACATTCTAGAGAGCTAAATATAATTCCACGTTGTGGCGCTGCGTTAAAGACCTAAAAATTACAATACTTCATTTTACGTCAGAAAAAATATACCAGCTTTCAACTTCTGCCAATGAAAAATCAGAAATTAGACCATACCATTCACAGCATAAAGGGGTAGGGTATTATCGTCGATAGAACGAAAAAACAAACAAACATTGAGGAGTGCGCATTGGCTATTTATTGCTTTTTACTCGCTAGCAAATGTCAGAAAAAAAGGAGGAAGTGATAGTAACTAAAACTCTTAACAAGTAACTTATGTTATGGAAAAAAAGTACTATTTATTAGTATTTCGGTTCGTGTTTTACGGAGAAGCATTAAAATATAACATCTGGAATTAATCAGATCATAAACTTGGAATGAAAAGAACATATTTCAAAACACGTATGAAGGATGTGTATGAAAAAACATTTGAGGAATGGTTTATGCTTATCAACTCGGAGCCAATAATACGGCTCCTCTTTCTGTGAATTGAAACTAAATGCACCTGCATCTTCTAGCTCATCTCTGAAGTTAGGGATATGCGTAAGCATAGTTCTCACGAAGGAACTTTTTCGTTTTCTAACTTGACTGTAATTTATGTCCAAGAAAAGAAAAAAAAAATAGTGTAGGATGCGGTGTCCTCTTTGTCCGAAAAAGATCATTATTTTTTGCAAAAAATTATTTCTTGTCGATAACTGGTAGCCGGATATATAGCCGGATATCCGAATGAAATTATCGGATGTCCGGTATTTCAAATCGGATATCCGACGGGGTTTCGGATATTGAAAAATCAGCCGGATATGCCGGATATCGGATATTTGCCGGATATCCGTTCCATCCCTACCGATTTTCTAGTAGTGTGAGAGGCCAGCTTTTATCATCGCTATTACTGATGGTTCCAGAGCGTAATCCATTTGTCATCGCATAGATTACCAGTAAGTGACGTTTCTTGATTTTCAGAAACTGTTCAGCCAGCACAATGAAATTTAATGTAGAATTGATTTTACTTAATTAGTATGGATTTCGACTTTTGACACAAGTCAACGTTTTGAGGACTTAGTGTTTATTATTAATACTGATTGAATAAATATGTTTTGTTTGAGAGATGGATCTGTGTTTATTGCGAGTTACTTTGACTTCATGACGCAAATTGGTTACTTGTTACGACAAGAGTAATTATTACTAACCACGATACAAAAACTTTCAGGCACTCAGCCACCCTGCTCCCCCTTGTACTATTTCTTGCCGGTGCTTCACTCTTTAGGTTTACATCGTGTCTCTCAACTACTATTTCACCCAAGTTAATGAAAGCATAACATCAAATCTCTCACACTTGTTCTTAAGAATATAATTCACAAATTGACCTAAAAGGAATGAAAATAAGATTTATTATTAAAAATGTAGACTAATGTCTTTTAGCTTTTAACATTTTTCTTAAAAAAAAAAAAGTATTTTAAAGAACTTTTTAGAGTGTATTTAAATCGAGATTATTTATGGAACCTTTATAGTTCCTATGCATCTCAACATAACGCTTCAAAGAATCGCAAACGGTTGCCCGCATCTCTTTTGTGTATTTTCAATAGTTGTTATAAAGTCATCTAGCGACATTTTTCTATAGTAACAGACTTCACGAATTCCTGGACACACTTTTTAGCGAGCAGACTACTTCGAATATGGATGGATTGTTATCCCATTCTTAAAAATTTTACACTTCAGTTTCCCAAAGTAACATTGTAAAGAGATCTGGCCAAAAAATATATTTTATATTTCCGAACCTATTTCTGCATAAAATATGAAACAACTCAATGTGAATATTACGATGTAATAATCTATGTTTATATTGATATATAGGTTGAGTGACGCCAAAATGACATCACATTTAAATGAATGAAATATAAGATTCAACATAAAGTTAAAAAACTGTATAAATTGTAACATAATACCTCAGGCCAATATCGCTTGACATTGGCTAATCCTTATGGGGAAAGTTGTAAACTGGCAGATACAGAATAGAAGAATGCCATATATAGCCATGAAATATACAGAAAGTTTTGAAATGCTCAGTTTTAAAATTGAAATATTTTATTTAAAATTAAGGATTGATCGCAATAAAATGTTTATTTTTAAAAATCGTGTATTTTGGAGCGACGTTCGAATTTTGGCCAGAATTGGCTAATCTTTTAGAGCCCCTGTTTCCGACATTGGCCAATACTGCTGTGCTATCTGGGTGGTTACGGTTATTAGTTTTTTGCATCCATATCATAAAAAAATAGATAGTAGACGTGTGAAGAGGGTTTTACGTGAGAATTTTTTTTTTTTGACGTGACTGATCTCTATATATATAAAGCAAAGCCCTCACTCACTCACTTATCACTAATTTTCCCCTTCCCATATGGTCACAACTCTGAAAATTGGTACAAATATCAATAATGGAAAACATAGAAAAAATAAGCTATTCCGATCTCGATTAATCAATTTTTAGGGGTCAAAAAGGGGTTAAACGTTTCCAAAGAGGGATATTCGAATGTCCCACTTTCCATATGGTCACAAGTCTGAAAATTCGTACAAATATCAATAAGGACAAACATATAAAAAGTAAGCTATTCCGATCTCGATTAACCCACTTTAAAGGGTCGAAAAAGGGTTAAGTGTTCCAAATGAGGGAAATTCGAATGTCCTACTTTCTTGGAACATAGAAAAAGTAAGCTATTCCGATCTCGATTAACCCAATTTAAGGGGTCGAAAAGGTGTAAAGGTTCAAAACGGAGGATATTCGAATGTCCCTCTTCCCATATGGTCCAACTCTGAAAATTGGTACAAATATCAACAATGGCAAACATAGAAAAAATAAGCTATTCCGATCTCGATTAACCCAATTTAAGGGGTCGAAAAGGGGTTAAGCGTTCCAAACAAAGGGTATTCGAATGTCCCACTTCCAATGTAGTCACAACTCTGATGTTTGGTACTTATGTCAATAAGGAAAAACATGGAAAAAGTAAGCTATTCCGATCTCGATTAACTCACTTCCAGGGGTAGAAAAAGGGTTAAAAGTTCCAAACCAAGGATATTCGAATGTCCCACTTTCAATGTTGTCACAACTCTGATATTTGGTGCAAATGTTAAGAAGGGTAAATATTGAAAAAATTAGTTATTCTAATACCTATTAATGAAATTTTGAGAGATGAAAAGTCAACACAACATTAAAACTATACGAGGAATATCTTCATGTCTCAGTTCCAATGCAGTTACAATTTTGAAATTTAGAACTAAAACTATAACGATATCGATTTATTAATTAAAAAGGGTTAAAAAGGGGTTTAATGTTCTAAACGAGGGATATTCAAATGTCTCATTTCCAATATATTCACAATTATAAATTTTTAACAAATGTCAACAAGGGCAAGCATAGATAAATTAAGGTTTTCCTATTTTGATAAATCAATTTTTCGTGATCGAAACGGGATCAAACGTCTGAAATGTGGAATACAATAATGTCTTTTGATTGGTAAAATTTCGTAGCGAAGCACCGGTATTCAGCTAGTATATATATTTAGCTAGACATCGTTTTTGGAAATTGTAGAAATAGTACTTAAGTTTAAGTAGTAGGTTAAGTTTAAGTTTTAAGTTAAGAACAACGAATGCCTCAGTCAGTTTTAAAGTATACCTCTATGTCGTTAGGAGAATAAAAATACGGCAATCTGGTTCTCGCCACTTATTCTTCAAAGTTTTCTCTGTAACAATTGATACAGCGCCTGATGCTATCCAACCTACAAAAGTTTTCATAGTATCAAGGATAAAGTGTTTATTCCACAATTAAGGAATATTGGTGAACGTTTGTAAGCCATGATAACCAATGCTATGTCAACTGTTACGTAACAAAAAGATTCACAAATGGGATTTTAAGAGTTCTAGTTGGGAAGGAAGGGATTTTGTATGCAGTAGTTCAAAAAATGACGGTCCTTTTTATCACTTACTAGCTGAATACCCGTGCTTCGCTATGAAATTTTAACATGTGTAATATTTTAGCTAGCTGTGAGGCCTCGCGTTGCGGAAATCTCTCATTGGTGTATAGGTCCCAGTTTTCGGCGCTTCGCTCGAATAAAGGTTCATCGCTACGCAAAATCGAGCTCGCTTTGTTCGCTGAAAAATTCATTGACACATAAGCGTAGGTTAGCTTTGCTCGCTGAAAGGTTTATTGCTGAGTAAGCATAAGATCGCTTCACTCACTAAAATCTAATTGCTACGTAAAGCCTTAATATTAGAAGAAAAAAAAAATCCCCATTAATACAATAATACAACTCCTTTAAGAATATTTTAACACGTGTTTGGGGAAAGCAACATTAGAAGGCTAAAACTACTAATGTTGAAACTTCCAGAGTTCAAGGCCTATTAGAAGTCGATTTTTGTGAAAATATTAATTACAAAAATTAAAGTTTTAATATTCTTTTTGCCAAAAGTCTAATTAGAAGGCCAAAAATACTTGTGTTGAAAATTTTAGAACTGATGTAGCCCAATTAGAAATCGTTTTGTAACATATTTGTTAATTAATTAAAAAAACAAATAAAATTTTAAAATTCTGTTTTTTAAAAGTCCAATTAGAAGGCCACAACTACTTATGTTGAAAATTTCAGAATTAATAAATTCAGAAATAATTTTGTGAAATATTTATTAATTAAAAAAATTAATTAAAAAAGAACTAAATAAAAATTTAAAATTCTGTTTTTTAAAAGTCCAATTAAAAGGCAAAAACTACTTATGTTGAAATTTTCAGAGCTGTATCCTTATTAGAAATCGTTTTGTAAAATATTTATTAATTAATTGAAAAAGAACTAAGTAAAAATTTAAAATTCTGTTTTTTAACAGTCCAATTAGAAGACTAAAACTATATGTTAAAAATTTCAGATTTGTAGCCTTAGTAGAAATTGTTTTGTAAAGTATTTATTAATTAATTAAAAAAAATAATTGAAAAAGAATTAAATAAAAATTTAAAATTTTGTTTTACAGAAGTCCTATTAAAAGGTCAAAACTACTTATCTTGTAAATTTCAGAGCTGTAGCCCTCTTTGTAAAAAAATCTGTTAATTAATTAAGAAAATTAATTAAAAAATAACTAATTACATTTTTTTCATTCTGTTTTTTTTTTTTTAAAGTTCAATTAGAAGGCTAAAACTATTTATGTTGAAAATTTCAGAGCTGTATCTCTATTTGAAGTCACTTTGTAAAAAAAAAAAAATTAATTAAAAGAAACTAATAAAAATTTTAACATTCTGTTTGACATACGTACAATTAGGAGGCTAAAACTTGTTATGTTGAAAATTTCAGAGCTCTACTCCAATTTTAAGTAGCTTTCTATAGATCCACAGAGCCACAGACACACAAACAGCATGTTTTATTATTATAGATTAGTTGAATTCCCGTGCTTCGCTACGAAATTTTCACATGTGCAATATTTTAGCAAGCTGTGCGGCCTCGCGTTGAGGAAATCTATCATTTATGTATAGGTGCAAGTTTTTGGCGCTTCGCTCGCAGGAAGGTTCATCGCTATGCAAAATCGAGCTCGCTTCGTTCGCTGAAAGTTCATTGACACATAAACACAGGCCTACTTCACTTGTTGAAAGGTTCATTGCTATGCAAGCATAGACTAGCTTCGCTCGCTGAAAGGTTCATTTCTCCGTAAGCATAAGCTCGCTTCACTCAATAAAATCTAATTGCTACGTAAAGCCTTAATATTGGAAGCCTCACCCTTGTCAAGAAAAAAATTTCCCGTTAATACAATAATACAACACTCTTTTAAGATTATTTTAACATGTGTTTGTGGAAAACAAAATTAGAGGCCAAAACTACTATTGTTGAAACTTTCAGAGCTCTAGGTTTATTAGAGGTCGCATTTTGTGAAAAAATTAATTAAAAACAAATTAAAATTTTAACCGTCTTTTTGTTAGTTCAATTAGAAGGCAAAAACTACTTGTGTTGAAAGTTTCGAAGCTGTATCTATGTTTAGAGTCATTCTGTTAAAAAAAAAAAAAAAAAAAAAATCAATTAAAAAAGAACTAATTAAAATTTTAACATTCTGTTTGACATGTATACAATTGGAAGGCCAAAACTACTTATGTTAAAAATTTCAGAGACCTTCTTCAATTTTAAGTAGCTTTCTATAGATCTACACAGCCACACATACAGCTTGTTTTATTATTATAGATGACCTAAGAACCGTGGTAATATATTGAAAGATAGAAGTAGGGTAACGAATTGTTTCAAAACTGCTTATTATACCTGTCCTGATTAAAAAAAAAAGATAAAGAGAAGACAAGAAAAGGAAGCAGCTGAAAATCAAGTAATGTAGAAAAAGTAGTCAAAATACAAACAAACAAACAAACAAACAAACAAACAAACAAGTGAAAATCTATCTAATATATATAATAACAAAACAAAGAGTCTGTCTATTAGAGTGGGCTGAAAAACACTTTTTTTTCGAAATCGTTATTCTAATAGTGTGAAAAGGGTTCTCTGGACTCACAAAACACGGTGTAAAATATTTTTTTGATTGGATAATATTTTCTGCCCCCGCATTGCACTTGAAATTTGGAATTTTTTTTTAAAATTGGCAATTTTTACTGAGCATTGGAAGCATAATTATTTTTCCATATTGTTTTTCTACTAGTATGGAAGAGGTGTGTACTGGGTTCAATAAGAAATGTGTAAAATATTTTTTCGATTTAATTTTATCTTCTGTTCCAGCATTGCAAGTGAAATTTTGAAGAAAAGTGCACATTTTCTTGCTATTTCATACTGTATGTTACAGGAAGTGAGAGGAGAGGGTGTCACATTCCTCTGCACTTGTTCGCAGTGTTCTGGGAATTTCATTCTCCATGTTGTTGTGTCGAGTGGTGCAACTGAGGATGTACTGGGTTCAGCTGTGTGCGCTAGCGCCTTTAAAACGATTTACCTCTTGCTACTAGTTCGAGCTACGAAATCGGAAGTGTATGTGAGATTTTAAAATGCGTTCTTCATTATGATTATTGATTGAGATGTTAATAGACATGGCATCAAAAATCAGCAGACGGAACACATTTAAATGTCCAATATTTAGAAGCCGCAAGCATATATCTCAAATTAATCTTCATACATACGAAGATATATTGCGTTTGTGCTTCCTTGAGATTTTAAATCTTGCACCTAAAACTGGAAACAAAGGAACGAGTTTCTCGAGAACTGCGGAAATTGTTGCAACTAAAATTGAATCTGTATGGGTAAAAGCAAGCACTGTCATTTCTATTGTGACCCATTCTAGAATACTGCAAATGTAACCATACCTACAATGGAAAATATTTTAATTTTAAGCGATCTTACAAAAGAGATCATAACATTAAGGCTTTGCAAGCAAAGATCAAAGCATTTCGACAAGAAGCATGCACAAAGTTATTTGAAATTATGGTCTTCAATGCATAATGCATTACTTTAGAAGATTGCACATGTACTAAAAATTACCTCGAAATGAGTATAATTTCCTGAAAGATCAACTGATAACGCGACTTCTTTTCATCGCTTCGCTTGACATTAATGAAACAAAACGACTTCAGAATATTGCTGATAATGCTGATAGAAAGGCTCACAATTTATATTTAAATTAAAAAACAAGTAATGTCAATTGCAGGGTATGTAGATTATGAAGCAAAGGATTGTTCTTCAGATACATTTGAAGTAGATTTGAATCTGGAAATTTATAAACCATCGACATGAGACATCAAAAAGCTGTGAAGGGAAAAGGCTAAAGTTAGAAAGGATTTATAAAATTTCAAGCTTTAAAAGTAGCTCAGCCATTACCATTGAAGGGGCTGTATTTGGCTAGTCGTAAAGACATTAAATACTAAAAGATACACGAAATGTAAAAGAAGAACATTAGTATCTTATTGAAGAACAAGGTTCAAGTTACAATACTCATTTAAGTCCATTATTTGGCACTGTAAAATAGATTATCGCAACAGTTATCAGATTTTTGAGGGATTCACAATAGATCTTTTTCAGCTTCGGGCCATTAACTGTGACGGTATATCTCTTAATAGGGGATAGAAGTCCGGTGTAAATCGTTGTTTGGAATTGAAACTTGGTAAACCTCTGCAGTGGATAATAAGTCCCCAGCATTTTAATGAACTAACTCTAAAGCATCTGTCGGAAACGTTGGATGGACCAACATATGATCCAAAATCATATTCTGGTAATATTGGAAAGGCGTCTTACATGTGAAACTTTACAGTAACAACTTTCGAAATTAGTGACTGCGAGATGTGACTTGAGCAAGGATCAATTGTACTTACTAGAAATATTTTAAGCGGCATGATTAAGAAAGCGTTCATAGTCCGTTATCCTATTCACGTTGTCTGACAACAGCGAATAGAGTTCTTAGACTATATGCTAATTCTCCAGATCCTTCTTTGAAGTTTAAACAAACGCCGAATTTATAATGAAGGTTTACACTCCAAACTGGTTTAATATAAAGTCTAAATGATTGCTGAAAGGTGCAGCTAAACATATTTGGAATACTATTTCAAGCCAAGGTATTTATGTCAAAATCTAAAGGACGTCGTTGATGCAGTAATTTGTCGAAATTCGTTCTTCATCCTGAGAATATCTTGCTGTGCTGTGTGTTGAAGGATGAAAGACCACACACCAGAAAAGCGAAGCGAGCTGTGTTTTTTTACAATAAAACTTTAAGCTTTTAAGATAAAAGAACTTGGTTTTGCAGAGAAATGAATCATTCTGCGAGCCCATTCGCCAAGATCCAAAAGCTGGGACCTATACATCAATGACGGGTTTCAGCAACGCGGAGCCACGCAGCTAGTGTGAAATAAAAAAACCAGTTGGATTGTGACATTATCTTCCACTAAAAGTCTACTTTAACAAACGTTTTTATTGTGGGACATAAAGTGTAGATAATTTGCAATATGGTAATTTGCAATAATTTGAAATTTAGCAATTTGTAATAATTTGAAATAGTGCAATTTGGTGATATTTAATGACTGAAATCATTTCCCGTTAAAGTTTAAGACATATTAAAACAAAAACACTGCCAATTTGGAGATTTTATAAACAAAATTGTCATGAAGTTGATGAGTTTAGAGACAAACTTGGCAATAAAATGTCTAAAGGAATATCCAAGTCCCCATCCATTATCTCTATTTGCAGCCGAGATGGAACTTCCCATCTTTGGTTTTATATGACAGAGTGACTTTTAAGGTTCTTCTGATCTTTTTGAGACCTGCCGGTTAAAAATCAACTGATCGGTGGAGAGTCTAAAAGGCAAAGAGTACGACTAATCATACCTCAATCTTCAAATTATTGTATGGCATAAGCATTTATTGTTTAGGCTTCATGAACTACAAATTGAGTTTTGGTTATCATATCCGGTATTTTAGGTTCAATTTTGGTATGGAAGTTAGTCTTGATAAGACATTTCATATGTCTGTCGCATGTGTCTGTAACATTTGCAGTTTTATCAGGGAGTATTGACGCTAGACAGGTGGATAGAACTTTTGTATAAGCTTTTCTCTACATTAGCGTAGCAAAGAAACCAAAACATACAGATGAGTAGAATGGGTGGGATTTCCTGGAGGACGTATGCACTTCAAAACCCACTCACAGAAAACTGGATCAAATGCATATCTTGTTCATCATGGAGGCATAAGTCTTTTATTCTTTTTGATGGGAAAGGAGACTCTACAATAGAAAAATCTAACTTAATTTTCTTCTTCTTCTTTTTTTTTTTTAATTTAATTTTTCTATTTTCACAACCTGGGATATGTTCTTCACAATTCTTTTTAAGTTGATTTCAATATAGAGGGTGTTTCTTAGGACTTACTTTTTAATGAGCATGTCTATAATAAGCACGTGATTTTATGAAACTTGTACTGTAGTTCTCTTTTACTTTTTTTTCCATTAATTCTTAACTCGAATTTTAGAACAATAAAATTAGAAGAAGTATTTATTTTAACACAAAATAAGTTGCTTATTTACTGAGTTATTACTTTTGATACATAGAATTATCTGTGCTTTTTCGATCAGTGGGTAACTAACCTGTTTTCCAGTAAAATCCGTAAAATGAATAAGATAGTTAATACTATTTAAAACCTAATTTGGTGTTTGGTGTCCGGGATACCAAATTATATTTTAATAAAGCAACTGTATATTGAAACGTTGAACATTATTCGCTGGAAGATTGATCCTAGTTTATATAGTGTGTTTATATGCAACTAATATGTAAAAAATGCAATGAGACACTGATGTCACTAAAGAATAATCACTGACACAAAAACTCATTCATTGGATTTAACTTGATATTTATATTTTCGTTTTCAGGCCAATAATTTTCTTGGAAATAAAAAGGGTAAGGTGCAATGTGAAATGCTCGAATGCTTTAAATAACCTTAAATTTACAGGGAAAAATGTTCACGTTGGTTTTGCTCGTAGAAAAATACGTATGCCACATTTTTATTTGAGGTCCATTTCGATTCACTCTTATTCCCTTATTCCCAATGCGTTTGAATTGAAAGGTTGACTACATTTTGAAGATCCGTTTTCAGAAAAGTAGAAAATGTTTCAGAAATCAATAACTGCATCACTAAATAAACTAGGGGTGTGGAACATCGCACAACTTTCAATTACACTATAATACTGACGTGGATTTTTCATTTAGAATAAATGACCAGTTTGGCGATATTTTTTGCGATAATTCTTGTATAGGTCTTTAAAAAAATGAAAAAAAAAAAATTAAAAAAAAAAAAAATCGATGAAGTGGTGATTTTGGCGATATACTTATCGATAATACTTATATTATCCTTTGTTATAAGCGAAACTGAGGTGAGGAAAACAAAATAAAACGATCCTTGATGAGGTATGCTCAAGGCAAGAGAACTCTGTGTTGAAAGCATTCGTTTTTCAACTTTTTACTCCACTAAAACATTTTTAAGGGAATTTATTAGGTGGGGATGTTTAGAAAATTCTAAGATGCATTACCACAGCGATTTTTATCAAAACCGTAGGAGCCGTTTTTTTGCAATAATTGAAAAACATGATTTTTTCAAAGGCAGCTAGCTACCTTACGCGTATGCGCGATTTTCACGAAAACCTTAATGGTAGGTCCCATGGCCAAGGCTGTAGCCAGGATTTTTTTTCGGGGGGGGGGGGGGGTTAAGGTGGAAGATTTAAGTTGCAGTTTTGCAACCACTCAAAGCAGATTTTTTTCATTTTTGATTTTATCTCATTAAGCAAGATACTCAAATTCATATTGCATTGATGACCGGTATAATAATTATTCAGGTCATCGATGTAATATGAGTTTAAGTCTCTCGATTTAAAATTATTAATGCAAATACATACAACAATGAAAATATCTTTGAAGACCATGAATTTAAGTCATCTTTTTTAACTGACATCTCAAGAAATTGACAAAGATATTCAGAGACCAGGTTGTAGTTATCAATCTGAAGTACTTCAAATAAATAAAGTCGACTATCCAAACTCTAGAAGAGGTTCGTCCATTCTTTATAACTGGAAATCCGAAATCAAAGAAAGAAAGACATCAAAAATATAAAGATACCCATTAAAAATACATTCGAAAAAGGCCATTATGAAGGAAATAAAACAATGCCATAAAAAGTCTTAAAGTTTCATTTTCAAATATTACTGTTTACTCATTTTGTTTATATTTTTACAATTGTAATTTTATGATGAGTATTTTTTATATAAACTGATACCTTTTTGTTACATTTAAGCTTGCATTACATCATCTTGCAAAATTAAGTAATTTATTAATTAAAAAGTCCCATTTGTACCGTTAAGTTCAGTTCATGGGCACATATAAAATGTTTCTTTTTTAATTACATGAATTAAAAATTATGATCTTAAAAAATTCTGAGTTGAGTTATATTCAGGTGAATTAACTTTTCCATTTAAGTAGAAAAAAAAAAAAAAAAAACTGTAAAAGTGAACCACTGTGCTCCCATCTACAACAGGATACGCCGAGAAGTTTTTGAAAAGTTTTCTACAACTTTTTTGGGGCAAACAGAAATGTCTCGAAATGTGCTTAACAGCTTAACTAACTTTTGCGCACAACTTCGTTTAGAAGGCATAAAATTAAATAATGATGTTTGCTTACTTCTTTTCATTGTAACGATTGCGAATAATAAATGTTATTATAAATGCCATAGAGCAAAGAATAGGAGCAGAGGCAGCGTTTCCCATTGACCTTCATTGGAGAAAAACATTACATGTTTTGAGGCATCATGGGTAACATAATTCCAAAAAAAACAGCAAACGCCTTGTGTACTGTGTAAAATTTCGCATTTTAAAAATAGCGTTTTATCCACTAATATATGAATAAATCTTATGAAAAAATTCACATATTTTCCTTAGAATGTATACATTATGCTGCATTAAGAAGAAAAGAAGAAAGTTTCGGATAATTTTATTAAATTTGACTTCAAGAAGTTCACCTATTTTTGTCCGTCGACGGTAAAGTGTGGGGGTTCTTCCAACACATTCTTCCCGCATCCGTGACGGATCGTGGCCGCATCATTCGCCATACAATTACAGGTGAAATTATAAATTTGAATAAAGGAAAAAGTTTCGGCTCAACAGGTTTATTTATTTCTAACTATTCATTAAAATAACAAAGAATAGTAATTTTATGTTTTTGAATAATATTTAAGAAATTCAAAAAGTAATAGCATTACAAAATATTCTTTATTAAAATTCTTTAAAAAACAACAACAATGGCAACAAAACACATAAAATATCATCTCGATCTGTCTTCATGATGCAAACAAACGTATCATATTTTTATTTGTTTTTTAGATATTTTAAAAGGTTTTTAGTTTAGTTATGAAAGAACAAATAACCCATTAGCATGAATGTACACTTTTATTAAAAAGAACTTTTAACATCTTTAAAGTGTTATTTTACAGGCGAACATATTCTTCCTAAGTTCACCTTTCAATAATTACAAATAAAAAAACTATTACTAGATAACGAAAAATGGAAAAATATTTAATAATGAAAATCTCATTATTTAAGTATCATAATGCTTATTCAAATAATTGGTTTAACATTTTTTTTAAATACTGATTTAACATTTTTTTTTTTTAAATCTTCCTTCCAAGATCAAGTTTTTGTGTTGAAGCTTAAACACAGTAGAATATCATGGCTTTGAAAAAGTGTAAAGAAAAATGTCATCTCTTACTTTGCATACGACTAAAATTAATGATAATTGATAAAAATTGATAATAGCAATTTCATAAAACGGAAATCCCATTTAACAATTAACAAATGTTCAAGAAATTAAATTTTTTCATTATCTTTCCAAAAATTTAACATATTTTGTTAATGCATAATATTTAGCACATAATTTTAATGTATGTTATAATAACTATATTGTAGGAATTGGACAGATGTATAACGTAATTACACATTCACAATTACATAGCTGAAAATTTTTGTATTGTTAGGTAAACATGTAAATATAACTTTCGGTTTCACTTTTTCATCTTATGGGAAACTAATTCTTTTACACAACAAGTTCTTTATGAACTGTGATTTTTATTTATTGAATGCACTGCATCATATATCATTGACTGGTTTCTTAACATTGAAACCAAAGTGTAGAGAATCAACTATGTTTTTCCATTTCCGGAGAGAAGAGCACACGTGCTTTCATTCAAAGCTTGATCACCTAACGTGACTCATCCTTCCTCTCCAGAAAATACTGACTTCACGAAAACAATTCTTAAAAATTCAGATACCTCAATTGCCTCTTCTAAAGTGGTAGTTATTAATTAATTATTAAATGGCAGTCTGTAGGCTAATTGAAATTTAATCGAAAATTCCGCGATACACACAATAATGAAGGAAAACGAAACGAGTACCCACACGAACTTTCATTTTGAAGTCATTCAAACACAAATAAATAGTTTTAGAAACTAAAATCAATGCAAACTATAATTAGACAGTGTTAGAAAAGAACTTACATGTAAAATGAAATATTTGGAGCTGTACATACTATTTTTAACGGGTGATTTATGCATCCAAATGCGAAGCAAGCAGCCATTGTCTATACAAAATGCGTTTATGTTTTGGAGATCTGTGCCCCACAATTCCTCGCGCGTCTCGGTCAAGGATTTGGAGGTTTACGATCAGTCTGCTTTATCTTTGGTCTATGATAAATGCTTTCACCAAGCTGAAAAATATCAATCATTGAAAGTTCAGGCTCAGTTCACTTCTTTTCGGAACGCTTCTTTCTAACCAGATTAAAAACAAAAAATAAGTTTTTCTATGTGACGTCATAGTTAACTTTTTTTTTTTTATGGTTTTGCAACTTTGGTGGTCGTCATTGCAAGTTTGTTTGTTTTCTTGGATTCAAGAAGGAAAAAAAAGAGAAAAGTAAAGAAGGGGAAGTGGTGAAGCAAGATTTTACACAATTTCGGGGGGGGGGGGGTTTGTCCCGGGGGTCCCCCCCTCCCTACGGCCCTGCCCATGGCCACCACTAACCCTCATCCCAAATTTGAACATCGTAAGTCAGTTTGTTCGGAAGTTATTCTGACCACAGACACACAGACGCACAGATACACATACATACACACATTTTTTCTAGATCACTTTTTTGAAATCAGGGGGTTCCAAAACGAGGTGAAATGCAAAAAAAAATCGATTTTTTTGTGTGGACCGAATGCTATACTTTCATTACCCTATGTATTGAAAATAAAAAATTGAAAGCAAAAAGCAGCGACGTCCGAGTTTCGGTTAAATTGAATAGAATATTTTATTATTCAAAATTTGTTGTTTATGTTTTATGCCTTTTGTAAAGAATGAAACTACAAAAATACACAATATGTGGTTACTAATTTTTTAAATTTGGGTTAATTATTAATTAAGTTTCACTTATCTAGAATGACCAAAAAGTTGAAATTTACATTAGAGAAAACCATTAAGTGTAAAACTAGTAAATTATAAACTAAAATTTTATTTGAAGTGCGTCAAAGTTAAATAACAAATAATATAAAAACATTTAAAAAAACTTTTACCCAGAATATAAATAAGTTTCGCAAATGATTACACCTTCTAAATGATGCTTTAAAAATAAATATAAATATGTCAAGAAGTTTGTAATCCAAGTTGGCAACAGTTTTTTTTTTTTTTTTTAACTGTAAACGTGTATTCAATCTTATTGATTTCTAATCAATCTTCGAGTACGGGAAGAGATGATTTCGCTTTTTCATCCTGAAGTTGTTTATCCCTTTTAAAAATTTAATGATTGCTACTTTTCTTCTTGGATATCTATTAGAGAAGAATTTTTTTGATAAATTTTTGCTTTTTATACTTTATGTGCTACAGTGCATTTTAAATATGTGTCGAAATTGATTTTTATTTAAGAGTTTCGAAATGGAATTGAGCAATATCTTTGATTTTAATTTTAACATTAAACATAGCTAACATTAATTGAAAAGACCAGCCTGTCTCTAGAAACAGTCAGGTTTATAGCTTTTACAAAGTTAATATTTGATGAAGTTAAACTAAACTTTATCCACTTGTGTTAGCAACGGCCAACTACAGGATTTTATCTAGCTAGAAGGATAAAATTTAACAACTTCAACATCTCCCAACGCAGTAAAAGTTTTTATCTCCTGACAAAATTGGTAATCTTTTTACACAGGTTGTTTTGATATTTTTGCTCCACTTGGGAACACTAAATATACTAATTACATCTGAGGAGATACAAACTCTGTGGTCTAAAATATTACCCATTTCTTCATTAACCATATTACAGCTGTGTCAATTAAAAATAACTAAACAATTTAAACAATATTTAAATATACAAATAGCTTTTATTTTATTCTCTCTTTGAATAATGTCATAATAAATTAAATTTTTAAATACTTTGGAAATTAATAAATATTAACAAATTTGTAAATAAAAGTTTATTTAATTTGTAATTATTTTCAATTACAAAATACAATTAAAAATGGCGATCAACTACATGCTTATGGATAATTCAGTTTGCTCTTTTTTTTTTTTTTTTTTTTTTAATATACTTCTCTTAACAAACTCCGGATGAAAGTCCTGCTGTCTTAAAAATTACTTACTCTCTAGTTGAAATCACTCTGACCCGACACTAAGTACCGGGAAAAAATCACACTATATGGAAGCTCCGATTGGCTGCAAAGAATTCTCAGACAATCGGAGCCATTACTAAACGTTTTTTCATCAGGTTACTTAGTGTCAGGTTAGGGGTATTTCAACTATAATACAATTTACGACGTAGTTTGGAAATTTTTTCCATTTATCAATCAATCAATCTATTGTAAGAGAAATGTTTTTCTATTATATAAGTTAAAAGCAGGATCTATATAACTTGTATACATGACTTCTATATTGTACTCTAAAGTCAAGAAATTTCTTGTTTGAGAAAAGTTTAAACGGTACTATAACTTCCTTTCAATACAATAAATAATTTATTTGAAATGAAATTATGTAAATGGGAAAAAATTCACTTTGTGAGAAAAATGCAGAAGTTCATGTATAAATGAAATGCATATAATGAATTTCTATTCGTTTTATTCCTTTATCGAACAATTTTAAAATATTTTATAACTTTTTTTTTTATTTCAAAATCGATTTCTTCGTGGAATATATTTATAAATTAAGTTTATAAAATTTTCCACAAAATACTTTGTTTAATAATAAAGATAAATATATTAGAATTTTGTTTTACTGTAGAATAAACTGGTGACACAGAAATAAAATAAAGCACATTCAATATTGTTATGCTTTCGTTAAAGATAGAGAAAGTGGAATTGCTACAGGCAATACATTTTGTTTAGGTTCAAAGGAAATATAAAATTCTTTTATTTTCTTCTTTGATGTTTACGCACAATATGAGACAGTGAAACTTTAAGTGAAGAGAATTGACTTGAGGAATATATGCATCTTGAATTTTATTAATGTATATCTTTTTTCATACTATGCAAAACCTATAAAAAAGTTAACGCATAAATGGTTTCTTTAAAATTCAAAGCCTAAATATCATTATTTATTTGTAAGCAATCAAGTTCAATACGAAAATAGTTTAAATCCCCTATGATCAGATATTTATTTATTGAATTTATTTATGATATGTATAAAAAATATTATATCAGAAAGTTAATGTTAATATATTTAGTGGTTACAATAAGATTTTATTCAAAATAAGAATTGAAGTCAGATGATATATATTAGGGTGGTCCTTACATGGGGTCAAAAAGAAAATTTCATTCGATTTTAACTCTCACACCCTCATCCCCCCCCCCCTTTTGACCTATTTTGACAGTGTGCTAAATTTCATTCCGATAAATTAGTATTAACCCGTTGCGCAACGAGCCTGAAGTTATTAAAAAGACGATTTTGAAAAATTGATTTTTCTTCGCATTCGATTGCACAAACCCGAAATTTTTTCCTTTTGACCAATTTTGACAATTTGTTAGGTTTTATTATAATAAGTTAATATTAACCCCTGCCACATTGGTATTGAAAATGCTAAAAATGGACAAGGAATTTGAAAGAACGGAAGTAGTCAAAAATTTTTCCTGAAATAAAAAAGAAAGTTGCAAAATATTGAATAAAAAAATAATAATAATAATAAAAAAAAAAATTAAAAGTAATATAACGCTCATTTTACAAAAATTGGGTGTTTTTAGAGATATTTTTGTGTATATTATCTTATTGTTTGCATATTGTTGTTACACATCTCAAAACGGAATTTTTTTTTTTTTAATTAAAAGAATCCTTTGAACCTCTTTAACTAACTTTAGTCCTCTTTCTAGTGTAATTTACTACACGAAGATTTTTTTTTAAATTTATGTTTGACATGTTTATAAGAAATGCTTGCTTTCCAAAAAGTGTTTCCAAAAAAATCCCATATTCCTTATCAGATTCAGACTTTTGAATGATATAAACGACAATTTTTAATCTAAAATGATAAATATACTAAATATTAATAATATGATGTAGATTTTTATTATTTATAAATATCTATTTAATATTTTATTTATAACAAGATTAAAACTTACAAATATGTGTCTCACTTTCAAATCATTTTCTTTTTTACAGTTCAATATCTAATTTTCAAAGCAATCTCAATGTGTGCCACAAATAATGTATTTTAAAATATTACAGATATAAGATAACGACCATCTCTAAGTTCAATTGAGTTGGCTATGGTTTAGAAAAAGCCCTTTACTATACATCAACATGGAATAAGGTGATTTTAATCAGAGATAACTCTGAAACAATTGGTGCGTTTGAAAACTCACATGTGAGATTTACTTTCATTTACCTATAATCTATCTGAGCTTTGAAAGTGAACTAAATTATGTTAGAACGTGATGAACATAGCATGTTCTCACTGTGGTTACTGGCTTTATATGGTTTTATTTTGAGTTAACATTTATTCCTCAATATATTATGCACCATAAAATGTGTTCCTAAAATCCTTTTTAGAGTTATTTTGCTTTACTTTTGTTATTTTTAAAAATAATAAGCGTTTCTTCAAATTCTTTGTTGTGGAAGCCTCACGTAAAAATGTTTTTTCATGCTGAAAATTCTTCTTATGGATATAGTTTTATTTTATAGTACATGTTTTAAAGCTTGATGTCTGCACTGCTTGTGGCTTGAGGTAGTTCATTTTTATGTACTCACAACTTATATAATGACTCTACAACGGAAATTCAACATTTATTTTCCAGCCATTTGTTCCATTTGATCAGCTATTAGTCAGTAATAAATGCTATGGGAGCACCAAAATATTCAGCACTCTCGTGCAACTAATTTGAATAAGACTTTCACCGATTGTCAGCTTCACCTCTAATTTGATGTAAATGTAAACCAAGTCTGACAAAAGCTGTTGATTAAGATGTAATTTGCTGCCTGTTACGTGGTGATGAACTTTACTAGTTAAATAAATGTTACCGGTATTACTTCTTAAAGTAAGCACCATATTTTAGACAAAGAAACCACAACTTCAAATTGAAATCTACACTGAATTAAATGTGGGAATTCGAGAGATATCAGATTTCTGCCTCTCTCCTTCATTTCACAGAAGTGTACAAAAAATTTCAGTCCTTTAATATCCCTTTCTGAGTGGGGTTATGCCATTCTGCAATAATTTCTTAGTATTTAACAGCTGACAGTGTTTTTGTAACGTACAAGTGAAATGGTTGGTGACGCAGCGCATTACAGTAAAATGAAGCTTCAGGATGCGAACATCAAGCTCGTTGCTGCATGGGTAAATCACTTTTAATTAAAAAAAAAAAAATGGCCATAATAATCTTTTTATAGTCGAAGGAAAAAAAATTGGGTGATAAGAATAAAAAAATGTGAAAATTTTAAAATAAAGACCACCTTGCGCAATACTTTAAAATGCGGCTACATAATACGAACTTCAAGCTTGTTGAGGTACAAATTAATCACTTTTAATTAAAAAAATTTTGGTCATAATAATGTTTTTATAGCCAAAGGAAAAAAATGCGGGAGGGGGGGGGGGGAGACAAAAGAAGTTTGAAAGTCGAAAAATAAGGTCCACCTAAACATATATAAGTCTCTTTTATTAAATATTTCCATGGCAATCACCTTAAAAGAAGTTTTCCGATATTTTATAGTAAAAGTAATATTTAGGAATAAGAGATAATAATTAATAGAGATATTTTAAAAATATAATTCAATTCAATTTTTGGGATTGCGTATTTTTATTTGATATTAAAATAGTTTTATTTTACGGTATAATTGACACATGGTCAAAGTAACTTCACAAATAAAATTTTGTACTTTAAATTTCCCATGCAAACTAAATTTTGAGATATTACTTTTACTATTGGGATTTTAGAGGTGATTGATTGAATAAAATTTTTGACATTGTCAATTTTCTATCTATTTTATTGTAAAGTAAAAGAAAGCAGGGTATCAGGGAATTCTAAATTTATTAATTGAGAATATTTTTACATCATTCAAAACATGTACATTATTAAATTGTATAGAACTGTCTAATTGACCCATTATACGAGGTCTAATAAAAATTTACAGTGTTGGAAATGTTTACATACACTTAAATACAATATATGAATACAACATCAAACAACAATCAGTGAAGACACTAATTGATGATATATAATGACAATCAGTACATTAAAAACACCTTTTGAAAAACAATTTTCATATAACATTTCTTCAATGAAAATGATAATATTTACAAAACTAAATATCAATATTTCATTTTTCTACACATTTATGATAGATAAAAATATTTAATGCTTGTCATTTTATTTTGGACGATGATTTATTTTCTTGTGCTTAGTTATATGAGCAATCCAAGTTGTAGCCATTTTAAACTCAAATAACACTAGTGTAATACAATATTTCTATATATTTCTCAGATGCGATTCAATAGTTGTTGTTATACTGGGTGGCATAAACACAAGCTAATAATTAATGAAAGTCATTAAAATTTTCTGAATATATCATTTCTTTTTTAAGCCTTTTAACTTTAATTGAAACAAATCACACGATAATTAAAGTTATATCTTTTAACTACTTATGGTAATTTTATTTCCTCATGAACCACTAATTAATCCTTTCACCAATCTTTCTTATCGTATATTCATTCAAATAATTTCTCTTTGTGAAGCAAGTAGCAGCTTTTTTTTTTCAAATTTAAAGTGTGGATGATTATATTAAAAAATATATTAAGGATTTTGGAAAAAATGTGATAGATATCGGGTGCTAATATTATAGATACTATGTAGTATTATTTATTACAAGTATTAAGATTGCAATTATTTAGGTGATGACAAGAATATAAAAAAAAATTGTTTTTTTTTCTTCTAGTAAAACGTGTATTAAAAAGAAGAAAATAATTGAACAGATAATAAGTAACATCCTGCATTTTCCCTCAAAATCTGATAAAAAGACAGTGATTTTATTATTTTGATTAAAATATTAGATGAATTCGGATTAGGACTCCATTGTGTGGTAGATATGAGGATCTTAAATTTATAATTTTATAAGTGGATATACTATTATAATTTGTAATTACACAAAAATTCTAAGTTAACAATAAAATATATTGGAATAAGAAATTATCGGAATCATCTAATAAAGTTTCCGTATATTTCTTTTTCCAGTATATATTATTGTATCTAGTACTAACATTTTATTTGGATTATATATATTATACTTAAAATATGCTTAATTTCGTTAAATTAATCGGACTTTGTTTAAAGAATAATATGATATCATTTGTTTGAAATCACAATGAATTTTCATGAAAGGAAAGAAACACGATATTTTTGTAAGTAGTTTTAAAGAATAGAAATAAAATTACTATATTTGTTATTCTTAAGTAGCTTTGTTCTAAAAGCTGATATTTTTTAGAGAAATTGTACTTATTATTTATATAATTTATGTGATTCATACACATACAAAGGATACTCCTGAAAGGTTGGAACTGCAAAGAAGTAAAGTTTTACGTTTGAGTGTGTTATAAATATTTTTATAAACCTAATATAAGCATATTTTTTAGTTCCTTTGGTAGTTGATGAAATTTTTAAAATGTGGTTTGAGTACAACTGTCACGACTTCATTTAAAAAATTTTATGGTTAAGTAGGTAAAAAATATTCAATATATCAATTTCTCAAGTTATAGTTTATCAATTTACCATTGGAGATAAAGCATCAATTTTTTCCGTTGCCTCCTACAAAATGAAGCCGTATCAACTAAACTCAAAACAGTATCTATGGTTATCAATTGACTGTAAAAATAAGTCTACCTACAAAGTCTCTTAATAATTGAGCACAGTCTCAGGGAAATAACCATATGGTATTGTACTTTATAAGTTGAACCTAAGCTAAAGGAACAATTATTGTCATGGGATATATACTCCATCAGTTATGGGGGCACGATATTTGAATTAAACATTCCTAAATCTGTAAATCATTGAAGTTTTTTAACGTATATTGCATATTTTCAGTGCGCTAGTCCTTTATTCTTTGAGCGCAGTCTCAATAAAATACCCTCTTTTAATTGTGCTTGATAATTTATAGCAACGTTCGAGGAACAATAATAAATCATAAAAATGACTACTTCATATCGACAGTCGTTTTATATACTTAGGGCATGAACACATGAACGTAATATATCCAAATACATAAATGTCTTGACGTTCACCCTGTATACTCCGTGTGATAGTTATTTAACCTTTGAAGTGAAATATCCCATAGAAATCGTCTTTGAAATGTTTATTTGAATCAACGCGTGGGGTACAATAATCCATCATGAAAATTACATCACCATTTTAACATTTTATATCATCGACTAAACACATGAATTTATGTTCCCAATAGTCTCAAGTATGTAAATATTCGGTACTTGGCGTATACAGCATGTATTCAGCGTGCAGTTTAAGCTTCGTTGCAGCAGTCTCGACGAGAGCTGGATGCATCGTGGATCGAACGTAGTTCAATTGACCTGGTGGCTGTGGTCGGTCCAACTCCATTTATTCGAGTACTCGAGGGGCTCCCAGTGAATCCAGACATGTGGGTGGTACGAGATTTTTGAGAGAATTCTAGAATGAAATGGACACTTTTTAATGATTAGTCAAGAAGAAAAATGCGTCTCTATACTCCAAAGAGATGCGTTAGGATCGGACAGAAATACCTTCATGCATATCACGATTTTCAATTTTGTTTTTATGTCTTTTTAAGGAATATGATTTTTGAACAGGATGTGAAATAGAGATAAAGAGAAATAAATGCACAGCTAGAAGTTAAGTAATTCTCCATTTTAAAAGATTGGTGGATTTCATGTGAACTGCTCAATTTTTACCTGATGAATTAATAATGAATTGTTCTTCCTAACTGACAGAAATTTTGAAAATTAATGCTTAGAATGTTTGCTTTTTCTTCTAAACTAGAATTTAAATAATTTTTTATAGTATATATTAAAATTCATTTGTGTGTATCATTGTATGGATCATTCTTATAACATCATTTATTGCTCATTTATCATCAATTTATAACACAGTTCATAGTAAAAAAGTAACGTTATTTTTTCTTCTAGAAACGGGGTTTCCAAAATCTTTAGTACTTCCTGTATTTAATATCTCTAAAATTTCCAAAACAAGTTGACGCTTTATTCCACTGAAGGATTTATGTACCAATTAAAATGAGTATATTCGTAAAATAGGATTCTATTGTATATTTTCTAGCAATCGTACTTCAAAGAAATATCGTACTATTAATATTAAAATGTTAAATGTATTCAACCTGTAAAAATTCCTGTTTAATTTTAGAAAACTCTATCCTAGTACTAATTCAAAGCATATTAACTACTTTTTATTAAAAAATTTGCAATAGTATCTTTGCTGCCTTAAGTGAAATATCCCATAATTTTGCTTCCTCTTTGCTTTTCCCAAGATATCCCTAAATAAACAAAATTGTTATCTGAATCATGTAAATTCATCATTTAAATTGCATAGAAGACTGTAAATGAACCCAAAGAAATATTAATTTTAAAATATCACAAGGGATCGCACAGAAATCAAATCAAAGTTTCTGCTTAGTGAAGAATTGCTGGAAGTGTAAAATTATGTCATTTTTCGAAACTCAAACCAATTTATAAACAGAATAAATGACGGTTTAGTATTTGAACCACAAATCAATAAAAGGAGTACCATCTTTATGACCATATGACCATATAAAAAAAATCAAGATGGTTTATTTATTCATTGCTAGGTTGTAGCTGCTAAATCTATACACTGTCTACCAATAAGTATTTGGACACCCATTCAATTGAGGATATCTTCTCAGTGGAGAAGCATAGACACATGAAATTCACATAGCAAAGACATCTTTATGTAACATATCTATAAGTAAAACAACTCAGTCGCAAATTGAAATGCAAAGTGTACTGTGGGGGCATATGCAAAAGAATGGAGTACCATTAGTGTGCAGTTGTACAGATGCATTTACTTTAAAAATCGCGCAAGTCATGGGGTTGACTTTTTGTGTAAGATATAATCTCCCTTGTAATCAATCAATGTTTACTTGGCACTGTATTCTCATACTTAACATGAGTTTATTGATGAATTCTAGTGACTAAATGGTTCGTAACATGTTTTGAACAGTTTGAAGGTCATAGAAAGTTCCCAACACATTAAATCTTTACACAATGCATATCGTAGAAGCGTCCCACACATGCTTGCTGAAATTTAGATTAGAGGAGTAATCTGGCTTACTTATAGTCGCAATATTGATATTTTTTTAATAGTTTATACAAGGCAAAAGTGGAATAAAATTTACCATGAATATCAATAAACATGGTTTAAAAATCGACATTTAACCATTAACGACTTGTCTAGATCAAGTTAACATAATTTCAGTGAAAGAGCCAAATTTAATTATCTTTTGAGCTCTTGGGGAACTTATTAAACCAATTCAACATATGGCACCCAAAGACCAAATCTTTTAAACATCAGATACTGTTTACAGAAAATAATTTTTTCAGTCTTATGAGTGACATTGGACACCAGATGATCTGTAGAAACGATGGGAACATGATATTTCATGGTAAATGCCAATTCAAGTTAACGATTTGGTGGGAAAAGAGCTTTAGTCTTTAGGTTCAATATGTTGAAATTGTTTAATAAGCTTCTCAACAGCGCAAAACATAATTAAATCCCACTTTTTCACTGTAAATGCGTTACCTTGATCTAGACAAGTCTTTAATTGTAAAATATCAGTTTCTAAATCGTGTTTATTGAAGATTATGGCAAATTTAATCCATCCCAATTTTGCTTTGGAAAAATGATTACAAAATATTAATATCACCCCTATAAGTAAACCAGATCACTCCTCTAATCTAAATTTCATCAAGCATGTGTGGGACGCTTCTACGATATGCATTGTGTACAAATTTAATGTATTGGGAACTTTCCATTACTTGCAAACAGTTTAAAAGGTGGGTAGAACAATTTAGCCACTAGAATTCATCAAGAAACTCATGTTAAGTATAAGAATACAGTGCCAAGTAAACACTGATGACAGGGGAGATCATATCTCACACTAAAAGTCAACTCCATGAGTTGCGTGATTTTTAATGTCAATGCATCTGTACAACTGCACACTAATGGTACTCCATTCTTTTGCATATGCTCACAGTGAACACTTTGCATTTCAATATGCGACTGAGTTGTTTTACTTATAGATATATTACATAAAGATGTCCTTTTGATCTGAATTTCAGGTGTCTATGCTGCTCCCCTTAGAAGATATCCTCATTTGAATGGGTGTCCAAATACTTATTGGTAGATAGTGTATTTATAAGCGGTTATAAGTAATTTAATTGTTATTTACCATGGTAGAAAAATGTAATTCCTAAAAATGGCTATTTTGAGAAGATTATTTAGAAAAAATTATAGCGGAAAAAAGTGTTGACTCACAACATTTAAAAAGACGTGTGATACTCTTAAGATTTTAACTGATTAAGAAAATTTGTATGATATGCCAATTGTGCGACATCTACACTAACAAACCATACATATTATTCCCATTAATATGCACTTGCGAATTGTCTGGCTGCAGCAAAAAATACAAAAATTTGTTGTGTTTAACAATATTTTGTCTAACTTGAGTCAGCCAATGTGTAAAGTTATTGGCCAGTTCACCAAGTACTCGTAAAACTTCACGAAGTGGTTAAACTTTGATTATTAAAACATCTTCTGGTACATTTGACACGGCAGCAGCATTTTTATAATACGCTCAAAGGAAAAGAAATGTATCGATACATTAGCTCTAAATAAGCATGCGATTAATTAATTGAATAACACTATTTTGCTAAATTAGTGAGTTTTTTTTCATTGCAATATTTCCATTTTATTGCATTTTTTCTTGTTATCTATCAAGTTGTGCCTGGAAGTATATTTAAGAGGGAAATTAAGATTCTGCACGCAAGCTTTATTTAATGAGTGTTTGCTAGTTTTATTTATTAGGTTAACTTTGGTACTTGCATCCCTATATTGTTGTTCTGTGTTTATTTAAGATGCTCGTTTCTTATTTTAACCTTTACCGTTTCTTCATTGCTACGCACATTGCTAGTTAAGTTAAATAATTAAGTGTAGTAGTTAATAATTTTCATACAGAAGTTTTTATTTAGCTTTTATTATAATACATGAGTTCGTTAGCGAGCATGATGTAGAGGTTCCTAAATTTCTAAAAATAAATAACGATCAAAGATTCCTTCAACCAACAAGGGAATCGAACTTGTAAATATTTAAACATCAAAACAACAAGATTAAAAAAAAAAAAAAAAAAAAAAAAAAAAAAAAACTTATTTCACTAAGATTTCTTAGATTAGGTTTGGACAAAGAGTTATCTGAATTCTTTTAAAGTCTCTTTATAGTTTGAATATTTTAACACTTCGTACACATTATTTAAAAAAAAAATCCAAGAATGTTACTTAAGTTTCGTTAATATATGAACTTTAGTATGCTGCTTAATGTAAGAGAAACTAAACATCTTAGCGGGCAAATGGATCTCTTTGGCGAGCTTTCAAACCGGATTCCGCCTACTGAAAGAAAACCTTTACTTGTATTCGACAATTATTTTTTTTTCAGAAAGTAAGTTGTTTATTTTAGGTTTTGAGAAGTTTTTAGAGGTGGGAAGATCTTTGCTTGTTGATTTTTGAAGAATTCCATTCAAATACTATAATTTTAAAATGCTATTTACATGTTCCTTTGATTTTTCAAATATGAATAGAATGTTTGTTATACTTTGCATAAATCTTTTCAAAGTTATTCTAAACATTTCTTATTTGCATTAACTCATATGACATTGTGAAAACAAACTATTAAAAAAATCAAAAGTAGCATGTGGAAATGGAAAACAGCAAATGCTGCTACATGCAAACAAAGTAATTAAATAGCACTTTTCTTTTTTCAAATACAATTCATAATTTAGGGTTAAATTCGCCGACTGTTTTGACATAGTTGGATTTTTGAACTCATTTGTACAACGCTTAGACCAAGCAGGAAAATGAAATTTTGTAGACATTTTGATTGTTTTATGGGATTTTAGGTACCTTACTTTTTTTTCGTAACCATGTAGCGTGACTGGACTTATCCTCTTAGGCATCACAGGGCAAGTGCAGTCAAGACATGGAATACTATGTTAGAATGCTTCAATTAAAATACTAATGAAGAGAGCATTTTAACCCTTATTTTGCATATTCTGAGATATTTAGAATCATTAAGAAAAAATTACCAGGTCAGGTTTTCAGAAACCGTAAAATTTCAAACATAAAAAAAAAAAAAAAAAAAAAAAAAATCAACTTAGTAATAAACTTATTTATAGTACTAACAAATATGTTAAGGTTTGTTGGACTCTCATGAACGTTATTCAGATTTCTGTTCAATTAAAATACTAGAAGTTTTTTGTGTGTATTTATTTAGAAAATGGCTCCTACTAATCTTATCTTTTTCAAGTTTTCGTAAATGCTAAAACACTTCGCTGTATGGGTAAAAAAGTTTTAGAAGTTTTCTTATTAAACTTAAAAAGAGTTTTTATAACTCAACAAGGTTTAAATCAGAGATAACTATTACTTTTCATTGTTTATGATCCTTTTCATTGTTTATGATCAAATACTGAAAATCAAAAGTAAATTAAGAAATAATGAAATAAAACGTATATGTCTTAAGCCCTCCTTAAAAGCTAGCAAACTAATTTTTCAATAATTTATAATTAATCTAAAGTAATAAAAATACAAAAATAAATAAAAAGCGAATAGGGTCAAGTGTGGCTGTAGTTGTTTCAGAATTACTTTTAGCTTCACTTGAGAATTCGCTGACAAATATAGCCACGCTGTTAGAGCATGAATAGAAGAACGTAATATAAATGTTCACATTAGAACGATATATAAATGTAAAATGTAATAGTTGAAATAGACAAATTTAAGAATAAAACGCTGCGAATATATAAGATTCTTAAAAAATAAATCTCGGAAAAAAAAAGAAAAAAAAAAAGACCCGATTTTTTAAACATATGATTTAGTTATTATACTAAACCAGGATTTCATAAGTTTTTTACCTCACATTGCCATACTTGTCCCTTACCCCACTTCACCCTTATTTAATACATTTTCCATACATTTATTGTATTAAAGAGTATCTTGTATTACCTAAGTGTATTAAATTAAATATATAATAGAATAAAATTAAAAAAACACACAATATTTTGGAAAATACTCACGAGGTCTCCGCAATGGCTTGGCATATGCACATTTCAAAACGTTGCATAAACCTTGGCGAAAATTGTTGTTGAATCCACCATATAGAAGGGGATTAAGAGCGCTGTTGAAGTAGGCTAAGAACATCGAGAAATATTGGAAACCTTCGAACCAGAAGGGAAGCTAAAAATATACAAAAAGAAGCAAGAAATTGGTCACATAAAATTCCTGAAGTCTGGGAAACATGCTGACATAACTCTTCGGTATGGCGTCGTATTAGGATGATCTTGAAAAGAAGAAGATTTTATGTTCTTAAAAGTTCAAGTAAATTTGCAACGCATAATTAAAGTTAAAATCTCTATTCTCGAAACCAAATATTTTATTGGATATTCTAAAAAGTTCGTAAGTATAGCGTTATTTAATGGTATGGAATTCACTGAAGAGAATTCATACATTGATAATTGTTTTTATCTACTAAGTTTAAAATATATATATATACTTAAAGGAAAATATTATTTGAAAATGAAACATTGTAACATTGTAAAATGTAAGCATAGATTCATAAAATTCTCAACAACACATTCAAAGGTATTTTTTTTAACGTAATTAGAATCCTTTTAAGTGGTGATAAGTAAATGGAAGGTGATTTTGTATTTATCTCTTACTCACTATATTTTACACAGTCATATTAAATATTTAAAAGGATATTTAGGAAATCTTTCACATCAAAAGATTTAATTGAAATACTTTTTTGCCAGTTATTTTAGCTTATTTGATGGAAGTAAGGAATTTTTTAAATGCATAGGTAACATTTTAGGTCATGCCTACTGTTAAAAGTACTGTTGGTAAATAAAATACCTGGAAAAGTTTTTCTTTTTTCAGACTGCAATTAAAAAAAAATTCTTTTGTAATTTAAAAGTACTGAAATTGGCAAGTATCACTAAGTTTACTCTCTTTATATGCTTTAAAGTTTCGAAATATGTTGACTTGAATTTAAAGTACCAACAAGAAAGGCAACTTATTCACAGGTTATTGAATACAATAGTTAATTAGGAAGAATATTTCAAGCATGACATTGTACTAATAAAAGATTTGTTAAGAGTACAACATATCCAAGTGTCAAGCGGAAACAACAAAGTACAGGAAGTTAAAAAATACCTCTCTTAAGTCTTATATTTTTTCTGCTTTGAATTGATATGAACTGATTTGAAAGATAAAACCTTTCAAACACCGTACTAATGAGTAAAATCTTAGTCTGAATAAAAGTTGTAATGGAAATTGTTGAAACAATCAGTGTATTATCCTTAAATTTAAAATTAAAAAGAATATTCTATTCGATTCGTTAAACTTTCAAGACAAATGCAAAGGATATACAAATAATGCTTGAAAGCTTTTGATTTAACTATTCGTTTAAACAACAACAAAAAAAGCTGAATACTTTTTTATTTTAGGTTAAATTCTGACTTTTACATTTTACTAAAAATAAAAGAAACCGCTCGCATGGGTTGAGGCATTGTGTTTAATAGAAAATTATGTTTAATCCTAAATTTAAGCAATCTATTGTCTATTTGTTGAAAGCTATTATTCGGATTTTATGCATGACAATGTCATACGCTACTGAAATGCTTCATCACAATTCCACTCCAAATAATTCCAAACATAATGACCATTAAACATGTTTAAATTCATTTTTCCACATCTCAGATAATAAGATATTCTAATATTTTCTAAAGTGTAATGCTTAGTTATTTTATAAACTACTAATCAAGAATGGACAGGATATTTAAAAGTATATGTTGATGTTTCGTTTTGAACAAGTTCATAACTAGCACCACTTATGTAATACTTTTCAAATCCTTGCAATTTAATGTCATCATCAGCTCCTTATCGTTTAAGGAAGCGACATAAAATATCAAGTCAGGAGATAATTGCCGGTGATTTACGGTCTGAATTTATTGCAGAAGTTGTCAACCAAACAACCAAATCCACTTGGAATGACATCGCGTTAGAAAGTTCAGTCTTCCTCTAACTATTTCCGCTAATTGCGCCGAGAAAGAAGCCTATAGAAAGTTATTGTGCAGGAAATAAGTATCGACAGTTGATTTCTAATACCCAGACGGAGACTGAAAAGTTTCGCTCTCATATTGACATAAGTACATAAAAGGCTACCGTAATTAAATTATTTCTGGCTACATTTGCATGATTACACACCCGGTGATTCCCTTTTGAATAGGTTAAACGGAACTGTGCTAAGGCTGACAGTTGGAATCGACTGTCTCATGTGTGTACTTCTTCCTTGGATATTACGTCATGGAATGACCTCTACCTTTGGTTTATATGAATGATGTAGGAAGGAAGAGTGAACTGTCATTCGGTGCGTATGACTCACAGTTGCACTGAAGTCAGTAGTCACGTTTGTATTATGAAGATGGAACAATTAGAAAAATGATTATAAAAGATAAACGAACACCTAACTTTTAAAGAAAATGATTTTCATCATAATATTGTTACATTTTTATAAATAAAATACGATTTTTATTAAGTTGTATAAAATGAAACTGACCTAAAAATTGATTCGTGTTAATTGCTGCAAAACATAAAATAAAGGAAGGGCTATAACTAGGTAACCAAATCATTGTGACTGAGGCAGTTAACCTTTTTGTAAAATTGGAGGTGAAGTGTCAAATAGTCAATACAAATGGGGATTTTTTAGCTAAATCTTAATCTTCTAACTCATCTCTCATAATACAATTTTTCAGCAACGAATGAGAAAACGAATTAATTTACATCGACCTATTATTACTCTCTGGTAATAAAAAAAAGAGCAAGTACAAAAAAAAAAAAAAAAAAAAAAAAAACTTACATTCCCTGTTTAAAAAATACTACTTTGCGAAGTACCATATTTAAAAAATATCCAGATAATGAGTAGTGATTATTTTCTTTACGTATATGCGCTGATAAAAGTTTTTCACTTGCTTTTTCTTTACGTCTATTGGTATCCGAAAGTACTTCTTTCGAAATTATCGAAAATTCGGGAAAATTATAAGGTAGCTAACTATCAGGCTTGCAGAACCTTGAGCTCTTACAAGGGAAGGATGTCGTCCCTTGGTGTGTCTCTTACGAAATTTCCTCTCCAATTAACAATCATGAAAGAGAGCGATGCTAACACGTTACCAAAAGAGAGTATAGTTTATCTATGTAAGGAGGGAAGAAGAAAAGGAAGTACAACGTATAAATTCTTCCTTATGATGTTGGGGCTTCAGATAATGGTGATATTAAGAAGTGATAACGAAATTAACAGACTTTCATTTGTTATAAGAAATGAGAAGATAATCAGGTTAGTTTTTCATTAAGGGAGTTGACTTTTATGATTAAGCCAGAGGCTTAATTTTAAGGACGTTGTCATTAGGTATTTGGATATTTTTTAATAATTCATTTGATCGCGAACATACTGAATTGTGATGAAAAGTTTTAGTCTGTTTCTAGTTGCCATTAGTACTCCATTTTATATTATTATTTATAGGAAATAAAATAATTTTTTTCTCCGAGGCAACCGCTCTTATTCGACGTAAGTCTCTAAAATTAATTAACAGTAAAATAGACATTGCAAATTTTCTTAAAATGTATTTGGCAAAAATGTGATTTAGTACTAGAACTGAAGTTTATATAAAATAATATTTTGCAATAATATGAAACCTAAATATTGCACTAAGAAAATACTGTACTAAGAATGTTTTTAAGCTATCAACGCAATTTATTCCATCCAATTAGGTAAGCTTTAAGAATTTACACAAGACAGTAACAGATGGTAAAAAATTATATACTTTAATTGCTGAAATATGGAATTATACTTCAAAAGTATGCTCTCGTTAATTGAAGCTCAAATATATAGTTTGAGCAATAAGATTAAAATTTTAAAATTACACTGTTGCATTCCCAATGTCTACTTTAAATCTAATGTAGATATAAAGTTCAGTGAGTAATATATTCTATCAAACCTCTTATCATCGAAACATTAATTTGTATCCTTTTCTCATAAAGATAAAAATATAAAAACTACAAAAACATTAACACTAAGATGGTCTCTAAAACTACTAATTCTGCAATATTAATGCCGAGTATTCTGTCAAGACCATATAAACTCTGCGTGGGGACCATATAAACTATGCGTGGGGACCATATAAACTATGCGTGGGAACCATATAAACTATGCGTGGAGACAAATTCTCGCTCAGATTGCATAAAAATTGTTTGAAGTACCGTAGCTTCATAAAACCCAGCTTTCGAAAAAAATGCGAATGGAAAGTATGACTTATGAATACGAATGAAAAGTATGGTAAACCAAAAATAAACTTTATAGGAATCATGTAAAACTACAGAATGGTTGAGAAACAAAAAGTTAAAAATATTACTCATGGGATTGCGGCAGCTCTGTTTATTTTATAACATTCTTCTATTGTATATCTATTTTTATATTGTTCTACTTTGGCATATCAAGTAGAGCGTGTTTTTTTTTTAAAGAAAACTTTTTGTTTCTCATATAGTTTTCAGTTTCATATGAATCCAATAAAGCTTATTTTCTGAACTTCCGATATGACGTCACGCTATTCTTTCAGAATTTTTCATACAAAAAATTCGTCGAATGTTCTGCGCGGTTTATGTGATCGTGGTGGTAATCCTATATATTTTATTTAAAATTCAATTAATAATACTTTATACATGATTTTTCATGCCTACCAAGAGGTAAAATTATTTGGAAGTCTCCAAGATATTTGATTTCTCTACCACATGTGCACTACTCTTGATATTGCGAAAAAATGAAATTTTTCAATTTGGCATTTACTAGTTCGTGAATGAAAAAATAATGACAGTGGACCGTCTACCATGTCTAGTAACAGAGGTTTCATGCCTAGGCAGAGCGAAGCTTACATTACTAATAACAGTAGACTATGTCACTTTGCTTGAAAATAAGGAAAAAAATCTCTGATTTAAAACTGCATTCCTAGTTATATTATGATCACTTTAAAGCTCTTAAACACATAGAAATGACGTAGCACTAAGACTAACAAACTTGCATAGCACTGAGTCGTTGATCATCCCTTAAGTAATATTATAGTGTAATATGTATACTAAAAAAACAACATTAAAAGCAAACTAATGACAAAAAAGTAAAATTGTATTAATAATTTATGACAGACATAACTGATTAAATAATGTCTGTACATTTTATTAATAGATTGAATAAACGTCACTGGAAAGTAATCTATGATTATACTTTACTTTACATGAACATAAATTCCAGTAAAATTTTTTGTATAATGTCATTACAATTCTTTGCAAAAATTTATGCATTAATTAATTAAATGAAAAAATGTAAAGGAGATATTAATCCATTTTGAAAAATTTAAAGCTTTCATTGTTGCTTTAATTACACACATTTACCTTTTTTTAGGTCGATGACCAATAACTGTTACTAGATTACAAACTTATATGAAAAACTACAATTGAAAAAGTAAATGAATACAAAAATATACAGGGTGGTCATAAAGAAACTTTGTCTATATATGGGCATCTAGCTTCTGTTCCGTTCAACAGGCAGAGATGAGATTTCAGGTATAGTTATTCAGAGGTATGAGCTCGAGTATCTGTGAATGACAACAACATGGCGCTCATGGTTACGGTTATAGGTACAGAAACTCGAAATTTTCGAGTGACAACGCACACTTTTTCTTGTCACAAAATGCTCAGCGCATGTGAAAACACTAAAGAGGGTTAGAACGGTACGTGTATCACGAAAAACGGACGCTTTATGCACGCGCAAAAACAACTCTGCGACCGCCCCACAGAAAGACGATCGGTGCGCACGGAGGAAATTTTCTTAGGACGGAGGCCATAGACACCAACCATTTATGACAACACAGATTGGATTAAAGAAAACTTTTATTTGGATGATACATTTTCCATATGAATGCCATCACATGTAATTTTATTGGTTTTCTGCACTGAATATCTGCCGATCGTGTTTCTGTTGGACTTTTGCAAGGGTGTTTTTCGTGCGTTCATAACGCGTCCATTTTTTGTAATATATGTACTGTTACAACGTTATGTAGGATTTTCACATGCATTGAGCATTTTACGATAAGAAAAAATGGAGGTTGCCATTCGAAAATTTCGAGTTTCTGTACCTGTAACCGTAACAGTGAACGCCATTTTGTTGCCATTCACAGAATCTTGAACTCGTACTTCTAAATAACTATACCTGAAATTTTAAATCGATCCATTGAAAGGAACGGCTGCTAGAGGTCCATATATTGGCAAAGTTTCTTTATGACCACCTTGTACTTTAAAACTGAAATAAACAATTAATACATCTCTTTTGATGTTTCTTTTTCTAAACTTCCAAAAGAAAACAACAGTTTCACTAGAGACCTAACATCCTCTCATTTAAAATCAGACAATTTCAGAATACTACTATCTCAAGGCAGTCACGTACTTATCGAAAGAAAAATAAATGCCGGGAAACACTTTTCTAAAATAAAAAAAATAGAAATCTTCTTGGAACTTTTCTTGTTTATAACACGTATAGATTTATAAATACTTGAGTATAGTGATTTCTAACTCGATAGTCAGTTAGATAAAAAATCTGGCTTGTTTGCACTTTCCTGTATAACGAGGAATATAAGCTATACTTAAATATTCATATATATATACGCATGTACAAGTACATAGCTGAATGCTTCCCCACCTTTTGACATTAAAATGTATCGGGCAAGTTGTAATTAGGTTTAGTGCCTTTGTATGAAGGTACCTAGGTCGTGAATTCTCCCGAAATGGAACTGCACGCAGAACAGCTCCGAGTGGCAATCTGTAAACAAAGCATTAATTGAAGGTGGCCCTAAATTCTCTAGTTTCCTCCGCTTTCGAGCATAAATGGCGATTCACATTATTAAACATACAATGTTAGAGCGAGACCCTTCCTTCTAAAGTCTTTGGAGAATTGTTCAGGAATACCTTCATCTAAATGTGGGCAGTGAGATCAATAATAGGTTTATCCAACCATACGAAAAGGGTTGCCATGCAATATTTTCGTGATCGTAATGAGATTATAGCTAATTGCCTGTGTATGGGAAGTAAATATTTCATTATTCTGTTATGTATTATTTTCTTCTTCAATTGCTTTATCAGATAGAGAAAGTAAAACAGTATTATTAGATTTAATGCTTTTTGATTCCCATAAAATTTAGCGTAAGTTCTTGCATTGATTTTATATTGCCATTGATGCAATACCTTCGACAATTTATTTCTCCTCTTGTTAGCAGAAAAATTGTATTACCTCTCCAAACTGGCTGGCCGAATGCCCGAACTCCGAGTAGAGCACAGTCACTTGCATTGGTGACCAACATATGACGAAGCCCAGAAGAACTACGCATACCATCTTTATAACCTAAGAAAAAGAGTTATAATATATAACGTATTTTTATCAACTACAGTTTCAAAAGTAGAAGTGAATCTCTCTCAATAGAACGCATTATGAGAAATGTACTGAAATTTTTTCTTCCTTGAGCATTAGAAAGAATCATCTCATCTTCTGCGATTTTTTTCCTCTCAGTCATGTTGGATATTTTGATATCTCATAGAGGATTACAAGCTTTTTTTTTAAATGCAATTTATTGGTTACTATTTAATATATATATACAATTATTTAATTTTTTTTTATATGAATTATAGTTTTAAAAATAGCAATTTTAAAACTTAAAACCACACCAATGATGTTTATTGGTTACTCTTTAATATGTGTATAAAATTATTTTTTTCAAAAAGTTCAAAGGAATTGTAGTTTCAAAAATAGCAATTTTAAAATTTAAAACCACACCATCGATGTTTAGTATTGTTATGAATTTTCCCACTGAGGCAATGATGGCACAGTTTTCACGGTATAAAAATATTTATTCTCTCTTCCGGAAACTCACAAAATTTATTCACAGGCAACAGTTTAATTACTCTCAAGCTTCAACACAAGCTTCAACAAAAATAACTTCGAATTCAGCGATTATACAAGCTCACTCCAATAGGTAAATAAAGCGATCAGCTTTCAACGAACTCCGAAGTCAATCTGAAACTTTCCCGTTCTCCAGTCCTTTATATACAAGCGCGTGAGACATTCTCGAAATTTCCAGCCAATTCATCGGAAAGAAATTTCTCGAAACGTCTCGATTACTTCAGGTGTTGCCACCTTTTTCTAACTTGTATAATCGCTATTAATTACTAAATAAAATTGGATAAAAAAATACATTACAATAGAATTTTGAAATAATACGTCACTATTTACAATATATACAGACAATTTGTGCAACATTTCCCCCTTCTTAAAGACTGCACGTCCCGGGCAGTGAAGTCCTTAAGAGGAAAGGCAATTCAATCATTTCTACTATAATATGGGGCTAGTCTATTGTTATGTACAACTCTAGGTTTACAGGAGGGTGTCCGTTGAATCCTTACCACGACGTCGTTGATCTTCTTAAGGACCACATACGGCCCTTCCCAGTTCGTCTGGAGCTTAGGGGAGAGTCCTTTCCGACGTTTAGGATTCCATAACCACACCTTGTCACCTTCCTGGAATGAACGTTCCGTGGCCTTGGCATCGTAGCGGACCTTCATGCGCTCTGTCATGATGTTGATTCTATCTCTGGCGAACCGATGTACGGCTTCCAAACGTGCCTGGAGATCATCTAGATACTGGACAGGCGAGGAAGGGGTGTCCGGTGGTCGTCCAAAGAGGAGGTCGCAGGGTAGTCTAAGGTCTCTTCCGAAAATCATTTGAGATGGTGTATAATCCGGTGGTCTCGTGAGTAGCACTTCTGTAGGCCAAAAGGAACAATGGAAGTTTCTGATCCCAATCTTGCTGGTTCTTGGAAACAAACAAGGAGAGATGATTCAGAATCGTTCTATTAAATCGTTCAACCATTCCATCGGATTGTGGGTGCAGGGGAGTTGTACTAGTCTTTTCCATGTCGAGCAAGTCACACAGCCCAGTGAAGACGGCAGAGTTGAAGTTCGTCCCCTGATCGGAATGTATCAGCAGGGGTACGCCAAATCGGGAGATCCAATTCCGCACGAGGACTTCTGCTACGGTTGTGGCTTCCTGGTCCGGAATCGCGTATGCTTCTGGCCACTTGCTAAAGTAGTCCATGACAACTAGGATGTATTTGTTGCCATTAGTTGTGTGAGGTAGGGGGCCTAAGACGTCCAAAGCAATTCTTTCGAATGGTGCTCCTACGTTGTAACGTTGCAACTTTCCACGAGTTCGGGTCTTCGGTCCCTTCCGCGAATTGCATGCATCACAGGACTTGCACCACTTCTCCACGTCGGATTTTGCTTTGTCCCAGAAGAATCTCTCCCTGACTTTCTGAAGAGTTTTCGTGACACCAAAATGTCCTCCAGTAGAACTGCTGTGAAGTTCTTCTAGAACGTTCGTAACTCTAGAACTTGGAAGGATTAATTGCCACCGGAAGCTTTTGCCGTCATCGGACTCCCATCGACGGTAGAGTACTCCATTCTTCAAGTGCAAAGAGTCCCACATAGCCCAATATCTCTTCATTGTTGGGCTATAGCATGCAATTTCCTGCCAACTGGGTTTTCCGGTAGCCGCTTCCATGAATTCAATTAGAGGTTTCAAGTCCTGATCTTCGACTTGACTTTTCCGGACATTCTGGTCACTCCAAGGGTCCACGTTTGAAGTAGTTGACTTGGTAGTTATTTTCCGAACGGCCAATGTGTTAACCCCAAACTTAGACTCGGCATTGGAACAAAATCGACAGTTCTCCGGACATGGTCTTCTAGAAAGAGCGTCTGCATTCCCATGGAACGTTCCTTTTCTGTGATGGATATCCATGTCGTATTCCTGCAGGCGCTGAATCCACCTTGCTATTTGTCCCTCTGTATTCTTGAAATTCAGCAACCAAGTCAGAGACGCATGATCAGTTCTTAAAAGGAATTTTCGGCCGTACAAGTAATGATGAAAGTGCTCAACGGCTTTTACTATTGCCAGTAACTCCTTTCTTGTGACGCAGTAGTTCCGCTCGGATCTTGACAGGCTCTTACTAAAATAAGCGATGACTTTCTCCTGTCCTTCAATTTCCTGGGAAAGAACGGCGCCCACTCCCTCATTGCTGGCATCTGCATCCAAAATGAAGTCCTTGTTAACATCGGGAAAAGCCAAAACAGGCGCGGATGTTAAAGCGTTCTTCAGTTGATTGAAGGAGTCGTCACAGTCGGCAGTCCATAGGAACTTCTGCTTGCTCTCTGTTAGTCGATGCAAGGGTCTGGCGATCTTGGAGAAACCTTTAACAAATTTACGGTAATACGTGCACAGGCCTAGGAAGCTTCGCAATTGATGAACGTCTTGCGGTCGAGACCAAATTTGCACAGCATGGATCTTGGCTGGATCTGTGCTTACTCAATCGGATGAGATGATGTGTCCGAGATAACTGACTTTCCGCCTAAAGAGCTTACATTTTGATGGGCTAAGCTTCAAGTGGGCTTCCCTAAGCTTCAAGAACGCGTTCTTCACATTTTGCAAGTGTTGATCAAAACTCCGCCCGGTGATAATGATATCGTCCAAATATACCAGACAGGTCTCGTAGGAAAGTCCTCTAAGCACAGTCTCCATTAGTCGCTCGAACGTAGCCGGTGCATTACACAAGCCAAACGGCATAACTTGAAACTGCCATAATCCTTGGCCGGTAGTGAAGGCAGTCTTCTCACGATCGTCGGGATGTATCTCCACTTGCCAGTATCCACTCTTCAAATCCAAAGTCGAAAACCACTGGTTCCCCGATAGAGTGTCCAAAGTGTCATCGATTCTTGGCAGAGGGTAGCTGTCCTTTTTCGTAATTTCGTTCAGCTTCCGGTAATCCACACAAAACCTGGTGGAACCATCCTTCTTTCGAACGAGTACGATTGGAGAGGCCCATGGACTTGAGGAGGGTTCGATAACTCTATTATCTTCCATTTCCTGTAACAGTTTCCCGACCTCCTCTTGTTTTGCGAAAGGAAGTCTTCGAGGATGTTGTTTAATAGGTAAATGGGTCCCAGTATCGATTCGATGTTGAGTAAGCTCTGTTCTTCCTACATCTTTCGATGACATGGAAAAAATGTCTTGAAATTCTTTTATAAGGTTTCCGACAATCTTCTCTTGCCTTCTTTCCAACCGAGAGTCTTCGAGAAGCTGGTCCACTAAATCCGCGGGTGGTGCGGTCGGAAGCTCCTTCGATCCTCGTTCGATGCTTGTAACAGGTGTGCAGGTGGCAATTTCTTCTCCTTTCTTGATAACTCTCTTAGAATTACCGATGTTGGCCATCCTCACATGCACCACCTCTTGAGAGAGATCCACAAGCGTCGCTCCTACAAGCACTCCTTTCGGGACGCTATTCGATGATGGGAAGTCCGTTACTCCAAATCGGAAGGCCTTCGGGAGCTCTGTTGAACCTTTTACAACCAAATCTGTCATGGAGGGGATGGTGATGTCTTCAAGAGCTACTATTCGATATGCACACGGCTCTTCCGAGTCCAAACCGAACAATGGAACTTCTTCTTTCCCCGTTTGAAGCTCGCCTTTCTCGAAATTCAAAGTAATTCCATTTCTCTTTAAAAAGTCCAATCCAAGAATACATGGGTCAATAATTTCAGCGACGTAAACGGTGTGAGTGTAGGTGTGAAATCCAAAAGATATGTTGACATTTAATTTCCCATGCACAGAAATTTTGTCACCAGTCACAGTCTGTAGTGAAACTGAAGGCGCCGTGTAAAGAGGTTGGCTGTCCAGGCGCCGGGCTACATCCGTCCGTAAGATGGTTACATTTGCCCCTGAGTCAACTATTAGACGACAGGGAGTTCCATTGATCTTGCCCTCCACGAATAAACCATGGTTTCCTCCTTGAAGGGATGAGATGTGATAGAGGCTGAGTGGGGCACCACCTGCTCTACACGGCGACCTCCGCCTCGCGAGATAGCCGCTCTTTAGTTTAACTGCTGAGGCTCGGACGAGGGTCTGTCCCCTCTCCTGTCCAATTCAGGGCAATCACGTCTGAAATGTCCTTCCCGGTTGCAGAGCCAACAAACCACTCTAGTTTTTCGATCCTTCGAGCCAGGAATATTTCTCATAATTCGCTCCATCTTGTTTTCCAGTTCTTGAAACTTCTTCGTGAAAAGTTCAGAGGAATCGTCTGCCAATGCTCCACGTACGAAACGCCGATCTTTTCTAGAAGCTTGTTGTGCCGCCTCTACTCTCATGGCATAGACGAGGGTGGATTTCAGATCTTTGCTGTCGGACATCCTGGTAGCTTGCTGTATGTCGGGATCTTTGATGGCATCCACGAAATACTGAAGAGACAGGTTATCTCGTACGTCCGAGGGACAGTCTGGGAATGCGAGGAGCGACAGTCTTTCTATATCCGACGCCAATTCTTGAAGAGTTTCATTGGCCTTCTGCTGTCTCACTTTCAGTTGCAGTCTGTTGTAATCCTTAAGATGCTGCTCACCAAACCTTAGCTCCAACGCACTCGCCAGCGCCACGAATTCTCCCCGCTTCTCTTCAGGTAGTGTTTGTAAAATGTCAGCAGCTTCACCTCGAAGAGATGCCGCGAGATGGAATGCTTTCGAAGTATCGTCCCAACCATTCGCAGAAGCAATCATTTCAAACTGCGTTTGATAAACGCGCCAAGACGACCTCCCATCAAAAGTGGCCACTTTGATGTTAGAGCGCGGCGCCATAAGGGGGATGGAAGCGTTATCCCAATTAGGTGACGCTATGGCCACAGCTTCACGCGTTTCCATTTTTCGCAACCTTTCTTCTACAACGTCAATGAATTTGTCTTGCTCTTCCTTTAAGGTGGAAACTTTTTCTTCAACTTCATTTCTCACTGTCTTAAGATCTTCTCTGACATCCAAAATATCCGCCTTCATTGATTGAAGAACACTCTCTGTGCGCTCTATAAATCTATCAACGGACGCGGAAGATGATTCTTGCTTGGATGCTAAAGCTTTAATATCTAATGATGTCGCTTCTTGTAAAGCTTTAATGTCTGATGATGTTGCTTCTTGACTGGCGGCAATGGCGGCGGCGAGTTCGGCATTCGTCGTTTCTTGGCGGGCTTGACCGGCGGCAATCGTAGCGGAAAGTTCGGCTGCGGTGGTTTCTTGGCAGGCTTTCATTCCAGCAATCATTTCCATCAACTGCTTCATTTGGTCTTCCATCATTCCTCTAGTTGTCGGCATTCAAAATTACGAGACCCCACTTCTGACACCACTGTTATGAATTTTCCCACTGAGGCAATGATGGCACAGTTTTCACGGTTTAAAAATATTTATTCTCTCTTCCGGAAACTCACAAAATTTATTCACAGGCAACAGTTTAATTACTCTCAAGCTTCAACACAAGCTTCAACAAAAATAACTTCGAATTCAGCGATTATACAAGCTCACTCCAATAGGTAAATAAAGTGATCAGCTTTCAACGAACTCCGAAGTCAATCTGAAAACTTTCCCGTTCTCCAGTCCTTTATATACAAGCGCGTGAGACATTCTCGAAATTTCCAGCCAATTCATCGGAAAGAAATTTCTCGAAACGTCTCGATTACTTCAGGTGTTGCCACCTTTTTCTAACTTGTATAATCGCTATTAATTACTAAATAAAATTGGATAAAAAAATACATTACAATAGAATTTTGAAATAATACGTCACTATTTACAATATATACAGACAATTTGTGCAACAGTATTATAAATGGTACTACAGTAAGTAACATGGTGGTGTAAGGCATATCTATTGTTTTTCGTAATATACTTAACCCTGATTTTGGTTTTGAGGAATATATTTATCTTGTAAAGTTATTTTATTTGACTTAAGCCATTTCAAATTTAAATAAACTAGAGAATTAATTTTTTTTTCATAACTTTATGAAACAATTCCTCCTGATGATGCCAAAGATTTATTTTAAGGCATTTAAAAGAAAGCTTAATTTTTCTTTTGAGTTCTTTTTGTAAGAGAATGACATTGGGATTTATTCGAATCCAACAGGTAATTTTTTGAATATATATTTAAAAGGAAAACTCTTCTTATGTTTTAAAAAAATGCATTTTTGAATTTGCAAAACTAGTGCTTTCTTATTGCAAACATACATACATGGTGTCCCAAAAAGATTGTTGTGAGGTTTATTCGTTTTATTATTATAGATAGAGTATCGGTATGAATAACAAAAATGAATAACAAAATGTTTTAAAAAAATGCATTTTTGAATTTGCAAAACTAGTGCTTTCTTACTGCAAACATACATACATGGTGTCCCAAAAAGATTGTTGTGAGGTTTATTCGTTTTATTATTATAGATAGAGTATCGGTATGAATAACAAAAATGCTCAAAATAAGGTAAGAAATCATAAACAGATAAGATATTGTAATTTTCAATAGTAATTTATTTTAACTGTACCATCAGTACGCGTAAACATGAAATTCCAATGGGAACACGTGGGAAAATTCTCGATTTTAAAATAATATTTTTTGAATTGGCATCATATTGACCGTTTTAATAGAGAATATGTAGAAAGTATGAACTACTTTTGAAGCGGATAAAAAAAAACCTCTGAAAGAGAAGAATGCAAGAATAAAAACGAGGAATAGTTTGGTCAAGTAATCAAATGGAACTTCAGAAATTCCATCCACTAATACCTGTTTTTACGGAAAGGTAACAAAATTGGAATTTGGACTTGGGGTAAAGACAAATTGGAATTGGGTATTATAAATTATATCTAGATTTTGGAATTCTATGTATTTGTCCTAAATCCTTTAGAACGTAAATATATTACTTTCTTGAACCGCGGAAATATTTGTGGTCATTTCTTAGCTACCCTACTTATTTCTATTTTACATTTATTCACCCTCGACAAATTTGAAAGAATATCGGAAATTTTTTCAAATAATAGTTTATTTTCTTTTGTAATATTTTGATATAAATAATTACCTTGCATAAAATGTCTATACAATTTGATTGAACATGGGTATTCCAAGTTGTGTGACATGAGTATTCCGAATTTTGCGTAGCACAATTGTTTAAAAAAAAAAAAAAAAAAAAAAAAACTTACGGTGTTTTTATCCAAACACTTATGTCAAATATTCACTTTTTAAAACTAGCATAAAATCTTATATGATATCCTAAGCTAATGAAGGTGCTGAATATTTTAAGCTATAAAAGTGAGTAAAATGATAGAAAGTAATAATGTCCTATGATTTAATTTTTGCTTGAAAAAGTTTGCCTGGTTGTGTTTACTTTTTTAGAGAATAGTATTTCCTGTTATGCGATGGTCTTTTATTTTTTATCCAACAATGATGCTCAAACTTAAAAGTAGTTCCATTAATCGTTATCCTTAGGTCATTAATAACCTCAGCCTCATTGATTTTAGACTCTTGCAATAATATAATAAACTTCTACTTCTCTCAAAGTTAAATATGTTTTGTGTCTAAAAAATAATACCAAACAATAGGGTAATCATAAGTTTAAATTTACCGGAAATGATATTATTTCATAAAAATTTCACGGTATGATCTAATTCCTAATTCTGAAGTAAAATAAAAAAAAATATGTTTTATCATTATCACACAAAAGAAAATATTTTTTGACCAGGCAACATTTTTAGGGCAAGATTTTTTTTTTTTTTGCTTTTAGTTTTGATCATTATTACGGAAGAAAACATTTTTTTAGACCTCGCAAACAAGTTATCATGCAACACTTGCCCCTTTTTAGGCATTTTTTTTTCTTTCTTAACGAACGTTTCTTTCTTATAATAGTTGTAGGAAAAGTAATTATATTTAATGCGCAATTAGTCGGTATATAAATTAGACTTATCTACTGCTTGTGTTTCTTTTATAAATTGATTTCTACTTTAATGAAACTAAATATCATTTCTGTATCATTTAGTTCAATCATTTTTACAAAATGCCACTTAAAATTGCATTAACCTTTTAAATGTGAAATACAAAAATCTGATGAAGTAGAATGAAATAAGTAAAAGTTATTAAAGTGCGCTTTATTACTATTTATCCATTATACAATTAGAAAACTAAAACTTTAAAATGACTCTTGTTTACTGCATGACAGTGTTGTTTGTTAAATTTTTAATAAATATAAGCCATATTCAAATTACACTGACGATAGATAAGAGAGAGAGAGAGTGAGATTCATCAAATTTGAATAAGTATTGAAAATGGTTGATGTCATGAAAGAGTGATGATAAATTGGGGATACTGTAAGATAAAATATTCCTAGGTTGAAGATATCAATTTATCTGGAAATATATGACTATTCTTTTTCAATCGGTACAATGGTCACATTAGATTGTATCTGGTGAAGTGAAGCATTTGGAAAAGCGACCGATATCCTCATACTTATAGTTTGAAACTACTTATGTGCAGAATCTAAAAATTCGGGAGATCTCAGGTTATGTCTTTACGTGACTACATTTTCAACTAGTTGAAGCGAAAAAGATAATCGTTGGATAACGATCGAAACTCAAAGTAATATGCGAACAACGTACTCTGATTCGAATAACATATGGTAAAAGTTTATTGTTGGGCTTTATAGGATGTTAAGGTCGTTATGTTATGTTATGTTATGTTATGTTATGTTATGTTATGTTACGTTACGTTACGTTACGTTACGTTAATACATATCATATCATATCATATCATATCATATCATATCATATCATATCATATCATATCATATCATATCATATCATATCATATCACATCACATCACATCACATCACATCACATCACATCACATCACATCACATCACATCACATCACATCACATCACATCACATCACATCACATCACATCACATCACATCACATCACATCACATCACATCACATCACATCACATCACATCATATCATATCATATCATATCATATCATATCATATCATATCATATCATATCATATCATATCATATCATATCATATCATATCATATCATATCATATCATATCATATCATATCGTGTCATGTCATATCGTATCGTATCGTACCGTACCGTATCGTATCGTATCGTATCGTATGCATTTTATTTGGTCCTAGGAGGCATTATTAAAAATTAAGAAAGATCTTGCTAATAGTATTAAATTTAAGGTTCTATAGAGTAAGTGGAAATGAAACAGAATTTGAAATTTTTTAATTAATGTTTTGAGTGCAAAATTTTTAATTCTTTAAGTGCATTTTAATATTTATTTAAATATCTTACATTTAACTAATTTAAAATTATCAAAGTAGAATATAACTGTTAATTGTTCTCTGCGTCGATTAAACAAAACTTTTCTAGCAGTTATATTTCTTCTCTATTTAAACAAACTCATTTGGAGTGAATGTGGAACCAGACACACATTCATTTCACGGCATCTCAAGTAGTTTATTTTATTCCTGACACTTCATTTTAAAATATATTTTAAGTGTGTTACGTGGTAAAGCCGTTTGTTAGAGATTTAAAGGGAAATATTCAGTAATAAAGGGTCGTATAGTGGATTTTCATTACTCAGATTTAACTTTAAAGGATCACTAATGAACAGAAATAAAGATGAGGATTGCATTATGGAAAATTCAACTTAAACATTTAATTACCTTGAGGTTACAAGTGTGTGTGGGGGGGGGGGGAGGGGGGGGGTGGAATCGAAGACTTACCTCGTTTCAGGACATAAGACATTATCTACAGGTTAGTTACACAACGTCTTAATTTAATTATAGAAAAAAGTAAAAATAGTTCTGTTCGAAGAGTAGGGGGAGCATCTTCATCTCCCGACAGGTCGTGTTCATCTCTCCGGGTCCTCAACTTATTTTATCAGTAGTTAAGGTCGGCTCGACATACATTGAACCATTGGGTTGAGTTTTCCCGGGCTGAACTTTTTGAGAGTCCACTATTCGACAGGGCCCTAGAACAACTTGTACTCAAGGGGGCATTTCTTATTCCTCTCTTTCGTTGGAGCGGTCACTTGAATATTTCGAAATTAGCATTTGGGGCATAGTCTCCAGATATCTTGTCTGAATGGGGGATTCCCACGCTCAACAGGGCTATCTTGGCCTTTTCCCCAATTACTAAAGTTATAGAGAAAATCCCGAAGCTGCAACAGCGAAAACACAAGTTTTCTACCGTATGGAAAAACTCCGAACTGCATCCACAGCAGTTCAATTCCAAAGCATCGTCAGTCGGAACTGGACTACACTGACCCTGATTAATGCTCCTTTTATAGGTTGGCGACATTCTTCACAATTCTAGAAATATCCAGATAAACTTAATTGTTGCCACTAATTTAATGCTTGTATTTCTGATACTATTTATAGTTTTCACTTTAATAAAGAGCTAAGATTAAAAGTGATAGAAGAATGAAAATAGAATTAGAATTCATTATGTACAATCATTTGCAAATTCTCTTTCGTAACAATATTATATCGTTAGCTAGCATTAATATTGATATTGTACTAAAGCCACAATATTATATATTACGTTTGCTAATATGTTTTGAAGGTTTATTTGAGTAAATTTATATTTAAAGTCATTAATTTATTATTAGTTGTATCTCAAAAGGATACTATCAATGGAATAAAAGAAGCCATCAGTTTGAATTATTTAGGGCATGTACAAATTATTACGCTTTTATTTGATAATTGGGAAGTTGAATTTCTAGAATTGAATATTTAATTTCTAAATAAAATTAAAGAGTATGATTAATGATTACAGAATAATACAACATAGATTACATCTTTTCATTCTTTTTTATACAAATTGTGATATTTTGAAGAATTTCAAAAATTGCCTTTTATTTTCTTTTATCAGAAAAATAAAAAACTACATTTCCATAATTTAAATAAATTTAATTTAAAATAAAAGAAAATGTGATATGAAAGTGATAAGATGTATGATATATATTTACTATATTTGCATATGTTTTTAAATATGTCATATGTTTTGAGAGATATACGCGTTACATGTTTTCATGACTTTTTAAACTGAGTTATAAAAGCATGAATCTCATATCTTCATAGTAAATGAATTTTTAATTTTAAGTTTTATCGTTCGTGTAATTTACTTTTGTTAAATCACTGTTTGCACGCATATTCAATCGTTACCTGTCATATATTTTGTTAAAGGATTGCTTTTAGACCATGTAAGAAATATAAATGGAATACAAAACGTTAGCATATAGAAACTCCATTTATATCTTATCAAACGAATGTTGGCACTACAATCCTTTCAGTATGTTGAATTGAAAACGTTCTGGTGAAGTTATATTTTTGAGTAAATGTATGAATAAATATAAAATATTATCTATAAGAAAAAGAAAACTTTTTTTTTTAATCATAGCAAAGACTTTCAAACTTTTCACAACAATGCAATTTTCAAAATGTTTTTTGTTTGTATAATGTTATATGCTAGTTTACTATTTATTATATTTAGGGAACTATTTTCATACCATCACGCGTTTTCAATTCTAAAATGTTTTCCTAGTATTACAAAATTTCACGAATAAATGTTTCTTTGAAATGAAACAATACAAGGTTTCTTTCAATTCCGATCTGATATTTTCTTAAGCTCAAACAAAGTAAGATAATAAAATTTGAATTTTCAATTTACTATTTTACTATAAACTGCTTGTAAAGTCAACACTACACTTAGTGAATCCCTTAGACATATATTTATGATACATAATAAATGCTTTCATGGGGAAAAAATCACCTTGTTTCTTAGATATAGGTACTAACAATTATGCAGGTTTTGGCCCACTTTTCTTTACCCTACATTACTTTATATGCTAAGGGACAGTAAATATTGACTTTCTTATAAGTATCGTACACGCTTTCACAAACGAAAAAATCAATGTGGACAAATGCTATTTTCACATTCGACACAGGCACACAATTCAAGGAAACAAGGAATTGCTTCACATTGAATAGCAGCATTATTGTTTAGCTTCTTATATTTCTCTTTTCATTACCTACTTTCATTACTTTTCTGCAACCGAAAACAACTACGTATACGAGTGATTGATTTTCTGCCGAATCGTTGTATTGTGTTTTCTTCATGGAAACATCGCAAATTAAATTAGTACGAACATCTCGTCTTCTGAACTTTTTATCACTTGTCTATGAGGCAATATTTTTGTGCCGTGACACAAGAAAGTAATGCTAATTTTTACTTTCTCACACATCGGATGTAGAAAGTATAGTAATCATTTAAGAAACCGCTTTGATTTTGACGCCACTCAAACATACCATGTTGTTTTCAATAATAGCGATGGTATCTGATCGCCCGTCGTGCTAGAAACCTGCACCTTCTAAAAGTCAAAAAATACCGGATCTATTGTAATGAAACTGGAAATGTGTTTACGGATAAGTATCAATTATGTTCCTAGGGGCGAAAGCTCAGAAATCAAAATTTTCGTTTCTTTCAATATGGTAAGAATGATGAATGGTTACCTTGACTAAGATTGACTACAACAATTTGCTCAGTATTCAGTCAGTTTCAATGTCTTTTTCTGTTATCAAAAATGTTTAGATTACCAATAAAATTTAATTTATTTAAAATACTTTTATTTTAGTTTTGACTTTGTTTTTTACACTAATATTATGATAAGCTTATACCAAACCTAAGTTTGTTTATCTGATATTAAATAGTTTATCTTTCACAGTCATAATTAACCATTCTAAACAAACTTTATAGCCAAAACTTAACTTAGTTAATTTTCTGAAATGTTTCGCAGTTAAATATTGCAAAAATATCGTTACAAATGAATTTGTTGTTGTTATTTCGAACTACAAATTATAAAAGGTCGAGAAATATCAGAACCTCACCAGTTGCAAACATTTAAAATAGTTGAAGTACATGATAGGAAAGCTCAGTTTTAAATTTTTTTATGCCCCAGAATAATCAAAGTTATAAATATGTTATTGTGAGAATTATTCAGACTTTTGTGCAAATAGTGCTCACATTTTTCTCTGGCTTGTTTCTTAAAACTGAATAATTGGCATTGATTGCTTTGCTTAAAAGAATTAATAATTTATAATGGTGATTGTGCTGTTTTAAAGTGGTTATTTCCTAATGCTTCGGTCTTTCTTGGCAGGAAGTTTGCTTGTGTGTTATTTAAACTTTCAAAGGCCTAAGGAGAAATATCTGATAACACACATTGAGCAAAACGAAAATACGACCACAATGCTTTCTAGACGCCAGTTTCTATAAACCGTTGTGGTATATTTGTCGTCCTATTTACAGTTTTTAATGGTGTCGATGTTAGAATTAATTACCCATATAAGTAATTCAGTGGAAAAGAAAAAATATTGTTACGAATTTCTGTATATTTGTAAATATTCCGTAGTACTGATTATGTAAATAGGAAAATTTATGCATATATCGCATAAGGCAGTGCAAGAGTTTGCTTTCCTGCAATGTGTCTCTTAATGCTTGAAAACGAGTTTTACAGAGATAATGCTGGGAAGCTAGTTTTACAAAGATAAGGCCATTTAACATTATGGTTAATGGCAATCTCGCCAAATTGGCGAGATAGAACCATGTTGGCGACGGTTTTGGCGAGAAATCGACAAATATTGCCAAACTTGGCGACCATTTGGCGACATTTTCGGTCCCCATGTACATGTATAGGACTTTTCAACTACGATCTGGGAAGTTCTCCAAATGTCTATCTCTAGAAGATTCACGAAGGTTTAACTTTCCTATATAAGCCCAAGAGAGTGGGTGGTGGAGTTAGTTGACTGGAGTTACTGAGTTAGATGTCTCTCAGCGAGCATTCAGAGAGTTCCGAAAGTGAACTGTATTGCATTGTCTTTTGCGGCGATTTTAGCAGTTGTGTTGTCAAGTTTTTAATTGCTGTTTTGTGCTCTATTGTTGTGTAAAGAGCTGTATTGAGTCTACTAGAACGAGAAGTTCTGGAGTTGTAAGAGAATCTGTGAAGAGTTATATCGGAATAAATTTCTGCAAGTTTTGATCTGCTTTGGCTTCAAGTCTTTCGAACCCATCCACGTAACAATATATACCGACTACAACGCGTTGTGGCTGATTCGTTCACTCATTGAGAGGTTTTGGTTTATTGGCTGAACAACATAAGATTGTGTTTACAAGTATATCGAAGTAAATTACGTATTATCTCCATTCACATTCATTTTAATGTTTTATCTGATTTAATCTGTAATTATTTTCGAAAACTCACCTAATTCATCAGAATATATAAGTAATCTTGAAATTTAGTAAGTATGTATAAGGTTTTGTAAATTTTTAAATTAGGAAATATTCTTGATCTCAATAGCTTTAAAATAATACTATATTCAACTTGAAGCTTTTTAAATCACTTTCATTATTAAAAAGGCATATGGAGTTGAAAATCCAGCTCACAGACTTTGATTTTGGTTTTTTGAAGAATTTGTTTTTGTCAGTATTAGACTTTGATTCTTTGAAGAAAATCACAGTTTTCATGGTTTAAAATATAAATTAAATTTTAAATGGTTGACATGGGACTGAAAATACTATAAAAATATTTTGAGAAACATTTGAAACTTAAATTTACACATTCTTTCTCTTTCAAAAATAAATTTGTTTTTTTTTTAACTTTAAAAACAAAATTGTGTTATTAAAGTTATAATTAAACTAAATCTCTGGTAGGTCCTTTTTACCAAATAATGGTTTTCCATTTGCAATTGAAAATAAAATTACCAATAAATTGCAAAATGAATTGAGACAAAGCCTTAAAATTCACATTAGCAAATTAAAATTTAATACGATCGTAAGAAAAGGTATTTTTTTAAAATATATCAATTATCTATTATTTACAAAGGGTAAAATATAATATAAGACTGGTTCCAAAATTAAATGAAATAGTATCAAATTATACAAAAATCGTAATCAGTAGGAAAAATCAATGCTTTATTTGGTTATGTTTTTATTTTGCACAATATTGCCAATGAAACTACTTTTTATCCTAAGGGTCTGTTTTTTAAATTTTTATTTTAAACATTCTTGAAGGTATTTTTAATTTTTAATTTGCAGTATTTTACTGCAAGGAATTTCCATCCCAGTAGAGTATCGTAGTTGTTGGATTGGTATTATAATTGGTATATATAATTAAAGACGTACATTTATAATCAGAATGAAACCATTGACTAGATACGCTTTTATAGAGTGTTGAATAACCAGTTTACAGATAATATTTTGTAAAAAAAAAATCCTTAACTCCCCACATTATGACCCTGTATGGTTTCGTCAGCTACACCACAAACTATCACATGTAACATTTAGATATTATAGGATCTGAAAGTAGTGTTCATGAAAACATCATCATTAATGACATATGGAAATACTTAAATGAATTATACAAGAATAATAAAATATGGATTTAATTATTAGTATTATTAATGAATACAGTTTTCAGCAATGTATTTTTTTATAAATGAAAATATTCACTTTTTCTACCAATTGTGAGAAAATTGAATTTTTTAAAGAAAAGTCTTATTATGTTTTTAAAAAGTTTTATAACATTTTAAAGACTAATTTTTTTTTCATTTTGTATAAAAAGTCTTATTAATTACTGGGAACATAAGTAACTGTATTTAAGATATATATATATAAAAATAAATATTTTAATTCCTTAATGTAAAGTAAAATCAGTATTATATTGAAAGTGGAAGTGATTGTAATGAAAATTCAACTCGATTGTAGGATCTTGAAATGTCTGTCTGAATGAAATTCCTTTAACAAAATTTCTAGAACATGTTTATTTACAATATTCAGTGAAAAAACTAGTTTAGCATTAGAAATTAGAAATTAAATTTATTTTTATACTATCTACAAGATTTCTATGTAATTTCTTTATCACAATAATTTTTACCATTAAAAACATAGAAAGTATTTAAGATGACATCGTAATATTCATCACTTAAACACGTAATTATTGCTTTCTATAAAGTTTATGAAAGAGTAATTTGATCTTCCTTTTTAAATTTAATTAAATAAGAGAAAAGATAAACATTAAGTTTCCTTAATGAATAATTACGCGGAAAAAGTTCAAAGACTCATTTCAAACAGCCACAGTAATTCTCTTAATTTATAAAGAAACGGTAAACTTTACAAATAGAACATTCAAACGGATTATATTCAATTAGCATCCTCATCTGTAATTCTCTTGAGTTTTCTCGTAAAAATTAGTTAGGTACAATGATTAAGAAAAGTTAGTGTAAGAGTGAAATAGTAAAAACTATTTAAACTACCCCCCCCCCCCCAATTAGAAATAAAAATCATATTTCAGAGGAATAAAAAGTTAGCTCTTTTTAAGTAAAAATAAAACTTGGAAAATGAAGTATTCATTTAAAAAAAATTAAATTTTTAAAAAATTAAATTGCTTATTTTAGACAATTTTTATCAATAAAATGAAAACTTACTTTAACTGTAGTGGTTAGTAAAAGTTAGCAAAGCATTTTGAAAAGTATTAGTAAGGAAGTGAATCCTAAAATAATACAAAATTCATTCAAAATGCTTAATTGTACTTAAAATATACTTATTATTAAAAATATTTTACAGTGTTTCAAATTATTATTTTTGAGCATTTAATTTACATGTCATTTGAAATATAACTTCAATGGAGAATATTATTGAAATCATTGAGCCATTAAGAATATATTCATCCGTTTGATCTTTTTTGTAGGTGGAAGTTACATTAAAAAATGCAAATTGTATAATTTATTTTAAATTTCTGACGTCTAAGTTGAGAGATCATCAACGGAAAGGGAATTGGAAATCCAAATGGATTTTACAATCGATATTTCTTTTCTACGTTCCACTGAATCAGTTGAATTCAGAGTATCTTCTTTTGAATAGTTTTTCGTTTGTTGATTCCTCCACATTTTTTGTTGTTGTCCTTTTTGTTATAAAAGACTCGTTGCTTTTTATTTTTCTTCTACAAGTCACAGCTATCTTTATATATTAGTTTCACAAAAATGATTTAACATCGTAACAGCACACAAGGTGTCTTCAAACTGAATCTCTAAATGAACTTCGGAGGACTACCATAAAAAATGATTTTAGTAAGAACACAAAGTATTGTTGTGGATTTGGTGTAGTGGGCAAAAGCTCGGTCTCTACTGTCCCCTTGATCTTAATATTTTTTTTGGGGGGAGGGGGGGGGGGAAGGGTAACCTCAAAATATTAGTGCAACAACACGCATTTTAAGTACCTGGAAGATTTTGTTGTAAGAAATGTTTTGCACATACATGGTAAAGTCGAGGCGTTGAGCGCCAGAACGTAGCATTCCACAAGAAGATTTTTGCTGCTTCTACTCCGCTTTTTTTAAAACCATTCTTGCCAGAACGGACCAAATTTGGTTTATTGTATACACTGGTCTAAAATATTTAGGTTTTTCCCTTAATAACTCCTCAGTGGAGCAGCATAAACACATGAAATTTACATCAAAGAGACATCTCTATCTAACATAACGATAAGTAAAACAACTCAGTTGCAAATTGAAATGCAGAGTGTACAGTGGGGGCATATGCAAAAGAATGGAGTACCATTAGTGTACAAATGCATCCACATTAAAAATCCCAATACACTGTTAAAAAAATTTGTCCACCATGCACCAAAATTTGGTTCCCATTTAGCTGCCACCAACATTTGGTGCTTAGTTTTGCGATTTAATGGTGTTTACGGTCCGAGGTTGCACCATTAAATCGTGAAACTAAGCACCAAATGTTGGTGGCAGCTAAATGGGAACCAATTTTTCGTGCAAGGTGGAACAAAATTTTTAACAGTGTACTCAAGGTGTTGACCTTTAGTGTGATGTATAATCTCTCCTGTCATCGGTGCTTATGAGGCATTGTATTCTTAAACTTAACATGAGTTTCTTGATGAATTCTAGAGGCTAAATTGCTTGTCCCACCTTTTTAACTGTTTGCAAGTGATGGAAAGTTCCCAATACATTAAATCTTTTTACAATAGATACGTAGAAGCCTCCCGCACATGCTTGATGAAATTTGGATTAGAGGAGTGATCTATCTTGCTTATAGGGGTGATATTTATAGTTTTTAATCGTTTATTCAAATTAAAAGAGGAATAAAATATGTCATTATTATAAATAAACACTATTTAGAAACCAATATTTAACCATAAAATACTTGTCTAGATCAAGTAAACGTAATTATAGTAAAAAAGTAGAATTTAATTATCTTTAGGCTTCTGGAGAAGCTTAATAAAGCAATCCAACATTTTGCATCCAAGACCAAGAAAAAAACTAAAATGTCGTTCGGCAAATTTTTTTGCCAACCGTCGTTAATGGGATAAAAACGAAACATCATACATTATTCTATTTCTAATATTACAAATTAATACCATCCATTGTAAACTCGCATTTTCAACTGCAAAATATTTTACGCAAGTTTTTTCGTATGGAGAAGTTAATCTGTTCGAAGTGATCGGACTATTTTTTTAGCGCACGATTACAGAAAAAATAATATATAAAATGATTTTTTTCTCTAAATTAAAAAAAAAAAAAAGTATTCGCAACTATTTTGAAGAAACGTTGAAAGTATTGCAATGATAGAATTGTATAAAGCAACAATTGCGATTGGAATATCTTAAGATTAAAACCCAGATTCCAGATGCAATGGTATTTTTTCATTTGATTTTTAAAAATGAGTTCGTATACTTTTTAAAAATGAATAATGTGTTTTTGGAACTGTGATATATAGTGTATATAATGATATATAATAGTGATATATAATGTATAGTGGATGTATCAGTTATATTCACGTTAAGTAAAATTATCTAAATAAAAAAAAATTGCTGCGGTTACAATTATTAATAGGAAAAATTATAAAATATACCATTTTGTAGCAAATTTAATTGGCTTTCAACTTTTTACAAATGGAGACAAGTTACACTACTGATTTATTTAAAATTAAAAAAAAAAGAAGAAGAAAATTGACATTTTCCACCATTTATGGCCTCTTTGAGCTAGTTATGGCCACCTTCATGTACCAGTTATCGCCGTCAAAGTGTCACTGGACTCAGAGGCATTAAAAGAAATCGTATTTAAGTCGTCACTGTCCTGGTCTTTATCTGTACATTCCATGCACAAAAAATAATACTCTTCGTCCTCTGAATCCGGAATATCAAGTTTAAATTTATTAATGTAAGGTTTAGGAATGCATGTAAAGTGATATTGGTTCTTGCATTACTATTGTATCCATGTTTCACTAATGCCTTCCTTTTCTTCTTCACACACATTTACAGTTCCAATCACCCCTATTGTCATTAATATTTTTAGATTTTTTCTTTGTCTTAGCTTTTTCCTTTTCCCTCTCCTTTGATTCTAAATACAGCCGCATCAAAAACACTTTTACCTTTAGCGGCTAATATGAGTCCACCCTTTGGTGATAAGAAAAATGCTGTTTCATCAGAGTTAAAAACCCGCCGTGGGACTTCAAGAACACTAATATTATCTGCTAATAGTGTTTTTTCTCTTTCTGAAGCTATTTTCTTATTTTCTCTTCAGTTACACTCTTCCTAGCTTTTCTAAGATATTCCGAATGTTTCTGGCGGACCCTTGGGTGACGTTTCAAAAACAACTCAAACCATTTTTTCCTGGCCTCTCATCTTGAAAAGGAGTTTTCATTTCTCCTGCTTGGAATTTTTTTTTTATAGAATCTAAATGATTCTCGTTGTTTATGGAAAATCCCATTTTGGCTATGTCTAAAATTCAGTTTACTATTTTTTCATTCATTTCCATTTCTTACCCGAAATGGGTTGTGGACCGGAATGTCCTAATGATTCAGGAGCTTGTCCTGCAATTTTTTGGCGTATGATTGACCGTAGAACACCAAATGTTCGACTTGTTTTAGAAATGGCCATACCTTTGAAAATTGGCCCACCTGATGGCTGTGGGGTTATAGTGTGGCCTCACATGGCCAAAGGTGCCGGGTTCAAATCCCGGATTAGGCATGGAAGTTCGTTATGGTTCGGAATCCACGTTAAGTTGTAGGTTCCGGCCTGATTAGCCGTAATTGTGTATAAAAATAGCTTGTTGAGCTTACAAGTCAACCAACCAACCTTTGCGAATTGCATTTGATACCTTAGAAGGTGAATAAAAAAACCTCTTTTTCGATTTAACTGGAGCCATGATGATTATCTAAAGAGAAAACAAAAGTTCTAAATAGTAGTCTTCTTGGACAGTTGAACTAGGGCTCAGAAATCTCTGATCGCAATCAATTGTTGTTTAATAAACAACCTTTTAAACAAGTTCTGTGTCTTTTTCTTTACCTAAAATTAAATTACTAACTCGTCATAACATGAACAGCCATGTTGTAATTTTTTTCTAAGCCTTTTCATTATAACCTGCGTAACCTATTTAATTTTTAGTTAACTTTTGTCTGGTAATTAGGATTTCACTGCCCTGGCCAAAACTAGCACTAACACTAACCCAGTTATGCCACAACCATGGCCATAACTGATGTATATTGTAATTTGGAAGAACTAGATATGGCCTTTTGCATTTGACAGTATTTAAATTTTAATAATGTGAGAATGACGCAATTATATTGAAGCTCACCTTTTACTGATTTAAACAAAAAGTATTACAAGTTTTAAGGAGTAAATTTATATTCCAGATGTTTTCAGTTTAAACAACCTCAGCCCTTAACAAATTGCTTGAGGAAGAGCAACATTCAGTATACTATTGCTTTCTGATTATTATTATTATTATTTTTAAAATTAAATTTTTTATTTTTTTTAATTTTTTTATTTTTTCTAATATTTTAAAATTAGAATTTCCCAGCCAATGGGAGTGAGCCAGGCAGGCAACAGTGTAGAAGAAATGTTAAAGCAAATTCTATTAGTTTGGGAGATCTCAGTTACTAATTGGGAGGAGTTTTGTGAGGAAGTGGCAATAACAGAGGCAGTGGCCATAACTGGTGCATCTACCCTACTTAAAAATTAATACATTCTTCTAATCTCGAAGTACCCATTTTATAAGTATTGCAGATATACATTTATGACCGAAGATGCAAGTTTTACGATCTCCTATCATCCTTGAACTGTTATTTAATTAAAATCACATGATGATATGAAAAAGAAATTTTATGATACTCAAAACCCAATTTATAAAATATCATTAATCATTAATTTTATAATCCTGAACCCAAACACTCCTTCCAACTTTAATACTTAAATAGTTTTATACGATTGCTGAACTTTCAGTACATATAAAATTTCTTGATTATAAAAATCGTAATTAACAGATGTTATTTGTGTTAACTAAACTTCTGTCTTATCTTTATTAGTCTTAATTGCTTTCAACTGAATAAATTTGTTAAGTTTGAAAAGTTTTGCAATTTTTCTTATCCTATAAAAATACTCTTAATTATAAACTTTTTTGGAATTTGTAATGATAGAATGCCTAGAGGATATTACTGAATTTCTAAATTTATGCAATTTCGTCACATAAAAATACTTGGTAAAGTTAAATAGCTTGTTTGCAAAATTCATTGAATTCCAAAAGAAATTCAACACGTAAACAGCTTAAAAGCTCCGTCTATGAGTTTGTAGAATTAAAAGACAATTCTTTCGGATTTAGGTTAATTATGTCTGAAAAACCTATTCCAAATTAGTTTAACAAAATAAATCGTTATTATTAAAGGGCGATGCTATTTTATATTTATGAAGATTCACGCATGCTACCAAAATTTCAATTTACGTAATTTACAAAGTGTTCCTGAACTCTAAGGCGAAATAAAAAGGGCGATATTGCATGTCGCGACATACAATTTCGGTGAAGGAAACCAGGGTTGCAATTCATTTATTCAATCAGAAAGTAAACATACCCAAAAAAATCAGTAGTGTAACAAAAAAGACACGAACTCAAAAATGATTCATTTCCATGTATCTAAGTAGCTGCACATGCACAATGCGTCTTCAAGAGGAATTTCCAGGTCTTCTTGAAGATACGCAAAGTGGAATGAGGCGTTGAACGCCAGAACAGACCATCCCACAATTTAATTTTTGATGTTTCAAACCCACTCATGCCAAATGGGCCACATGTGGTTTATCTACTGACAAACAACACTGGTCAAAAGAATAAAAGGATACCCAGTTTATCCCTTAATAACTTCTCTGTGGAGCAGCATAAACACATGAAATTCACATCAAAGAGAAGTTTTTATGTAACATAACGACCAAACGACATTTTAGTTTTTTGCTAATAAATTGCTATGGGGGTTCAACTTAGTGTTTTTTTAAAAATCATAAAAATAATTTTCCAAAAATCTGAAATATTCAAAATATACTTTAAATGATCTAAATAAACAAAGTATAGGGTAAAAAGTCATTTTTTTTTTTTTTTTTTTGCTATTTCAAAGTCGTCTTTAATGGGTTAAGTAAAATGAGTACTACTTCAATTTTGAATAGGTCATAATTCGTTATCGAAACAGTTTTACTTAACTTAAAATTAGTAGGTGTGTATTTAAATTTTTGAATAGAACTTTTTTCCTAGAACTGATGTAGTGACTGATGTAGTCTGTGTGTGTGAACTCTTTCTATGCCCATTGACAAGTAAATGGTTACATTCCTTCTGATGATTTATTTGCAAGCGTTTCAAATACAGAGTGAATTGTGTAGAAAATGTGTCTTGAAACTTCATTGTTATCGGGGAAAAAAAAAAAAAAAAAAAAAAAAAAAAAAATTGCTAAAAGTTACTCGCGGGGACAAAAATGTTAGTTTTTAGAAGCCAATCTGAATTTTAGGGTTTCAATTCGTTTCAGAGATAAATAGAAATATGTAAAAATGTTCTAGAATAGCCATTCACTGTTTCGTGTCAAGAAGTATGCTGATATATCAGTCATCTAAGAGCCTGTCATTGTGAAGAAGTTTCATGTAACTACTTATAAAATGTGTAGAAAACTTTCGTACTATTAGTTTGTAAGACAGACCCGTTTCCATGGTTTCTAGAAGACGAATGGCAGATATTGAGCGTTCTTGCGTTGCACGAGAAGTCTGTCTTGATGCAGGACAATCAATCACAGATGTTGCTCTTTTCTTCGGCGCTTATCATCCCGTCATTTCACGATTATGGAAACAATTCAAAACAGTTGTCCAAAGACCTGTGACCCATCGGTTAAGGACGACTCCCCGCGGAAGATCGATATATTGCTGTTGTAGACAAGCGGAATCGAAAGAGCGATTTCCACACGTTTGACATCTGTGGTTGTAGAGCACATTGGTAAGATGATATCTGCCATTACTGTGTGCTCCACAAGTTTGAGTTTCTCTAACCATCCATTACAGAGCGTCACGATTAAATTGGTTTGGGCAACATGTAAATTGGTCTATCTGATTGGACCAATGTTATGTTTGCAGATGAGTCGAGATTTGTCTTGTAGGCAGAGAATAAGGAACACGCAATCGGCTTCAGAACATCATCGGGGGCTCACGCATTCCAATTTGGAAGCATTATGTTGTAGGGAGGGATTTCGTTGGTATATATCGTACTGAGCTGCATATCTATAGATGGGTTCTGTATTGCTGTCTGAAACTGGAATGATGTTCTATAAACCCACTATGAGATTGTACGCTGCAACATTTATTCTTTTTGTTTTGTTTTAATGTAAGATAATACACGCCCCTATTGAGCCTAGCCTTGTAGACGACTACCTGAAAAATGAGATGATTGCGGCCATGAATTAGCTGGCATACTCAGGGGTGGTGATCCTCTCATAGAAAGCCTGGTCACACTATAAACTTTGTTTGGGGATGAGGGGAGGTCACATACCTTATTAATGTTTGTTTTGATTATTTTTTCACATGATTTTGTTATTGAATTCAATATGACTTTTTCTTATAATTTATGAAAATTACTTCTTTCATCTTTTTATGGAATTTGCTCATGCAAAACATAATAGCTAAGAGTCTTTCAAAGCTGTACTTATTGATTTCTTTTTTGTATTTTATCGCTTCATGCTTAACTTTTGGCAGTTAGTGTATGCTAACAGGTTGCACTAGTAACTATTACATAAACCAGAAATAACTGGTGATATTTTAGGTTATTTCGTTTATTATAAATCATTCAAAAAATTGTGACCCACAGAAGAACACAGTTTATGTCTTCTTGCATTTAACTTTTTTATTTTGAACTTAAAAGAAGAGATAGATCAGTTGTTTTTCTTCCATGGTTATAAATCCATGTTTTTTTTTTGTAAAGTTAAGTGCAGATCACACCTATACGATGATAAATGTCTGACATTGTATAATCTAGTCAGATGAGTATCATGTTTTAGATGGGTCGTCAGACTGTTTTACCGCATAGACCAAATACTGCATGTTTAGGTCCCCAATATCTGCCAAAATATTGCTTTAAAACATATATTTTTATATAATGTATAAAATACTATTGAAAAATAATTAACAAACTTGAAGGGAAACGAATTGAGTATTTTTTTTTTCTCTCTATCATATTTTTTTTTTTTTTTTTTTTTTGTAAGCTAACTTATAAAAACTTAAAAAATCTGATGATAAAAAAAGTACTAGTTATTTGTTTTTTCAAATATCGTTAATAATCTTTAAACATTGTTGTTATATAAGGTAAAACTATTACCATGTTTTAAAGCATTCGTTTGGAAGATATTGTAATCAAAATATACGTTAGGGATGGAACAGGCTGTCAAACTCTCTTAATTTAAAGCAAGGGGAATGTTATGCATGGGGAAAAGAAAACTTGTAGCTAAGAAGCTTTCATGCCAGCAAATAACTTCAAATACTTACCGAGACGTACACATTATGTGGTGTGTACCTAGTACACTTAAAACTCAAGTGATACTTCCATCTATGCTGACAAATGTAAAGTAAAAATTATTTTTTGCTGTCTATTTATTCACTTTTGTTAATCAAGATGAAGATATGTTCATGTTCAGGTAGGACAAAAATATATTCCTCCCGAATAATTTGGGTGCACGAGTGATGATATCACTGGTTCAGGAATATCTTTGCTGAAATTTTGATATTACACTGGTCATACCGGACTTAATCAAGCTAGATGAGTCTTGATATTGTAGTTTTCATCTAGTTTATTTTGGCGTTTGTATATTTAATTTCGGAGTAGACACTATCGGCGTCCATTTCAGAAAATTTTGTGAACCTCATTAAAGGTCTAGCAACGTTCTCAAACAAATTTGGTAGAACTGCCGAAAACAAAGGCACTCAATTCATTTTTAGCTAATTATAATCAAAGGAAACACTTTGTATATCTTTATCACATATATATAATGAAAGTAATGTTTTCATTCAATTATCATAGCACTGGATATACTTCTATTTTGTCGATTTATGAGAAACTAAACTTTGAGGTCATTTATCGAAAGTGTACACTGTAGTCATTGATGTATTTATATTCTAAGGGTCTTTATTTAGACCGCGTTTAAACCTTACGATCAAAACGAATGCAAACACGTTATTAGGAAGATTCGTTCAATGTTTTATAAGTCTAGTTAAATTATATAAAAGTACTTGAACCCTTACTTTTTTCTTGGCACGATGCTGCACATTGATGTTGGCTATGTTGCTCTCCCCTGGTGCATGCGTACGCCACAGTCGACATATGATTAGCATATAAGCGGCAATCATGATGGCCACTGGCAGGAAGAACAATGTAATGGTCACAAACGTGTAGTAGAGCTGCTTCATAGGATAGGTGCGTATGCAGAGTCCAAGAGATGCATCCCACTGTTCCACACGGGGCCAATCGTCATCGCAAGATGGTTCTCTCAGATTTTTCCACTTTAAAACATAGAAAATGAACTTATTACATTCATGTAATTAAATAACTTTAAATTTAGATTTAGTTAATGTTTTAATATTCTGTTGGAAATTTTCATAAGAAAATGAAGAAAATCAGTGTTATTTTAGCTACAACTGAATTTTTTTTTTTTTTAAATATTGGTTATACATTTAGAAAATAATTACGTTCAGATTCTACGATTTTAAAAGGAAGAAAAGTATAAACCTTAACTCTATGATACTTCTTTTTGAATAAGTGCAATAATTGTTTAGTTATGACGCAATCAGAACTGTTTATATATAAACTATAAATTCCTAATTTCTAATCAAACTCACATTTGATTTTTATTTTGGCAAAATTTTGATTCATTTCTGACTAATAAATATATTTTTAAACAATAATTGCAGCACTTGTTTATATGCACGTGTATATTTTATTTGTCTCTTTATTGGGTGACGAAAACCTAATAAATGCTAATAAAACAATTCCACGGAATTCTGTTAAATGTTTTTATTGTAGACTTGACTTGTTGTGTACTAAATGTGGAGTAGAAATAGAATTCCGGAAAATTAATATCGTTGATGGTGTGGAAGTTCCTTATAATGTAGTGCGATTTAAAAAAGATGGCTTCCATCTTTTATTACTGCAATGTTTGCACTGAATGTATATAATGGAATATGATGAGCGAGCAAATATAGAGAAACATGTGGGAAGAAATTGACAGGTTTAGAGAGAGATTTCATGCAAAGCATATGCAAATAAATAACTACACTACCAGGTAAGAATATGTCTTTGATCTTTCATAAACTAACTGTTTGGAACTACAAGTCGGAAGTATCAGAAGGAAAAGTTTTCTTTACAAGTTTCTAGGTTTACCAGGAAGGATATTTAGGTTGTCCTATAAATACCGAATAGTTTTGCGAGCCTATAGAATGTGCGTTAGACTCAAATTTAGTAGAAATCTCTTCAGTGGACATTTTGACTCTTAAGTAGCCGTTGATTATCTAGCTGGAACACGGTGATTATAGTATCTTCTCTATTTTTCTTGATTTTTCTTAACTAAAGTACTTCTACATGAAACAAAATGTATTCTGTGCAACCATAAAAATAATTAGAAATCTAGAGTTTTTCAAGGGATAATTTTTTTCATGGTTAATTTTGGCTCTAGGTTGAATTTTTTTCTTGTTGTGTATTTTTTCTATCGACAAATCTTAATGAACTTAGTTGAAAATTCATTGCTCAAGTGGACGTTTATTTTTCTTCAAGGTAAAATTATAGGGCATTTTAACATCATTAATGGGACGCAACATTCTTTAATGAAACACTAAGTTTACACTTTAAACACATAAGTGAGGAACACATTATGGCAACACCTTAAATAGGACATTTTAAATGGTTCAGTTTAAAATGGTCCCTTTAAAATTATTAAGAGTTTTAAAACGCACTATATTGTTTAGATGAAGAGGGGAGAGTTAAAGATATGAGAATTAAAGAACAATCAATAATGGTTGAGTAATGAATGAGGGTTTATTTTGCACATAATAGTGTGAAAACTATGAGTTTTGCAGTTCTAAGGTTGGGTTATTAAAGCAAGACTGGCAAAGGTTTCGCAACGTATAATATACAATTAATAATACTTAAAAATGGAATTTGGATGCCTGAGACAGTGGTGTAAAAGCCAATAGAAAAAGTATACTGACTTTCATAATGTAGAGTATAGTGTCAGTAAGATATGCCAAGCGAAAGCAAAATTATACCTTTGGGATGTTTTTTTTTTCTCATTTTGGTAATGTTTCTATGTTTATTCTTAAGCCTCAATTTATCTTAAGACATATTATCAGTTTTTTTAAGCTTTTGAAAAGTGAAGCGGGTCGAGTATTTAACTCATAAATTAAATTCATGACAATGAAAATTGTTTAGGGGTTATATATGGAAAATTTGTGTATGTAGTAACTAAAAAAACAACAGATTTTACAATACAATTGATACTAATGAAATATTTTAGAATTGAATAACAAGGCAACCATCAAGATCTGTTTACACTCCAGACTACGGCACTCCGAGTGGAAATTCTAGTGTTTAATATTCTTAGCAATACAATAATTACTTACTTTATATACGTTTGTCGCGTTATCCTTAAAATTCAACAAATCCTTTATTAAACATATTACTTTAAATCCATACCGACAATAAATGTGGATTCTAAAAAATATTAATATGTTTCTTTAATGTATTTTAAAGCGACTAACAAATAATTTATTTCAAATAATAAAAACTTAGCAGTTGCAAACAATTTTTAAACTTCTTGAAACTTGAAAGGTGGTTGACTCAACCTCGAATGGGACTTCACAGATAAAATATACTATAGAGTGAATCTTTTGGTATAAAAAAAGAAAAATGTAGTGAAAGAGTCAAGAGTCGATAAGCTGAAGGACGATCACTTTGAGATAAATTGAATCGAATCTACGTGTTTTTTCTCTTTGGAGTGGCTAGAGAGCACAAAGGAGTATATTTTGAAGAGCTGAGGAAACTTTTCAAACTCTTGAATTATTTCTATTGAAGACATTTCTATAATTCTACAAAAATTTTAGTTATTCAATTTTTACAAAATATTTCAATCTCGACTATATTTATTGGGATAAAAATAAATAAAGTAAGTGGACCTTCTGTGAGGAAAAAGTTTTGAAAAACAAATTTGGCAGTCTTCATAACTTTCTTAATGATGAGCCAAAAACAATTTTCGTATTTCAGTCATGACCACGTGTGTCGGGATAGAAACCAATTATGAAGTGTATCTTTTAGGAAGAAGGTTTTCAAACACACTTTTGTCATTTTATGCATAATTTTCTTAACGAGAAGCCAAAAACAATTACCTTATTAAAATATCCGAAAATATTAATAATATTAAGTTTCTTGTTATCAAATGATGTAATACTTCAACAACGTTTAGCATGTAAAATTATTTTATTATCAAATACTTTAGGATAAATGAAGTATTTAACCATTTTCGACTGAATATTACGATCGAAATTTTTTTTAAATAATTATATTTTGGAATGAATTTTATTTAAATTATATTGTTTGGAATGGAAGCATAGTTAAATGAACGTTTTTGAATTATGGTATCTCATTAATTTTTTAGTAAATCGTAAATTTACAATGAAGATTATTTTTCCTTATTTTGAGTAATAAATATAAGTAGCACTGAGAATGTATATTTTAATTTATGCAAAAATCTACAATTTTACTGAAGTTAACGAGTTAAAGATCAAGTTTCTTCAGCATTTTTGGGGATTTTTAAAAATTTAATTTTTAAGTACAAAAACTTAAAAAACATTAGACTGACTTTATTTCAGATAACATTAATCAAATGTAAGATAATAACGTAACTTCTGTACTGAGCACACTATTTCTTTGTGTTTTCTAAACTTTTCCTCATTTACTTACTGTTAGGTTCTCTCTGTCTCTCTTTTTATAAATTTATTTTTGCTGAAATATCATTAAATTCATAATTATAGAATCTCAATGAAATTTTTTAACGGTACCAATTTCATTTTAAAAGACGTTCTTCAAGAAATGATAACAATTTCAATTATGTTAATTTCTGTTTTGATATAGTGAGAAAATTAATTTATAAGTTTGTGGTTGGTTGTATTCAGATTATCTGGCGCCGTCAGCAACACGAGGGCTATAATGCGCCGAAACTTTCGTCATTAGACAAGCCAACATACATTTACAAACACCCATGCCTAACACGGGACTCGAACCCGCAACCTCGCGGTCTAGAAGCTAGCACGCTAACCACTATACCGTTTGGTTGGCTTATAAGTTTTTGATAGCCAGGTCTTTCATATACTAGAGTAAGCAAGTCCAATATTAGTTTTTGATAAAGAAACACTAAATATAAATTAGATTTTCCACTCCATAGAGTAAAAAGCATAATTTTACAGTAATATTACTAAAACTGATTGGCTGTTTAGAGAAAATACTTTTGATTGATAACATTATAATGTAAAACTCTCAGGAAAAGGATGCAATATAAGAACAGCCATATATATACATTGGTCGATTGAAAAAAAATTCTCTAAAGATAGAAAAGAGGATGAGATAGATGACTGGGATCAAACAGATATAAAAAATAGCACGTTTGTGACTTGGATTTTCCATGAATACCATGTTTCTTAAAAAAGCCCTTCTCTGCTTTTTACCTGAAAAAAGTTTACAGAAAATATTTTTGCATACTATATAATTTTCTTTGAGACTTATTGAAGCTTATTTTTATGATATTGGCGACTAATGCTTTAGATTTCATTCATCTTGGTTTCCATAAAAAGTATGCTCTAAAGGAATGTTTGAAACAAAAAATAAGCATTATCAACGATTCAACTTTAAAATAATCATAAACAATTTTAAATATCTTTATCTATGTGTGTTAACTATCTGAATACTTTATCAATAATTCAAAGAGTAAAAAAATGTGAATATATGCATTATTGAAATGTCATATAGCAGGTAATACAAACTCGAGTCTAATCAAATCAAAATAAAATGAAATGAGTTAGGAACAATTAATAATCATAAAAATATGGCTGTGCTTTTTTTTTTACTATTAAATCATTATTTCAAATATATTTTTCATACAATTTCGATAATTTAATGTCTCCTTCAGTTCTTCAATTTAAGTCATAGAACTTATTTAGTAGTTAAAGTTACTACTCTAAATATTGAATATTGGCATATTTCAAGTGGAATTAAGGCTGGAATGGAACATATGTATAATATTAATAGGACATATATATCAAGTATTTATATTATTACTTTATTTAATATCTAAATGTTTATATCTACAGTAGCCTACATGTCAATAACGCATTATTTTTGAAAACTAATCGTATACAAATCTGTGCCAAATGAGAGGAAATTAAATAAAATATACTGCAATGATTATTCAGAAAAAACCAAGAAAATATTCAAGCTCCAAAGTGTTCCTTTCTGTAATGTGCTTCCGATTCATTCAATACGAATTAAGAATTCATTAAAGAACATTAAGATGAATAGAATACATATGTATTATTTATTATTACATAGACAGGCAGTTTTTATGTCTGTAATTTATTTATTTTATAAGATTGAGCTCATTAACACTGATTGGTAAGAAAATTCACTTTTTGACTATTCGTTTATAATTACTTTTTTGTTGCATGGTACATATTCTGATGTTTTATTTTCTAATATTCTGTCAATCACTTTTAAATAATTTTCTGGAGAACTTTCGAAAAAGTGTAATAGATATAAAAACATTGTTCTAATATGACCGTTTTTTCCATGAACTACTTTAAGAATGAGTTCAACGTTTTCTGAACTCATGACTCAGATACAGAAAATGCACATAGAATTCAAAATAAAAGTTCAAATAACCTCTGTAAACTCTTCTTTTAAAAACGTGTTGTTTGTTGGAGTGATTGGATTTCTGGTTTAGTTTCACCTTAGAAAAGCACTCCAAAGGCGTTTTCTCTTTGAAATTTGGACTACTTTTAGCAGCTAAGAAGTTGTTACAACGCATCGATGCAGTATACAGGGTTTCTCAAAAGGATTGCTAAGGTGTATATTATTATTGCTTTTGTTTAATGATAGAACGCTAGGGAAAAATTGAAAAAATGGCAAGAGTGATATGCAAGGGTAATTTCGTATATTAAAATGTACGCAATATTTTGTTTGGTACTATCCTTAAAGAAGAAAAAGCTAAATTATAAAAAGGTTTTTAAGGTAATGAAAAGACACCATCACACTATCCTTCAAAATAACCGAAATGCAATGCATTTTAAAGTTTGACATTTGTCCCTTTAGAAAAGCTAAGTGTTAAAGAAAATTAGAGACTCTAAACAAATTGATTATTTTGTTTTTCAGATCTTATCCATTCTAAATACTATTTTTGCGTTCATATAATTAAACATTTTTGGAAGAAAAGTCTTTTATTCAAAATAAAAATTAATAAACCTTTGAAACATATTGTAGCGGAATTCATATTATAACATTACTTATCAGCAATATATATAATTAACTTACTAAATAACGATATTTCCCACCTCAATTTTAAAATAATTATAATGCGTTTAATAGAGAGTACAATTTTTAGTAAACGTGATTTGACATCAAGAAGACTTTTGTGATTGACTCTTACCAATATTGGAGTTGAACAAAAATAAAGTTCAGCAACTTTTAAAATTTATATTTAAAGTGTATATTAAAGCTATTTGAAATATCTCGATACTCAAGAAAACAACGCTATCTTTTAATTACTTTTTGCCTTCCTTTGAGTTTTTTTTTTTCCCCAACTTACTTTTCGGCCCTACGTGCAAAGCAAAATAATAATAATAAAAAAAAATCCTATGGCAGCTTTTTTGGATCTTTTTTTGACCCCGAATCATTTCAATTTTCTGAACAGCTCAATTTTGATATAAAACTAATTAATAACAGATCGTCAGGACCTGACCATCTGTTTTATTGTTTTCTAGAAGTTAATTTTTTTATCACGAATAAAGAAACACATTTCAAGTAATCAAATTTATAAATCAAGACAGGTAAAAACTTTGTAATGTAGTATTGCATTTCACGATCACTATGTGTAGTAATATCCGTGACAACAAAATCTGCAGCATTATTCATAACTTCAGAGTCGATATTTGCTGACTCCCAATAAATTCGTCAAAGAATTCCTTTAAATTTTTTTTCTCTATCAATCAAGAAACCTTGTTTTTTACACTTTTAAATGATGGTTTTGTTTATTTGAATACCAAAGACTGTTCATGATCAATAGAAAATGATTTTTATGTAAAAAATTATTTTATACAGATTATAAAAGATATTCACATAGCTTTTGTGAAAGAAAAGTTATAGGTTTAAAGCAGCGTTCGCCACTAACTTTTAGAGGCGGGCCGTATGACATATGTTGGAGTTTTTCACTGGCCGGACACCAAAATACGTATCTTTAATTATTATCGATTTAACAATATATAGCACTTCTGAAAACTGGAAAAAAATATTATTTTGTTTATCTTCTAAAATTGCAATTAATATTTGATTCTTTTTTTTTTTAAATAATTTTTTTTTATTAGCAAATTTAAGTCTAAAAAAGAAGAGAATCTTGTTTCAACGTGACAGTGCGACTTGAATTAACTTTTAATAAAAGTATTTAAAATGTACTTTCAAATTAATCCGCTTATATCAATATGATATCAATTGTGAGACGATGACTATCGAAATTGTTCTGTTTATTACATGATAGAGTCGATGTCTTTTGGAGTATTTGTTGCAATCAATTTTAATAAATTGTGAAAATGAGATTCAGTTAAGTTATTCAAGTATTTTTTTTCTTGATGAAAACCACCTTACTTCTTCATAAAGTTTCTTCGGGCACGTAATAGAGAACTCTGTTTTTCATAATTAGCACATATTATTTCGGATAAATTACAATTATGTAAGAAAAACTCCATATCATAAAATTTGAGTTTTTTTTATTATCTGTAGTGCCGGTGGCCGCAGAAAAATATGTCGCTGGCCAAATCCGGCCCACGGTCAGCGTAGTGGCTGTCGCTGGTTTAAAGCATATTTCGGGGTCCCCTAAAATCATGAGCCCAAGGCCTGGGCCTTGAGGACCAAGGCGATGATCGAGGCCTGTTGATGGTCTCATATATCTTTATCATTTCAGTAGAAATGATTAATAAAACTGCGCGTCAATTGAAAATTAAACGTATCCCATTACCTGATATGTGTTGTACTTCCTGACGAGTAGGAAAGGGGTCGCTACTGCCAATGCCACAATCCATATGACGGAGATGACGACGCTCGTCCTCTGTTTGGTGATGCGGACATGAAGAGGAAAGAGGATGGCAATGAAGCGATCACAAGAGATGGCAGACAAGGTTAGCACGCTGGCAGTCAGACAGCTCACTAATAATAAAGAGAAAGATAGATTATTATGGTTCGGTTGTGTTTATATTATTGGAAAAAATTGTTTGTACTTTTGTGTATGTTAATTCTTGGACAAAGCTACAGGCAGATAGCAAAATTATCATGATAAGTTTACACTATTCAATAAAATTGGTTATACACTTTTGTTCAGATATTTTTGGAAAAAACTGCAAAGATTAAACAGAAAATTACAAAGCTGCTAAGTAAAATTTTTTTTTTTGATAAAAATATTCTGTTTTACAATAATTCTGCATGGGAGCAAAAACTGAGCGTAGGGTTCGGAATGTAGCGCATTCTAATATAAAAAAAAGTACGACTTCCTATATTAATCACTTCTGCATTTCCCCCTGCAATTCATTTCTTTCCTTTTTGGTGTAAGTACTAATGCAGAATCATTTACTGAATTCTGCGTTTTTCATTAGGCATTTCATAGCTTTGTAGAGTATATCCATTTGATGTTGGAAATAAAAAGTAGTAGAGTTTTTTGCTTTTTCTATGAAATTTTGAATTTGTCAGAAGTCACCTTTTAACACCAAATGATTTATATTGCCATAAAAGTGAAAACTAACGTTAATGAGTATTGAAAATTAGACAGTGTAGGTAAACTGCTGTATTGAAAAATTACAAACGGTTTTGTGATTAAAAGGGGGCAGCTTTCGTAATGGTGCAATCTCCCAATGCTTTATGGGATGTGGGTAATAAAAATGAAAAGAAAATTTCTATAAAAAAAAAAAAAAAAAAAAAAAAGCATTCTTAAACTAAATTTTAATTTGTCCGTGTTTTTCGATGTTGTTGATTGAACAACTAAGTAATCTCGAACAAAATATTGGAAGATTGACAAAAAATATCAGATAAAACCATTTTACTACTCTTAAAGGTTTGAAATAGAAGAAAGACCGTCTATTATTCTATTCCAAGTACAGATGTACACATATGACAATAATTTTTTTTTTAATTATTATTTGGATATATATATTTCGATAAAGTAAGTTTATTAGTTATTGTGAGATGATAAAAACGAAACGCGAAATTTTATTAGAAGTATAAATTTGAATAATATATATGATAAAAATGTTATAGATATTCAATTAGTTGCTATAAAATCCAAAAAAGTTGTTTCTTTTACTAAGAGCCTTAGATAGATTTGTAATTTGAAATCATTCGAAAACTAATCACTGAACTACTTTACTTATAAGTATAAAGAAACATAATTTCAAAATAATAATAATAATATTTGGTAAGGCAAATATTTTTGTGGTGAGTATTTGAAAATTAACGATTAGATCAATAAATGCATTGAATTATTTTGTTGCGTGTTAATACTGAACCTTTAAATGGAAACTTGTTATTTCATTTGACACATAGTAAAATTGCACCTAAACCGTTATTGTCAACACTTTTAATACTACAAAAAATAAACTTGTTTTTACATCTGCAATCATTACTTATATATAGGGTGTCCCTAAATTGAGTATCAGATAATCTGAATGCAACCAATCTAAATTGAGTACCTATCTTTAAAATGAACAAATAAAAAATTCTTTCTCAGATGGGGATTTGGATTTATTTTCTAAATTTTATTGACTGTACAATAAACGTACGTGTAGTTTACTCTGGGAGTAATAATTTTCCAGATATTCATTTTTAAAGACCGGGAGTCACTTTTGAGATGCTCTGAGCAATGATTTTCTTGTCATTTCATGACTACGATTTATCGTTAAAGCCCCATAATAAATAGCTGTTAACTTTAATTATGACAGTTTATTGCTTAAAACAGAAGACAGTTTTTAGGTGGAAGTGATCAATCTATGGAAAAAGTTCGAGCATCATGAGATCATAATTTGTATAGTAAAGTAGGCCTGCAAAAGTCAATTTATTATGTATTGATATTCTCTAGACAGTTTTTTTTTTCTTTCTTATAAATGCTTTTCTAAATGAGTTCGTTGTTATTTATTATTACACTTTGTGAGAGAACTGTGTTGCAAGTTCTATAGTTACATTTTACGACACTATTTTTACGTTAAGCATTTTGTAAGTAAAAAATTTTAAATTTCGTTTTCGATGCGGGAGATTACGAAGTACACACATACAGATATTGTTACATTTTCATGCCAAAATGAATGTTTTTCGTGGTTCTTTCTAATCAAGTAGCTCGAATTTCAAAACACCTTTACACGATTAAATATTTTAGGATCAATGACATCTTTAAAAACACTCCATTGATTTTTCCAATCTAAATAGTGTTATGATCGTGATTTTGCAATTAAGTGAAAGTAATGTAAATATTTAGTAAATTTGATCTCTTTTCTAAACTGCAATAAATTATATTTTTAAATAGCGTTTCAATTTTTTTTTTCAAGGTAAGAGCAACAGTTAGGTTTATATTGATATTTCTACAATTTTTGAGAAAGTCGCTAACTTAGAAAATTCTGTGGGAATTAACCGGAGTGCAGTTAATAGTCTTGAAATACTCTTGCTTTAATACTAATACCCCAGGAATAGTGATTCATTGTAATTTCAATTTGAAGATTTTTCCTGTTCCCTGCATTTTGGTTCATACGTCTTTTTCTTTTTTCTCTTGTTTTGTTTCGTTTCTTCTATTGAGCTTTTGGAGATGGGATGTTCGAAAGAACGTCTACAGAAAAAGATATTGGTTTAAACGGTTTTGGAAATTTGGACCATTTCCCTAATGAAGTTCAAAATTTCTCTGCCGTCTTTCATTTCTTTTAATTTTGTTTGTATTATTATTATATGCAACTTTTTGACCTAGCAGCTTATGCACTTGTAATTTGTTGTATATATCTTTTGTTTGCAGGTTTTTGATGTTACATTTGTTATATACAACTGTTTTATTTTTTGTTTGATATTATCATAGCATCAATTGTCACGTTGAAGGAGGAATTTGAACTTATTTTAAGGAAAATATCGTGGACAATAATAGTTTAAAATTCAAAAGTTATTCTATATAGAGTGGTTGAAAAATAATAATATAAGTAATAATGAAAGTAATTCTATAAGAATGGTTCGTGAAAGTTAAAATGTTTATCTCCGCTAATCAGGATTGGTCAAGATGAATATAGAAAAAGAATATGATCCAATTGTTTCATTAGATCGGAAGTTGTGAAACTACATACTCATAGATTTTTTTTATATGTTAGTATAAATAAAGGCTCTGTATTTTATATGTTTGTATAGATAAATGCAAGAAACGTTAAGTCCATCGATTTGTTTTTATTAAAGTTTTGGGTGCTTAGGTATTTGAAAACGCAATCTTCAAATTTTTATAGAAGCGATTTTCTGGTTAATATTACTTTGCATTCATAAAGTCATGGGATTTAGGAATGCTTTTTAAAAGAAAATAAGAACAAATGAAAATATTCTACTTCAGTTTCCAATTTCCTTTTATTTGCAATGTTCAAAACAGGGTTGCTAGAATTTCACTTATAGAATTCAAGCGATGATAAAAGTAAAACTACCTTTTACAAAAGCAGAAGGTTAAGTTCAAATATTTGTTTCATTTGGAAAGAAATAGACAAAAATCTTATTTGATTTTTATTACATACAAAATGTTTTGTATCCCATAAAAGAAACGTAGAAAAGGTTTTGAAAACTATTTTGTACAACCTATCCATCAAAAGAGACAATTTATTTTTGACTCTTAAAATATTTTCAATAAATGACTGATATTCTTCTATGGGAAAATATGTAAAAAACCGAATTAAAATAAATAAATAGAATCAGAAAATTACAATTGAAGCTTAAGGTGTTTTTTTACCTGTGAAAACAAGTTTTTGAGATGTTTCCTTTTACACGTTGACTGCACGATTCCGGTCTAAAGAGCCCATTTGATTTAACCTGTTACTGTTGTATGCGGTCTATCAGACCGCGAGTCATTTTTTGTGGAATGCTTCTACCAACTAAAATATTTCAACTTAGACTTTTATATTTATTTTTCCGATACTTTGTTACTTAAATTTTAAACTGATGTTCACTAATTTCTTTGGCGCAATATGAACCACGTGTTGCCTTTGCGCCAATATTATCAAACCACAGCACTCGTCGACGTGTTGATTGGAGAAGAGATTGAACCGGTGTTGTGAGATGAATGCAACTCATATGGCAGTCAACGTGTTAAAGTATTTACTTTTCTATTATTTTATATACGACATGCTTTTTCCAATAATCAAATTATACGTGGCTAAGCAGTTTAGAGATCCCATGTAAATGTTAGAAAATATCCTAAAACGTAACCTTTCATTTATTGCGAAAACTCAGTTTTTAAAAAAATTCGCATACTGGTTTATTTTTCAAAACAGGCCAAAATGAGAATTTATAATTTTAAATAAAAAATTAGGATAATTATTTATCTAATGATAAAATATGTAACATGGATAAACCTAGAATAATATTTTAATAGATTTGAAGCTGTATATTTATAGTGCCATACTTTGAATTTTTGCTTTCAATTACCCATATGTAAACATAGGGTAATGAAAGTATAGTATTAGGTAAAAAAAAATTTTTCGATTTTTTTCATTTCTCTACGTTTTGGAACATTCTGACTTCAAAAAAGTGATCTGGAAAAAATTTCTGTTTGTGTGTCTCCTCTGTGTGTGTGTCGGTGGTCAGCGTAACTCCCGAACAAATTGACCTTCGAAGTTTAAATTTGGCTTTCGGGTTTGTGATGGCACAGGGACCAACCGTTAAGGTTTTCGTCAAAATCGCGCATGCGCATAAGGTACCTGTCATTGAAAAAATAATGTTTTTCAGTAATTGTTAAAAAACGGTTCGACCGATTTTGTTCAAAATCTCTGTGGTAATGCCTCTTAAGATGTTCTAAATATCCCTATCTCCGAAATTCTCTTAAAAATGCTTTAATGGGGTAAAAAGATGAAAAACGAATGCTTATATATGTAATTAACTTATAAGAAAATTCACTTATAAGAAAAGATAATATAAGAATTATCAAAAAGTATATCGCCAAAATCATCCTTTTGGAGAATTTAAAAAAAAAAAGAAGAAAAAAAAAAAAGACCCATACAAGATTTATCGCAAAAATATCGCCATTTTTGCTAAATGAATGATGAAAATATAAAAACGGTAAATGACACAAATCCAAGTCAGTATTATAGTGTAATTTAAAGTTGTGCGATGTTCCACACCCTCTAGTTTTTATAGCAACTGCTAGAAAATATCTTTTGTGTGACACTATCTAGGAATGCGGCACTGTTCCGCCGCCATGTCCGATGTCAAAGCGACAAACATGCAAGTGTAAATTATGTTGACAGAGCTTAGGCCCGTTTTAGACCGCTCACAGCTCAGCTTCTATCATAGCTAGAACTCTGATATTTTCCATATCATGTTGCCCCGGGTGAGTAGAGGGAAAATATCAACAGAATTGTTAACATTGAACATTGGAATATAGTAAAAAAATCCTTTGAAATTTTCAGAAGTCACTGGAATTTTGTTTTTCTTTTGGTTGTGACCAAATCAAGTCAAGGTTACAGCCAAAACTATTTCATGATTTTACACCATTCTTTTTTTATTTTTCTCAGCTTATAATTAGAGGAAGTGACTTTTGTATGATTTGAGGGGTAGAAGGTTTTATAGCCCTCCACCCCCCCCCCCTCCATTCCCGGAAATGATCTCGATACTTGGGACCTACAGCTTAAACGCTTTAATATATTCAAACCATTCTTTTTTTTATTCCTCTTAGCTTGATAAGAGGAAGTGCCTTTTGTATAAACTAATGAATACGAGGGTCTATACCCACAGAAATCATTCCGGAAGTTGTGAAATTTATCCCGGGTAATGTCTGATTAAAACAGGTCAATGGATTTCGGATATTCCCCTTTCGATCACTTTCAAAATGTGACTTTAATACTTAAGTTGAACTATCAAAACGGTGTAATTAGAAGAAAATAAAAATTACTTACTTTTTAATTAAATTTTATGCTTATTAAAGCTCTGAAAACATGTGTTTCAACTTTTTATTGAGAAAACTACTTTCAGTTTAAAATAAAGTTTCCGAGGTGTTTTTTGTCGGATTTGAACCACGCACCTTCTTGTCACTAGCCTGATATCTTAACGACTCCACAAAACAAGTAATTTGTTTGCATGTTTTACTTACTTTGTATAATTACTTATTTTTTAGTATATAATTGCAGGTTTTTGTGCCCAAGTTATAATAGAGATATATTTTTTGATTATGATTTGTTGTTGTTGTACGGAAGATTTCTTCTTAAATGAAACGAAAAGGATTTGGATTGAAAACCAAAATCTCTCTAAAATATTTAATCAGGATTTTTATTGTCACTCTCTATACAAAGAGTAGTATGTGAATCTAATGGTATGGTCGTCAAGCCATTCTTTTTCTTAGAGCGACTATATGATTATTCATGCTAAAATATCCATTGGTCATATCGTACTCATTTAGAACATAACAAGAGCAACAAAAAGAATTGATATCTCCCCTCCCCAAAAAACAACTAGACGTTGTAAAAGAAATAAATAAAAAAAAAGCTCGACAAATATAACAATCAGTTAGAAAAAGTTATGAAATCTGATGTTTGCCGCCAAGCTGACTCGTTTAGTTTTTTTTTTTTTTGGGTACTTGCACACAACGAACTAAATTGGGATTATTAGGGGGAATCCCCATAGGCAATCAGTATTTGGCAGGCTAGAGTTTTTATAAAATTTTTCTCAATTGAGTGCAATGGGTGCAAAGTAGCTGAAGCTAATGAAATGAAATTAATCCAAAATAACACTAGCCTGCCAAGTTCTGATTGTCTATGGGGATTCCTCTAATAATCCCAATTTAGTTCATGGTGTACAAGTACCGCAAAGAAACTAAACGAGGCCGCTTGGCGGCAAGCATTAGATTTCACAACTTTTCCTGACTGATTGTTGTTTTACTTGGCAGTTTTTTTTTTTTTTTTGCTACGTCTAGTTGTTTTTTGGGAGATTTGATTTACTGTTTAAAAGCCAAATTTTCATAGATTTAATTTTTTTCAATTAGTATTGAAGTTATGCGTAGTATAATTGAAATATATGAAATAAATAATATAGGTACATTGCAAATAAATAAATAAATAAATAAATAAATAAATAAATAAAAAACGTCGATTTTTGTCTGGAAAAAGTGCAATGTTTTTAGTTTTTTTAAAAACTGTGTACATTTTACAAAACTAATAATAAATGGTTATCTGGTACGTTATTTTTAAACTTTCGAAAAAAATTCGAAAGGCGTTGGCCAAATGATAAAAGGAAAACAACATCTTATTGCGAGTTACCAACGCCTTGCAAATATTTTATTTTTGATTTGACTTAGTTGACATGAGATTAATAAGAATGAAAAATAGAAAACATTTATATTATTAATATTTTTTGAAAATGAGGCGTCGGTACCTTGACAGGTCTTATTTGAATTTCTCACTATATTCTTTTCGATACCAATTTGCAGCGAAACTGATTCGAATTTGTGATTAATATTCTCAACAATTGATAAGCAGTAAAAGAGTGTACTAAAATATGGTAACGAGTTAAAAGCACATTATAGGGCCATTGCGGACGTCATTCAATTCACAGAAAATGCGACGACACGTATAAAACGGTCAGATAAAAAATTTTAACTGAATATTGTTACAAATCAAATTAGAAAAAGTTTTTAAATGTATAATTATGCTAAAATATAATTTTCTATAGTAGTCTAGATGGCATCAAACTATCTGAAAAAACAGCTCAAAAATGAGTTTTCCGTACGACATACGATATTCAAATGTCATTTCATTACATTTGCATTTAAAATAAAAATGAATATATATATATATATATATATATTGTTATGAATTTTTCCGCTGCGGGGGGAGTTTTTAAGATAAAAACTACTATTTATTCACTCTTCAAAGGCACAAAATTTATTCAAAGACAACAGTCTAATCACCCTCAAGCTTCAGTAAGAACAACTTCGAATACAGCAATTATACAAGTTTACTCTAGTAGGTAAACAAAGCGATCAGCTCACATCGAAGTCCAAAGTCAATCTCCCAAACTTTCCCGATCTCCAGTCTTATTTATATTTGGCGCGAGAGAACATTCCCGAAGTTTCCACCCAATTCTTCGGAAAAGAAACATCTCGAAATTTCTCGATTGCTTTAGGTGTTGCCACCTTTTTCTAACCTGTTTAATCGCTGTTAATAAATAAAATAAAATAAATTACAATAGAATTTTAAAATAATACGTCATTATTTACACTATATACAGACAATTTGTGCAACATTTCCCCCTTCTTAAAGACTGCACGTCCCGGGCAGTGAAGTCCTTAAGAGGAAAAGTCATTCAATAACTTCTACCATAATATGGGGCTAGCCTATTGTAATGTACAACTCTAGGTTTACAGGCAGGTGTCCGTTGAATCCTTACCACGACGTCGTTGATCTTCTTAAGGACCACATACGGCCCTTCCCAGTTCGTCTGGAGCTTAGGGGAGAGTCCTTTCCGACGTTTAGGGTTCCATAACCACACCTTGTCACCTTTCTGGAATGAACGGTCCGTGGCCTGCCTTGGCATCGTATCGGATCTTCATGCGCTCCGTCATGATGTTGATTCTCTCTCTGGCGAACCGATGTACGGCTTCCTATCGTGCTTGAAGATCATCTAGATACTGGACAGGCGAGGAAGGAGTGTAAGGTGGTCGTCCATAGAGGAGGTTGTAGGAGAGCCTAAGGTCTCTTCCAAACATCTTTAGAGATGGAGAAAATCCGGTGGTCTCATGAGTTGCATTCCCGTATGCCAACAGAAGCGGTGAAAGTTCATGATCCTCATCTTGCTGGTTACATGATTTTGAGATTGGTTGTTGATGATAGAACATGGATGTTCCAGATTTGAACTCTGTTTTAGATAAACGTCGTCTGCTCACCGTACATGAACTTTTGGAAAGAGCGTTCCCATTCCCATTCAACCGAACATCATCTTAAGTAAGCTTAGCTGTGATTGCATCAGAATCATCCGCGGGTGCAGCTGATAGATCCCGGGACCTCCGTTCAATGCTTGTAACAAGAGCACGGGTGCCGATTTCCTCTTCACTAACGTTGTCCATTCCCACACGAACCACTTCCTGGGAGGGTTTCATCAACGTTGCTTTCTTCGGTTCTCTTCCCGGGACTGGAGAGGTACTTTTCGTAGATGTAGACTCTGTCTCTCAAAATCTGGAGATCCTTGCGAACTCTTCAGCATTCTCTATGACATTGTCTTCATGAGCCATAATTCGATATACGCACAGCTCCTTCATGCCTAGATCATGCAAAAGAACTTAGTCTATCCATGTTTGCAGCTTGCTTTTCTCAAAATTCAGCCTAATTCCATTTTTCTTCAAAAAGTCTAGTCCGAGAATGCACGGATCTACAATTTCGGCAACATAAGCGGTGTGCTTGTAGGTGTTAAATCCAAAGGCAATGTCCACTTCCAATTTCCCGTGCACGGAGATACTGCCACCAGACACAGTTTGTAGCGAAACAGAGGGCGTAGTGTAGAGGAGTCGGCTGTTCAGACGACGAGCTACTTCCGCCCTTATGATCGTTACGTTCGCTCCCGAATCGACGATTAAACGACATGGAGTTCCGTTGATCTCCCCCTTTACGAATAAACTCTGGTTTCCTCCTTGAAGGGATGAGACGTGGAAACGGCTGGTCGGAGCTTCACCTGTTCTACATTGCAGCTTCTGCACTGTGAGATGGCATCTTCTAAGATTCAATTGTTGAGATTCCGTGGTAGTGTTATCCCTTCTCTTTTTCAAATCAAGGCAGTTACGGCGTAAATGCCCTTTCCGTTTGCAGTGCCAGCAAATGACTCTTGTCTTTCGATCTCTGGCTCCGGGATAGCTTCTCATCATTTTATCAATTTTGCTTTCCAGTTCTCGAAGCTTGCTGGTGACAAGGTCAGAAGAATCCTCGGCTGATGCACCACACACATATCGTCGGTCTTTTCCAGAAGCTAGCTGCGCGGCTTCTACTCTCATGGCGTACACGAGGGCAGACTTCAGGTTTTTGTTTTGGGATAACCTCACCGCCTGCTGCACATCGGGATCTTGAATAGCGTCGATGAAATATTGCAGTGAAAGATCGCCTCGTACATCCAGGGGACAGTCGGGAAAAGCAAGGAGCGACAGTCTTTTTATATCCGAGGCTAATTCTTGAAGTGTTTCACCGGCCTTTTGATGTCTTGTTCTAAGTTGTTGCCTGCTGTAATCCTTTAGATGCTGCTCCCCAAATCTTAACTCCAACGCACTTGCCAGCGCCACGAATTCTCCCCGCTTCTCTTCAGGTAGTATCTGTAAAATGTCAGCAGCTTCACCTCGAAGAGATGCTGCGAGATGGAATGCTTTCGAAGTATCGTCCAATCCATTCGCAGATGCAATCATTTCAAACTGCGTTTGATAAACGCGCCAAGACTACCTCCCATCAAAAGTGGCCACTTTGATGTTAGAGCGCGGCGCCATAAAGTGGATGGAAGAGTTATCCCAATTAGGTAACTCAATGGCCACAGCTTCACGAGTTTCCATTTTTCGTAGACTTTCTTCGACAACGTCAATGAATTTGTCTTTCTCTTCCTTTAAGGTGGAAACTTTTTCTTGCACGTTGGAAACTTTTTCTTGCACGATGGAAACTTTTTTTTTCAACTTCATTTCTCACTGTCTTAAGATCCTCTTTGACATCCGAAATATCGGCCTTCGTTGACTGAAGGACATTTTCCGTCATCGGACGCAGAATTATAAATCCGTCCCGTATTATTATAAATGCGTCAACGGACGCAGAAGTCGATTCCTGTTTGGCGGTTAAAGCTTTAATATCCGATGATGTTGCTTCTTGTAAAGCTTTAATGTCTGATGATGTCGCTTCTTGACTTGAGACAATTGCTGCGGCGAGTTCGGCATTTGTCGTTTCTTGACGGGCTTGACCGGCGGCAATCGTAGCGACGAGTTCAGCGTTCGTTGATTCTTGGCGGGCTTGACCGGCTTTTATTTCGACGGCGGCAGACTCTTGTTGGGCCTTCATTACAGCAATCACTTCTATCAGTTGCTTCATTTGGTCTTCCATCATTCCTCTAGAAATAGGCATTCGAAATTATGAAACCTCACTTCTGACACCACTGTTATGAATTTTTCCGCTGAGGCAATGATGGGACAGTTTTTAAGATAAAAACTACTATTTATTCACTCTTCAAAGGCACAAAATTTATTCAAAGACAACAGTCTAATCACCCTCAAGCTTCAACACAATCTTCAGTAAGAACAACTTCAAATACAGCAATTATACAACTTCACTCTAGTAGGTAAACAAAGCGATCAGCTCACATCAAAGTCCAAAGTCAATCTCCCAAACTTTCCCGATCTCCAGTCTTATTTATACTTGGCGCGAGAGACCATTCCCGAAGTTTCCACCCAATTCTTCGGAAAAGAAACATCTCGAAATTTCTCGATTGCTTTAGGTGTTGCCACCTTTTTCTAACCTGTTTAATCGCTGTTAATAAATAAAATAAAATAAATTACAATAGAATTTTAAAATAATACGTCATTATTTACACTATATACAGACAATTTGTGCAACATTTCCCCCTTCTTAAAGACTGCACGTCCCGGGCAGTGAAGTCCTTAAGAGGAAAAGTCATTCAATAACTTCTACCATAATATGGGGCTAGCCTATTGTAATGTACAACTCTAGGTTTACAGGCAGGTGTCCGTTGAATCCTTACCACGACGTCGTTGATCTTCTTAAGGACCACATACGGCCCTTCCCAGTTCGTCTGGAGCTTAGGGGAGAGTCCTTTCCGACGTTTAGGGTTCCATAACCACACCTTGTCACCTTTCTGGAATGAACGGTCCGTGGCCTGCCTTGGCATCGTATCGGATCTTCATGCGCTCCGTCATGATGTTGATTCTCTCTCTGGCGAACCGATGTACGGCTTCCTATCGTGCTTGAAGATCATCTAGATACTGGACAGGCGAGGAAGGAGTGTAAGGTGGTCGTCCATAGAGGAGGTTGTAGGAGAGCCTAAGGTCTCTTCCAAACATCTTTAGAGATGGAGAAAATCCGGTGGTCTCATGAGTTGCATTCCCGTATGCCAACAGAAGCGGTGAAAGTTCATGATCCTCATCTTGCTGGTTACATGATTTTGAGATTGGTTGTTGATGATAGAACATGGATGTTCCAGATTTGAACTCTGTTTTAGATAAACGTCGTCTGCTCACCGTACATGAACTTTTGGAAAGAGCGTTCCCATTCCCATTCAACCGAACATCATCTTCAGTAAGCTTAGCTGTGATTGCATCAGAATCATCCGCGGGTGCAGCTGATAGATCCCGGGACCTCCGTTCAATGCTTGTAACAAGAGCACGGGTGCCGATTTCCTCTTCACTAACGTTGTCCATTCCCACACGAACCACTTCCTGGGAGGGTTTCATCAACGTTGCTTTCTTCGGTTCTCTTCCCGGGACTGGAGAGGTACTTTTCGTAGATGTAGACTCTGTCTCTCAAAATCTGGAGATCCTCGCGAACTCTTCAGCATTCTCTATGACATTGTCTTCATGAGCCATAATTCGATATACGCACAGCTCCTTCATGCCTAGATCATGCAAAAGAACTTAGTCTATCCATGTTTGCAGCTTGCTTTTCTCAAAATTCAGCCTAATTCCATTTTTCTTCAAAAAGTCTAGTCCGAGAATGCACGGATCTACAATTTCGGCAACATAAGCGGTGTGCTTGTAGGTGTTAAATCCAAAGGCAATGTCCACTTCCAATTTCCCGTGCACGGAGATACTGCCACCAGACACAGTTTGTAGCGAAACAGAGGGCGTAGTGTAGAGGAGTCGGCTGTTCAGACGACGAGCTACTTCCGCCCTTATGATCGTTACGTTCGCTCCCGAATCGACGATTAAACGACATGGAGTTCCGTTGATCTCCCCCTTTACGAATAAACTCTGGTTTCCTCCTTGAAGGGATGAGACGTGGAAACGGCTGGTCGGAGCTTCACCTGTTCTACATTGCAGCTTCTGCACTGTGAGATGGCATCTTCTAAGATTCAATTGTTGAGATTCCGTGGTAGTGTTATCCCTTCTCTTTTTCAAATCAAGGCAGTTACGGCGTAAATGCCCTTTCCGTTTGCAGTGCCAGCAAATGACTCTTGTCTTTCGATCTCTGGCTCCGGGATAGCTTCTCATCATTTTATCAATTTTGCTTTCCAGTTCTCGAAGCTTGCTGGTGACAAGGTCAGAAGAATCCTCGGCTGATGCACCACACACATATCGTCGGTCTTTTCCAGAAGCTAGCTGCGCGGCTTCTACTCTCATGGCGTACACGAGGGCAGACTTCAGGTTTTTGTTTTGGGATAACCTCACCGCCTGCTGCACATCGGGATCTTGAATAGCGTCGATGAAATACTGCAGTGAAAGATCGCCTCGTACATCCAGGGGACAGTCGGGAAAAGCAAGGAGCGACAGTCTTTTTATATCCGAGGCTAATTCTTGAAGTGTTTCACCGGCCTTTTGATGTCTTGTTCTAAGTTGTTGCCTGCTGTAATCCTTTAGATGCTGCTCCCCAAATCTTAACTCCAACGCACTTGCCAGCGCCACGAATTCTCCCCGCTTCTCTTCAGGTAGTATCTGTAAAATGTCAGCAGCTTCACCTCGAAGAGATGCTGCGAGATGGAATGCTTTCGAAGTATCGTCCAATCCATTCGCAGATGCAATCATTTCAAACTGCGTTTGATAAACGCGCCAAGACTACCTCCCATCAAAAGTGGCCACTTTGATGTTAGAGCGCGGCGCCATAAAGTGGATGGAAGAGTTATCCCAATTAGGTAACTCAATGGCCACAGCTTCACGAGTTTCCATTTTTCGTAGACTTTCTTCGACAACGTCAATGAATTTGTCTTTCTCTTCCTTTAAGGTGGAAACTTTTTCTTGCACGTTGGAAACTTTTTCTTGCACGATGGAAACTTTTTTTTTCAACTTCATTTCTCACTGTCTTAAGATCCTCTTTGACATCCGAAATATCGGCCTTCGTTGACTGAAGGACATTTTCCGTCATCGGACGCAGAATTATAAATCCGTCCCGTATTATTATAAATGCGTCAACGGACGCAGAAGTCGATTCCTGTTTGGCGGTTAAAGCTTTAATATCCGATGATGTTGCTTCTTGTAAAGCTTTAATGTCTGATGATGTCGCTTCTTGACTTGAGACAATTGCTGCGGCGAGTTCGGCATTTGTCGTTTCTTGACGGGCTTGACCGGCGGCAATCGTAGCGACGAGTTCAGCGTTCGTTGATTCTTGGCGGGCTTGACCGGCTTTTATTTCGACGGCGGCAGACTCTTGTTGGGCCTTCATTACAGCAATCACTTCTATCAGTTGCTTCATTTGGTCTTCCATCATTCCTCTAGAAATAGGCATTCGAAATTATGAAACCTCACTTCTGACACCACTGTTATGAATTTTTCCGCTGAGGCAATGATGGGACAGTTTTTAAGATAAAAACTACTATTTATTCACTCTTCAAAGGCACAAAATTTATTCAAAGACAACAGTCTAATCACCCTCAAGCTTCAACACAATCTTCAGTAAGAACAACTTCAAATACAGCAATTATACAACTTCACTCTAGTAGGTAAACAAAGCGATCAGCTCACATCAAAGTCCAAAGTCAATCTCCCAAACTTTCCCGATCTCCAGTCTTATTTATACTTGGCGCGAGAGACCATTCCCGAAGTTTCCACCCAATTCTTCGGAAAAGAAACATCTCGAAATTTCTCGATTGCTTTAGGTGTTGCCACCTTTTTCTAACCTGTTTAATCGCTGTTAATAAATAAAATAAAATAAATTACAATAGAATTTTAAAATAATACGTCATTATTTACACTATATACAGACAATTTGTGCAACATTTCCCCCTTCTTAAAGACTGCACGTCCCGGGCAGTGAAGTCCTTAAGAGGAAAAGTCATTCAATAACTTCTACCATAATATGGGGCTAGCCTATTGTAATGTACAACTCTAGGTTTACAGGCAGGTGTCCGTTGAATCCTTACCACGACGTCGTTGATCTTCTTAAGGACCACATACGGCCCTTCCCAGTTCGTCTGGAGCTTAGGGGAGAGTCCTTTCCGACGTTTAGGGTTCCATAACCACACCTTGTCACCTTTCTGGAATGAACGGTCCGTGGCCTGCCTTGGCATCGTATCGGATCTTCATGCGCTCCGTCATGATGTTGATTCTCTCTCTGACGAACCGATGTACGGCTTCCTATCGTGCTTGAAGATCATCTAGATACTGGACAGGCGAGGAAGGAGTGTAAGGTGGTCGTCCATAGAGGAGGTTGTAGGAGAGCCTAAGGTCTCTTCCAAACATCTTTAGAGATGGAGAAAATCCGGTGGTCTCATGAGTTGCATTCCCGTATGCCAACAGAAGCGGTGAAAGTTCATGATCCTCATCTTGCTGGTTACATGATTTTGAGATTGGTTATTGATGATAGAACATGGATGTTCCAGATTTGAACTCTGTTTTAGATAAACGTCGTCTGCTCACCGTACATGAACTTTTGGAAAGAGCGTTCCCATTCCCATTCAACCGAACATCATCTTCAGTAAGCTTAGCTGTGATTGCATCAGAATCATCCGCGGGTGCAGCTGATAGATCCCGGGACCTCCGTTCAATGCTTGTAACAAGAGCACGGGTGCCGATTTCCTCTTCACTAACGTTGTCCATTCCCACACGAACCACTTCCTGGGAGGGTTTCATCAACGTTGCTTTCTTCGGTTCTCTTCCCGGGACTGGAGAGGTACTTTTCGTAGATGTAGACTCTGTCTCTCAAAATCTGGAGATCCTCGCGAACTCTTCAGCATTCTCTATGACATTGTCTTCATGAGCCATAATTCGATATACGCACAGCTCCTTCATGCCTAGATCATGCAAAAGAACTTAGTCTATCCATGTTTGCAGCTTGCTTTTCTCAAAATTCAGCCTAATTCCATTTTTCTTCAAAAAGTCTAGTCCGAGAATGCACGGATCTACAATTTCGGCAACATAAGCGGTGTGCTAGTAGGTGTTAAATCCAAAGGCAATGTCCACTTCCAATTTCCCGTGCACGGAGATACTGCCACCAGACACAGTTTGTAGCGAAACAGAGGGCGTAGTGTAGAGGAGTCGGCTGTTCAGACGACGAGCTACTTCCGCCCTTATGAACGTTACGTTCGCTCCCGAATCGACGATTAAACGACATGGAGTTCCGTTGATCTCCCCCTTTACGAATAAACCCTGGTTTCCTCCTTGAAGGGATGAGACGTGGAAACGGCTGGTCGGAGCTTCACCTGTTCTACATTGCAGCTTCTGCACTGTGAGATGGCATCTTCTAAGATTCAATTGTTGAGATTCCGTGGTAGTGTTATCCCTTCTCTTTTTCAAATCAAGGCAGTTACGGCGTAAATGCCCTTTCCGTTTGCAGTGCCAGCAAATGACTCTTGTCTTTCGATCTCTGGCTCCGGGATAGCTTCTCATCATTTTACCAATTTTGCTTTCCAGTTCTCGAAGCTTGCTGGTGACAAGGTCAGAAGAATCCTCGGCTGATGCACCACACACATATCGTCGGTCTTTTCCAGAAGCTAGCTGCGCGGCTTCTACTCTCATGGCGTACACGAGGGCAGACTTCAGGTTTTTGTTTTGGGATAACCTCACCGCCTGCTGCACATCGGGATCTTGAATAGCGTCGATGAAATACTGCAGTGAAAGATCGCCTCGTACATCCAGGGGACAGTCGGGAAAAGCAAGGAGCGACAGTCTTTTTATATCCGAGGCTAATTCTTGAAGTGTTTCACCGGCCTTTTGATGTCTTGTTCTAAGTTGTTGCCTGCTGTAATCCTTTAGATGCTGCTCCCCAAATCTTAACTCCAACGCACTTGCCAGCGCCACGAATTCTCCCCGCTTCTCTTCAGGTAGTATCTGTAAAATGTCAGCAGCTTCACCTCGAAGAGATGCTGCGAGATGGAATGCTTTCGAAGTATCGTCCAATCCATTCGCAGATGCAATCATTTCAAACTGCGTTTGATAAACGCGCCAAGACTACCTCCCATCAAAAGTGGCCACTTTGATGTTAGAGCGCGGCGCCATAAAGTGGATGGAAGAGTTATCCCAATTAGGTAACTCAATGGCCACAGCTTCACGAGTTTCCATTTTTCGTAGACTTTCTTCGACAACGTCAATGAATTTGTCTTTCTCTTCCTTTAAGGTGGAAACTTTTTCTTGCACGTTGGAAACTTTTTCTTGCACGATGGAAACTTTTTTTTTCAACTTCATTTCTCACTGTCTTAAGATCCTCTTTGACATCCGAAATATCGGCCTTCATTGACTGAAGGACATTTTCCGTCATCGGACGCAGAATTATAAATCCGTCCCGTATTATTATAAATGCGTCAACGGACGCAGAAGTCGATTCCTGTTTGGCGGTTAAAGCTTTAATATCCGATGATGTTGCTTCTTGTAAAGCTTTAATGTCTGATGATGTCGCTTCTTGACTTGAGACAATTGCTGCGGCGAGTTCGGCATTTGTCGTTTCTTGACGGGCTTGACCGGCGGCAATCGTAGCGACGAGTTCAGCGTTCGTTGATTCTTGGCGGGCTTGACCGGCTTTTATTTCGACGGCGGCAGACTCTTGTTGGGCCTTCATTACAGCAATCACTTCTATCAGTTGCTTCATTTGGTCTTCCATCATTCCTCTAGAAATAGGCATTCGAAATTATGAAACCTCACTTCTGACACCACTGTTATGAATTTTTCCGCTGAGGCAATGATGGGACAGTTTTTAAGATAAAAACTACTATTTATTCACTCTTCAAAGGCACAAAATTTATTCAAAGACAACAGTCTAATCACCCTCAAGCTTCAACACAATCTTCAGTAAGAACAACTTCAAATACAGCAATTATACAACTTCACTCTAGTAGGTAAACAAAGCGATCAGCTCACATCGAAGTCCAAAGTCAATCTCCCAAACTTTCCCGATCTCCAGTCTTATTTATACTTGGCGCGAGAGAACATTCCCGAAGTTTCCACCCAATTCGTCGGAAAAGAAACATCTCGAAATTTCTCGATTGCTTTAGGTGTTGCCATCCTTTTTCTAACCTGTATAATCGTTGTTAATAAATAAAATAAAATAAAATAAATTACAATAGAATTTTAAAATAATACGCCACTATTTACACTATATACAGACAATTTGTGCAACAATATATATATATATATATATATATATATATATATATATATATTCATTTTTATTTTAAATGGGGAGGGAAAAAGAGGGCATTTTAGGTGCTTATGAAAAAATATATTTTCAAAACATAATTTTAATATATTTATAGTGCTGGCGACAGCTTTTGGCCCGTTAAAAAATGCCACTCATAGATCCCCTTTATCTACTTAGCCCTTCAACTGTCTTATTCTATCAAAATTTTAAATTAGCATTCAAATATCTATAAAATTCGACATCTTTTATTTTTATATAATCAAAAACTGATTTTAAAATTTTTCAACTTTGTTGGTAACAAATTTTATCTCATGTATGAAAAAAATATCACCCCTTCCCAAGACTACTTTTTAAATGATTTTTTTTCAAAAAAAAAATAAAAAATTATGCATTTTTTTTAGTTTATTAACATTTTTGTAAGTTATTCTTAAAAAAAGTTCCACTTGTACACAATTATATTTTGAATAAATTACCCAGGACATTTAACAAGCTTGTATTTCCAATATATGAATGTTTTGAAGCCACTTGGGAAGCAATATATAACTAATACATATATATGTCTTGGTGCGATTTGAAAGTAAAAATTAGAATGAATGTGTAGAACTTAATTTTTTTCACCAATTATAATTTGGTGGTAATTTTAAAACACTGAAAATTTTCTCAAACAAGGAGCGATTATTTTCCCCTGATGATTAGCATAGTATGATCGACAGCTTGCATATGGACCGCTTCTAAGATGGTTTATGCATTCCTTAAAATATGTTTCTAGATACATTTTCAAACTCACCAAAACAATATAACTGATTTATTTTTATTAAAAATAACATATTTTTAAGTTCAAATAATTGACAAATTTTATGAAGTGATTATCAGTGGTTTAATAAATAATTTTTAAGCTTTTATTCTCAATATTTTGTTTCAGTTCTACAAACATTGGATGAGGAAACCGGAAAGTCAGAGTCTTTTTTCCTGAAACACACTATAATATTTTTCAAAATTATTTATGCAAAACCCATAGTACACAATATTTGATTTCATAGCTTGTAAAGAGATACATGGCTTTAATGAAGTTATATTACGAGCGACAACATTTAGACGTCTTTATTGCTCGAACGGTCTGTATGGGTCAGTACTGAACAGGAAATGCATTATGTAAGAGACAAAAGAAATGGGTTGCGAGATTGGCATTATAAAATGTGTATCTCGTTGCTCAAAAGTGAAGGAGTTTCTCAACTGTATATTTAAATGGATGCCTAAGTATTTGAATAATTCATGAATGTATTGTTCTCTTATTCTGGAGGGAAAAAAATATGAACGGTTCTAAAAGTAGAAATGCCTAGTTTCAAACTAATGCATTTATGCAATTTCATGCAGTAATTTTTAAATATTTGTGTTAGTCAACTGGCGATTCGAAATCAAACCGGTTGAAATGTGAAACACAAATTTTACTTTATGCAAAATGGTAGGTTATTGAAGCCATAACTGTAATGTATAATCATGCTTGGGAAGTAGTTAACTTCAAGGAGTTTATGCCAGAATATTTCAATTATAATTACCTTAATATAAAGTTGTAAATTTCTCTACTCGCCCAAACATTTGTTGCATTTTAAAGTTTAAGTATAATTTTAGCTAAGATAGTTACATTGTCTGGTGGTGAGTTACATTAAGTTCATATAAACTACCACCTTAAAGTTTCATTCAAGTACTCATTTAGAAAAATAAACTTTGACAAACTTTTGTGTTAGAACAAACTGCTGTACCACGCAAACATGTTCATTCACTGAAACTAGAATGACAGAGTTTTATGAAGAAGTCTACCTTCCTTATTCATCTAATAAGATTTTAAAGCATAATTGAATTATGTTAGCTAACAGAATAATGTGTACAATATCAGAAATACCAACAGTAAAACTAAAAGTAAAAGGTTTGATTTTTTTTTTCTATTAAAGAAATTGCGGAAGAAAATTATTGTAATTAACTATTTATTAAACTTTGTTGTGGTTTCATAATAATGTAATTGATTCTTTTGGTTATTTTTTTTTTGTGAGTATGAAGATTTTAATCAAATTGAGATTTATTTTCCTGCCATAAAAATAATCCCTTTCATTATTCAAATAATGACAAAACATGAAAAGTAATATTATAAAATGAATGAAAGGTTTTATTATGTAAAACAAAAGGCTGAAACATTTTTATTAAGAAAAACTGAAACGTCTACATACTTTTATTTAAACAAAAATTAAATAGTTGCAATCACAAAAAAAAAAAAAAAAAAAAAAAAAAAAATGGATTAGCTCTGTCAGCAAAACACAAAACACTTTCTTGAAATATAATGATTTAACAATGGATATGGCAACATTAAGTCTAAGGATTTTATTGGAAGACTTATCATTGCTGAGACATTAGACATTAGCTCTAACATAAAAATTATACGTCTTAAAATCAATTATTTCGCTAAGTAAAATTTCGAAGCATTAAGTTAGTTGAGTCAAACAGGAACAATATTTTAAGTCCATTACCATGCTTCTAAAGTTTCTGAGATGATGTAGCTCATCGAAAATTCTTATTCAATTAAGCATGCTTAAATGTTACAGAAATCTATGAATTTTTGAAGAAATAAACTAATGGGAATTGGGACAAAAAAATTATGCATTCTTACTAGTGCAATTTTTAAAATCTGACAATATGGTCTTTTTATTAATTACGTTTCTACGATAATGAAACATTAACATTTATTTTTTTCATGAATTGCTCTTAAAGTCGGATGTTAATTGAAATATAAAATAAATAAAACTATTTAAAATTGTGTTGTTACTCAATTAAATAAATTGTATCAATTACTGGATGATATCAATTCAATTTAAAATTTGCCTTTTAAATATATAAATATTACCTTTTAAATGTATAAATAAATTATATAAATACTTTTTCGTGTTTTGCAAAGCTCAAATATGGTATAACTTAATTTTAACTATCTACATTAACGTTTCAAAATATTTTAGATTGAAAATTAAATGATACAAAGTCTTAAGAAGTGTATTTATAATATATTATCGAAAATCTAAATTCATAGTATTTATATACGTGATACATTTTATTTTATTGATTCCTTATTTCAAAAATAACTTAGAGGTAATTAAAAAATTTCGTAATTGCAATTATATATTTTGGAGGCCACTTTATTTTAAGACAAATTTGTTGAAAAAATAAAATTGAGTTCGTATAAAAAAAGTATATTATGTACAAACTAGAGGTCGGCGATATATCGATACAACGATATTTTTATCGGCATTTCTAAAAATATATCGATATTAAAAATATCGATAGAAGTCACTGATGTATCTATATTTTCAAACATTTTTAGTTTTTGGATGATCGTTTTGTAGTTCCTGTGTTTTTTCGATTTTCTTTATTCCATTTTCATAAACTTCAAAACTAAAGTTTGAACTTGGCTGAGAGACAGTTAAAATGTCACCAATATTCAATATTTTGCCATACACTTAAAAGCTATTGAAAATTATCTAAATTTTTCTTAAAATCACTGCACCAACTAAGCGAAAATATTACTTTTTTTTAAAATAGATCCATTTCAGTTGAAAAAGTAGTCACCTTACAAAAAAGCAATCATGAATAGTAGCAATTTGCCCTGAAAAACTTGTTTCTGGCAAAATTGAAAATCGAATTTAAAAAATCATGTATCAATATATCGATATTTTATCGATATTTTTTTCTATGCAAAGATATAGTATCGATATTTATTTTGATCGATATTTCCGACCTCTAGTACAATCCCCTCAAAAAAGATAAAAGTGACTATTATGTTTCAAAAATAGTTTTCTGTTTTTAATTAAACTTGAAAAATAATCTTTGGATTTTTCAAATATTTTTATTTAATTTTATTTAAGCTCAAACTAATTTAAACTGAAATTTGGTTTAGTCTGTAACATAAGGCACTTTCTTAAATCTAATGTTAATAAGTAAATATTTGGAAATGGAAGTGAATCTTTATATATATATATTTCAAATCCATATAGTAAATAAAATCTAATAACATGCAGAATTTCGAAATTATTTTTGAGATTAATAATATCCTCTTAAACTAAATTCACTCATTATATATATATATATATATATATATATATATATATATATATATATATATATATATATATATATATATATATATATATATATATATATATATATATATATATATATATATATATATATATATATATATATATATATATATATATATATATATATATATATATATATATATATATATATATATATATATATATAAACCCATCATTCTCAAAGAAGTTCCTATTCGGGAGATCGTAACAATAAGTCGCATATATATATATATATATATATATATATATATATATATATATATATATAAACCCATCATTCTCAAAGAAGTTCCTATTCGGGAGATCGTAACAATAAGTCGCATAATAACCAATTATATTGCTTTCATGAAATTCTTTGTTAAGTTTTCTCACATATATATTTCGTATTTTACACCCATTTTTTCAAGAGGATCTAAAAATTAAAATTATTTTGTATTCAAAGGAAATATAATGAAGAGATGCTATTTCCTTGAGCAAATAAATATACGAGGACTCTTACATGTGGGTAAAGATCACGAAAGGGAATATAGTATTACAATATTTGTTGTGTATGATTCTTGATAACGGTATATTTGACTTATCATATTGTTTTCAAATGTAAAGTCTCTTATTCAATGCTCATATAATATTGTATATGAATCAATGAGATAAAATCCATTCGCAGAATTGAATATTTTTTAAACTTTTACACAATAGAATTTTATTCTGATATATATTTTGTGAAGGTGATATAGCAAATTAAGATAATGGAAAATAAACGCTTCCATATAATTAACATTTAGGTAAATTAGGCCATTGCTATTGTTTATAAAAGTGTAAACAAATTTTCATTTATATTTCAACTTCACACTAATGTAAGGATAAATTTATACAAAGTTCATTCGTCTTGTGGGGGAGTGTTATTTTCAGATGTATTTTAGAAAAGACTCTCACCACTTATGTATGCAGTTGTAAATATTTAAAATCATCATTTTCAGGCAATATAGTTACTTTTTAAGTTGATGTGTTGTGTTTTGCAATGGATTTCTCCGATGTTTAGGATGATTCAAATAAAAAAGTTTCGTTGAAAATCTCATGGTGACAATTTCGGGTACATTGTTTTTCGTTTTTTTTTCCTGAAAAATGATAAGAAAATCAACAAGGATGTTTCTAAATTTTTGAAAATTATTCTACTCCCTGAAGAATTAAAATGCGACTTCTTAAAGACTTTTACAGGAATATCTTTTCTTGTTTTAAAGACTTTCGAGTGGTTCAAGCCATACAAAGTGTAACGCGTCTGGTATTAATTCGGACAAAAATAGCAAGTCCTCTTAGCATTCAACCTGTATTCACAAGTGATTCCGTTAATAGTCTAATTCAGTTTTAAAGTGTCTCGAGTGTAATTTGATCTCACCGTTTAAAGGTTTAATACTTATGTGTAATGTTAAATTTAGAGTTATGTGTTTAATTTGAAGTTGTTCAATATTGTCTACCTGTCAATTTTGTGGCTTAAGTTATTGTAAAAGTAATCTGTCAATACTGTCTATTGAGTCAAAATTAATAACTATTAGTTTGGATACGAATTTTCGTGTAGCATGTTAATTAGAGATAAGAATAGAAACATAAACTCAAAATATTTTATTCTTAATTAGTGATAGGATTTAGTGGCTTTTGGTGAATTAACTCATGTTTTTTAATATAGTTGAAGGTAAAGCAAGTAGGGTATTTTTAAGTAATGGAACTCAAACAATTATTATTGGTGTTTTTTGAGTTACATGTTGAGTATGGTTTTGACGTAAAGAACCAAGCTGTATTTCATAGTCTCAAAACCTTCTCTTAATAATGAGAAAATGGTATTTACAAACAGTCCCTATTTGGGCGTACTTATTATATGTTTCACACATGGAACTTAATTTAAAATGAATTTTTAATTACCAATGGGCCAAAGTTATAAACAGAGAACCGACATTACTGTGCGTTTATCGTAGGGCTATATATTCAGACGTAACTACAAATGCCCCAGACGTGTGCTATTTATTAAATGACTAGTCTTACCAATAGTGAATTCCCTTATGAGAATTCGACTAGGGGGAAGTAATGGAAATTGCGACTATAAACGAAACTGCTATTCATTAACCCTGAACTTTATATATGTTACAGGCAAGTGTTATTTATCAATTTGGAGTTCACAATAAGATTATCGAAAGTGCTTTAAAATTTTATATGAAAAAGTGCTTCCACTATTTAAAGTTCCAATTTTAGTGTCAAATAGAGATAGACATATTATAAATATAGATTCATGGTATCTAGGGCATCGAATAGAAGCATGCTTAGAATTGATATTTTGTCGGTTACAATCAAACTTTTTTTGTAATTAACTAAAATATTGAAAAGAAAATGACAAAACTAGTTTTCCCACAACATGTTCTGTTCAGAATAAATAACATTACACCACTGGTAAGGTAAAAGAACCGTTGGGTACGCTTTCCCTTAATGTTAGCTTATCTTTTCAACTGTTATTGAATTAAGCAACAGTATTTCATTCTGCTAACTGGTTAAACATGACCACTTTACAAACTTATTACGTAGCGCAGGCCTGTGATTTATATTTCCGTGTGAAAAGTTTACTTAAAGTAATTTAATTATAAATAGTTACAGTCCTGATAACAGAGGTGCAATAAATGAATCTGAATTAGGAGACTGACATAAGAATGCATAATTAACAATTCATTGCTCACCAAAATATTTCTAGGTGCATATTTAACTTATCTTGTCAACACTTTTGTTTATAAATTTACTACTTTTGAACTACAAATCCGATCAAGTCGACAGTGATAAGTGGTAAAACAAGTGTTTCAGGAAAGTAAACTACATCTGCAACTCCTTCAATATTAATCCAAAATTTCAATTCCCGAAAGTATATATGGTAAATTAATTCCATACACACTATGGATGATTTATAACATCATTGAAACCCCACTCTATTCCTTTCTCGATATATTACTGTTGAGTTGATACATAAGGTATCCATTAACATTCTAGGAATTCCACAGTATCTGAGAGGTCAAATAGTTATAAATGGAAGGGATTTATTCTTGTCAAGAAGTTACCTCCCAAATGGTGTAGCACTTAGCGCATTGTACGGCTAATATATTGACCTTAATTCAATTCTCTGATTATTTATAGAAATTTGTTGAGGGGTTAGTGTTATTTCAAGAAATAGTTGAATAATATCAGATCAAGTACATGCAAAGATATTTTAATATAAATGTTTGTCGAAATTTATTTTTGTTTATTTCTTATGCAACTAATAATAATCAATTTTGTTGTTTGATGCGCTGTTAAGTGCGTAAATAAAATTTAGTAGATGCTCATATTTTTTATTCACACTAAAACTTTTGAGTGCCACTATTTCAGCGGAATATTTTTATAAATTTCCTCAAGTTTTTCCAGAGTTATAAAAAATGGGAAGGCTCTTTGTATTGATTATACAATTTAAGATGTAAGAAAATATACTATGTATAAAGAAATAACATTGAGATTTAACTAAATATTTAGCAATAAATTAAAAAACTAATTGTCTGAAAAGCTTGCATAAAAAATACTTTCTTATTAATATTCTGAAAATTTGTTTATCTGTTTTCTATATTAATATATTTTACTTTTGAAATTTGTAATAAATGATAGAAATATATCTAAAGATAATGCGTAAATTGTAATATATGATCTAAGCAAAACTTTTGTGGATCCTCCATTCTATTCTCATCATTACCAGCATACTTTTGAACCATTTTTGATAACTTGGAAGACAAATTGTTTCATACAACAACGCACAAATAGAACTCCAGAAAAATATCTTATTCCGAGGAAATTGCAATGTTCCAAATCTTCTCAACTGGAAAACTTTGAAAGACGAAACATTTCTGTATATTGTAATTGGAAATGTAATTGGAAAAAAACTCTTCGAGTATTGGCATATTGATGGTAAGACAAGGCTTGAAGTTTATAGGCAAGTAACGAAAATTCCATTAAATTATTTATTCCGAGAACTTGATGTATATCCTATGATGCAACAAATTGAAATAAGCTAAGCGTGAAATTTAAATATTTTATATTAGTATGAAATATGTATGACTTTGAGTCATTTGCTTGTTAGGAATTTTGATACATGAATAAGAATCGATTAGAAAATATTTGGAACTACAATTATACCTTTTTAAAAAATAATTTTGGTTATGCCAAAAGAAAGCATATTCTAAATATATCTAGAAGATATTGTTTTTAAGAAAATTGTTACAATATTATTGATAAATTGAAAAGAAGTACATTTGTAAAAAGTTTCTCGGTGGGATTTAGTTAAATTGCTGCAAATTCATTTTAGCTAAAAATCATTAAAATTTTTAATATTTTGTTCTGTAAACTTTACTTGATAATAATTATCTTTAAAATAAATTCATGTTTCATGAATCTTCATAGTTTTATAAAGGTACAGTTCTTAGTCTCTTAAAAATTATTCCAATGTATTTTAAATGATATCTTTAAAAATATGAAAATTTTGAAGCCTAAATCGGACGTTTTGGGGAAATGAATCAATAAAATAAAATATATGTACATGCGGAAACTCTATTTTTTCCTGTTTTTAATATATTTATTTAAACTCGTTTTGCATCAAACAAAAATTTCTCATAATCATCTGAAAGTAAACAATAACTCAGCAACCCATCTGCTAGTGAATATTAATAATAAGCATGTAAATTTGATAATTGATTTTGTTTTTTTGAAATTAATATTTTCGTTTAATAATAATATAACCCATAAAAAGTTTTTGATATAAATCCTTTATATGTATTGTCAATTTTTATATTCGTTAACATAGCAGCGTTTCTGTTGTCAGCGTGTGCTTGTATTTAATATTTAAAATTAGATGCAAACACTATCAGGAAAATATGCGGTAAGCTACTTTTCAAAATTTATTCATTAAAAATGAATATGAATTTATGCACTCAAATACAAATATATTTTATTTAATCTTATTAAAACAGTTTTATTATTTATTTATTTATTTATTTATTTATTTAAACAGTTTTGGTAACAAGAAAGAGTTTCTTCAATGATCAGTTAAATGATATTTCATTGAGATTGGATGACGGCAAGTTGGTTTATTAGTATTCAGTAAAAGCGACCTTTTAGTGACAGTGGCAGCCCCCAAAATTTGATAGAATGCATTGTCATCGACATCGAATCTATAGGCTAAGTTTCAATCAAATTAGATGACGTCAATGGGGTTAATTAAGCCTCCTCCGATTTGCCGCCATCGTCAAACATACACACAAAATCGAAGTTATATAAAGGATCGTTAATATAAAGGATTTAAAAAAATTCCGTTTGAAAATGATCAACGTAGTACAGTTAATTTTCAAGGCCCTCAAACAGAAGCCACATACACATATAAGAATAACTTCAACTCCGATAAGAAAAGAGTCTTAAAGTATAAAATAGTGACTTGGCTGTCTTCTCATTAACGTCAATCCCTAGAGGCGATACACCCTTTTCTATCGTCACCATGTAAGTAAGATTGACTTATTGGCGCTGTGAAACATACATTGTGTCTCGAAATGCTTGTTAGTGTGCCGAAGGGAGAAAGAAATATGTCTCGGATGTAGAGTGATCCTACAATCCATGAAGATTCAAAGTACTTTCACGACTTATAAAGTAGCGCAAAACTTTGTGATGTATATTGTGCAGTTATGTTGAATAATACAGAGGGCGTATGAGGGTTCATTAGCCTTGTAGACGTAGAATTTAGTAGAAGTTTTCGACGATATCTCTTGATATCGATGAAGACTATAAAAAGTTTCGCTCCTTAGTGGAATATATTGGCTTATGGAAGATAGTTTGAAGGATACCTCTTCTCAATGGCTTATCCAACCAGGGGGCGTGGGAGGCGCGCGCCCCCTTCTCAGGTGGAGTCTTTTTTTACAATTTACAGAAATAAATAATAATAAAAATATATTTTTTTCCAAGTTTTTTTCAATAAGTTCACGCAACAATTATATTTTAACCTTCATCTAATTTCCGAAAAAAGCAAAAAAAAAAAAAAGCTTATTTTTGTACCAAGGTAGCCTTTTCTCTTCCCATTTAAACGGATGTTGGAAGACTGTACAAGTATTCAAACCTCCACCCTCTTGACCTTGAAGATATCTTGGACCCCTGATACCCGATCCCTTTTCTGTCGAGTGGAAGGAAGAGATTTTGACTCACATGCGTAATGTCCAACGCCAACCAGGGCGGTTTTTTTTACCGAATTCAATACTTTTATACCATACTGGTAATTGAAAGAAAAAAAAAATGTGGATGTATAAAATCTCCCCAAATATGTATATTAGTGCTGGTAAAATAGTACCTAAAGACCATAAGAAAAACAAAAAAATTGGTTCGTTGATCAAACTTGGCAAAAATGTTCTATATTTGTCATGAAAATGAATATTCAAATGAGTCCATAAAAATATCTAGCAAAGAAGGGGGGTTTTTTTTGGGAGGGGGGGGGGGTCAGGGGGTTTTGTGGTTGAAAAAATAACTTTGGAGCAATCTAGGCATGTGACACATGTTTTTAGAGTACTTTTTATTATGCTGAATCGAATGAAAAAAAGCAAAACGATATAACTAATCTAAAAAAAGTTACAGTTCTTTTTATAAGCGAAAACACATGTAGTTGGTTGGTTGTTTTCAGATTATATGGCACAGTCAGCAACACGAGGGCTATAATGCGCCGAAACATTCGTCATTAGACAAGCCAACATACATTTACAAACACCCATGCCTAACACGGGACTCGAATCCGCAACCTCGCGGTCTAGAAGCTAGCACGCTAACCACTATACCGTTTGGTCGGCCGAAAACACATGTAAAATCCAAGGAAAGGTAAAATACGATATTATAAAATAAAAAATTGGTCCGTTCATGAAACTTTGCAAAAACGTTTTATTTGTCATGAGTATAAAGAAACAAAGGAGTTCATAAAAATATCTAGCATAGAAGGGTGTTTTTTGAGGAGTGGGAGGGGGGGGGGGGGTTAAATTGAAAAGTAATTGTGGTATAACCTGGGCATTTCACCTTATGCTAAGATAGCGAGTCAGAAATGCGACGGAAAAGGGGGAGGGGGGGTCAATCAATGGTTATGGATTATCTTGAAGTATATTTCTAGAACACTGCATAGATTTTTTTTTAAAAAACTTTTTTCAAATATTCGATTTCATCCTGGCTAAGGCACAGGTGTTGCGCCCCCCCCCCTCAGGAAAATCCTAGATCCGCCACTGCCTCTACTACTACCATACTATTGTTGCATAAATTGTCTCTATATAGTGTAAATAGTGACGTATTATTTTAAAATTCTAATGTAATTTATTTTATCTTATTTCATTTATTAACAGCGATTATACAGGTTAGAAAAAGGTGGCAACACCTAAAGCAATCTAGAAATTTCGAGATGTTTCTTTTTCGACGAATTGGCTGGAAATTTCGGGAATGGTCTCACGCGCCTGGTATATTAAGACCGGAGATCCGGAAAGTTTTCAGATTGACTTCGGACTTCTATGAAAGCTGATCGCTTTGTTTACCTATTGGAGTGAGCTTGTATAATCGCTGTATTCGAAGTTGTTTTTGTTGAAGCTTATGTTGAAGCTTGATTGAGTGATTACACTGTTGCCTTTGAATAAATTTTGTGAGTTTTCTGTAGTGAATAAATAGTAGTTTTTATTTTAAAAACTGTGCCATCATTGTCACAGTGGAAAAATTCATAACACTATTGATATCTCTAAAGTTTATGAATAGATAAAAGTGAACAATGGTCTATTCTATGAAAAGTCGTAGTTTATTTGACAGATATTTCAGTTCAACTATCAAAAATAATTAATATGCCATTTCATGTAATAAAGTAATTAATCATAAGAAAGGTAGAGGAATTTTAAGTTTATGCAGAAAGAAACGTCTATTGTTGCAATTTCATGCAATAAAGTTTTAGTGATTGCGTGTGCTCGAGTTAAATAAGAAAAGAAAAATATTCTTATTTTTAAATTCTTTATATTAACTTCGATTTTGTGTGTGTTGGTGCGTATGTGTATGTTGCTAACGGAAAAATCTGCGGAGGTCTAATTAATCCATTTGTCGGCATCCAATGGGGCTGAAACTTGGCAGATAGATTCGTAGATTCGATATCGTTGACAGTACATTCTATCAAATTTTGGGGGCTGCCTCTGTCACTAAATGGTCAGTTTTACGGAATACTAATGTACCAACTTGTTGTCATCCAATCACGCTGAAATAGCATTTAACCGATCATAGAAGAAACTCTTTCATGTTGACAAAATTGTTTTAATTAGAATAAGTGAAAGATAATTGGACGTGAATGCATAAATTCATTATGGAGAGAAGTCCAGCCAACTCAACTTTGCGTTGCTTAGTAACGCTATAAGTGAAAAGGATTTTAAGTGACAATTTTTGAAACTCTTTCCTGTTTCCAAATTTTTTTTAATAAATAAATAATAAAATAGTTTTAATCAGAATATATAAAAAAATATTTGTATGTGAATGCATAAATTCACATTTATTTTTAATAAATAAATTTTGAAAAGTAGATTACCGTTAATTTTGTTAATAGAGATGTTTTTAATATTTAAAATTAGATGCAAACACCAAGTACACGCTGGCCCTAGAATCAGCGCTATGTTAATGAATATAATAATTGGCAATGCATATAAAGGGTTTATATTAAAAACTTCGTTTTTATGGGTTATGTTATTGCATTATTAAAATACCAATGAATGGTGCTTAAAATATTAATATATGTTGTAGTAACAACACTACAGTATTAATATTCGTATTTGGGAGAACTTCTGAAAAGACTTAGGCTGACAGATTTTTTTTTTGTCATTGAGGTGTGATTAACATAAATATTGATTAATAAGAGTAAAATAACAATCAAAATTCTACTACAGGGCAGCCAAATTTTGTATGCTGGTAAGTAGGACATTGGCAATATCCAAAGTTTAAAATATAACTTCATGTTACGATATAGTTTGAAATATGTATCCATAAATTTGAATATTGAGAAAACGTTACGATTACAGCTTTTAAGTCTAACCAATTTTAATTTCATAGCGAAGGTTACAGAATTCAGTGTTTTCATGCTGTTGAAATTTTTGTAAAAATATCATACGTGTGCATTTGTAAAAGTGATCTAATATTGGCTGGAGTTTTTTTAAACCAATGTTATGAGTTGTTTATTAGAAAACGGTACATACAAAAGAGGAACTTTTTAACATGAATTAGATGGAACCTTTCAATCCTCTTAATTTATTTTATCCATAAGTTGAATAGTGTGGTTGAATAATATTTCTGCATATATATAATCCAGAGCCTGTAAATACTTTCAAAAGATGTGGAGGTATAGTACGCCAAAAAAAAAAAAAAAAAATCCAAATGATGGCTATATCTTGTACTCTAATTGATGAAATAACAAAAGTCAAGTACCGTTGTAAATCATGGAAGTATTTGAATAATTGTATATAGTTTTTTTTTTGTCATAAGGGGCCATATGCATATTTAATCTGAACCAAACTTTGAAAAGTTCAATGGCAACTTCATAATAATATACCATATTTAGATTTATCATCCAAAAAAACGGCAGTAAAGTAAAAAAAATCATGGTTTTCAAATGAGTGGTTAAAAATTTCGATGTGGTCAAAGAATTGACAAATAAATGTTAAAAGGAAAAATTACTTTTTTGGTCGTAAATTCTTAAATAATTAATATATTTTAGTAATTTTTATGTCAAACGATAGTTTGTTAAATGCCGAACATAAATAGCAATCAACGTTTGCTCCAAACAATTTTTTAATAATTAATTATTAATTAACAAAACAAGTTTTAAATTTTTTAAATAGAAACACGTATTTTTTTGTTGTTTTCATTAGATTTATCATGGTCGAAAACATCTTCAGAACTTTTTTCATTCCATTTTGACTTTTGGTTCTCAATATTTTAGCAGAAATGTAAAAAAGCTCACTTTAAGCCACCGTGTAATAGATTACGTTTTGAAGCACGCAAACGTTCGATTCTTCTCAGCTTTAAAGAGATTGGCCCTCAATATCGGCCAAAACATTTTCTCTCATAAGTGAAGTGTTTCTCAGAATAATGAACAGAAAATTGGTATTTAGGGTAAACGAAGTATTCTAAATCGATGAAAACATAAAGAATAGTGATTCGTATTGAAATTTTTAAAGATAGAATTAAATTTACTTAGAAAACAGCCCCCCTAAGGAACACATTTTGCATTAGACGTATTGAAAATCGGAAAAAAAAATATATTTTGATGCAAACCTCTACGATACTACAAGATTTTATGATAATTAGAACCGAAGATATAGCCATCGTTCGAATTTTTTTTTAAGTTCTGTACAATGTACAGTTCCAACTAAAGATAAATACGACAGCAATAAATAAACAAACAAACAAATAAACGCAATTTTAATAATGTACAATTTTAGGAATCAACTTTTATGATAAATTTTTTTCAGAACTATAAGATTTGTAAGATTTGCCAGGTAAATTTGAATATGATCTAGGGCAGTATGTAAGTATAAATATACTTCCCTTTTAGGGACATAATTTTCCTTGCTTATTGCTTTTAATTATTTATGCAAGGATTTTATTATAATATCTTATAATTAAATGATTAAGTGATAAAGTATAACATTAAGATAGTTTTAAACCTTTTATATAATTATTGATTAATGTGCATTACTTATTAACAACATACAATAAATGATTATAATTTATTACGTCAAAATGATGGTAAAACGAATTTCGATTTATTATTTAAATTAATTGGAAATATAAAATTTTAATTATAAAATATTAAAAAATAGTTTTATATACAATTATTTAATTTATTAATAAAAAAGAGTAATTATATCATGTTTGTGTTCTTATTTCCATTTGAAAGCTAACGTTGGGATTTTTTTTTCTAATTCTTTATTTAAATTCAAAAGTGTAAAACTATAATACAAGTTTAAAGTGTATCATTAAAGCGAATAACAATTCAATAACCAGAAATTTCATAAGTAAACAATGTACGTTACTTACAGGCAGTGTGTAGCCACTTTAGAATTATTTTTTAACATTAATTTGACTTTAGGTGAAAAGTTATCAGCCATATCAAGCTTAAGTCACTGGTATAGAAAAATATGAGGTTAATTAAGGTAATTATCCAAATTAAAAAGATACATTCTAGTGCAACACTCAGATAGCGGGTTATGGGAACATCGATAATTAGACATTCAGTTAAAGGTATCATTAATGGAATAATCAATCATTATAAGTCATGGTCTGGTAACTTAGGAAATTATAGAAGATAACTAGTTCCTTGTTTGATTCTAGCTTTTGCTGATATAAAATGGAACATAAATGCATCAAATGTTGTATTAGGTTCCGAATACGATATTAGCGGTGAACAAGAAAGAGACTGAGTAGTGCTGGCTACGATAAGAGCGAAAACAATAGACTATGTAGTACATTTTATGAAACCTTTTTGAGTTTAATATAAATGTAACCGGCAATGAATGAAACGCCGGCATTCTGTAGATTACGTACCTAGATATTCTATAGAGTGCTGGAAGAATTTTAGACAAAGTTTGAGATACCAGTACTATTATATACTTTGCTAAGGCATTGAAAATAATTCCTAGGTATTCTATAGAATGACAGATGCTATTCAGGTGTAGTATGAAAAAAGATCATGATAAGACTATTATATTATGCGCATTTCTCAAAAACAGAAATGCTTTTTTTTTGTGGAAGAAATAGTGAGAGAGTGCCATTAAAACACTTTTATTCAAAATACTTAAAGTAGAATGAAAGTTGTACAAAACGAAATCTGTGCTCTGTGCCTTTCTTATTAACCCCTTGCCAGTGTTACGCGAATCCAGGTCAGGCAACCCATCCACGCCAAATTTGGAATGCCTTAACAGATTTCGGGCAAAATAAAAATGAATGATTCTTGTCCGTTGATCGATGCAGCATGGTCCTAGTGTTGCTTTTGCATCAGTAAACTAAAAAAATAAACAAATCAAACTATTTCCTTGAAACCGAACTGATTTTCCTTTTCGTGAAATATACCCTTCAGATAAGGGGTTAAATACTAGCTGTTCGATGATGAGACCTATGCTAGATGTTTCTTGAACATGGCTTGATTCGATCTCTAAAAACTTCATCGCTACTTAAATCTCTATTATAAAACTCCACTGCCAAGGAACTTTTTTTATCTCCCATAATACATAGATAATAATGATAAAAATAAAAATAACAAAACAATTATTTTTTCACAAAACTTTGTTATCAAGTAATAATATATAAAACAAAAATTAAACTACTAAATAAATCTTAAATTTATAATTCATTTCTGTTTACGATAAGAAAAAAGAACTTAAACTTTAATATGGACATAGTTTTACAAGAAAATTTTGAACTTAAGATATCGGCACCGTGCTAAAAAAATATTTAAAAGTATCTAGTTAAACTTTTATCATATAAATATTTGAGCATTTTAATAAACTTTATCAGATTAACTGTAACTATCTTGATCTTTTCAAAAGATTTTTTCAAGGTTCAGAAACAAGTTAACTTAAATAATAATTTAGGTACATACCAAAAATGCTGTGGTATTTAAAAATATTCCTTAAATTTATATAATTTTGAAACTCAATGGCACATTATTTTAAAAACTACTAAGTTAATTATAATCAAGTTTATAAAAACACAAGTAACGCCTTAAGCATAATTATTTTTTAAATGATTTCAAATTATAATTATTATTTAATTAAACAGATAGATTATGTTCAAGTCTGTTAAACATTTGTATTTTTTTTTAAAATTGGATAGACGATAGATGTGTTTAAATAAAATACTTTATTTATTGTAATATTTTAAAACAATTTTTATTTTCAATGTTCAGGTTTTAAAAGAATTTTTTTATAAAATGGGAAATCAAATTTATTACTTTTGAAGGACAATCAACAAGAAAAACTCATTTGATGTTTTAGTTTAGAATTTTTTTATTGTAGTTCAGAAATTCATATTCACTGCCTTGGGAGAATGGCCGAAAAAGAAGCGTTATATTGGTAGAGAAAAGAAAATGGTTCGTTGAAAAAGAACTGAAAGGAATTTGGACGGAGAATAAAATAACGACTGAAAAATATATTAAAAAATAAATGAACAAAAGTTTGCAAGTGATTACTTTAATTTTAATTTTTTGTATAAAATAATTTTGCTCACGTCAGATATATAACAATTTCTGTTTCACCCAAAATAAAATATTAAAATTGTTTTTTAACTGTGGCTGCTCCGTAAGACTATGAAAAGTTTGTCAAAATAACAAGTATTCAATATTCAAAGAAGTTATAAATATTCAAGTTTGTAAAAAGTCTTAAGGTTTTAACAATTGAAAAATTTATTTTGTGCTCCTCTGAAAAATGTAATTACGGGAAAAGGGTTTCAACCAAAATGAAAAGAAAAAGTTTGAAACAAAATAAATTAAGAAGTATTACGTTATATACAAAAAATAATATATTTAGTCTTCATTCAAAAGAATCGCTGGTTTGGTAAAACTGTTAATAAGTGATTGCTAGTTTAAAATACTGGTTGTATTTTTATAATTATAATTAATTAATATGCTTTCGATTTCATCGACTTAGATTATAAATTAAAGTTTCTGAGTACTTTGTATGCACTAAAATCTTTTATCACATATTTATTCGCAATATAAAATATTGTCTGCAGGAAATTCAGACATTCAATGAAATTTTTTTTGTCTATTATATTAGGAAGCATGGCGTGAAGATAAAAAGTTGTTTAAGAGAGAATTCCGAGGCAAATTTATTGAAAATTAAATTTTCATCGAAATTAATGTGTGAAGGGATCCATTGATTGTGTCTCTTGATATTTCTTGGCAAAATTTCCCTTAGTGATCAGGCAATTGATATTACAATTTTGCCAAAGACATTTCTTCAGTCTATCAAAATTGTACGGATTTTACCCCAATGAGGAACTACGGGTTTTCAAAAGTATTTGAAGATACTGCATGTTATGATTTTTCCTAAATGGTAAAAAAGTTTGTATTGAGACACAAATGATCCTTCTCGTAATTTACATTATTGAAGCACATTTAATAACAATATCAATGTGCGTGCTTCCTTTTAGTTCCTTCATCCTTTGGTGAAGGATAGAGAATCGTACCTAGGTATTGTATTAACTATCCACAGGTTCAGTTGTTAGATTATCAGTTGTTGCGTTTATATATTTGTTAGAGATCTGTGTCGAAGATTATTCCTGAGATTTGCACGCGTCTTTTCCCATTCATGTTGGAAAGATATTTTTAAATATTCAAATCTATATTTGTTGGGCTCTTAATTGATCACTCAATGTTTTCAAATTAAGATGTTTATTGCTGATTGTTATACCCTTATATTTTGATCATTTTTTCCAAATGATTTTTTCTAAGTTATAAAGTCAGAAAGCATTTAAACAAATTTTTGGTAAGTTTATAAGAGATTTCGGGGCACAAAGTGAAGGCTACCCGGCTTTGTCTAGGTATAAAGCTTGTAGGTAGATGGCCAATAACATTTTTTCACTATAACTGCTAAATGTTTTTGCCCAATGAAAGCTGTAATCCTTTACCACGACATTTTTATTGTAACTATAATACTATGTAATTTGGTTTATGTAATTAAGATAGCATTCTAAAAACACACAAAGATAAATAAAATGACATAGTATTTGAAAGAAGCATTAACCTTCTGCGAAATCTCCTTTAAGTATGCGTAAAAGTGTTTTGTTTAATATAAGAGAAAATCATATTTTCCTTAAATTCGGTAACTCATTGCTTTATTAAGAATCAAACTACTGAATTTTTACTGATATCCATCTCCTTTATCATGTAATGTCAATAATGAATTAGACTATAAAAGGTGACGATTTTTCTCTTTTTTTTGGTAAACAAGTTCAAACGTTATCCCACTTTGTTATGCAAAACAAATGCTTTTTAAGCATACAATAATCTCTATGCTTTGAGAAAACTATTTATAGATTTTTTTATCTTGCAATAAAGTAGCGATCATTAACATATTCCCACTTGCCATCTGTTGAAGTTTTTCTCCTTAATTATTATTAAAACATTAGTAGCTATACAAATGTCCCATTTGTTTGAAATTTGCCCAATTTTTCATAAGTTTGCTTTGTAAGTATACAAATTACTAATCAATATAATCTTTTGCCTGAAATATTCATATTTTCTTAAGCAATTTATTTAGATCAATGGAATCCTTTTGAAGTAGTAAGAATAACAAACATTTGTTCTCTAATGAACTTTTTCTTCCAGTACAATAACTACCTGCTTTCAAAATCAAAACTTTTTTGTAAATCACAGTTTAATCATCCAATTAGGCAAATTTTGTAAATAAAGTTTTATAACGTCAGAAATGTAGTTAGTTAATGCTTCTTAATATATATTACAAAGTATTACAGTTGAATTGGAATTCAATATCAGAATATCTGCAGTAACAATCGAAAGCATCAAGAATTATTGCCTACATCTCAAAACTTTTCAAGGTAGTCAATGATACAAAAAAAAAAAAAAAAAAAAAAAAAAAAAAAAAAAAAAAAAAATTAGTAGTTTGGAATAGATAAAGAAATAATTTTACTTGAATATTATTTCATTGAACTTCATTATTAGAAAATATCTACCAAGTCTGTAATCTCTCAAGATGAAATTATTAATATTTTTTTAAATCAAAAAATGAAGCATACATTAATAAAAAAATTTGGAATTATTTGAAGAATAAGTATGAGGAAATTACTTATGTCTCCCATGTAGCATAGTGGTGTTGGAAAATATCGCAAACGAGGGTTCAGGGAAGATTGGCCAATCCATGCCGAAACTTGAGCATCATTCCAAAATACACGATTTTTGAAAAATAATCGTGTGAAAACCATAAAAAAACCTCATTTTTTACCTCTCCGGTCTTACTTATAAAACTATATTGCAATTTTAAAATTTTGCAGCAACATTTCAAAACTTCCAGTACTTAGTGCCCATCACTGAGCGAGATTGGAAAAGATAGGTAGCAATGGCTAGTCTACAACGGTTAACATTGGGATTGGCCAGTGTTGAGCGATATTGACCAGCATATATGTGCAATTGGGAGTTGTTACTCTTTTTTTTTTTCGAATATTAAGTGTTTCAGCATGAAATTATTAGATCAGGAGATTGTGTTAAAACCATTGATAAAAATAAGAAACTTTTAAGTGTATTTATAATGGAAAATAAACGAACCATTTTTAGATTTCCGTGAAGAAGCACAATTTTGTATAAAATTGGTAAAAAAATATAAACACAGTTTAAACAAATTTTAATTGAAGCATGTTTAAGTAAAGCAACAATTGATTACGTGTATAGCAGGTGCGTTATGAACGACACAGTATTGAACTATGTTTCATTAAGTAATTCATGCAATAATGGGATTATTTTTGTGGCTGCTTTATTGAAAGGAGAACTTTATAAAGTCACAAAGTATAGATGACAATAATATAATCGAGATAAAATGCACGATTAACAAGTTTGATTAGGGAATTCACTGGTACTAAAAAAGTTTCTACCAATCCGCCACATCTGGTTCAGATAATCAAAGAGCATAATTTGACCATATTTATTGACTAAAATTTTCTTGTATCAAGTTTAACAACAACAATTGAAATGAAATATCTTTCGTCTTTAATGTTTTCTCAATTTATCACATTATCTAGAGAAGCATATACCTTGAATTATGTATTATAAACTAGCTGCGGAGATATGTCATTGTGTATAGGTACCACCAGCTTGACGCTTCGTGAACCAGGCTCGCTTTGCTTGTAAAAAGATTAATTGCTACGCAAGCTCAGGCTCGCTTCGCTCCCTGAAAAGTTCATTGCTCAGTAAGTATAAGGTAATTTCGCTTTCTTAAAGGTTTATTACTACATCCCTCCATTCCACATTATTAGAACCCCAATCGTAAAATAAAAAAAAATAAAAAAATTCCCGTAAATACAATAATATAATGCTTCCTTACCCAGCCAGCATTTTTAAAAACCCTTACGCCCCTCTCCTACGAGAAGCAAAGGGGTCAAAGTGATTATTTTGATGAATGGTGATAAGTAATGCATTTGAAACCAGAAATATACAAAAAAAAAATTTAAAAAAATGACATAATAGGTATTAGCAAAAACAGATAGTGATATCTTCATTCCAGAGGTTAGTATCTGAACAACAAATAATTCCCATAGAATTTAATATAAAAAAGGAACTTTAAAGTGTATTTTCTCAAAAGTTAAGAAAAGTCACTTAGACCCCTTTGCTTCTCAGTCCCTCAATTTAAGTTTATAAGTCATTACATTGAAAATAATTTTGAAAAAATGTGTAAGTAAATTTTATAGGATTTTTTGCCACATTATTTTGTACTGATATTTCTACAGATAGATTCTATTTCAAGAACTGAAATATCTCTACGATATTATTTTATACCTCTTTTCTATTGTAGGAAATAATACAAAGAAATAAAGCTAAGTAGGCTTGAGTTAGAGCTCACTCAGATCCACATCAGCAGGAGATACATCGAACTTCACATCCCGTTTATTTTAAGGATATTTCTTCTTTTTGACAGGTTCATACTTTCCAGAAGGACGCTTCACTCTTCGTTTTGACAGGAATTCTTCTCATTTTGTGGTAGCATAAAAGAAAGTGCTTTTTTCCTTGATCTTGTAAGCGACTATTTCTTATAATATTTCGGCAACATCTTAAGGGATTTCGTTTTGGAATGTTTTTGTAAAAAAAAAGAAAAAAGTTCAGATAATCCTTTGTTCTGTTCTTCAGCACTAAACATGTTGAAGCTGAAAGTGGGAAGTCGTGTCGATTGAAAAAACCACTTGACTGGAAACACAGCATCTTTTAAAAGTATATTTACCGACGGATTTCATTCCTGCATTTATTCACTCAAAAGAAAAGCTTACAATAAAAATTGCGATGCCCTTTGATATTTAACGAGTTTTGTAGCATGCAAACTCAAAGTAAAACAAAAATGTCAGTTTTAATTTTTAAGTTGGAAAATGTTTTATTCTAAAGCCGTTATTTATTAGATAACGTTGATCAACGTAAAAAATAACTTTAATTTGAAGGCTGGAATGAGATTTAGTTTTGGCCACAAATTTTTACTTGCAGCATTGAAACGTATGTACGTAATGTGCAATTCCTCTTGGGAATGTTGACCTTAGACAATTAAATGGTCAAGTCTTTTGCACAAGTTTATCACTGTTCAAAAACTAAAAGAAAAATACAATTTTGAAATGCTACATGGGTCATGGGCGACGTCAATGGTTGGTTGGTTGTATTCAGATTATCTGGCGCCGTCAGCAACACGAGGGCTATAATGCGCCGAAACATTTCGTCATTAGACAAGCCAACATACATTTACAAACACCCATGCCAACACGGGACTCGAACCCGCAACCTCGCGGTCCAGAAGCTAGCACGCTAACCACTATACCGTTTGATCGGCGGACGACGTCAATGAAGGCCACCTATGATTTTTAAAAAATAAAAATAATGTTGAGAAAAGTTGCACGGTTTTATTGAGAATAGAGGCATGATATATATTTTATAATATTCAGTAGATATTTACTAGAAAACTATTATTTAATATTTCATTAAGGTAATCAATTGAAATACTACGGTTAAAAAACAACAACCCTGCATTGCTTCCCCTTGAGGGGCATCTGTACCCCCCCCCCCCATCTGAAAATACTTCTACCGACGTTCATGGCATTGTTAAAATAAGCAAGCATTCTTTTTATGCCTTTCATTGATTCTCAGTTTCTGCATCAGTAAACAGAATTTGAATACAATTTGGCTTCTTTATAACGAAGAATCTAAGGAAATGATCCCCAATCCGATAGATTCTGAGTAAAATGTTGAGAAAAAAATTGAATACAATTTGGCTTCTTTATAACGTAGAATCCAAGGAAATGATCCCCAATATTATAGATTCTGAGTAAAATGCGTTTGATTATTTTTTTTTTTTTTTAACAACAATTCAAAGGAAGCATACTACAATGCAATAAAAATGTAAATACGAAATAAGGAAAAGAAAACAATGTGTATGAGTGCGATGTAGAAGCAGATGGTTTTATATAGAAGTGTTTTTATGATCTGCAGGTGAAATCTAAATATGTATAACATGAACACTTCCTAGGCCTTTTTGATTTAAATATCGGATATGGTGAAATGCCAAGTAAAGTACACATTTTTTTTTTTTTTTTGCGTGCACAATTTTGTCAAAAAAAACAAAAAAACGCATTAGAATATAAAAGTTGTACTGCATATTTGTCTTTTTACCATAACAATATTTTTACAAATATGCCAATACACCAGAAATAAATTTTTGAAAAGCCTTTAATTTGATTATCTAACATTACAAAATAAAAGTTTTATTTATTTTCATATTGATCTTATTTTAAAACTTATTTTGAATAAATGGGCATTTCTCTGTAGGTGTTATCAAGACCTTTCAATAAATGGAAGGCGTATAGGTAATATAGATACAGACTAACACATTGCATCAATTCTGAAGCGGTTTATTTCAAAACTAATAAAACAGTACCACTGACCCTTTTCAATCTTTCAGCATGTTGCTAGATACAGAAAGATGAAGATCAAACAAAATGATTGATTAGTATATACAATCGATACAGGACAGTAAGATTTTAATAAAAACCAGGAAAATGTTGTGCAAAAATATTCATAAGAGTATCGGGGGCATCTTATATGCCACTAAAAAATAAATTTTTAACGGGACACCCTTTCAAATAATTCCTTTTGGTAAGAAAACACATGTGTAAAAATTCTGCGTAATATATGTCACTAAATTTTATAAAATTTAGGGGTTGTTACCGGCAATTGAAATAACTAATATCATAAAAAATTTCAAGTTATTTCCCCATAAAGTATAAAATTGGGTGAAAAACACAAACCTCTATTGTCAGCTTTTTTATTACATATAATCATTAATAAACTTACTACAAACATATGTAGTGTGTACAATGTACAATGTGTTTATATATTTATTATGAAATGTTAATAATAAAACAAAATTGTGAGGTCATGAATTTTTTTAAAAAGGAAATCATGGCCATTGAAAAGTCCGAATCATTAGTATTTTTATTTTTTATTTTTTTTGCCCAAAGAGTACGAATTCTTACTGTATACACCAAAACTAAACTTCTTCAAGTCTATCCAATAACGAAATTTTTTTTTCTATTTGAGTAACCACGTGTTTTAATTTTGTTTGCATTCGGGTTGGTTGGTTGAACTCCCGGCTGGGAGTGGAAAGGAAGGACTTTGTGAACTAGCACCTGTCTCCGCGTACATATGAGAGAACCACCTCTCTGGAACATGTTGAGGTAAAAAAAAAGAACTAAAAAAAACAAAAAAAAACGAGGTTATCAAATCATTTCGGTGCAGAAGGAATTTTGTGATGTTGCCATTTCAATGCTTTTTCCGGGTGAGCTTGTATTCGAGCTTTAGCCCACACCCCACATACCCACACCTCCATAACATGTTTAGCTATTGAATGACGAGCAGTTTTAATATTTTGCTTCAAAATTTGCTCGAAATGAAAAAATAAACCTGGGTAATTTTGGGACACTTTTCCAGATTTTTTAAGATTCCTGTCAAAATATATTAAACTAGGTTGCTGAGACTATAGTGTTCTGTGAAGTTAACCTTATTTCAAAGTATGGATATGGTTTCACTTTATGACTAATGATACCCTTATAAAAATCTTTCATTTTTGTCCCAATCTTACCTATGAATCGAGGTAACTTTAGGCAGTACCGCGTTTTCTCAGAAACACCAAGGAAAAATCAACCTGCTCCACTGTCAAGGGGAAAGATCGTTTCCCAAGAGGTTTCAAATTTGCGTCAAGATATTACAAATTACAATTTACGTTACTAGTTTTTGGACTTTGAAAATTTCTCTTTGGTCGACTTGAGTATGCTGGATGATTTTCTGGACGATTCCATCCTTCAAATAAAAAAAAATTTCGCCGGGCTTAGCTACTCCATTTCCAGTTTTGAGTAGATTTCTGTATCGCAGTGATGCTTTTCGTCATTTTTTTTATCTTAATGAACCTTCTCAGGTAAAGCTCACACTCGTATCTCACAGAAAGTAGTTATCCACCATAAGGTGGTGGAGAAAACTAGAAGATTGTGTGCGTGTGGGGGGGGGGGGCGGAGGAGTTCATGGACAGTAGAGTGGGCCGAAAAAAATAAAGTTTTTTAGATCAAAATCTAATAGTGCGGAAAAGTTGCTATAGGTCAATAGAAACCAAAAGAAGCAAAAATTTTTGAAATAAAAAAATATTTGACCCTTGCGCATCAAGGTCAAAGTTTCGAAAATGTTACCATTTTTATTCATTTTTCCATTTTTCTAAAACATTGCTTCTGAGATTTATATTTTTTATGGTCTATCAATATATGACATATGAGCACTAAAGAAATCATTTGTCATAATTATGATATTCTAAGTCGAAGGGGGGAAGAAGGTGGGAGGGAGTATTTCACCCAAAATTACACTTCGACCATTATAGCAGTAAGGTTCAACTGACTATGAAGTGGGACATCGCGATTAACCCCTCACACATACATTACGAAGTGTGCAGCTCTTAGCTCATTAAAATGACTCAGAACTCGCCGCGTGAAGGTGGCTGCACGTCGAGTTCCACCCTCACCCTTCCCAACCATCCAACCATCGGCAAGGGTTCTTTTTGCACAGAAATATTTATTTGTGCTCCTTTATTTCTACAAGATTAAATTCTCTTTTATGGTTAAATTCAGGCATAATATTCCTGGATAGAAGTGTGGATTGAATCAAACCATCCCGGGTTTCTGAGCCACAAACCTTTTTTGCTGCCTCTGTGACAAGCTTAACGCATCGCTCTACCACTTGTGTGTGACAAGGGAAATGGTGCACGTTCCAATCTGGTACAGTATCTGATTTTATAAGTGCGTCGATGAAATACGATCTGATATTGCGCAAGATAGGTGGTGGAGTCGGCTTACAAGAGTTCCAGTCGATCAACGCAGAGTAATCTGTGGTAGAAAAATTGATAGTAGGAGGCAAAAAAGTGCGCACCATTTTCTCCATGGAAAGACTTTGTTGTGCTTTTAGAAGGCGCCTCAAACCAAATTCCCTTATATTCTTCCTTTCGTCAAACACCATTGCTATGAGCAAGTTTTCAGGATGGGCAAAAAATCCATTGCGCTGTATCACTGGATCTATTAATTGTAGAAGATTTTCAGGTAAGTACCTTGATAATTGTATTGCCTTGAAAACATGTTTTTGGTCCATCTATGAAAGAACTCTTCTTCTTAATAGCAAACCCAACTGGAATATAGCACTTCAAAAGGAATGTAAATATCTGTTCCAGTTCATGTGAGTTCTTTTGATGATATGTACAACCTTAGAACATTATTAGTAGCCGTCAACCATTTAGAATTAGATAGAGGCCTATGATCAGAAACAGCAAGATCTGGTGGACAAAATCCCTTTTGTATAGTTCGAGATATGTTGATAAGATATTTTTAATCTTTACTTAGAACTGCTTCATCTAGAAGAGGAACTTCACACTCAATGCTTTCAAACTTAACAATTGGTAAATTTTTGCAGTCATGAAGTGCCTTGCCAATGGGTCCGGAAAATGTGTTCGGTCCCTGTAATTTTCCCATCCAAATACTCAAACAAATGTCGGAATGGCAATTCATTAAAATGCAAAAGACAAACAGACCATTGTAGGGTCTGCGAAGATGCAGTTCCAACTTCCGTATTATTTCGTTCCTACAACCAGTGTTTGTTGCTGTTCCGTCACATCCGACAACATCCGATTCACCTAAGGATATGTTTTGCTGAGATAAGTATGAAATAATACTAGAACTGATTTATGAGGCCGTACCTGAATGGGGAGATACATGGCTGATATAATTTGATCCTGGCTCCTGAATCAGAGAAATGTGCTCCTCTTTCACAACTCTACGAAAATACTTTTTATGGATCGGTTCCATGACCAGTGCATCATCTTTACAGCCGTCAAAATATAAGCCTTGAATCATTGTATTAAGGTCACACTGCAATGATCTTCTTGTCTGAGACTTCTGCCTCCTTATTTTATTTTTGTCTATCACCATTGACATATCTGACTCGGTTATTATGTCTATATCCCGAAGAACACTAGTAGCAACTGCAGCAGTTGCTGTCAGACACATTATACCTGTCACAAACCAATGCAGTAGATTCAAGTTTTTTTCTCATCTGCGAAGTGGAAGGTAAATTAGGTGTTGATGGAAGAAACATTTCATCAGTAATATCTGATTCTGTAGTATCCTCCTCAAAAGCGATATCAGTTAAATCAGCGGGTGTCTGGGATTTACTCTCAGACTCCGAAATGCCAGAAGCATTGAGTTCACGTTGTCATTCCTTCCAGAATAGCTTATTAGTAAGTTTTTCTGTTTCTTGGATATCTATGTTACCAATTCTGTTATTTCTTTGGTCATGAAGAAATCTTAGCTCTATTACAGGTACTTTTCTCGATTTATCACAGCCACAAGTAATAGAAATTTGGCACTTGCAACAATAGGTTCTTTTTCCACAGTAACAAATGAAAGTCATTGGGCATTTGCAAGCTGCAACGTCGAAAAGTTTAGTAGCTTCCTGTTTGAATTTCCTCAGCTTATTCTTGTAGTTTTGTTTTTCCTTATCTCTATTGTAGGACTTTTTCAAATTTTGGTATACGTCATGGTATCTACTAACCATTTGTACGATTCTTGTTTGACTTACTGCGGGAATAGAGGCCATATCAAACAAGCTTTTGACTTTTCTTGCCACTGAATCAGCAACAACAGAAAAGTTGACAGTCGTGTAATTAGCTTCCAACGCCAACTCAAATCTTTCTTCGAAACAACAACGTAAAATGTCCTCGTATGAGAGGAGCTTCGATGAAGGTAAATCTTCTGGATTGCCAAGTATGGGACAATTAAAAGCCTTCCCTGTGATACGCTTTCTTGTTCCTTTCGTTTCCTCCATCGTGAATCTTCTTGAAAAAATACACACACAAAAAATTGATTAACAGAAGCGCACGAGCTCGCTGCAAACCAAATCACTAATAAAATGTGAACTGGACGAGACACATTCTTCATTGCATAGACAATGAAAGGGGAATTCCCCTCAAAGAAAGCAAAGACAAAAACGGAAGACATAAGTGAGTGGGAGGGGGTGAAAAAAAAAGCTAAAGTTATTATTTATAGGGATTGTGATTTACCCTAGAGAAAGTATTTCTTTGATGCCTCAACGTTTTAAGAATTTCGTTTTGTTCGTTTTCATTCGTTGGAATTAGTCCCCCCCCCCCACTTCAACTTAGAATATCATAATTATAGCCAATGATTTCTTTAGTGCTTTTGTATCATATATTAATAGACAACAATAAAATATAAATCTCAGAAGCAATGTTTTAGAAAAATGGAAAAATACGTAAAAATGGTAACATTTTCGAAACTTTGACCTTGATGCGCAAGGGTCAAACATTTGTTTATTTAAATTTTTTTGCTTCTTTCGGTTTCTATTGACCTATAGCAACTTTTCCACACTATTAGATTTTGATCTAAAAAACTTTATTTTTTTCGGCCCACTCTAATGGACAGTTCTTCCAAATCTCTGAAAAAGTTTCGATCTCTTCTGAGTCTTGTAACGAAAAATTAGAACACGCATCATTGCTGCTGCGTTCATATTTGATGCTATTCTTTTTTCGTTTCCTTCTTGCGTAGTAGATTTACTTGAGTGGCTCACAGTTACCACACTAAGTGCTGAAAATGTACAACGTATATGTTTTTGAATTAAATAACAAAATTAAAGGTATAAAAAGTACGAAATAGATGTCAAATAATTAACTTATAAATACATATATGTTCCAGTGCGGTAAACGTAATTTAGACTACAGCTTCAGATATCGACCTCGAGGTAACGTCACATATCAGAGTCACAGAGAGGAAATTACGTGCCAATTAAAAAATCTTGGTGTTGGAGGGAAATGCAAAGGCGAAAAATACGCGATGTTCTAAAGTTATCCCAGTGTTCGATAACAGAGAAAAGCAATTTTCACATTATTATTCGAATTCAAACTGATAATAATTAACTTTTATTTAAAACAAAATGTGTTTTATAGAAAACTTCATAAATACGTGAATTTGGTTTATTTGGAAAAAAGTGAGGGCCTTCTACTACAACTGAGGACAAATTATTAAATGCCTTATGCAAATGAATGCTCTGAAGAAAATAGAAGTAGAAGGAACTTAGGCAATAATAGTAAACTGCAATAGTATTGATACAAGTGAAATTTATTCCACACTTTTTAGGTAGGCAAGTTTTTAATTAAGAAATTTGTGTCTTTAATGTTTTCTTTGCTTTTAATAACGATGCCAGAGTAAATGTGTTAAAAATCTTTGGCACTTTCTGCACCTTTAAATAGTGTTGTAATTTTGCACATTCTATACATTAATAATTTCAAACCTTTTATAATAAAATGTAACCTTTTAAGTTATTTTTTATTTTATTTATCAAGTTTCGAAACTTCTGTTTCTGATCTTGTAGAGAAATTTTCTAAAAATGGGAGAAATGGGCACTGATAAAGATCTTATAAGGACGCGGCATGTTTTCTCACTAAATATGGGAAATTATGACTCTATAGTCAACACTGGCAAAATAAATATTTTGGGTAATAAATGGTTATAGTATGCTCATATGGAATGTGGTAATAATGTGGAAGAAAATACAAGAAGTTTACATAGATTGTAGTATAGTATCTATATGAATAGGTGTCGATATGTCGATTATGGTGCAACTATAGTATTAATTAAGTGTGAAATATAAAAGTAAGGGCATAAAATATATAATAACATCTCCATCATTTTAATATTTAAAACCATAAACTGTATTTGTGTCCCAAAACTTATCAGATAAATAATATATGCGTGCAATAAGCTAATTACCATAGACTCTAGTTCCTTGTTTGAATTTTCTGTTCTGTATATTTTAAATTAAATTTTTTGAAAAAATATTGTTATACATAAAAAACAAAAAACTCAAACTGAAGAATTATATGACATCGAATTATCCTTTATAAACTAACGCGGTCAATTTTCTCTTCGTCTTTTTACAATATATAATTAGAAGTTGTGTTATCCTCTAAGGCTATTACAATTCAAATTTTTTTTCAGTTTTAAAAACTTTATTATAGTATTGAAACTTAAAAATATTCAAATGATATGAATGGTAATAATGAAACATGCCAATTGCGTCTAAATTACACTAATCATTTTTAATAATGATATTTTACTTTATCAATTTATTGGCAATTTTAGAAAAAATAATAAATCACTTTCGGAAATTTTTTGTTGTAAGGTTTTTTTCTTTTATCTAGATAAATAAGAAGCTGGAAGTATAATTTATCTTAAGAAATCCATTAATTTTACAAAGTTTCATTAAAATTTCCAATAACTAGTCTGCATTTTTTTACTTTTATGGATATTCGAATAATAATATATTAGTCCTTACCCAAAAAGGGATAATCCTTAAAGTTATATTTTAAAAATTCGTTTGATATTATATACGAGATGTCATATTGGCAAGAGACTTCATCCAACATACTATGCAAGTTATATTTTCGCATTGTAAATCTTGGTGAGAATAATAAGAGTTCAAATTCAAAACTTCTTCTAATCTTTTTGACATGAAATATAGAGCATTTTACAGGATTTTTTTTGCGTTTTCCTTAGGGTGTTCGTGCTCGAATGATAAATTGCAATGACTGCTGCAATTTTATTTCACTTCTTTTCAGTAATGTCTGAAATCATTCGTTTGAATATTTTAAAAAGGCAATAAATATAAAATGTACAGAAGAAAATAAAATCCTTTTTTTTATGGCCAAAATTTGTTCATCTTCAAAGATCTTTTAATTATCATTGCTATTTACTTTGAAAGAAGTTGTCATGCGACAGTAACTGTCTATAACAGACCCTTTCTGCACACTTTCTTTTAAAGTAGGTACTAGGGTGGGTCGAAAAAACTTTTTATTTTTGTTTCAAATTTTAATAGTACGGAAAAGTTGCGATTTGGCTCCAAATAAATAAACAATTTTTATTTATTTTTTCGATCACGTCTTCTGTTCGCGCATCTCAGTAGAAATTCGCTGGAAGTGGTGAAAATCGCTTATTTTTCGAAATTGTTATACCAGAGTTGATTTGGTTATCTCGAGTTCTAATAGTGCGGGATTAAATTATAGACCATTGTGTTCTAAAATTTTGTTAATATTTCCTTTAAAATTGTGCATGCGCATAAAGTAGCTCCCCTCTGTTGCACTTACAAAAAAAAAAAAAAAAAAAAAAAAAAAAAAAAAAAAACTAATTTAATATCTATTGAAAAACATATTGCAGTTTTGGCGGTAGTTTTTTTTTTTTAATGTAATATTTATCGTCAAAAATATCGCCTAAGTAACCATTTTTTAAAATAATGAAAATATGAAAACTAAAAAGGTAAGTTACATCAATCTATGACAAATTTAAATGCAGTGACCAGTATTAAATGAAATTGAAAGTTGTGCGATGTTCCACACGTCTAGTTTTTCATCCTAGTGGGTTTTTAATTCTAATTACCCGTAGGTTAACATTGGGTAATAAAAATATTAGATTCGACCAGAAATATTTTTTTTTTTAAATTTTTATACATTTCTCTATGTTTAAGAACGTATTGAGTTTAAAAATTGACTTAGAAAAGATGCCTGTGTGTCCGTGTGTCTTTGTGCATTTGTACGTGGTAAGCATAACTCGCGAACTGATTGAAATACGATGTTCAATTTTTGCATACGAGTTAGTGTCATTAATGGTTTCATCAAAATTGTGCATACGCGCGTGACCATCGATATAAAGAAGGCCAACTGGCTCCGCCATGTTTTCTTTCTAAGTCAACAGCCGTGGATACAAGTTTAAGCTATCTCGAGCTAACATTTGTTTAGAAGTGGTTACACTGATCTTCAAATTATGCTTTTATTATTCGTTTGATGGTTATTATGGACGATTTATACGTTTAATATTTATGTAAATTTTACCAAATGCCGAGTCCTTGTTCCGTTCTAAAGTACAACGGGAACTCCAGAACTGGTGCTAAGATTTCTATTTTCAAATATCCTTCCGATGACAGTGTTAGAGAAGGGGGGAAAAAATTGGTGGCGAGCGATACATCGAAAACATTTTGTTCCAACAAAATACAGCTAGGTGAGTGTTAACTTTTTAATAAAGTCTTTAATGTGTTTTTAAATATAAGTGTACAATTTTTGAGAAGTTGTTATTAAAGTACTGAAAAGAAATGTTAACTAATTACGATAGTGATAACTTTTCTTCGGTTTCAACTTTTTTGTTATTTTTCAAATGAAAGTACGAATTCCGGTACGGATTCTATGCCACAGTGATTTTTATCAAAAAATGGCAGCCGCCGTCATTTTTTTTTTTTTTTTCAATAAATAGTAAACAACCTATGATTGGCATCATTCGACTTGGTTTTACGAAAACAATTCTTGGCTCAGAATTCGTACCGCACTTGGAAGATTTACCCAATCTTTACTAGCCTTTCAAAATGACCAACATAAAATAAAAATTTAACGGGGAAACTTTTTCTTATTTCATTGTAATGTTTTGTTAAAAATTCGATAAAGTTTTTTTAGAAATTTTTGTCCTCTATTTAAGGTATGCGAGCAGCATTTTCATCCAAATGACTTTGTATAGTCAAAAGAGGCATTTGATAAGAAGACTGGATAAGATTAGTTTTTGTAATGGGACAGTACATGTTTGACTGTGCAAACATTGTGAATTGAAAAGAAAAAAGTATATACTATATATATTTCCTCCAAATGTAGGTTTTCTCTGAAAATATGAGCCTTGAATCTAGTTGTGGTATTTAAGCTGTTATATTATCTGTGTTTTGTTTATTGTGTATATTTGTTGTGTTTTATCAATTGTATATATCAATTTTGTATTAATATTTTTCTTGTTTCCTTTCACTTTTCAGACATTTAGAAATATTTTACAATTGCGTTTGGGGAAAAAAAGGGGGGAAAAAAAAAAACAAGAAAAAAAAAAACATATAAACGAGCAGAATTTATACTTGATTATACTTTTATGGGGATGAACGAAATTAGAACCTCAAGTTACACGAAATTAGTGTTTTAAGATGTAGGGATAATCTTATTTTTTACATTGTCAAAGAAATAAAATAATCCAATTACTTGAAATATCTGTACCAAACATGAAATGAGGAAGATAAAATATTTCGTCACCCAAAAATAATGTCTTCCCTCACTAACTGAAAGGAAAAGTGTACCCACCACGGGTGACTTCATCATACTAGTTGGATGGCTTTTTTGAAACCGGAGGTCATGATATACGTAAGATAGCTGCCATTGAAAAATTTATGTTCTTCAGGAATTGTAAAAAACGGCTCTAACGAATGCGATCAAAATAGCTGTGGTAATTTCGCTTAAGGTGCTCTAAACATCCCTACCTATGAAATTGTAGTAGATCTGCAATAAAGCCGAAAAAGGTGAAAAACGAATGTCTTTAACACCAGAGTTCTCTTTCCTTGAGCATCGCCCATAAATGACTGTTCATCCTCTGAATTTACAGGAAAGAATAATGTATTATTGAAATGCAAATCATAAAATCCGTAATTTTGGCATGTTTTTTTTATATTTGTTATTGTAAGAATTATCCCCAAACAGGCAATTTTTTTAAAATAAATGTAAACATGGAAAACAGTAAATAACATCAAACTATGTCAATCGAGATAAAGCAGCTAGTAGGAGAGCAAAAATATCACACCATTCAATCAATCAACTACGTAAAACTTAATTGGAGTCAAGAGTTCTATAATGCAATTGTAAGTTGTGTAAAATTCCACACACCTAGTTTTTTTTTTTTTTTAAATAAAAGATTTCCATTCTTTTGCAAGATTTGTTTATTTTATGTTAGATTCCGAATCTAAATTAATCAACCGAAAATTTCAAAATTCATTCAATATTCCATAAAAATTGAAACGGGAGAATGTCGGGAATAAATCTTTTTCTAATAAAAATTGATAAAACAATTTTTTACACAAAACAGTTTTTGAAACTGTTACTAAAGACTTCATATAACAATAAATACGTACAAAATATAAACCTTATTTTGAGATTGTCTAGTTGGTACATAGCTTCAAAATCGAAGAGCAAAAAAATCTTAAATTATTTGCTCTTTTCACACTTTTTTTTTTTACAATTTAAATACTTTGGGTTTGAAGATTCTCCTCAATATCCCTTCAGTTTTCCCTCAATACTCATTAGTTAAACAAGCTTAATGAAACTAAGTTTGTAGCTGTTTTACGTCCGATTTCTGCATACCTGTGTACTACCACACTTTAAATTATTGTAGATATATTCTGAACATAAACATAAATCTTGAAATTGATATGCAAGAGAATCATTTAACCTGGTGAAATTTGTACACCTGTTGTTGTAGGAAATATTCAGCAAATATACGAAACGATGACAAAATCAATACAGATTTAGAATCAAAATATTAAAAAAACACCCACTCACATTAAAATAAAAAAGAATTATCAATGATTTATCCCTCTGATAAAAGGAAAAGGCATAGAAGAGTTCAGAAATCAGATTTTTTTCTTTCTGTTTCTAAAATCTCCTCTTTCATAGACCATTTTGAAAAAGTTATGTTTTGCTGTTAAGGAATACACTTTTGATGAATAAATATTAGATTTCTAAAGTCGAATTGGATGAGATGCGAAGATTTTTCTGAAAATTTGTCAGTAAATAAATAATCTTTAATGATATTTGTGAAATTTTGTTATTATTGTTTTTGTTATTATTTAGGCTTTATACAACAAGTAAAAAATACCAGCAGCGCAAAAAAATCGGTTAAATAGTTTAAAATGAATGACTATCACGAAAGTATGAGATGAAGAAGGAAAAAATATTTTAAAAAATCCCTATGACAAGATAATAATGTCTATAATACAATATTTTTTAAATGAGGCGATTTAAAAAAATGCACCTTACAATAACAATGAAATTAAATTTTCAAATTTAATTACAAAAGTAGCGGTGTACTGACTAACCGATAACAATTTTAATTATATTTTGAAAAAATAACAAGCATCATTATCCTGGTTTGCTGCTATTGTGTTCCTTATATGCTGGGACAATGATGAGCAGGACAATGATGAAATTGATATAATTAGAAGCAGGCACATTCTATTTAAAAAATTTTAAGTTAATGTATATATTTTCGAAAAGGTGTCTTTATTATGTTCTCTGTATAACGATATAATTTTTTTCTACGCAACCAGTATTTTTTACAGATGCCAGGAAAATGATGTTAATTAAACATCACTCTAATGGAATAGAGCTTCAAAATTACGTAAAAAAATGGTGCCAATTGAGAATAATTATTCACACCCAAAAAATTAATGTCCAAAAAATAGAATGCAGCTGTCTTCTGTAGTTAGAATATTGAGTGTAGCAATATGCCAAGACAATGATGCTTTGTTCAGTGACTTGCATTTTAGTAATTTTTTAAATAAGAAAAAATAATGAAACTATTTTAAATTATTCTCCATTGTATAAAATACTTTATAATAGATGCATTAAATTAATTGTTGTTGGAAAATATGTTTCATTATTAATTTATTTAACATTTATAACAGCATAGATGGCTCTAGTGACAAGCCAGGATAATGATTTTTGGACATTTGATGTATTTTTAAATACATTTATATAAGAAAAATTCAATATGATATGGATGAGAAAGTTAGCCTGGAACATGGAAAAGTTATTAAAATGTAATTCGTTATTTTTGTATTTGTTTTTAAAAAGGTATAATGTTGTGGCATGCATTTTTTTTTTTTTTTTTTTCCGAAGAATGACCAATACATTTGTTGTTTGATCGATAGTTGTAAACAATTAACGTAAATCTATTTCATGTCACTTTTTTACATTAGAATATTTTCATTATTGCTATTTGTGCAAATATGAAACAAAAAAAAATATGAAATACATTTACTGTTTTTATTGTACTTTGTTATGCAGACAATTAACCGAGCACTTTATAATAGTGATAATAAGATAACTTAATTTTCGAAAAAAATACTATAATACTATACGATAAATATCCTTTTTAATAATTTTTAGTTTAAAAAACTATAAAGCACTATTTGTTATACAAACTGGTTATATAGTTTATAGCCGAGTGACCTGTTTTTTTCTTACTGTATTACCTGTTGCAAAAATGTATAAAAATTTAATATGGATATTTGAATAATACTTTAATTTTTCTATACTATACTTGGAATTCTAATAGTGATAAAGTTAGATTTGATTACTCTCATCAACTCAACTTACTTTTGTTACTTATTTAATTTCATTGCATTTTTTTTTTGTTTAAAATATATAGTTGAAAGAAACTGGTATTTGCTTTTATCACTTTATTTATAAAGGCTTAAAAATATTTTATAATCTTATACTGTATGAATATTAGAATAACATTTTTAGAAAAAATTATTTAACAGTGTTTTTTAAAAATTATATTCCCCGGAATAACCATTTTTCTTTCCGACTATTTATAACTCCCTTTGAATTTGTAGGCAATTCCTTTACTTTCTTCTTCATTTTAAAAGATAAATATCCTTTTTATTAATTTTTAGTTTAAAAAACTCTAAAGCACTATTTGTTATACAAACTGGTTATATAGTTTATAGCCGAGTGTATTACTTTTATAATACATAGGGGTGATACTCAATTTTGCAATAAAAGTTCATCTAGGTGCGATCACTAATGTCACAGTATGCCTCTCCAGGGATCATATCCCAGACTTCCATTACTGACTGAGGAGCTTGAAGAAAAATACAAGGGGGGGGGGGGAATCCGAATTTTTACGCCTCAGCAACTTAGACTGGGCAAAAATCTCATTTCAGGAATGAGGGGAAATGATGAGGGGAAGGAGAAGGGGACGGGGGGGGGGGGGTTAGCCCAACGCTAATTTTTAAATGAATTACTTTATATACAAAAAAAATTATTGGATAGAATGTTGTGAGAAGCAAATGAGATATGGGTAATAATTCTGTGCGCCGCTAAAATATCGTTTAATTTCAAAGCACATTTTTTTTAACTAGAATTTCTTAACTTTTTTATATCTTTCAAATAAAGTATTTTCAGGCTTTACAGCCGACGAAAGTTCTGTTGAAAAAATCTGTTATGAGAACAGAGTAAGCGCTCAACATTTAATTTAAAATTTCATGAATATTGCGCCGAAAGTGTCAATAATGTACATATTGTACATTGTACCTGTTGTTATACGTCAAGAAACAAGAAACGTCAATTCCCGTGGCTGTTAAGGATAACGTATCAGAATATATTTGTAGATAGTTAAATTTAAGGTCATTATTGAAACAGATTTTTTTTTTTTGTGTAAACAGTGATAGAAGTGGTAAAAATAAGTGGTGGGATGCCCTAACAAAAGTTGGTGACCCTCCCCCCTCCATCTTCAACGATAGATTTTATAATTTCGTAATTTATAATAAAAATATTAACTAGTAAGAAAATAATTTATAGTTCCTAACACTAAAATTGAACAAGGGTTCAAAATGTATTGTTATTTTAATGAATATTCTGCGACTTAAGTTTTTTACTTAGAAATAAGAGATAAGGTGAAGTAATAATTGAACATTATACAGCGTGTCCCCGTATAACCTAGCCGACCTTTATTTTCGACACCGTTGGTGCTAGATGCATAGTCCCAATTTAAGAAATACTTTAAATCGTTAAAATATTTTAACTGAATAGTTTTTACATTAGTAAAGGGATTAATATTATAAATTTTTATACGGTCTCCAGTTCTCCCAACTCATATTTAGAAAAATGTTGCCCATGAAAAAACATTTCAAATAAAAAAAAAAAAAAAAAAAAAATTGAAATTTTTTTGACCAATAGCAACGGTGTTATTAGAGTTTAAAGTTTTAACGCTATTTGGGGGGCCCGTACATAAATTGAAATGAGAAAATATCGTCTTATCGGAATAAGAGCAAGCTTCTAGACTAGGTTTGATTACTGCAAACAAGTTGTTGTTCATCGCCTAAATGCTCGAAATGTTTTCCTTTGACTAAAATACCTAAGCGCAGACGTGATTCAAACTCATCTTCAAAAATTTTCAGCATTACAGGCTTAATATACCCGGCAGAGGATAAAGTTCGATTCGGCAAATCTAATAGACTCGTCGATTTTTTTTCATAGACCTTGCTTTTCAATAATCCCCAACGAAAGAAATCTAAAGGACTTAGATCTGAAGATCTAGGAGGCCATTCTACCGGACCTCCATAGCCTATTATGTTGTCTTGAAACATGTTGTGTAGTATTGTTCGGCAGGAAGCTGCTTGTGGGGTGGTGCATCATCCTGTTGAAACCACATCTTTATAAGGTCTGAAGGTCTGCTAACACGACATGGTCATCCAGAAAGTCAGATAATGGTCCCTGTAACAGGTTCGCATACTTTTTACCTGTTAATGTATCAGCAAAAAAGATAGGTCCTACAAACGCTTCCTTCCATATGCCACATCAAACATTAACGGACGATCGCAGTTGACGTTTGTTTGGACGGATTACATGGGGATTTTGCAGGGACCAAAAGTGTGTGTTTTGAATATTTACTACTTCAGTTCTTAAAAACGTGCACTCATCAGAAACTAGAATGTTATTCACAAATAATGAATCCAATTCTAGCTTGTTCATGAGGAAATTGCAGAGATCAAACCATCTATTTTCATCCCCGGGCAAAAACTCTTGCACCAATCGCGGGCGATAAGGATGTGCACCGTGTTGATTTAAGACTCTCCACACATGGGTTTTTGAGTATCCATATGCTTCACTAATGTCCTTGACACTGATTAAGGGAAAACATCAGCATAGCCCAAAATACCACTCTTGAATTTTTGGATCGCGGACGTCTTCTTATGCTACCCTTTTCTCACAAACGCTTTATACAATATTTAAAAATTTGGAAATTTTTAGAAATTTACCATTGGAAATTTAATTGCATATTGTCTTGCAGCCACTCGCCTATTTCGATTGCACAGTAATATTAGAGATTAATTTTCCAAACACAATTGCTCTTTCCCTGTATTTCATTTTGTGTACATGCCCTTAAAATATGTTAATGACCACGGGTGTAAAGTGGTATAAGTCACTAAATTCAATTTTTCGTATCTCCATGAATATTGGTCTTACAAATTTCGATTCTTTTTTGTTTGAAATGTTTTTTCATGGGGAACATTTTTCTAAATATGAGTTGAGGGAACTGGGGACCATATAAAAATTTACAAACCGTAATTTTTATACCAACCCCTTTCCGAACTTAAAAACTATTTAGTAAAAATATTTTAATGATTTAAAACATTTCTTCAATTAGAACTATGCACCTAGGACCAACGGTATCGAAAATAAAGATCAGCCAGGTTATACGGGGACACGCTGTATAACAATTCACCGTTTATTTAGATTTAAATAGTACTTACATACTTTCATAAAATTAAATTAATAGATAACTCTAAATATATTTTTTTTTAAATAGCTTGTCTTTATATGAAACAAGAATAGAAATTTAACTTAAAAAAAAGTTCCTCCAAAGTTAAAAATGAACTAAGTGTAAGAGTATTTAGTATTTGTTAATAAAAAATACATATATATATACATATAATATATATAATACATATAATATATACATATAATATATACATATAATATATATAATACATATAATATATATATAATACATATAATATATACATATAATATATATAATACATATATATATATAATACATATATATATATATATATATATATATATATATATATATATATATATATATATATATATATATATATATATATATATATATATATATATATATATATATATATATATATATATATATATATATATATATATATATATATATATATATATATATATATATATATATATATATATATATATATATATATATATATACATATATATATACATATATATATACATATATATATATATATATATATATATATACATATATACATATATATATATATATATATATATATATATACATATATATATATATATATATATATATATATATATATATATATATATATATATATATATATATATATATATATATATATATATATATATATATATATATATATATATATATATATATATATATATATATATATATATATATATATATATATATATATATATATATATATATATATATATATATATATATATATATATATATATATATATATATATATATATATATATATATATATATATATATATATATATATATATATATATATATATATATATATATATATATATATATATATATATATATATATATATATATATATATATATATATATATATATATATATATATATATATATATATATATATATATATATATATATATATATATATATATATATATATATATATATATATATATATATATATATATATATATATATATATATATATATATATATATATATATATATATATATATATATATATATATATATATATATATATATAAACAAAAATTAGCAAACGGAAATTATACTTCTTCAAATCAATGATGAATAAAAAAGAAATGTTTATGACAACTGAGGTACCAGTACGAACAGAACGTGGATTTTGTTTATTGAGTAAAATATTCAGTACCATTCTAAATAAAATGAACGTTTTGAGGAAGCAGCACATACTTTTTATTACTTATTTAAATCTTCAGATTGACTAATTAACATCTCTTTCACAACACATATTTAACAAAAGGATTCAAACTCAAGCACATTTTTTTTTTTTTTTTTTTTCATTTTTTCAGTCAAATAATCTTTATGTTTTCAAAATATAACAATTAACCTAAATTAAACTTCCAACCCATCAATTATTGTTTTATCTTTTAACTCCCTTTAATCCAAGTTTAACTAATGTTTCTAACTGGCTATCACCCTCTCTTATCTTTAAAAATACACCATTCCTTTCATCGATCACTAAAAGACGCAAGCCACACACCCGTCTATGTAAGCTATGTGGGATGTTGACTCACTGGACCCCAATGATCCCATTAACAGGAAAAACCTAAAAAAGCAAGGACGCGTTTTAATAACCCGGTCGCATCTCTTCGTTTGCATAAGCCAGAGATCCCTTCCCAAGTTGCTTGAGGAATTCTCAATGAGCACCGCATATCGGCGAGGAAATGTGGTAGATTTTGCATGTATTACTTGACATTCTTTCACGTCTGGTTGCTTTCAATTACTGCAAGAATAGTTCAAGAAAACTGCGCGAGGTATGCTTAGTTGTACGTACTGTATACCAATCAAAATGATACATACGTGAAAAGGACAACTATCGTGGATAATAAGAATATTTTTCTTATTATTTTTAGAACCACCGAAAAAAAATAATTTTGATATTTTTTTAGAGGATTTCAACTTTTATAAACACAATCTTAATCTAATTAAGTTATTTAATCCAGTACTCGCTTAAGACAGTATATAAAATAACATACAAAAGAAAGAGTGATTGCTTCATGTACTATTTGCGACTCTTTTAAGTGTTTAATGCAGCCAATTACCGCCTCGTAATATCTGACTGAGAAGGAAGTTACGAGATGGTAATTAGCTGCTTTAAGCGCATAAATGTGGCACAAAAAGGCAGCAGGAAAAGTTCACAAACGAATAAAGAGTAGTGTGAAGAAACTTGAAATGAAAATAAATAATAGTTTTAGTAGAAAATCGTTTAAAATATGTTTGTTTTAAAAATACAGAAATTCAAATATTTAAACGAATATATGTAGCGTTCCGCACATTTATGCAGTTATTTGATGCATCGAGAAGCAGTATTGTGAAAAAGCCTTTTTTTTGTGTGTGGATATCATGGCATAGATTACATGCGTGTACCTTCATGCAATATTTATCATAGAAAAATTACAAGAAATCGTTATTGATTACCCAGAAACATGCTTTAGCTATGCTTTTTTTCATGCTTTAGATATTAATAATAATAATAATAATAATAAAATATATATATATATATATATATATATATATATATATATATATATATATATATATATATATATATATATATATATATATATATATATATATATATATATATATATATATATATATATATATATATATATATATATTTGTTTTATCTCTTCTGGATTATAATAAATATTAATTTTTAATTAATTAACTGTAAATTTATTTTATATGTTTTACTTCTAAACCAAAATTCAAATAAGGCAAGAGCCTATAAATATAGATTAACATTAGTTGTGATTTGGTTGACATATTTTAATTGGGAGAAATCTAATTTTTAAGATTGTTTCTTTACATTTTTTTAAACTTTTTTCGTCTAATTAATATTTTCTTAAAAATAAAACTGCGTTTGAAACCAAGTTTAATTACAATGTTTCTTACGAAATATTTATATCTATATTACTAAAACAAAGTGTCTGAGTGTATGTCTGTAGATCTATAGAAAACTACTTAAAATAGGCATAGAGTTCTGAAAATTTCAACATAAGTTCAATACAGTCAAAGTTTGGCCTTCTAATTGTACCTTTCACCAACAGAATCTTAAAGTTTTAATTAATTTGAGCAGCAATGTACCATTTTGCGAAGCGCCAAAATCTAGGACCTATACACCAATGACGGGTCTTTGCAACGCAGACCCAAGCAGCTATAATATTATGTTTGGCTAAATTAAATAAGCAAAGCTAAATTGTTTAAGCATGCCTAAACATTATTTTTTACTTTTAACTTAATTTTGTTCGATTTATTTAATACACAAAACGCTTTTCAATTCTATACTTGAGTTATTTTATTTCACTTTTTTTCAAAATAATATTATGTTTTGTTTTTGAAATCATCAGTTATAAAACAGAATACTTAAAATGTAAATAAACATATGTACATTAAATAATACAGTTTATAAGTCGAGAAGAAAAAATCATTAATTAAGAGCAAGTAGATAACCTGACATCCATATATCCTTTTGAATCCATATCATCACAATATTATTTTATTAAATATGGCCAGATCTAAAAAATATGAATATATGAACATTCAATGATATAGAAAGAAATTCTTGGCATTAATTTTATTCAATTTCTTGAAATGAACACTTTTATTTCTATTGCTTGAGTCTGACTATCTAATCAATATTTGTTGGTATATCTTTGCTGAATACCTCCAAGTTCTCTAAGTCAGAGTTGATTAGCCCTTTATGTGTTTTGAACGAACAAATAGATCCAGCTAGCAAATTGACTCTGCCACCTCGCCAAGCCAAAGAAGAAAGTGATCTAACAAAGAAAAGAAGAAAAAAAAAAAGGGGGGGGGGGAGGAAACTCACTAAAATAGACTGTAACTGCATATATATATAAAGAAAATAACTCATCCATGTTAATTTAAGATTAGACAAAAACATTAAAAAACAAGTATCAAACGAATATAATCGATTATCAAACATTTTACAAGAATAATTGAAAAAAGTAGTTGAATCCCCTCAATTAGCACTTCAATATAGCACAAACATGAACTCTCTAAAAGTTTAAAATGAACACAGATGTAAGAATTATATTTCTGCTGGTATGCAAATCTTGGTGAAATATCAACTTAAAAAAAATGTCTATATATTTATGTTTTTATAAAAACGCCATTTAAGTTGAAATGCAATTTTTTTTTATCTTTGATTTCCTCAAACATGTTGTTGTTTACTGTCTTTTAGAGATGAAGGATTTCTATCAATACATGCGATATTTACCTACGTAACTTATAAATATTATAGTATTAAAATCTAAAAGCTTGGATATCAGACATCTTACATTTTCTACCCACAACTTTCATAATTTTTTTAGGAGGATGAAAAAATGCTGTTCGAAGTTTTATTTTTGTTTTTAAAGCTGCTTGTGTGGATATGTAAATAATAGACATTCCGTTTTTTCTCTTTGGGATATGGATCATTAATAAAACCATAATATTTTTAAATTATTGGCGAAAGTAAGCAATATCCAAAACACAAAAGTTTTATAATTTTTCAAGAATGCATTTAAAATATAAAAAAAAGGCCTCTGCCATATCTTTTTATTTTGATGTTACATTGTTGTATATTCAAGAGTAAACAACCTGGATCCAAATATTAATCTACTTCCCTTGTCAGATCGCCAGGACTTCAAATGAATGGGAAAAGAAGGATACACAAACGCTTTAAATGCTAAGGTTATGCTTAAAACTTCTCTGAATAACATAAAAGATTTCGTTTATTTGACACGCGGGAAATCGCTCATTCATACTTTATTCTTTCACCCGAGAAACGTATTCCGCTGGGTTTAGAATTCAGTTTTTAACATTAATAAAACATGAAAAGTGGTAACCCGCTCTGAAGGTTTATATACACTGACGAAGTTTTTTGTTTGGATAAAAGGGTAAAAAAAAAAAAATATATATATATAGCTTATAATAATGAAAACATGATTTGATTAATTTGGAAATAATGCTGTATATAAACTCGTTTAATCTTTAAATGAATATTTATGACATTTAGTGAGTCCATTAAACAAATTACCTGTTCATGATAAGCCGACTTACTCAAAGAGATCTTTTATTTTTAAGACAGTTTTAGGGAATGCAATGTATACAAAAACATTTATATTAATGTACTGAATACTGTACTCTATAATCTAATATTATTCAACAATAATTACTTCAAGAATGCTTTTATGGAAGTTAAAAGAAAATGAAGACAATACTTTAGAGAAATGCTAAAAAGAGAATATACTAAAAATAGAGAATTACTGAAAATAGCGTGAGTGTTAAATGTTTGTACCTAAATGACAGGAAACTAAGTATTTTAAAGCTTTAAACTAATGATTTACGATTTACGAAAAGTTTAACAGACTGCTCGAAGGATAAGTTTCGAACTATGTACCATTTTAAAGCCAAGCTTTTCTTGGTTACTGCAAAGTGGGTTATACGTCTCAAAAGGATTTTATGCATTTAATATTAAAGCACCACTTCATATTACGAAGTTACTCGAACTTCAGTAAAGTAAATAAGTAGCAGAACACTCTTCTAATCTCCCGCCAGGTGTTGACGATTGCTTTCAGTAAAAGTTTTAATTTTATACAGTCATTGTTTATGTTTATATTTCACACTCAGTTAGCAAGTAGCTTAAAAAACGTAACCGGAGGGTCTTTAAGTTGACTGAACTGTAATTAATGAAATGTTTAAATCAAAATTCTTTTGAAGTACAATAGCATCAAATAATGCACAAAACAATAACTTATATAATGCAATAAATATATTCAAAATTATTCATCATAATCTTTTAATAATGATGGAGTAGCAGCAGCCCCAAACTATATTTAGAGCAAGTTGTCTGTGTTAAACTTTTTAATATTACTAGTTAGAGTAGACATGGTAATTTGATGTAAGGGATAAGAAGAATTGCCATAATTATCGATATTAACTAGCCGTTTCCAAACTTTTCAAGGAATACGTGTTTTAAAAAGCCATGGGTTATTTTGCATGTAAACTCATAGAAAACATTTTTAAAAACTTTTTAGTTCGACTCAACTTTTTCATTAGATTTTTTTGCATGTAAACTTATTGTGATTTTTTTTATTCACAGTAAAACGTTTTTTTTTTTTTTTTTTTTTTTTTTAAACTTTTTTAACTGTAACAGCACCCTATTAACTCATCAATTTCATCTTCTACACTACACTAATGGAGTGAGAAACTTATTATGAGACTTTGTCCTTCTGTCCGAATGTCAGACGCTAATATTTCCAGACCAAACTACAAGTACCTCAAGTGCGAATTTTTTTCAAATATTTTAATGTACCAAAATAGGCTTCCAAACATTTTATTGCGTTTTCTCAAAATTACTGCGAAGGGACTTAAACCTTTCTCACTTTATTCGGTATACATATTTGAATGTATGATTCAAAAATAAATTTAAACATAATCTTCACTAAGAAAACAAATAGTCAATGGTTCTCTTTGTCTGTCTGATAGTCTGTTGAAAGTAACTTCCAACACTCGAAGAACTTAGAGAATTTTTAAATACAAGTACTTTATGCTATATGACTTTGCTCATCATATAACCAACGTTTCAACAGTAATTATTTAAAAAAAAATGAATTTTTCAAATAATCAATGGGAATATAGTTCCCACAACCCACATCAAACAATAACACTACAACCTTGGTTATGCTTCCTCATGATTTTGTTTCTTTTGGAAACAAGGGTGTGTCTAGTTTTTCTCATAGGGGGAATTGGGAAATTTGCATTAACAGGAAAAAGATTTTAAAAATTGTCGGAAGGAGGGAGGCTTTCAAGGCTCTACCTATTTGGATTTCGCTGTTGTAAACGATATACCCTTTCTTTTTTCGGGGAAGGGAGGGAAAGAGGAATAACAGTCTTTAAAAGGGGTGTATTACCGCTCCTAAGACGCTCCTTCGGAGATGATGCGAGAGGATTCAGTTTTGATAGGAGAGGAGGAAGTAATTAGAAGTTTCTTGAAGAAGTAATTTGATAAAGTTCTGATATGAGCACAGAGATTACAACCCAACGGATGCTTGTCAGCCAAAAGGAATAAGCCCTAAAACGGTTTTAAGCGAAAGAAAAATCCATTCAAAGAACAGAATCGAAAGAATCCAAGAAACTTAGTGGTATTCGCCAGTGTCGGAAACAGGGGCTCCAGGAAGATTGACCAATCTATGCCAAAATTCGAGCAGTGTTCCAAAATACACGATTTTTTAAGAAAATAAACATGTCAAAACCATCTTAACTTATGTTTTCAGATGGTCAAAACCATCTTAAAACGTTTTTTTTTACCCTTACGTTCTTATAAAAGTATATTTCAATTTTAAAACTCAGCAATAATATTTCAAAATTTAAAGTATATTTATTCAGCACTGTACTGGGGCTCTTCGATTTCACAAATTAAGTAATAGTATGTAATAATGAATTACAACTACAAATAATTTTTATAGTGGTAGTACATTACGCTTGTAATAAATAACTCATATCCAAACACAAGCATGACTGAACTCCAAGATAGAAGACAATAATTAATAACATAAAAACATATTTATTCAAACACTTATAATAATTACAACAATGTGATATTAAGGCTTGTAAACAAATTAAGTTGGAATTAACAATATATAAACAAATTTCTAATTATGAATTTTATATCAATGTGTATTTAACAAGTTAGTTATTTAAATTAAGTTCTCATGAAAATTATAAAAATACTCTTCCTGAATTGATTAGTTAATTGATTGACTAACCTCGACTCCAAAGATATACCGAATTTGAAATAATTGAATAACAAGTGTGCAAACTTGCTAACTCACGTTATATCCTTTTGGTAAAATAAGAAAATGCACTATTGTAGTCACCCACACACTGAATCGATGATACTTTTGTCGTTGATGATACCGTTGGTTTTTAGCAACAATAATCAGGTCTCTTTTTCACAATCCAAAATGTTGACGGAGAGAGAGAAAACTCCTGCTGCTTTCGACTAAACTATATTTTTGAATTGTTATATGGTCTGAGGATGCATATAACCAAAGGTATCCGCTTTTACAAACAACTTATAAATTCATAAATCACATAAATGTCAAAAGTCCCCGCACATCTAGAAACGCGGCAGTTTTCTGCCACAAGGTCCGATGTCAGAGCGACAGACATGAAAGTGTTAAATGAAAAGTTATGGTGAGAGAGCTAAGGCCTGTTTTCGACACCTCACAGCTCAGCTTCTATTATAGCTAGAACCCTGATTTTTTTGCCATCATGTTGCGAGTAGACGGAAAAAAACCCATGATTGTTAACATTGAATAAGGAAACATGGTAAAAAAAAAAAATTGAAAATCGCAGAAGTCACTGGAATTTTCTTCTTCTGATTCCGATTCTTCTGGTTCTGACCAAAACTTTAGCCAGGGCTACAGCCTAAACTATTTGATGATTTCACACCATTCTTTTTTTTTATTATTCTTAGCTTGATTAGAGGAAATGCCTTTTATATACGAGATAAATGTTACAAATTTAAAAGCTTACGAAAGAAAAAAGTATGTGGAACAATCATTCTTTAATGAGAAATAATTACAAAATAAGGTTATCATTTAAATGTAATCTGTTCTTCGTTAAAGGTCTTATGTAGCCTGTTTTTTAATCTACCATAAATAGTTAAAAATTCACAAACGTAGCTTGCGGTATATTCAAGTTCAACTGTCAGTTGCTATCGTAAGTACAATGATTTATAATGTAATATAAGTAGTTTATTTCTAAATAATGGTTCTTGAAGAAAGCCGATCTAGAATCCTATCCTCTAGGATTTTTCTAAGGCCACTTAAAAGAAGAAAACGGAGCTATCAGTGTCATCTGGGCCATTAATTAGGACAATTTAACGTCAATCACTTGATCAACCAATGCTTTCTTCGTGGACCGTGAAAGCAGATATCTTCAATCAAGACTTCTTTGAAATAGTTTGGCATTTTGTCATGACTTTAGGGGAATGCGTATTTCTAATTGTTCTTTTTTTTTTTATTGATTTTTGCTGTAGTCATCGTCGAACTAGGTACTTCAAGATAAGACTTGGTATATTTCAAAGTGCTATGATCTATCTTTTCAATTTCTTCTGAATTTTATGTCAGCAAAAGGTGATAAACCTATTGGTAACTAACTCTAAAAACTAATAGTCGTTTTAGTTATAAGATTTCATTAATTATAGTGTTATATATTTAGAGATCATATGAGGTGTTGAATGTTAGGACGGACTATCGTTGGCCATTAGATAAACCACATTTGGTCCGTTTTGGCATGAATGGTGTTGAAGAAACGGGGTAGAAATAGTAAAAATCTCGATATTGGGTCGGTTCTTTCTTTCGCTCAACGCCTCAGATGAAATTCAATTTCGTACAAAAGATAATAATTGTATCTATTTTTAACTGGCTTGGTTTTGATTTAAGGATCATAGAAATTACAATCTTAGCAGTTATAAGTGCAATACGGATTATTTTTGTTCTTTCAATTTAAGAATAAATAAAATCATAAAAATAAATTAATATATATTATTTATGGAATTATTGCACTATCTGCGATTTTTAAAAATACCATCTTAAAAAATTATTACAGTTCAATTAAAGAAAGTGTAAAGATATATAGATAAAAAATATCGCTCATTGATGAACGTTGAGTAATCTTTCGCATTTGCTAATAGAATACGGGTGATTCTGAAATTAAGGGGATATTTCAGTCCCTGAGCTTTCACTAGTTTGATATTTATTCCTTTAAGTGAGGAAATTAGTATTAAGTAGAAAAAAGTTTACATTTAATATTCTCAGTGTTTATTTTACATATTTTTTTTTTTTTTTTAATCCAAAGTGTGGGAAATGTAACCTTCACGGAATGTCTCCAGCCCTGTTTTTTTTTTTTAGTGTTAACTGAAGAAATAAACCTGATTAATAATATATTTGTGGAAAAATCTGGGTTAAATATTTATTTATTCTATAAATAATTAATTAATCACAAAGAAATATTAGTTTTAATTTATTTTATCACATTATTTTAAGCACATAAGTTGTCCCTAGGGGTGCTGAGGTGACCTCCATGGAATATCTTTAACTTGTTTAAAATTCTTCTTGATAGCAGTACATTCTTCTTTACCAGAGTCAACCATTTTGTCTTGTGATGTTGTTGGATGTGCATAGTTTTATATTGTTTGTAAAAAAGCTGTCCAATCTTCAAAAATCTGGTGAATTCTTTTGTTCTTGTAACCTCCATGTTCAGTAATGTTATGCGGTATAGAGTTAAGCATATTTTTGGCGTTAACTTGTATCAAATAGCCAATTTTTTCTCTAAAAGTAAAGCCAATGTATCTTTAGTCTTTTAGATGAGGTTTTAAGCATGGCAATCTACTTATTTATAACCTCCATAGGTTGTGTTAACCACGGAGGTAACAAGCAAAATTAGCAAAGAATTGTTTTAGAAAATATATTTTTCCTTGATTTTTTTTTTTTTTTTTTTTTTTTTTTTTTTTTTTTGAAGTGGTAAATGTATTAGTTTTGTTAATAAAATTCTAAAAGTAAAATTTCCATTTTGTTATATATTTTTTATTTTTATGTTTTTTTACCTCCTCAAATTCTCTTTAATTTCAGAATCTCCCATATGTTTTATGCCGAAAATATAAACATTATAAACCAAAATATTTAAATATTACATTAAGATACAATAAAAAGCCCCAGTCAAATAATTACAAAAGTTTTTGTCAAAATAGTCTTAGAATACGACATTGAACACCAACAATTAATGGTATTTTAATTGCATAGTAAGATTATCATTTATTAAAACCAACACACAATAATTTAAAAGTTAAATTAAATCCATTTTTATCAGGATTGTGATATCACGAAAGCAAATAATATTTTTCAAGGACAAGCTCTGCTTTCTAAGAAACCGAGATTTGAAATAGAAGCCGGAAATAAAAGTGGAAATCTTTTGAAGTACCGTGAATGGTTTTCTAGAGATAACAACTTGAAATGCTGAGTCGAATTTCTAAGAAAAGGGAAGAAAAATAAACAGAGAAGAGGAGAATGAAGATCTTAAAATTCTCAAAGAGATAAAATAAGACTGAAAGCTATTGAATTTAAACCAAATTAATTCTATTTAGTCAGAGGACACTAGCTTGTTTTGGATGAGCTATAGCTTAGTTAAGTTTATTGATTTAAAGGCAGGGCTGAATACTATTCACCTATATCCGAACAGGAGTGGAACTATTTATATTTTTGTTTTTATAAGTAATAATGACCATGAAGTTTTCGAAATTGATAGGATTTTATTTTTCATGGGATATCTTTTCAAGATTTGCTTGGGTTATGGTTAAATAAGCATTTAATTGCTCTCTCTCTCTCTTTTTCTTTTTATTTTGTTATCTTTTTTTATCTCTGTATCTCGTCTTTTAAATTATATAAACTACACTGAATTGTTATTTATGAAATAATTATATTACCAGAATGCATTGTAAATGAAATAGTCTCGTCCACACTTGGTATATTTTACATTTAAGAAATATATATAAATATATATAATGTTAAATAATATAACCCATAATAACAAAGTTTTAAATATAAATGTTGTATTTACATTGCCAATTTTTATGTGCAACTGCAACTTATTGAGTTAAGATTAAGCTTTCATAGTGTTTGGCCACTAAGAACAAAAGATCCCTGCCGAACTATTTACTAACTTTTTTCCCTTCAAAAACATGATTAAATAAATTTTTATCCACAATGAGTTTATATGCAAAGTTTCAGATCAATTGGATTGAATAATTAGCCTTTTGAAAAAGAAAACGAAGAATCGTCAATCTTAATAAGGGAAGGTTTTAGTCAATAAATATCGACAAATTGTGCAAGTTTGAATTTGCTTTATATCTGGGTAATACAACGTGAGTAAAAGTTGATAAGTTTGATGTAAGGTAATGGAAATGTGTAAAAAGCTGCGTAAAAGTAAAAGCTGCCTTTGGGTGATCAACACAAAACTTGATTGTCATCGACAACGTGTGTATCTGCCAAATTTCAAAATTTTAGCTCTAGATTGGATGATGAGAAGAGAGTTTATTAGTAATCCGAAGTGTCCATAGAAGCACGTTTAAAAGTGGGCTTTTAGTGACAGCGACAGCTCTTAAAACTTGTTAGAATACATCGTTATCGAACTCGAACCTATCTGCTATTTTATCTGGATGGGATGATGCCAAATGGGTCAATTAGCCCTCCGCAGAATGGCATGCCACACACACACACACACACACACACACACACACACACACACACACACACACACACACACACACACACACACACACACACACACACACACACACACACACACACACACACACGCACGCACAAAACCGAAGTTAATATAAATGATTTTAAAAAGAAATCATTAAATGAAATTACAAACGATAAAATAGACATATAAATTATCTCTATGTACTCTTTTGTTTATTATCATCATATTAAGAACCAATCAAAATTGTTATTGTATTAGGTCCCAACTAATCAATTATGGTTTCAACCACAATGAATTATGTGGATAATCGCCAGACCTGACAGTGGGACTATATTTGATTTTAATATAGTTAATGGATTTCAAAATTAAGTTTAAATACTAGTTTCTACAAGCAAAGGAAAAAGGTAGTAATTTTAATTTAGGTATGTCATAAAAAGGACTTTTTTAAAAATTAAGATCACGTTTTGACTTGTTTGAATAAAATACCATGTTCAGCCAATTTCAATTTGAAAACAGAAAATATTTTACTCGGAACTAGAAATCCAATTTGTGATTACTCCTCCATTGAACTAACACCACATAATTGGTAACTCGATTCTTTAAGGCTAAAAAAAAATCTAGGAAGAAGCATCAAATAACGTTTTCTTTTCTTACACTTGAATACGTCGTTAGCACTTGGAAAAAATAATTTCGCTAAATTTATTGCTTACACCTTCAATCCCATCATTCAAAAACTCTTTTTTAAAACACAAAAAAAAACGGAAACTATATTGTAATAGAAGATATTGAAGTTAAAAAGAAATTGTATTTTATGTATAATTGGCATGAAAATATGCTTTAAAAAGGTTTTGGCAGTATGTATTACATGTTTAGTGTTTTGTTCACAATTCGATATATATATATATATATATATATATACATATATATATATATATATATATATATATATATATATATATATATATATATATATATATATATATATATATATATATATATATATATATATATATATATATATATATATATATATATATATATATATATGTATATATGGTAAAGGCACTATGATAAATGAATTTAAACTACAATTTACGTTAAATATCAGCATAATCAGTTCGTATAGTGGATTTCGAAGTATTTAAAAAACACCAGATTTCATACAATCCAAATTTGTCATAAGTTAAAAATCAAAGGAATGACAGCAGCTTGATCACGAGTTAAAAACAATTCATTTAATCAACAAATGGGTCACAAGATTACAAGCAATTCGGACTTACCCAGATTCATTACCCAACATGTTCGTAATTAAATCAAATTAAGTTTGATTTTACTAAAAAGCAGGACTATGTCCCTCAGTCTAATGAGAGTGTTGGAACTAAGAGAGTGAAGTGTTAAAAATCTAAAAGTCAGTTTTCCTCATTGCTTTTTAAAAATTACTTTAAAGGTCCAGCATTGGTGGCATCATCGAGAGGTGTGTTATATTCTCTCTATTGGTGATCTCCAAGGAGCGAAGGTGGCACAAAAACACACCCTTGTCCTCTGGTTAGTGAGTCGATAGTTCTTTTTTTGTAACCGGCGAGGGTGACCGTAAATTCTTAAAAACCGTCTAAAGTGCCTAAAAGGGGCGTCAATGTCCAGCTATGTCTGGCTTCCAAGACAACTGGATTTATGATACATTCTTCTGAGGAGATATGTTTCTGTTTGTCAGATAGACACCGAGGCTACTAGTAGCAGCTCTGAACTGACACAAAAAGGGGAAGGGGGGTAGGAAAAGTCGTAATCTCTCTGAGTCTTCCTCCATGAATTTCTAGTGTGATGACACATGGCTTCATCACAATATATATATATATATATATATATATATATATATATATATATATATATATATATATATTCATATATATATATCATAAATGCATAGTGGTTTGTTTGCGTAGCAATTATTTATTTTCAATCTCAAAGAATTCAGTATATTCCTTAACATATTTATAAATTTATGACATATTTTAAATACATTCATGTTCCAGAAAAAGAGGGACATTTTATTATAATAGTTGATAGAAAATGGGACTGTATAATACAACCTTTTACTATTTGTTTTTCTTTTCTTATCAAATTCATAAAAACCTTTGATACGTATTATTATTCCAGAGGACCAAACAAGCTTATCAGACGCAGAAAAGGAAAACATTGGTTTATCATGATTAATATTCTAAGAAGCAAAATAGAGAGTAAAATAAATCCCAAGGAAAACATAGTGTATGATTGTGTAGAAGGATGTTGAAAGAAAGTAGGAAAGATAAAAAAGGTATAAAAATCTCCTTAAAATATTCACCTATAAGTACAACGTATGTATTCATCTTTGATGACAGAGAAAACGAGGCGATAAATGAATAGAAGTGATTATAAGTTAGTAAGATAATTTAGATTACTATACAATCAATTTAAAGTTAATCATTAATTTAAACATTACATTAAAAAAAAAAAAAAAAAAAAAAAACTATTTCAGTGGCGCAAAATATGAGGTCTATGATAATGGTACGAGCGAAGGTAGAATTGTAAATCCTACATGAATTTGGAATTAAATAAATTATTTTACGAGTGGATGAATTTATTATAACTATACTTTGTAAAAAAATCACGTACATTTTTGAGAAGCAAACTCAAAAATGTACTAAGAAATTCCAAAAAATCACATATAAATGTTGATATCCTCATATTTTGAAAGTTCATTGATATTATGAAATATTGTATTGAAGGTTAAAAAACTTTCCTTGTGATTTAAAACCGTTTGTAAATGAATTGTCCTATTTTCGATTCTAAACAAAAGTTTATTTTAACAAGAGACAATAATTTTCGTTTTTTTTAAAATGAACTGTAATATTAAACACTGATGATGTAAATGAAAAATTATTAAAATTCAAAAAATTACTTAATTATTTTACAAGAAAATAATTTTTTTTTTATCTTAGAGATTAAAAATAATTATTGTAATTGATACAATGTGAATGCATATTTCCATGCAATGAAATTTTAAAAATATGGTAGGCTAAATTAAAAATATATCGAATGAGTAATAGGGATTTATTTCTCTTTTAAAATAATATTAACTGAAATAAGTCAGTCACAAAGTTGATTGTTAATCTTTTAAAAAGCAATAATTATGTAATGAAATAGAATTTAGGAAGAATTAAATTGCAATACTTCAAACTTAGTAATTAAATATTAAGTAGTTATTTAGTAAACTCCCTAGTTTTTCAGTCATTAACCCTTGTACTCTTTTTATAATTAATTAATTAATAAGTTTAACTTATACTAAATTATAATATGGTTATGACAGATCCTTACATGATTTGTTAACTTTTTCATTCGTTAAATAATTATTTTTCATTTTTAGTCCTAAAACTGTATTCACTTAATATTATTTCCATTGACCAATCTCTTAATTATATTCAGGACTAATATCTCAAACCTCAAACAAGCACAATCAATAAATGTATCACTTTGCAACTTGTATATACACATATGTACATGACTTTCATATGTACATGAATTTATTTCATTTGTCATTGCTTTAAACAATATTATCCTTCGTTTCTTATTTCGTTTCCTCACTGGCACCATCATTATTATTACTTTACATTTATCTCCTATATATTTTTTTTAGTAATTTCATTCATTCCAGACAGCAGTTAATCTACTGTGAAAATATGAAACGCTAAAAGTGTTTTACTTAAAAGGATGTGGCTAACTATAGTAGGCTTATAGTGAATTGACTTTGCAATGCAGAAGATGAGGAACATTTTTTATGCCACTTAATGTTCTCTACTTTTTGTAATTCTATCTGAATTAGTGCTAGGTCATAAAACTTGAGAGTCTGCATAACAAGTATGTAGTTATCTCTCTTGAAACTGGTATATTTGAATACGTAATTTAGAGTGGTTAAAGAGAAGTAGGATTACACGTAAAGAATACTATAAAAATGTATATAATTTTTTCTGGTGTTTCGCATTACATATGCATATAAATACTTAAGCAATTTTGTTTTATAAATATTGGTCTTTAATAATATTATTTTCTTCATCTTGTAGTCAAAAGTATATTTTGTTTATAAGTCATGTTTATTTATCATTTCAATTTTTTTTAGATTCATGTCTTTCAATCATGTAAGTGATTTTTATAGTCAACTGAATTTCTACTCTACTGAGTGTTCTCAAGAGATAAATAATGAAAGTTCCATACAAATGGCGTTATAATATCTTCAAATCGAAGGGTTAAGACAATTTGTTAATATTTACTCTGATAAAAGTTACTTTGGTTTTAATCCGCAATTTTCTTCAAAACTATTTCAGTTGAGTCATGCTTTATTCAGATTCCATCCAATGCTATATTTAGTGCTGCAATAGAAGAATAAAGAAGATTTTGCACTTGTCATCAAATCCTGGTTAAAAATATGACGACAAAGCAAACTATTATGATGAACCGATTGCAACCAATGCAAATTACAATTCACTTTATTTATTCAAAAAAATTATAAATACAACTGATAAAAAGTTGCATGATTGATTAACCGATTTTTTTTTTTTTTTTTTTTGCATTTTAAATCCATTTAAAATATCATTTACAGAGACATAAAACATAGTATCAAATGTTTTAAACAAGCAAATAATTTTTCTTTTAAATTTAAATTATTAAAACGTCCGTCGTAATTATGTATTTAAATATTAATATCAGCTTTGTAGTTTTTATCCACGGTGAAGATAATTAATTTAGATTTGTAAATTTGGTACTATCTTAATTTCAAATATGACTGAGCTGTTTTACATATTTACTACATATAAACTCTTGTAACATTCTTATTACTCGCTCAATACTCACAGTACATACATTCTTTTACAGTTAAATAAATCAATGATTCATTACCTACTTCACATACGATCAACATGTTAAGTATATGCGACACATTAATTGAAAATCAATGATGAATATAAATTAAAACGTTATTTATTTTTGTATTCCCTTTTTAAGAATTTGAACAAGTAATTTTTGCACAAAAGTTATCACATTTATTATTAACCTGTAGTTAAACAATTTAAATCATAATACGTTATTCATGCCTGAAATTAAATAAATAAAAATTCATAGCATGATTTAAAAACAAGAGGAAGTATTGAAAGCTATATAAAATCATTAATGATTACAGAAAATTGGAAATCCTCCAGATTTAGAAAGTCAGTTACTTTTTTTTTTAACAACAAATTGTTTCATTTGTTTTATATATAAAAACAATTGCAAGAGCAGTAAATTGTAGTGATGAATTGACATTCGTATTTCCCCTATTTGTTTTGTCATGCAACAAAAAATGTTTTATCATAAATGATATCTAAGGGAAAAAAAATACCAGTTACGTATCTGTAACCAATATACTTATCTGTAATTTAGTATAACCAGTATTGTTTGACAAATTGTTAAAATGTATTGTCGATTGTGTGTAAAGTTACAACAAACTTAAATTGTAATCACAATGTATTCACAACTTTATTCCGTGTTGAGGAACATTAAACAGCAAATCAATATCGCGAAAACATATTTCCGAAGCATGAAAACATGATAGGTTACATAAAAGTTACTTTTGTTATTGATTCTCAATTAGGGATAATCTTGACAGTGAATAATATACACCTACTTCCATTTTTCAATGATTTAACGTATAATACCTGTCACTAAAAGGGAGAATGTAATATGATATTTAAAAGTGATCTAGAAATCTGTAATAGATATTAATAAGCCACGTAGTTTTACCAATTAAAGTATCACATGATCACATGAGATAAAACTGTTAAGCTGTAAACAAGTGGAAATAGGGTCACTTAAAATAAGACTATTGTACAGATCGAAAGTGCTTTTCGTAAGAGAACGAATAGTCTTTGTTCTGTCTTTTATGTTTCATTAAAACATATTAGCAGAAAAGGAAATTAAGTGAAGTAACTACTTTATTTCCAACATTATCAACACATTTATCCATCCAAAACAATATTAATATTGTTTTCGATAAATAAATTCAACACACACTCAGAAATTCGGTAAAGCATTGTTAAATTTATATTATATAAAGCTGAATACATTTGATGTTTCTTCATTCATGAACTCTAGATTCTTAAATGTCTAACCATATTGGGGTTTACCTGACGTCTCCTGTAAGGCAAGAACTAGTAATCTTGTATATTTAAAAAAAATCCTTAAAACGTTAGAAAAGTTTTAGATTTTACATTACGAAATTTAAAATTTTTAAATCTTTTTTCATCATGCAATCTTAGAATCTTTTTCATCATGCTTTCAAAGAAAGTATTTTATAAAAAAACTTCACTTTAAAGCAATTCTTCTCATAAAAAATATATTTCCAGCCACTAAAAAATTAAAGCATCATTCTTTTTAAAACCAAATAAACTTGTATAATGATTGACTTCAAGTATCTCTATACTACACTGTAAAATGTTGGAGTAAGCTCATGGATTCCATTAAGGAGCAATTTCGGAAGATACAACATAAAAATATTAAAGATATTTTCATGATTAAATAATTTGAAAATCTTAGATTCGTAATGTTTTTTTTTTCTTTTTTTTTTTTTTTCTTTTTTTTTTTTTTCTTGTTAAATAAAAAATAGTTAAACTGTTCAACAGTATCATTTTCGCAACAATAAGATATGTTTTTAACATGACATTAAACAGAAACCATCTTATTGAGCCTATACAAAAAGCTGTAATTTTGATTAAAAAAAAAAAAAAAAAAAAATCCAACTAGTGGCAAATTCTTAACTCAAAATATGGAAGTGTATAACTGTCAAGGAACCAATCTATTGAACATATTTATTAACACTCTAAAGGAAAATGTTTTGCATCTTGACATTCACATTTTTCATGTCAGTTGCATGTTTTATAGATATCAAATGCTATCAGCAATAAGGGCGCCTACTGATTTAAGTTATCCGATTTCTGTTCAAGTGGTTATATATAAAAACTACTATATTTCTCATATAAAACTTGTGGTAATAAACAAACCTAAAAAATCATATTCTGTAACATTTTTCAGGTAGAATAACGTATTCATGTTGTATTTTTACGTTATAAGTGTTTATAATTTTTAAATTTTTTGCGACATTTTTTGAAGCAAAACCAAAATGACAACATTTGAAATTAGCAAAAAATGTCATTTTAAGTTTAAAAAAAAAAAAAAAAAAAAAAAAAAAAAAAAAAAAAGAGAGAGAGAGAGAGAGAAGGGGGGGGGGGGGTGATAATTGAATAAAAATTTCTACAAAATATTAGTTTTAACTATTAACAACCAAATAAATTTCTAAATATTATCAATGAAAAATAGGTCATAAATTCACTTGAAATATAAAAAAATTTAAATGCCAAACTAAAAGCATTTTAATTCGGTTTGGACATTATTTATTCGTTAAGATGTAATTTTTACGTATATATATATATATATATATATATATATATATATATTCTCAACATCAATCTCATGACCCCGAATTAAATTTTTTTATTTTACAAGCTTAGTACAGCTTTTTAAATAATTTTAAAATTTATACATGGTTATCTCGGAAACGATGTTTTACTAAAACTACATAAAAAATTTCATTTTAATCAAAAAAATAGTCCCTGATGCTCCCAATTGTTTTCATTGGTAATATATTTATAACCTTACCACTTTTCAGAGCGAGCCGCAAATCAAATACATAATAGTGAATATCTTATCAGTTATTTAAGAAGTATATTTCTTAAGATCCTTTAAAGTACAACTAAGATGCGTTTGAGGAATAAAAGACATTACAAACTATTTGAATAGTTACCGTAAAATAATTATTTTTTATCCTTCCAATTTACAAATTAAATGAAACAGACATGAAGTTCGGGTATATAACCTCAGAAACATAATTCCATCAAACAGGTTATAATGTTTTGGGTTCTATAGATGATATCTAACCTGTAATTAATACACATTACCATAACAATAAATTAGAATTCGTATTAGATCATGCCTTCATTAAGTCTTCACTACTCAACTTACTAAGACGTCTCCTCTTTCCAATTATCATGGCTTCGAGTCGTGACTTTACAAGTAGCGTAGACTGTGTATAATTTAAAATCCTGATTGAGTGGGGAATCGTACATCTTAACTGTTTTCAACTTAACATACGTTTGAAATAAATCGAATCTAGCTCCTCAATTTGTTAATTACACAATTTTATTCAGTAATAAACTAAAAGTTGTTTGCAGGAATTTAAATGAGTTTTGTTAGCAGAAATGATGAACTAAACTAATTAATGCTGTTTATAGTTTCTTAGGTTTCGAAAATGAATATACCGAATCATAAATGGAGTAATATATTTTATTTGGAGGTTTGCATTAAGAACAAGATTCTGAGAAGTTAACCACCCCTGATTGATTCACACCATCTCTGATTTCCCCCAAAAAATACCAGTTTTTACTGTCCTTATTAGTTGATAAAATCTGAAATTTTTTGTTCCGTAGTTTTACCGTTCACATTTTATGACCTATCAAAGGTCACCTTTAAAAATGAAACATTTGGAGTTTTTGTGACACATGAAAACTATTTTCGTCCGTATAATATTTCACAAACAACTTGCCTCCTTTCATCTATTATGGAATCTACTAACATAGTCAATCGCGCAAGGTCATTTAAGGTCACGAAATGTCCAGTTTTGTTACTGCTTCCATTCTTTTCCCAACTGCACTTCTGGCTTTGTCTTGATCTGTGATTATTTTAGGAATATAGTGTAATCTTCTAGCAATATGTAGGGACAAATCCTCTGCAGTTTTAAACGTTGCTGTGCAATTTTCTTCTGGGCAAAAAAACATCAGAGTTATAAATTTTCGACTCAGTGATATTATCTTCGTCTTTAGGGTTTGGTCTGACTTGTGAATGAAACTGATTGCATGGATAAAAGTGAATTCGACGTTGAAATTCAAATGACTGTCCACCACCAAGGGGAGAATATTGAAAAAGAGATAAAGCTAATTGCTGATCAGGACTGCGGATATGAAATTTAGCCCCATTCTTTTTATGCTGTCATGTACGGTAAATGGTTTAACTATGGAACTGAGGAGTTCAAGTGGCCATTGCATGTTGATTCCGATACAATGTAAAGAAGCTCAGTTTTCCTTGGTACTTTGCAACTTTCTGGAGCCTATCCATTCAAAGTTCCTAGTTTAAAAGGCATACAGAGACTTACAAAGCAATTGTTATAAACATGAGGACGAGTGAACTGAATAATTTTTGAAAACATGAATGGAAACAGAAGTACAACAATATATAAGAAAAGAATTTAAAAAAAAAAAAAAAAAAAAAAAAAAAAAAAAAAAACATATATTTTTAATAACGTTTAATTTCTCATTAAATATAATAAAAGAGTGTTTAAACTGTCCCAGCGTTGTGTCAATACATTATTCCTGCAGCACGATATACGAGCTCAAATTTGACACAAATTTTCGGAGATTTTTCGATTTTGGCACCAAATAATTTTCAGCGTGTTCAACTTGCCTCAATGTTTTATGTATTAATAAATAGTACTAGTATAGCTCCATCCAATGACATCTAGTTTGCAGTAGCAAATCAAACGTGCAAGATATAATTCAATGAAAATCTTAAAAAACATGAAAAACTGAACATTTTGTGACCTTGAATGACCTTGCACAATTGATTTACCTTGAACTTTTTATATGTTTGATAAAGATCTATGTTAGAAGATTCCACAACAGAAGAAATACAGACGGTAAGTTTTTTGTTAAGTATTATACGGACAAAAATAGTTTTCATGTGTCACAAAAACACCAATTTTTTCATTTTTAAAGGTGACCTTTGACATGTCATAGAATTTGAACGGTGCAACAACGGAACACAAATTTCAGATTTTATCATCTAATAAGGACAGTAGCAAGTGGAAATTTTTTGGTAAAAATTAGAGATGGTGTGAATCCTCCAATATTGTTAAGTGGTTCAATCTCTCAGAATCTTGCTCTTAAATAAGAATTCAATTGTTCCATATATAGTTAGAAACAATATAATAGGGTCATTCCATGTCAAATCAACACAAAAAGTAACATTTTCAACCTGACTCCTTCAGAATTTTATAAAATTTTGCTCTCTTGTTGGGTTTATAGAGAAAAGAAAAAATGGCCAATATTAGGTTTGAATATCGTTTGGTTTCTGAAATGCTGAGCTTCAAAAATGGGCCAAAAGGTCAAAATTTTGCATTTCTTACTTTATATATCTGGTTATAATTTTGTCCCTAATTATCATAAAACACTGATATTGGTGTAAAAAAAAAAGGTAAAGATTTGATCTTTCTAATGATGTATTATTTATGGATATTTTTTTAAACTTTCATTTTAAGGTAAAACGATTTGACCTTTGACCTTGAATATCTCAAAAAAGGGTATTTTTATTTTTTCCAAAAAAATGTATGTTATTCTTACATTAATTCTCTACACAAATACGTTAGTTTCATAATGGGACCGCAATGGGATGCCAAAATATAAATTCAATGTGAACTCTTGTCCTTAATTTCATGCAATAATCGTCTTTGAGTGCGAACTGAAGAATCCCATATTCGCATATCCTAATGAAGTCGAATATACAGGGAATCGAGTGTAAATTGACTAGTTTTCAAGAGGAAGGAAATGGTGAAGATTTTCATCTTGGTTCTTTTATTCAGTGGCGTAGCCAGTAGAAAGCATATGGGAATATAACCCCTCCCGAAGTTTTCTGTTATACCTGTTATATGAAAAAATACCTGTTATATGAATTACTAAGCATATTCTGCATTACTAACTAAAAGGATTATAATGATTTGTTGACCTATAATTTCATATACCCTAGGGAAAAATATCTAGGTACCCCCTTGCTTTTATTTATATTTCTACTTCAATAGGCCGTTAAATTCAGAAACAGATGACTCAATATTATTTTTGGATACATAAAAAAAAAACAAGACATTGTGTTCCAAAAATCTTTTGATGGTCACATAAACATCAATTCTGTATTTGTTCCTGGTGGTGACTTTTTAGGCAGACGACTATTTTCTAACTTATAATGAAAGTTATCCATATCTACTTCGCAAGCAACTGGTCTTCTCTGTGAAACTGTGAATGGCAACTGTGAAACTAATGCTAATTGGATCTCATTTGAAAGAATTAAGTACAGAAATTGAAACTCCATTAGATTCCTATAAAATCTGTAAATCAAAAATTGTTTGTAATCCTCCCCAAACAATATGTTACTTGGAAGAGTGCAGCAATTGCCCAAAATTCGAAGAATTCTGGAGGTGCATTGAAGACCTTTTTGATGAAAATGGGATTACAAGAATTACGTATAAGCAGTGGATTAATGTTGACAGATCTACCCTTGAAACCTTGTCGAGCCCTAGTGATGACTTTATTGATTCGTTTCTGGATAAACTTACCAAACTTATACGGCATTCATTCATTGCTAAGGAGCAATCGTCTTTTTTAGTGCTTGTAAATAAAATCTGAAATCAGGTGAATATGTAGTTGTTTGTGATTTTTTTGAAAATTACTCCTTTATTCTTCAAGATGCAATTCAAGGATTCCACTGGAATACTTTGCAAGCAACTATAAATCCATTTGTGGTTTATTATAGAAGAGACATTGACCAAGTCGTAGACAATTTTAATTTCGTAGTAGTTTCCGACTGTCTCCACCATGACGCAACAGCAAAGGCATTTGATCGAATTCATCGTAAAAAAATTCAATGTGAAACCTAACAAACTTTTGTACTTTTCTGATGGTGCAGCTTCTCACTACAAAAATCGAATTTATTTTATAAACCTGTGTTTCCATAAAAAAGATTTTGGAATTCAAGCAGAATGTAATTTTTTTGCCACTGCCCATGGTAAAGGAGTTTCAGATGGAATTGGAGGTACCATAAAACGGCTAGCCGCTCGTGCCAGTGTGCAGCTCTGATATGGAGATCAGATAATGACTTCTCGACAGTTATTTTAATGGGCAACTGCCAATATTGAAGGAATGTAGTTTGCATATATAACTTCCTTACAGTATGAAAGAGAAAAAAATCTTCCTTTAGAAACGATTCTTAACCACCCGAACTATTCCAGATAGTCAAACATTTCATGAATTCATACCCATTTCTATCAACCAACTTCTGTGCAAAATGTATTCTAACTCCATGGTAAAAAAAAAAAGGTGTTATATATATATATATATATATATATATATATATATATATATATATATATATATATATATATATATATAATCAATAATCAAGTGAAAAAGAGTCACAATAATTAATAGAAGTTAGTTATGCATCTGATAAATTAGTTTCAACAATAGTTTAAAGATAATGTATCAATAGAAAAATTGTAAGTATTTCTGTTTTCTAATTTCGAAATATGATTTTTTCCAAATAATTTGTAAGAACAAATGTTTCTGATTGCATGCAACATTCCTTTTAAATAATTATCTCAAAAGCTCATTATTATCAATTATTTATGTCATGTTTTTTTTATTTTACAGCAAACAATGTTTGCATAATTAATGCAATGCTGAAAAATGTAATTATTTCAATGTATAAGTAAGCAATTAGTTTTTGCTCTTAAAGTTAATAAGTTATAACTAATCAAAGATAAATAATTATAATTTTTAGCTAATAATTAAGGCTAAAGTTTTATTTGCATTACATGTATATAAAGAGATTTTAAAAGGAAAAGCTATTTACATATAAACAGTTTTTGTTGGATAAGAGTGGGACTACAGTTACGATTGAAATTTATAACTTGGCATCCCATTGCTGTCCCAAAATGAGACTAATATATTTGTGTAGAGAATTGATGTAAGAATGATATATATTTTTTTGAAAAAAATAAAAATACCCTTTTTTGAGATATTCAAGGTCAAAGGTCAATTTGTTTGACCTTAAAATGAAAATTTTAAAAAATAAACATAAATAATACATCATTAGAACGATCAAATCTTTTTCTTTCTTTTGACACCAAAATCAATATTTTATGATAGTTAGGGAAAAAATTATACCCAAATATGTAAAGCAAGAAATACGAAATTTTGCACTTTTGGTCAATTTTTGAAACTCGATATTTTGGAAACCAAACGAGATTCAAACCTAATATTTGGCATTTTTTCTTTTCTCTATGAATCTAATAAGTGAACCAAATTTTATGAAATTCTAAAGGGGTCGGGTTGGGAGCCGTGTTGATTTGACATGTAATGACCCAATAGGGCATTTTGCATTTTAACAAAGGATCATTATAGGAAAGTAAACTAAGATTTTACCATAAGGATCCGAGTTTATAAATTAGTAAATATTATTTTGTGAAAAATATTTAGCTAAGTATTATTATTTTTATATAAAAAAATCTATAAAACTTTATGAACTGTTAGCAAATTCTTTATATTTGAAATGAATATGTGTTTAAAATATAATGGTACGCTTTTTGCTTATTAGTTATTAATTATAATATTTTTGGAAATTTTTTGTCAAAAGAAAAGTTTTAGATATTTTTTCACCAAAAATATTTCATTGGCTTGTTTGTATTGGATTATTTATGACACAAGAACTACATGAGGGATATACTTCAAAGAAAAATCAGAATCAAATACTCTCAACTACTGAGTACAGGGGTATAAAAAAAATAGGAACGCGTTTGTGGAAGTTTCAAGAGAAACTGTCCTGCATTTTCATATTCAACAGCAAGTAATGCAGTAACCAGGGAGGCTGACAATCGACTGATTTTTCTATCAGTTCACAACTGCCTAATTTTTCTAAGCAGGTTTTTCAGAGATTGTGGAGAATTGAACCCGGGTTACTTGTTTAATAATCTACTTTTCAAACAGAAGTTTGGTCTCCATAAAAAATAGTTAAAATAGTATTTCCAAGAATTGTTCTAAAATAATATATTCCTAAGTACTTTATAATTTAAGAAATTATCTAGAAAAGTTCTGGTATTATCTTCAGATCCATGACATCAATCTTTGTCCATTCACAATTTTCTCCCAGAAATTAATTATTCCTGACACAGTTTTTTCCAATCCCCTCTTGCAAAAACTATGTGCTATGCACGTTCAGTGAAAATGAACAAGGTAGTACAAGCCATGTTGTGGCATTCAATTTTGGATAATATTAAAGAATGAAGAATATCTTTATTTTTTTTAATGTGATTTGACATTGGGAACATTTTGGTGATTGACCTTTTCCCCTGCAGAGGTGGTATTAAAATTAAAGTTATGTGATTCTTATTATAATACTTTTAACACTATTAACAAATTACTTTAGTAATTAGAAAGACATTCCTTTTTTAAATGAGATTCTATAAAGAAATATCTTTTTTCACATAAATTACACTTTGTTTTATTTTTTATCAAGAAACTTGCTGTGCAAATAGAGCTTTTTTTTTTTTTCATGTATATCCACTTGTACAAAATTATTTTTTGGTACTAAATCAATATTTGAAAAGTTTATATTTTTTTTTCAAACTCTGATGACATAGAGTTTTTTTTCTTTCTATTTGCACATTCAAATTCGTCTTGTAAAGGAACTGCTTTATATTAACAACTTTAATAATAATAAACAAAATTTCTTTAAAGGTTTGCTCTTTTTTTTGTGCCTATTTTCTCTCAGATTTGATATTATTTTAAATAAATAAATGCACTTATTTTCTAAACTTTTTATTGTTTCCTGTTACGGGGTGTCTCGAAATTTTTTTTAGAGGCCCCTTAGTATTAGTATTCGTGTGCTTTGTGTTCATGAATTAAATAACATTCAGCATCATTTTAAAAATATATTTTACAAGAACTTGACTGAAATTCTAAGTACATTTAAAATTTATTTATCAGAACTAATATAACTTCATTTAATTTTCTTTTATGCTAGCATACTTCAAGAAAATGTAAAAGACAGAACAATGACCATGCAATCTCTTGTAAAATTCCCTTTTTGTAGGAACAATAGCCTTATTTCTAAGGTTTTTTTATGTCCCGAATTTTACCTTGCTGAAAGTTTTACAGAAACAAATCACAGTGTACTTCAATTGTTGAGCTGTAGCCACTTGATATCGATTGCAGATTTTTCATAACAATGTCAAATATCTATTTAAGTGTTCTACATTGGTGACTGGAGCAGTTCATTAAATGGAAGGAAATTAGAAATAGTTCTAAATATTAATTTCTGCCAATATTATCACAAATTGGGATTTGACAAACAAGATAACTTTAACGCAACCATCCCATTTATAAAAATATGTTCTTGCGATAATCATTTGATGTTTAAAGTTTCTCAGCACGTAGTGAAATGGTAAATGCATTGTGAATAAATACAATGCAAGTTTTATTTGTATCTTGAAACTTAATTAACGATGAAAAATAATTAACCAAAATAGTAGTTACAGATAAGTAAACGAATTTTTTTTTCTTAATTGTTATTCATGGTGTACTTGTTGTATGAGAAAGTAAGTATGGGAATTATAAATGACATTTCATCAATGCAAATTACAATCGCTAATTTTTTTTTTGTAAAACTTACAAAAAACTCGTCAGAAAATTCCAAAACACCCAGCCATAACTTGTTTCGGAAAAATATTTGTCGCCCATGTTTACAAGAATTTAAAAATTTCATGAAAATATGTTAATGCATAAAAATTGGAGTCAAGTTGTATTTAAGATTATAATAAAACTCTATAGAAAATTGAGAAATTGAAGACAAACATAAATAAAAAATCTATTAAAAAAAGGTAAACAGTATTATAAAATTCATTTGGTAGCTAGAAAGTAGCTATATTAAATAATATACAAAATACCTTTATGTTAAATTACCATGTGTGGTATTTACAGACTTTTTATGTCAGTCTCATATAACAGATTAAAGTTTTTATTTTTATTTTTAAATAAGCAAATGTAATTTTGAACAAAATAATACTTATATTACGATGTTATTGAATCATTCATGACAAAAGGAGCGCTAGTTAATAATTGTTTTTGTTTTTTTTAGTATATTGGACAGTATCAGCAGTGATATAATTTAGTGCAAAACAGATTTCATTCGCTATATTTATGTTGTTATAATAAAGTTTATCGGTTTGTTAAATATGCTTCGTTGAAGAATTTCTAGTGTTTTTGAAAACACAAGAGGTTTCGCAATAGCTTGATTCAACTGCTCTTACATAACATCTAATTACTATTGTTAAAGCATATTTAACAACTTATTCATATACTTTGAACATATTCAAGTACTTTGTCGAATTAAATATATTTTACAAAAATTATTGAATTTTATGCAGGAGTTCAAAAAGTTATGTAAAAGTTACTGTTTATATAAAAAAGCATAAAGTTTGATAGGAATGATATTTGGAATCATCAGCATATAAAATTTTATATTCAACCCCTGACATGAGATTATACTGTAGAATTTAAACTTTAATAGTGGCTGCATTCTGACACATTTTTGAATGCAATAGATTTGTAGTTTAAATAAAACTTGAAATATCTTTCAGAAATTTTCAAAGGATTTAGACTATTGTTTAATTATTTATTTAACTTGTACTAAAGTTATGTGAATGCATTTTTAAAAATTTAATTTAATACAAAAATGTAATTCTTTAAAATTGACTGTGATATTTTAATGCTTTTTAAAACCTAATAATAAATAATACAAGTAAATTATATGGATTTCAAAAATTAATTATTTTGATCATGACAAAATGATTCGTTTTAGAAAAATTTGCTTATGTTAAACCTTATAGGATAAACTGATTTGGCTGTAATTCGGGTTTCATTTGTAGTTTTTAAAAGTCAAAATTTTTTCTATGACGAAGTAATACCAAATTTTTTAATGGAGTAGCAATATTCTTCTCTCTGTGTTTTTAACTAGTTTGTTATATGATAAGAATTTACTTCCCTGGTAATATATTATATTTTAAAAAGATATTTTTGCTTGTCCTATTATTAATAAGGTTATTTATTTTTTTAAATTTTTTTTTAATAATTTGGGCGCTTTTATTCGAAAGGTGTAAATATATTTGTATATGCATTAATAATGTAACTGATTAAAACAACATTATGCATGCTGGACAATTATTTTCTGAATTTTTTAAATAGATAATTTTTAAGCAAAATTTCCCCCTTATCTTTAAGAAATTTGTTTAAAAAGATTTTTAAAAATATATTCCTTCTTTATAAATTTTTATGTTCTTTATATTTTTTTTATTGATATCTCACAGAAAAATAATGGGAAAAAAAATCAAATGAAATAATAATAAGAAATATATATACATGGTTTTTAAAAGTCTAGATTATGAATTTCATGCGCTTAACTTAATACAATTGCGGTTAACAATAACAGATATTTACACATTATAACTAGTAATGAATTACAATGACATTACCAGTTTATTAATCTTATAGGTTAAGAATTTATATAATAAAAAAATCCTTTTTTTATAAGTAATAGAAACAAGAGACATACAAATCTATCCATATATTATGATAATGAATTTTTTCTATATATTTTTATTAATTGACATAATTTTATAATTGAGGGGATGAGAAGCAAAGGAGTCCAAGACTTTTCTTAACTTTTGAGAAAATACACTTTTAAGTTTTTTTTATTTACATTGAATTTGTATCGAAATTATTTGTTGTTCAAATACTAACCTCTGGAACTAAAATATCACTAGTTTGCATATAATTAAATATAAACAATAAGCTGTAAAGTGTATTTTCATGAAATTTAAGAAAAGTCACTTAGACCTCTTTGCTTTTCAGTCCCTTATTTATACTTTATCGTGAAAGCTCGAAATTGGAGTATGTTAACATTATTCTGTGAATGTCGACATGTAACAAATACGTCGGTGAAAAATTGAATATTTGGTTATATTTTTATACATTCGGTCCATCACCGATGTATGTCGACAAGCACAGATATTCTCTGGTGGAGATTGAAACGGAGTGCCCCGAGAACGCAACGATGTGATAAAAATGCCCAATTCTTTGTTCTGCCGTGATTGAAGTCACACGATATTGAAAGTTTAGGTTGTTGAAATAAATAAGATTGTATAACGTCTATCACATAATTAAGTAAATTTGTTTTTGGTGTTGTTTTCTTTTCTCATTTAAAATGTAATGTTCGTTTTAAGTTCAACAGTTTATTTACATATGCTGTTATTTATGTGTTCTCCTGTTTCGACACATATTATAATTCGTTTGATTAAAAAAGTATGATTGAAAAACCTAACAAAAATATTTTTATTCAACATTCACCATCAGTGAATCATGCTAAATGTGGACATTTGCCAGTGTATGTGTGAAATAAAGATATTTAGCAAATATTTCGGACATAAACCAAGCGTTAATATGAATGTTGACATATTACGTATCACATATTACGTATGGAGATCGTATATTATCATATGTAATAACATATTACTTATTTGATGGCATTTTAAAAAATCTTTTTGAAATATCTGTACACGATTTTCGACTATATATTTGTAAGTAATTGAAAAAAGTCAGAAAATAATAAAATTCTAGTCATGACAATCTATATGTCTACATGTTTTCTTATCAATAATACGCATTTAACTCTACGTTATTTTAAAATCCATGATTCACAGTCTGAAATGCTTTTATGTAAATCATCACATTCACACCTCACATTATAGACATTTAATGTGACTTAATTATCAGATAAATCATCACAAATAGTCATAGGATTCAGTATTAAACGAATTAAGTCAAAGCAATGTACTGTATTTTCTAAAACAAGAAAACTGAAATTCAGCAAGTTCAGATATCCTTTTTTGTATATATTCTCTTAAAATATAATATCCATTGAACAAATAATTAATATTATGTTTTTAATCATTTCGGAATTGGATTTATCTATTTTTTAACTTTCCGTACATGATGTTCTTCAACAAGAGGCATACAAACACTAAAGGCATGCATATTAAATTTTTCTTACTTTGTGCGAATGGATTCAGCTTGCAGAAAAACTCTCCTAACGAGTATAAGGGCTTGGTGATACTGTTCACCAACGGAACCCACATGCAGCAGAGACAAATGAGAAGATCTGCCACGGCGAGGTTCACCAAGTACAAGTTGATGGTTGTCCTCATGGACCTGTTTAGAGCCACTGTCAAAATAACGCTGATGTTACCCACCAGTGCCACGATCAGTACAACGATGTAGAAGACGATCTTGACGTATTCTTCCCACAATAAAGGTTCTGTCAACGACGCGTTATTTGGAAAGTCATACAAGCTGAAGTTCAGTTCAAAAGTGCACTGGTCGGTTTCGTCAAGGGAGATCTCTTCAATGAGTTCATCCATGGTGTAGATTGAGAAAAGGAAAGCTTGGGAAATATTTGGTTTGAGTTATCGGAAAGTTTTCAGCTGCTTGTTTGTGTTGATTAGTTTAATAAAACAATGTTCTTCTAAGAAAAGTATTTTAACTATTGAAATAAATGTTTCTGTACATAAATAGAATGATGCTTTTAATCTTGAAAGTTATAAGATAGTTAGAAGTTATAAAACCAATAATCAGTGTGAAGTGTTTCAGTTGTCTTTCAGTTTACTAAAACTGTCACTTATTCAAAACACAAAGCTTATTACCATACAACGTAGACGTTAACACCAATTCAGATAGTATTAGTAAATGGCAAGAATAATGGACAATTATTATATAGTTTTTAAAAAATGTCTCTTGAAATATTGATAGTTATTGAATTCACGAATCAATTTAACACATACTATAGTTTCTATTCATTTCAGTTCAAATGTTAAATTTGTATTAATTAATGTTTTCAAACTTTATATCTTCAAGCCCAAAGATTTAAAAATAATTATTACATAACACATATATAACTTTCATATAATTATTTTATACGCATTAGTCATGTTGAAATTTGAACATTCTAAAGTTTTAGATAAACATTCTTATTAAGTTAATCTAAATAATTCGACACAAAATTCGTCCTGAAAATTCACATCGCTTCACAATTAATGTTCCATCTATATAAACACTAAACACATTTTAACCAAAATCTTCACTTTAACCACCGAAATCTAATTCAAATACTAATTTTAATCTTAAGTTACTAAAACTGTTATATTCTACTTGTCAACAGAGTAAACAATCTAAAATCGTTGCCGAATGATTCACATCACAGAAAAACACGTTTATAAACAATGTTAAAACTGATTTTCTCTTAAAAGAATTCCTTAAATATTCTCAATTAAAATACACATGCCAATCCATCACTCTGTTTCTGCAAAGTAAAAAGTTTAAATGTTATTATTTGATTAGTAGATGTTCCTCATTCAAATCTGGATCTCCGTCTGATCTTCGGTTCCACGTGCTCCTTCAACGATCTCTGGAGTGAGGATGCCGGAATCATCCTGAGGTGTCAAGGAAAACGAAAGTATACTCTGCGCACTCTCCAAATGTGTGACGTCAACTTGTGGGAGGAAAACTTTCTGCTCTTGTTTGAGATTTTCGAGAGAAGACAGAGGCTATTTTGTAAGATGCATTTCAATTTTTATAAAACGTTTGATTTCTTTCTTTATTATTTTTTTTCTAGTTGGCTGTTATAAAGTTTGGTTTGAAGGTTTGTTAAGTTATAAAAAATAATACGTTTATACTTAATTTTTCTTCACAAATATTGAACTTGAAATTTTGAATCAAAATGGGTTCAATTCTTCTGAAAAAATTATTTATTCCATATTAAAAAATTTTAAATTCAGTTTACAATTGCAAAGATTTTTTTTAAACGTGAATAGTAAAAAGAGTATAATTTTTCATTTGGATATTAAAAGAAATATAAAAATTACAATGACAATAAATATATTTTCATTTTTAAACCACAATGATCCTGAACTATTGCATGAGATTTTCCTTCGAAACAAAATAAATTTTATTTCTACTGCATTATATAAGCATGGATCTAAAATGTAAACATACTCTGTTAGTTATAAATCTGTAATAAATCACAATTTTGTTAGTTTATTCTGTCAATGCAATAATTTATTTTTATGCAAAAGAAGAAAGTTTTATTTTACTTAAGCTATTAATTTTAATGTGAATCAAAGTAAATAAAATTATTCCTAAGCTTATTAAGACCGGCTACTTTTGGTTTCTTATTTTATTTTCATATGTTTCTAAAGCAAATTTGACCTATGACATTTTTGTAGTGATATTTTCTTAATTTTTGTTTTGAATGAAGTTGACTTGTTCTTTGGAGAGGACAGTTGACAAATTTTAATTTTTGACCAAAATTTATAAATTAACATATTTGCAATCAACTTCTAAGTTATCAATCGAATTTTTTTATTACGAAATTAACTACCATAATATATTCAAATAGCACATTGTGCTGGATGAAGTATTTTCAATTAAATATAGAAAAAGTTAGTATTTCTAATCTATTTAAATATGTCATACTATTAATCAATTGAATTAAATTGAAGTAGTAATTCAAACTAATGAATTTTTTATTTGAAAGAGACCACAGAATTATCTTCGATTCATTTGTAAAGTAATTTCTTTTTAAAATAATTTAAACTGGCATGTGTGGTACCTCAAATAGCGTAAATTTTTTATGGGAGCTGAACTTAAATTTTAAAAGTAAACTAAGTTAGCATACATTCTTAAGTGAGACATAGCCGAGAGCTGTAATTCGAAGTTGACCTTTTTGATATCATTGTATTTGTAGATACAACTTTTCTTCTTGTTATTACTTTTTTTTTTGACAGAAAGTTTTGTGTTTTTGAGGTTGATGGTCTTTTATGCTTTCCAAAATATTTTTGGGAATAATAATATTAATATTCAACTTTGTATTTTAATAATTCATCTTAAATTTCATACACACACTTTAAAAGAATCTAAACAAACATGATGGGAATCTCAGTAAAGTGAAATTAAACTTTGAAGTTTCTTAAGTTTTAAAATAAAAGCTTTAGCAGTTAGGTTAAAATAAGGCACTTTGATTAACAGGAAAACGTATAAGTTATAAGTTAGGAAAGTCCCAGTTATAATATCAATGTACCCATGAGAATGATGATCTGCAGGTTAAAAGATATATATTTTTTTATTCCTTAAGTATTAAAATTTGCTGCTGCTCATTTTAGTATTTTTTTATATATGGTATTGCTAGTTTAGAAATAAATTCAAATGTAATATTAAAATGTAATAGTGATATAATATTAAAAAAAAAAAAAAAAAAAATCTAGTTAGTTTTGTTTATTGGAATTATATATCATTGTGTTTAAAAAAGAAAAATCATCTTGACAATTTCTTTGAAATTAATATGAAAACATTTTATTCAAAAAAGTAATTTGAATCTAGTTTTATTTGAGCACGTTGATTGTCATTATTCATGAAATTTCCATCAAAACGGATGATATGGAACAACTACAAATAAAACTACAAATAAAATTAATATCTGATGCGAATTTATATATACTCGGTGTACATGGAAAACAAAAACTTACATTGAAACAAGTTGGATTGTGAGATATATGTTATTAAAAATCGCTTATATGTGCTTTTTATTATGGTACAGTACGCATTAAAATATCAGAACGATGGCTATATCTTCGATTCTAATTACCGCAGAATCTTGCGGTTTGCACAAAATGTTTTGCTTACGATTTTCTATATATTTCATACAATTTTTTTTCTGAACGGGCCGTTTACTAAGTAATTTTAACGCTTTCTTCGAAAATTTAAATTCGAACCCCAATTTTTATCATTTCATTCTATTTAGAATACATCATTTACCCTAAATGCTAAATTTCAATTCATTATGTTGAAAAACAAGTCACTTATGAGAGAAAATCTTTAGACCCTGTTTTGACCGATCTTCAGGGAGAATTTTCATAACACGAAAGGTATTTTTAAGGTTCTACTTCACAGCGGGCGAAATCGAAGTGCGGCGTGTTTCACGACGTTAAAAAATAGAAATATTATTCTAAAATTTCATAGAAACTACTTGGATTTATAGTGTCATATTTAAGATTAATACAAAAATAGCAAGTAAATGCAAAAGTAACATAATTTATTTACAAGGTTAAAGATATGCATTCTTCACACGAAATAAATAAAATATCTAAAACTGTAATTGCAGAAGTATAAAGTATGCTACTGATGATTATAAAATTGATAAATATAAAATGTAGGCATTAGTAAACAGTATTCAGCAAAGCGTGATTATTTATTTTACAGAAACATTTCACTGTAAACACAAATAATAAACATAAACATTGATTTTTACTTTCAGTTAAACATATGTTTACATATTGTAATGAAAGTATAGTATTCGGTCAAACAAAAAATTTAGGATTGTTTTGCTTTTCTCTAAGTATTGGAACATCCTGATTTCAAAAACGTGATCCAGAAAAAATGTCTGTGTGTACGTGGTCATTGTAATTCCCAAATAAATTACTCTTGCGATGTTCAAATTTGATGTAATGGGTGGTTGTGGTCATGGGAACTGGTTTTCATCAAAATCGGGCAATCGCCTAAGGTTGAAATCATGATAAAATCATGTTTTTCAACAATTGCTAAAAAACGGCTCTAACGATTTTGATTAAAATGTCCGCGCTAATGTCTCTTAAGGTTTTCCCACCTCTGAAACTCCCGTAGAAATGCGATACAATCGTATGAAGTTGAAAAACGAGTGCGTTTAACATAGAGCTCTCCCTCCTTGAGCATCCCTCAACAACGATTTAATTTTTTTCTTGTTTCATGCCCAGGAATGGACATGGTAATGTGTAAATACCATTGGAATTTTTTTTTTTTTTTTTTTGCCTATGTACAAATTTGGGCCAAAAACGGTAAATAACACCTTATTAAATTTTAATGCAATGACCAATATTATAGTGTAATTGAACGTTGTGCGATTTTTCACATCTCTAGTTTACCTTTAATTAATCTTTGATTGTTCTCAAATGTCGTCTACTATACGATCCCTTAAAGTGAGCGTTTTTTACATTTTCGCTAAAAATCAAGAACTAAAATTCAAAATGGAAAGAAAAAAATTGTGTGGGGTATTAGACCATTGTTTTATTAATTAATAATTAATTATTAAAACAATTTATGCAAAAAATGATCGCTATTTATGTTTGGCCCTTTACAAACTATCTTTTGAAACAAAAATTACTGAAATATATTAATTATTTAAGAATTTATGGCAAAAAAACAGCTTTTTTATTTAACATTAATTTATCATTTTCTTTTTAGCATTTAAATTACAAACCATTCATTGGAAAATTAGGAATTTTTATATTTCGTCATTTTTTTGGATGCTGAATCTAAATATGGGATAATATTATGAGGTTGCCATTGAACTTTTTAAAGTTTGGTTCTGTTTTAATATGTAGATGACCCCTCATGGAAAAAGAAGAAAAAAACTATATATAATTATTAAAAACCTTCCATGATTTACAACGGTACCTTTTGTTTGTTATTTTAATAATTAGAGCACAAAATATAGCTCTCATTCTGATTTTTTTTTTTTTTTTTTAGTACTGTACATTATACGCAAAGATACTTAATAACTGAATATCTCTCTGTTAAGGTTTGTAACATATGATATCAAATCTTTGCCGATTTAAAGTTTTTTTTTACAAACATAAAAAAACTGTTAATAGGTTCATGAGTTAGAAACACTCTTTACGAGTAGACTTGTAATAGAATACCCAAGTTTTAATTCAATATATCTATTTGGAGTCAAGGTGGGAACTTTACAAAGTGTAAAAAAGGAAGAAAACATTGAATCTAATTTTGAAGCACATGGGAATGTAACTCCAAATGGAATTTTATGCAATCCTTCTGATCTTATCGATATACTGAATTTGATAAACGACACAAGTATGTAGAATTCATAGTTAATGTTTTAAAAATGAAAACTGGCATCTGGTTGCCTTTTCCAGAACTTCCAGATGCAAGTTCCGGTTGAAATTTAGTTTGGAAATTCTACACGAGATGTTTTATGTAACGCACGTGTCTGTAGCATTTGTAGTTTTGTATGACAATGTTGACATCAGAAAGACAGTCGGATGAAAGCGCATATCCATTGTATAAACTTTTCACTAAATTAGTGTAGTGTAGAAGCCAAAAATGAAGTTATAAAACCACTTTTTCGAACTTTTCACACTTACGAATAAATTTTTATTTTCAATTCTATTAAACGGGCCTACTATTTCCGAAAGAAAATCTCAGTGCATTCTTCCCATTTGACTGTTTGTTATTGCTTTCCAAATACGAAAGAGAAAATGGAGTTGCTATAAACGTCAAGAAAACTATCGCTTGTTTGGATTTATCAATAGTCACGGGAAAACTTTTACTATTTCTTGAAATTTAGAATCTAGGCACATAGTTTATTGTTAAGTTTTCAAATTTTTCAGGCTATTTGCTCTCACTGTAGAATGCAGATAATATGGTTACAGGTATTTTTTCAACCATTAGATGCCCCTCAACATGGCTCAAGTTTAAACACGCTAAACTTCTGGCTGTAAAGATATACAAGATAAAGTATGCATATAAATCAGTGCAAGTATAAAAAAATCAGTTATGCAGTTGAAAGGATATGCGAAATACATCAATTTACTAGGTGTTGTTTGACAAGTTTTCTATTGAAAAGTTAATCATTATGTATTTTTTAAAATACGTTTGTATCATTGCAGGTATATATCCAGTAGTTATGCTTATCAAAGTAAATTGCCATAAAAATTTTGTTGTTAATATGAAAGCTTTAACTTAACTTTATGAACAAAATGAATGAGTCGGTCGTGAACATTTGCAAACAGAGTTTGAAAGTAGGTAATTACAAATTTAAAAGTAAAGTGATTAATCAAAAGTTCTTCTTAAACAATTAGAAATGATTCGAAATTTAATTCTAAAATTCATATTTGATTACTTTATCAATCACTGAAATCAGATGAAGTAATTAAACAGTTTTGTAAGCCTGAATTGAATACTGTTCAGATAATTCATTATAATCCAAGCTATTTGACTTATAAATAATTTTTTAGAACCTAGTTAGCATTAACATTGTTTTAAAATATTTTAAAGTTTATTCTAGGAGGTAAATTTTTATTCATCAGTTCAAGAAAGGGCCGTAATTTTAAAGCCTTGAAGTTAATTAAGTCTTTTCGTTTGTTAGACAAAAACCGAAAACAATTAAAATATTTAAAAATAAAATTAGCAACTCTTTCAGCTTCAAGGCTATTCGGATGCATGTTAGTTTAGAAGTCATTATTTTATGGAGAAACTATTTTTAATAATTGGAATATGCACTTTCCTTACTTTTCAAAACCTCTGTGGAGATTAAACAAATACACGGGGACAATTTAAGAAGATTTGAAATATAAATGGTGTTATTTGAATGCAGGGATTAAACTTATATACCTTTCTTTTTGCGTAAAATTTTGAGAGTTCACTATTTTCATTTTATTAAGTATTTATTGAATGTATCAAAGCAACACCTAAGCTATCTATCTGACTTATTTAAAGGGGGTCTGGAACTCAAAATTCTAAAATCTTTATTTTTAGAATTATTTTTCTGAAATTTTTTATGCAGTAAAGTATGATGGTTTGAAACTTTAAAAACTATTTTAAATTTTCAAATTTAAAATTTTTTTTTTTTTTTGAAAACTAAAAAGTTTAAAATTTTTATCTTTTCTAAATTTGATGAATCTAAAAAACTTTTTTAAAAAATCACTTAATTTTTGCATAAAACTACTTCTTAGAATTCATATCAAAAATTGTCTTCGTGATTTTTCAATAAAGTAATAAGAAAATAAAAAAAAAAAAAAAAAATTCTGCAAAAACTGTATAAAATCCATAGTATGCTAAGCTTCAAAAGCTGTTTTAAAAAAAGTTAAATAAAAAAAACATAATTCTTGAAGACAAATTAAAGAAATATGTATGAAAGCTTCATAGATTTATAACAAGTTGTTTTTAAGTTATATCAATTTAAACTCAAAAAAGGGGCCAAAAAGCAATCACCGAGAAAAACAGTTTCGAAGTTTCAAGATAGCATGTCTGAGATACAGTTGTCATGTAACAAAAACTTAAATATTTCCTGTTCTACTAAGGGTAGAAACAAAAATTTTATGCCTTTTTGTTAAAACATATTTGTATTATTTTTTACAATAATAATAATAAAAAAAATGAGAATTTTTAAATTTTTGAGTCCCAGAATCCCTTAACTTTTGTGAGAATAGAAAAACAGGGAGTTATTTAAACTTTTCCTCCTTAAGTGTACATTTGAAAACTAACCATTCCAGTCCTTTGTTAATGGAAATAATGTTCACTTAAACTTTCTTTTTAATTAAATTTTTTCTGAGTAATTTCAATTAATGAATTAAATGTTCAATATTAAAAAGTGTCGTGGTCTATAAGTTTTCAATGCGATACGATCCCTTCTTAAATTTAACTATTCTAATGAATGCGTTTTACCCTCAAAATTCCATCTCCATACCAAAACCACCGCCATAGTTATCACCACCAAGTCATGCCAACCTGCTTATAATGTAATAATGCACTACCGAAAAACTGGACGTGACGACACAAAGTTAACTGGGGAATAGAACTAGTTACTGCAAACAATCAGAGTTTGTTTCTTTACATATAAAGTTTGTCCAAAGTTGAGGGAAACGAAACAAGTTCAAAAGAATCGTTGTATTTTAAGCGGAGAATTTTTTTTTCTACAAAAAGTGCTGTTTTTTATTTCAGTATCTTCTTATTCCTCATCATTGACAAACAGTTAAATTTTTTTATAGAAATAACTCCTTTAATTTGATTTGTTTTCATTACCAGAAAAATTTGTGTAGATGCTTTGTGACTGATCATTAAAACTTAAAAACTGACCAGAAATAGAATGAAAAAATTGTTTATTTAAGTAATTCTTTTCCTGTATAAAAATAGATTTCTCATTGCCAGATTATCACCTGATAAATAAAGTGAACTTCAGAAAGTAAGGTCCTGCTTTTGAGATATTTATAAAATTTTTTGGTATATTAATAGTTGAGGTTTCAGTTGACGTAAAATAAATAAATCTTGGAAGATATGTATGTAAAAAAAAAGACAGACAGCAAAAATGTTCTCGCCAAGAAGTGGATAAAAAATATTTGAGAAATCTGAAATGGAATCTGTAAAGCATTCGGCAATGTTTAATGGAAAGAGAAAGCACGACCCTCCCTTTCATTCATATTTCCAGAGTGTTAATGTTGACGCTTTACTTTTATTATCGATTTTGGGTCTTGTAGTTTTACTTTTGACGTGACTAGCTTTAATTAAGGTTGTTGTTGTAAATAATTAATTATGCATGATACAGGTGTTACTTGTGTGTTGCGAACTGTGTTATACTTTTAACAATTTTTAGCAACTTTTTAATAGTATTAAATCCAACTTTTTTTTTATTTGAGAAAATAATTAAATATTTATACACAAAAAAGTTAGTACCTTAAAGTAAAATAACATATACATTACATTCTCAAATTTAAATCCCTGTAAATAAATCTATTTTTTATGTTTGATACCATGCACCTTAAAATTGAATTTAAGGAATATTAATTTGAAAAACTGAGTACTTAGATTGAAAAGAGGTAGTATTATTCTACTTTGTTGTAGGTTATTTAAAATTCCCAAATCCATGTTGCACGTTAAAAAGAATCGAATTACTTACAAATTAGTATTATTTATTTTTAAATATATTATTATTATTTTTTATTTAAATTGTAATCAACAATAAAAATTTCCTGTTGAATTACAAATCAAATGAAGACGAATGCATTTGATCAAAAAGTGAGTATTTATCTTTAAAAGTATTTTTTTTTCCATATATTTCTAGTCATCAAAAATGACATCTTTAACCAAAAATGGTTATCAGAATTTGTTGTTTAAAGTCATTCATAGCTAAAAATTATGATTTTTATTATTAATATACGAAGTAAGTGAAAAGTGGAATAAATATCATATTTATGTTTGAAATCAATAATATCCTTCTTTCAATTACTTATTTTTTAAAAATAATTTCAGATTAAGTTTCCTTTTTCATTTCTTGAGTTTCAATTCTCTGTTTCAAACAAAATTTCGAGGAGACAGATATTACAAGAAATGACAGCATAAATTTCAAAATAAAAATAAAACGTATCAATTCGAAAATAAAAAGCACAAAAAAGGATTCATTTTCCCCTATTGTAGTTATATGAAATCCTTAGAATGATTGGAATTCTGCTATTGAGGAAAGAGACGATGGCAGCCACACCACCTCTGGCAACTGAAATCGATGATATTCCATCAGGAATGTATTACTTTACATCGATCATTCTTGGGGGAGGGAGAGCTTGATGAAAAATTGTTATCGACACTGGACTTATGGTATAGGAATCTTACAAAATGTGAACGGTCAAATAAACTAATCTTCAATCAGATTCCAATATAAAAATACCCTAAGTCGTTTTTCAAGCATTCTCTCCGGTCAAGATGTTTCAGCCATTCTGCCAAAATCCGTCAAATTTGTGTGTGTGTTTGTTTAATAACTTCACTGAGCTCTTTTCAGTTTGGAACACTTGTTCCCAAACCATGGCTGACTAATCATAGGGGGTCCATGAGACGGTCAAAAGTAGGGTCTTACAAAAATTTAAGAGTTATTCTGCGATACAAAAATACCATTAGAGCAGGGCTTTTGTTTTCATTTTATTCTGTTTTTACATTTCTACACCAGAAAGCTTTAAAAACACCGTCCGTTTCTTTCGAAATGAAATGAAATGGAATTTGCTGTATTTGAAACCAAGCAAATGGTATACTTTTACTTTGAAAAATTGCAAATATTTTTTATGGAAGAAAATCACAAAATTCCGTATTATAATCAATAGAAACTAAAGTTTAACACTGTCTTCTATTTTTTTAAATGCTATGGGTGTACTATAAATTTTCATTTTGATTTAACCACTCAACAATCGATGATTCCAATATGTAAATAAACGCCTGGTGTAGCCAATCTGCATTTACAATTATAGTTTTTTTGGGTACACTTAAAAGAACTAATTATATTGATAGATATGCGCTAGTTTTTCAATCCGCAGAATCACACAACGTGCTTTGAAATGAACACTCCAAATTAAAAATGATTTGATCCAATAAAAAGTGTAATTTAATCCAATATTAAGTTTTCTTGCTCAGTGAAACGTGTGACTATGTGTTGCATTTTTGTCTCATTTGGATTTAAAAAAAAAAAAAAAAGGAGTAGCGTGCATAAGAATTGAAATGAGGTTTAAATAGTGTAAAATATTGCCAGATAAATTTGTTTTAGAATTAAAGCTCGCCAATGAATGAACAGAATCAGAAATAGAAATCTCAAAATGAAAATAATTTAAATACTTCAAAAAGTGTATTTTAACTTATGTGAATAACGCATAACATAACTATTTTAATTATAACTATGCATGATCGTTTATAATAAACACTCTTTAACGAAAAATGCAGACACTTTCTCGTTGTCGCTTTCTATGGTAAAGTCTCATTCAAATATATACTTGTTTAGATTATTTTTATAACCAAAATGTATGGCAATACATTCAATTACGAGTGTCACTGCATATAAACATTCTTTCAAGACATTTTTTAACTCTCCAGTGTCTCGGCAAATGTTGAATTCCGAGACGCTTTAAGATGAATGTTATAGTGGAATGTAACGTTTCTCTTTCATACTTGAGGTTACGCATACCACCAACTAACGAAAAATTATACGTCTCAACTGTAATTTAGTATTCAAAAGATCTAAGAGTTATTTCTTGTACTGCAAAGTTATTTTATTCTGATAAAACATCTTGATATAGTCCCAACTATCCTCTTTATAGGGTCAAAAAAATATTAGTTTTCACTTTAGAATTTCTTTATAAATTTGAATTCTTGAAAAACACCTATTTTTTAAGATATCATATTATTTGTAAAACGTAAAGTAACGTGTTTTTTTTCTTTCTTTTTCTTCTTAAGTTAGTGTTTGAAAGACCTCACGAAAAGTTATATTTTCATGAATTCTAGGATGGTTCTTGTAATTCAGTATAGTGTTTAAAGTACAAACTGCAATTTTCCACAGTATGGAATCAAATTAGCCCTTAAGTACTGAAATTTAATATTTAAAAAAATGAATAAATTAGATTTAAAAAAACAACAACGATTATTAAAAATTGAATTCAACATTAAGTATGCATACATACAACAATTTTTTTTCGACCATATTTTACTGTAACAAATTAACCATGTTGTTATATAAGTACCTTATTATAAGTTAGATAACTACACACTACTCCAAATAAGCACATTGATTAAATTTATTCAACTATACTATTATGTTCTATATAATTTCAATATATAGCATATATTACTATATAATTTCTATACTATGGGATTTTTTGTGACATTTTTAAGTTACAGAAATATTTTGTTTGATTAACTTATTTTGAGGTTTCTCTTATTTAAGAGTTTAATTGTTTGACTATTGTGGACATTTTTGTCAAGGAATATTTTAAATATAATTAGAACACGTGTATCCGAATAAACGTGAATAATCTGAGAGCACTAGAGAACTGGGTTATTTATCAGATATAAATTCTTCACTTATTCTTTATCGCTATAATTTCAGAAATAATATTGGACTTTAATTTGTGTTGTAATAAAACATCGAGGCCTTGCGCAAAAAACCAAGTGTCTTGCTAGATGCTCAGTCTACAAGGCCATAATCCTGAGTTTTTAAACGAGTTTGACGTCACAGCAAAAAGCTATGAAATTTTGTGTTGGATGTTCTGTTGATGTTGCTTGCATTTGTAAATGGTTCACTTTTTTCCTATGAATATTAAATATTATTTTTAATATTTTCGGTGAGTAAATTTTTTTTCAAAATGTTAATATAAAAGTATAACGCACCAAATGCAATTCTGTTGCATTCTATTTCAAAAGCCATTTCTAAAAAATGGTCTTTGAAATCTATAATGTATACTGCATTAAATATGTATATATTTAGCCTAAGCTATTTTCTTGTCAGATTTTATTAGGTAGATATTTATTAATGATTTTCAATATTTGAACTGAGGAATCTAACCTATGTTTTGGGGTAATTTTCTAGTTATTGTTCATGACATTCTTGATGTAAGTGTATTTTTGTAAGGATTGAAAACAGATGTGGTGTAGAACATTTAGCATTTTTCTTTTCTTTTGGCGTTTAGAAAATTCGCCAAAATTAAAAACACAGTAACTGATAGAAGATTAAAATATAAATAATTAACTGAATTAATATATAACTTTAAAATAAAATCCGTCCCCAGAAACAACATTTATCTGAAAGAAAAAAAAGAAAGAAAAAAAAAGCGAAAAAAAAAAAATTTCCTATACTACATCTGTACCAAGGATTGTTTTGAGATCTTTATATGGATACTTATCTTCGTTACCATTTAAGAAACGTCTGACTAAATGCTTCGTTGAATCTTAAAAAAACAGTACTGATTAATGACATTGTATGGCAGTGTTTGTCAAGCAGCTAGAGTTAAAATTTACATTTGTCCTGAGGATCACAAGTTTAAGCCCTCACTCCACTTAAATGTTGGCTTGTAAAATAAGGTGTGATTATGTACTATAAATTTGTATATATGTATAATGATAGTATAATTACCGAATACTAAATAACACATTTTCCTATAAGAAACCAAACGCATGAGGATTTGTATTCGCATATTCTAAGAGTATTAGAAATGTTGAAGAATACTGGTTAGTTTTTATTCATATTTTCTAGAAATTTCAAAAAGTTATCGGAGTTAAACATGAAGACAATTTTTTTAAATTTAAAAATCAAAAACAACTTTTGAAGGAACTAGTTTTGAAAAAGGTGGATCTTCTTGACATTCCTGATCGACAATGTGATTGTGGAACGAAGATGAAAATTTGAATAGAATCTTGTTTGTCAGTGAGCATTACTTAATTACTTAATTAGGTTCTTCACACTGTTAAGGTTTCCAGCCTACCTCTCCATACCTTCCGATCTTTTGCCAGGGATCTTGCTTCCTCTAGACCATTTAACCCCTTGGGTACGAATTTATTTGGGAAAATTCTTGCGTTTTGAACGGTTGGTTCAAAACAATAAAGGAACTTTAAAGGAATACAGCCAAACAAATTATTTTTTTAAAATATAGGTAAACCAACCGATGTTTGACTTAAGCAATCATGGCTCTTGTGACATTAAAATCTATCCAATCAAACTAGTTTGAATGACGAATTAGGTTCGTCATTATTAACAGGCAAAACAAGTGCATGACGAATATCAGTCGTCAAATGTACCCAAAGGATTTTTGGTTTGACGTCTTAGACACGTCATCCGCTCCTAGAGGAAAAAAGTGAATGACGTGTCTCAGACTTCAAATGTACCCAAGGGGTTAAGCGATCCTTTTTTAGGTCTGATTGCATTTGAATTTGCCAAGTTGTCCCCTTCCTCTTTTCCTCTTGCTATCAGGAGAGAGAAACGCTTGTTAGAATCTCTTTTGGCATTTTTAATACATGACCCGTCCATCGCCACCTTCTCTTACCGATTTCTTCTTTGATTGAAGTAATGTCTGCATTTTCTAAAATTGCTTCGTTAATAATTTTAACAGGCCAAAAGATTTTAAGGATTCTTCTAATACAATTATTTTGGAAAACTTCAAGTTTAGCATTAACATACATTTAAAAAATTATGTCAGAATTCATAATGATAAAGTGAAATTTCAAAGTATGAAAAGAAAACTAGCCACTCTTTCTGTATGATTACATATATACTAGGGGGCTCTGCCCCCTGCTCGCTGAAGCTCGCCAACCCTCTGGATTGCTATCCAATCCCCTTGGCTCGCTTTGCTCGCCTCAAAGTGAAGCATTTAAAATGTGCCCTAGCAAAAAGCTATTTCAGCTGCATAATGCCATGAAACTGAAAACGTTTTGTTATTTATGAAGAGCCAGAATACTTGCCACGTCATTAGCCTACTGCTGTCGAGACGTGTTAAGCAGGGACAGTGTGGCAACGTAGTAGAAAGTTCTTGTAAAACAACAAACAAAAACAGTATCTAACATATATTTAAAGAAGATCGGTTATTTCATTGAACAATTAAAATTTACGGACTGGTTTCGTATGAAACGCCAAAACAATTAAAGTTTCTTATCTAAATTTCTTAACGAAGCAATCATACGTTCGCATAATCTTTTTTGCGATACTTCGAAAATAAAATAAAACAGTGAAAGCATTCAATGAACCGGAATTTTTTGAAAATCAAATTTGGCGAGAAAATTAGTCCTATTTCGCCAAAAGTTTTTTTTTTTTACTTTCATATGAGATTTTGAAGTTGAGTGGGTGGTTTTATTTGTTATTTTGATAGTTTTTAATTCGTAATAGCTGAATTTGCACTGATTAGAAATGAATATAGGTTCAGATTTACTGCACAATGCCTCTTAGCGACTTTTTGAATGTTGGCGATTTAGCACTGAAAGCAACCCGGCGACCTCCGGAACATGTTCCAGAAGATAACTTTTCCGAGAAGTCTGATTTATCCGGAATTCTAATCCAAAAGAAATATAAACATCTTGGATCTATTTATTCTTTCATCGTCGTAACTATTAAATCCATATGTTTAAAATAGGCAATAATTTATATCTGTAGACTGTAATAATAAAAACAAAATATAGTGAATCCAAGTTGTTGCTGTTGCCAGATATAATAGTCAAATTTCAAAAGATATATTGTGATTGGCTGTCTTGCTGAATTTGGAAATTCGTGCATTAAGTACATATAGACGTTTTTTTTTGTTTGAAATCGTTGCCGTTCTGCTCACAGAAATACAGCTGAATTTGGACGTTACGCAAGAGAATCTCTCTATATATAAGGCAAAGCCCTCACTCACTGACTCACTCATCACTAATTCTCCCACTTCCCACATAGTCACAACTCTGAAAATCGGCACAAATATCAACAATGGTAAAAATAGAAAAAGTAAGCTATTCCGATGTCGATTAACCCACTTTAAGGGGTCGGAAAAGGGGTTAAACGTTCCAAACGGGGGACATTCGATTATCCTACTTCCCATAGTCACAACTCTGAAAATCGGCACAAATATCAACAATGGTAAAAATAGAAAAAGTAAACTATTCCGATCTCGATTAACCCACTTTAAGGGGTCGAAAAGGGGTTAAACGGTTCAAACGGGGGACATTCGAAAATCCTACTTCCCACATAGTCACAACTCTGAAAATTGGCACAAATATCAACAATGGTAAAAATAGAAAAAGTAAACTATTCCGATCTCGATTAACCCACTTTAAGGGGTCGAAAAGGGGTTAAACGTTCCAAACGAGGGACATTCGAATATCCTACTTCCCATTTGGTCACAACTCTAAAAATTGGTACAAATATTAACAATAGTAAACATAGAAAAAGTAAGCTATTCCGATCTCGATTAACCCACTTTAAGGGCTCGAAAAGGGGTTAAACGTTCCAAACGAGGAATATTCGAATGTCCTACTTCTCATTTCGTCACAACTCTAAAAATTGGTGAGAATATCAATAAAGACAAACGAAGAAAAAGTAAATTATTCCGATCTCGATTAACCCACTTTAAGGGGTGGAACAGGGGTTAAACGTTCCAAACGACGGATATTCGAATGTCCTACTTCCCCTTTCGTCACAACTCTGAAATCTGGTGCAAGTATCAACAAAAACAAACGTATAAAAAGTAAGCTATTCCGATCTCTATTTACCCACTCTAAGAGGTCAAAAAGGGGTTAAACGTTCCAAACGAGGGATATTCGAATGTACCACTTCCCATATGGTCACAACTCTAAAAATTGGTACAAATATCAACAATGGTAAACATAGAAAAAGTAAGCTATTCCGATCTCGATTAACCCACTTTAAGAGGTCAAAAAGGGGTTAAACGTTCCAAACGAGCGATATATTCGAATGTCCTACTTCTCATATTTTCACAATTCTGAAAACTGTTGTGAATATCAATAAAGACAAACGCAGAAAAAGTAAACTATTCCGATCTCGGGTGGATCAAGGGGTGGAAAAGGGGTTAAATGTTCCAAACGAGGAATATTCGAATGTACCACTTCCCATATGGTCACAACTCGGAAATTTGGTACAAATGTCAAAAAAGATTAAACATAGAAAAAGTAAGCTATTCTGTTCTCGATTAACCATCTTTAAGGGGTCGAAAAGGGGTTAAATGTTCCAAACGAGGGATATCCGAATGTTCCTCTTCCAATGTAGTCATTTTTCTGATATTTTTTTGCAAATGTTAAAAAAATAAGTCATTCCAATATCGATTAACGAATTTTTAAGGGATGAAAAGACGACGCAACATTGAAACTATACGAGGATTAACTTAATGTCTTATTAACTTAATGTCTAATTAACTTAATTCCAATACAGTTACTACTTTGAAATTTAGAACTAAGAGCAAACATAAACACAATAAACTATTCCAGTTTACTATTCACAATTATAAATTTCGTTTAAAATGTCAACAAAGGAAAGTTCCTATTTTGATAAATCAATTTGTCGGGATTGAAATGGGAGCAAACGTCTGAAGTGTAGAATACATGAATGTCTTTTGATCGCTAAAATGCTAATGGTAAAATTTCGTAGCGCAGCACGGGTATTCAGCTAGTTATATACATAGATATCATGTATGCAATCATCTTCGTATGCAATCTTACCTAAGTAGTGATTTGTGATGGGTTTGCGCTGAGACGTCACGATCTGGTTGTTTCGGGCCTGATACAACTATAACACTCCGCTCGTGAAACTGAGCATCTAGCAAATATATATATATATATATATATATATATATATATATATATATATATATATATATATATATATATATATATATATATATATATATATATATATATTTTAATTAACCTAGTTTAAAATTAAGTTACTAAATTATATAAACTATGTTTTGCTTTAAATCTAGATAAGAGAAGGTTCTTAACTAGTAAAGATATTTTTATATAATTAGTCTCTTAAAGGGAAGAATTTGTGGGTAAATGTTCAATTTATTCGTAAAGGAATTTCAGGGTTTTAAATAAAAGATTATTTATTGAAGTACAAGATTATTTAAATATTTTTTTTTTAATAATAATGTTTTTGTATTTTAGTTTTTAAGAAAAATTAAACTGAAATTATTTCAGTGTAACCATCAATCAGTTTTGAAACAACAAGCTTTTGAATAAATTAATTTTGAACAAATTAATTTTTAAAATTTATTCCCTAAAAGTATAAGAATTTTAAATTTATTCCTATACTTAAATTTAGAATAGATTATCTAGTTAGGCATTGTAAATATTCCAACTTTGATGCTTCTTCATTCATCTTCGTATGCAATCTTACCTAAGTAGTGATTTGTGATGGGTTTTCGCTGTGACGTCACGATCTGGTTGTTTCGGGCCTGATACAACTATAACACTCCGCTCGTGAAACTGAGCATCTAGCAAGACACTTGGTTTTTTACGCACGGCCTCGCCTACTGCTTATGTCGAGACGCATTAAGCAGGGACAATATTCTTTATTTGAATTATTTTCAATTGATAATAGCTGAATTTGCACTGATTAGAAATGAATATAGGTACATATTTACTGCATGATGCCACTTGGCGAATTTTCGATAGTTGACGATTTGGCGCTGAATACAACCCGGCAACTTGGTTTTCTGGCAACCCCAGTGACTGTTTAGATTTGGCCACATGACATTTTGACGCCATTTTGGATTGGGCGACACATCCATTTGACTTCATTTTCAATTCGGCGACTTTTTTTAAAAGTCGCCAGAATCCACAGCATACGATAAATCATAACTTGAATGAATATGTTATTATAAAAAGTTAAATTTCAATTTATCTGGAATGCTGAATTTCCTATTCAATCTACTGAGATTATGATATACAATGAATTTTCGACATAGAAACCTTAATATTCTAGGAAAATTCCATGCTCAGTTTTTATAAGCATATATCTGGAAAACGTTCACCCGGAACGGTTAAAATGTCCTTTACAGTCCCCAGTTTTTATTTGGTGATTTTGGGTTACCCGGTGGTTCCATTCTAACTTGGAATCCATTTTGAAAACCTGTGTTCGATGTCGATTCAACTTGGCGGCGAAATTGCTTAAAAAAAAGTGGGTACCATAAAACACTTTCTACTAACCTCCGGAACATAATCCAGCAGATAATTTTTCCGAAAAGTCTGGTTTATCCAGAATTCTAATCCGAAAGAAATGTACACATATTGGGTCTATTTATTCTGGCATCATCTTAAATATTAAATCAATATGTTTTAAATAGGCAATAATTCGTATCAGTATAATAAGAAATACAAAATATAGCGAATCCAAGTTGCTGGCTGTTGCCAGATGTATTAGTCAAATTTCAAAAGATATTTTGTGATTGGCTGGATTGCTGTAATTGGAAATTCATGCATAAAGTACATTTAGATGATTTGTGATTGGATGTTTAAAGTCGTTGCCATTCTGCTCACAGAAATACAGCCGAATTTGGGCGGAAAGTAAGAGATATAGAGATTATTAACATACATAGAGATATAGACATATCGATAGATTATAAAGAGATTATTAACAATGGTGTGTGAAATAAGGGTTTCTGTAGCTTTTTTAACTTCATTATTCCAAAACAAGTAAAGTTAAATTGACTTAATGTGATGCATTTTTGCGCTCACATGAAAATGTTATTTTTGATTCTAATTAATTAGCTTATTCAGTTTAAAACAAAATTTGTCATTGGGAAAGAGTTTCTGATAACATTAAAATTCAAAATATTTCATATTTTTAGTAAAAGTATTAATTATATTATAACTAAGGAACAAAAGAACATATTTGTCTGAATTAGTGATGCTGAGTTAATAACTTCAAACATATTACACTGTTTTAAATTTGTTGAGCTGGAATTGAAATATGAGAATAGTGATTCTTTTAGACAAACAGAGAGAATCTCACTTTGTTTTATTCATAAGATGCAAAATATTCTCCATTTTTCCCTCAAGATCTTGGAAATATACAGTTAACGTGGTGGTTTCTGAATAACCTATATAAAGTACAATGTCTAGGATGAGGAAAAGATAAACGGACAGACTTAACACTATCGATATTTTCAAAAAATTTGGGGGCAATTTATGTAAAAAATCAAGATTAATTTCAGAACAATTAGCATATTTTTTTACATCTAAATAATAATAAAATAAAAATACACTTATATTTACATGAAATATCTTTGTTACACTTTAACAACTAAAATATAAACTATTCAGCTCAGAAAATAGTACTACAAATTATAAAATAATGAAGATTCACATAATAATATTTAAGTGTTAAGAATTATTAAAAAATTGTTATGCACAAAAATATTAAACTGAATATCTTTTCGTTCCAGTTTCCTTATCGCAGTTCTTATGTAATGATAAAAATGTGTTCATGCAATAAAAAATTTGTGTAGCTTTATTTATTCTACTAAATTAATACATTTCTATTTAATTTCATTCCACATGGTGTGGGTACATACTGACATTTATGAATTTTTAAAACAATTGCACAGTTGAATAAAAGCGAGAATACTTATGAGTGTCAGCAATATATTGCTGAAATAATACTTCATCAAACGGAATTCCTTTATAAATCAGTGTATTAGGAAGTAAACTCAATCAACATGCACATTTTTTTAATATTACTATGTATGAATCGAATGGGCACGATTAAGATGCTAAAGCTTAGAGAAAATTAATTCACGTATTAATTAATTTATTGTAATTAATAAATTTCCAATACCTTAATTGCCATTATTTGTAAATTATTTGTTTGAAAAGGTTATTCCTAATTGGAAATAAACCTAGATGTGTTTCCCAACTAAAATAAAAAATATATGCGATAAATTGTTTGCGCCTATGCTATAACTAGATAGCTTCTTTATCAAGAGAATCTATCAATGAATATATATTAACCTTAATAGAAAGATAACATGACATTTGCAAAAGAGTTCAATTCTTAACGTTTCTATGAGTAAATAGATATTTTCGAATGATAATAAAAAACACTAGTTTTTATTGTCTTATAAATTTAGCTCTTGGAATCATAAATATTTAATTTTCCTACAATTCTTCAATCGCTTTTATGAATATATTATTTTAACGATTTGATTTTTTTGGTGAAAATAGATCTCTGTAAAAGATTTGAAATGGATACGCGTTTTGAAATTATAATTATGTTTCTCATCAATGCTAAAAGCAAATAATAAATGATCCTTACAAATTCGAAATTTTAGACATTTCTTTAATAATGTAACTCAAATACTCTCTATTTCTATAATCAGACAACGAACTATCCCAACAAAAACATCTCTGTAAAAAGGCGCCAAGTACTTCATGCAATGATTATGGCCGTGAAAAGTATTGAGATCTAAAGTAGAGCCAAGTTTAAAGTTGTTGTAAAATACGGGCAATGTAAATTAGTAATTTTTTTTCTCAAAGTTAAATTCCCCTGCATAGGCCTAAATATCTAGCTGCAAAAGTATTTGTGACTCTTGGCCATTACAAATTCTGGTTCACTGCTATACAAGCTGGCCAAGTCACACAAGCATTTTTGTAGCAAATATTTAGGCCTATGCAGGGGAATTTTGATCTTGAGAAAAAAAATTACTAATTTTCATTGCCCGTAGTTTACAGCAACTTTAAACTTGGCTCTATTTTAGATATCAATTCTTTTCACGGCCAAAATCATTGCATGAAGAACTTTGCGCCTTTTTAAAGAGACGTTTTTGTTGGGATTTCATTTCTTTTTTAAGGTACTAATTTAAAATTTATTATTTATTTGCAGAACAATAACTGGTTTTAAAAAGTTTAGTGTTCATAATTGTTAAACTTGCAAGAAAACTTCCTGAGATTGAAAGTTTTAAGCATACATGTTTTTGTTTTGGTACTTTGTTATATCATACAGTCGACCGTTGACAAACTTTTTGTTGGCGGCGAACTACGAGATCTATATAATTAGCTGACTCCTTTATTCTTTTAATTATTATTTGGTTTTAAGAAGGTTTTAAAAAATGTTCTCAACATCCAATTAGCGGAGATTTACACGAGATTTTTCTAAGAAAGTTAAATTTACCTGACAGCAGTCGATGACGTACCAATGCATTCAATATGAATGATGATAATATAAAATTATTTTAAATAAATAGTCTATTCAGAGGTGCGAAAAAAGTTGGCAAAGGAGAAAAAAAAAATTATTGGCTATCATTTCGTAGCCAATAAAATACCGCCAATGGTCAATTTTATAATGCCAAGTACACTTTTTTTTGTCCCCTTTATTGAATTCGGAGTAGGAAATCTCGATTTTTTTCCCCTTTGTATACATGTTAAACCTTACAAGCATACGAAATTCTATACTTCTAGCTCTGCTAGAAATACCTTAGTAATTTGACGATCAGTGAGTGAGTTTTGGGTGGATTTCAGAAAATGTTGTTTTTTGCCGTTTTTGAATTTGATTATCTAATACATATAACCATCATAATTGGAGACTTGAAAGTTAGAGGTCTAACTAAAGTGGCTAACAGCTACATTTAAAAAAAAAATTCAGTTCTCAGGAATTCTATAATACGCAAATATGAGAGGTCAAAATACTGCTGAGGGGCTTCCGGTAAAAGATGGATGGCAGTGAACTTACGGTAGATATCTAGCATAGGTATTTAGGTTACCAAGATATCTTGCGTAGGTATTTTATTAATTACTTTTAGGTAAAGACATGCATTTGCAAGCAACACTTATAGTCATTTCATATTTGTTAAGTAAAAGTAAATCAATAATAGCATATTGGGGCGACTTGTATACCTAGGGCCACCCCACTTTTATTGAACAATGTTAAGTTCTAAGTTTTTTTACTCACTTGGTTAAGTGGCAATACTCAATTACTCTTTTGGCAGCCATTTTGAAATCTTAGAGGAGTAAACTGTGTCAAGTTATAAGTGGAAAACGTTTTTATATGGTCTGCAGTAACATTTTGCAGCTCATATCTTTTATTGTTTTACAATGTTAAGTCAAATACTTTTCTTTGAATTCTAGAAAATAATTTTGTTTGTAACTTTAAGTACTAAAGAAGATGTTTAAATAAATCCTTTTTCCATGCGCATTTTTAGTAGAAGACATTTTATGTGAAATTACCAAGTGGTGTACCTAAGGCCTCATAGTTGCTTATTGTGTTCAAATTGCCAAAACCAAAATCTGTTGGTTCTTCAAAGCACTAATGCATGCAGCTCATTTTTTTTAATCAGTTTTTCAACTTATGAAAATACTTGTAGTTCACTAATAATTTGACACATTGTAATTTGTTATAGTTATTATAGGAGAAACCAATGACTGATAATTACTTGATATTGTTTCTTTTATAAAATTCATCTGTGTGTGTTTGTTTTCTATTCATTACGGACTGAAACATCACTTAAAGAGAATAGCCCTATGTACATCAGCTACTGACCCTAGGTACAACGAGGTCTTGTACCTAGAGCCTTTTGTGAAATTTCTTTAAGAATCTTCTATTTGACAGAATCTATTATTTTAAGTATTTATATTAATCCCAATGGGAAGTAATTACTATAATGATGTATGCATATCAGTTTCACATTTTTAAACGGTTCAGTGGCTAATTTTTTGTGCATTGAAAAAAGGCTGCCCTAGGTACATAGGTCTCGCCTACAAAATGCCTTCTCCTACACAACCAGCGAAATATTGTAACGACACATTTAATTAGCAAATGAAACTTTTTTATTTTTAAATCGCCAGATAATGGTGTGTATAATTTCGCAAGATTCCTTTTGGAGAATTTGTCTCGATTTGACATATTTTATCACGGCTTCAAAAATATTATAATGTTGAAAGAAAACACAGATGTTTTCAAGCTGATTGTACTGAAGCATTCATATGCGTTTTGAATTATACATCCAATATTATAGAAAAATATTAGGAAAATTTCATTAAACTTTTAAAATTTGCTTCAGTTTTAATAAGTAGGTGACCTTTAACGAGAAATAAGCTATATCTATTTAAAAGGCTCAAAATAAAAACGTTATCATCCAACCAAAGTAATATATTCCATAAACAAGTTAATTTTCATATTTTCACCCATAAAGCAAACATTTTGGTGCCATTTTCTTTTGATTTAAGGCATATTTTCAGAAAATTAAATTGCGTAATCATAACCTTTGATGCAACTCAATGAGAATCTCATTTTAATACAAACGTGACATCGCACCTTTATCAACTTTACCCTTTATTTATAAAACACCCGCCATAATTTAAAACACCTGTCACTTTTTTTTCTTGCATCAATTAGAACGAAAGATATAGTTAGTTTTCGGATATTTTTTTCTCATCGATCTTTGCTCCAACAAGAAAGCGAAACGAAAGATTTCAAGCAAAAACTGAAATACAGTTTCAAACAATCCGGAATTTGGTTTAAAAGTTGTAAAGTTTTACAAAGAGCGTAAAGTCTTGACCGGAAAAAAATAAATTGATTTATACATCTTTTTTCAGAAACTGAATGCAGAATACTGAATGCAATGCATTTTACAATTTTCAATTATGTCAGTAAGTTGAATGCTCAATTTTTAGGCTCAGAGAATATCAAGCCGGTAATCCAGTTTTTGATAGGTATTGGCTAGGAAAACATTTGAAGCTTAGGAAAAACAATGCCGTGTTAAGTGTCACGTAGCGGAAACTGGATTACTGATTTGACATTTCAGAAAATACAAAAAGAGCGCATGTTAAAATTTACTAAGGTAATCGGTGTTTATATATATATATATATATATATATATATATATATATATATATATATATATATATATATATATATATATATATATATATATATATATATATATATATATATATATATATATATATATATATATATATATATATATATATATATATATATATATATATATATATATATATATATATATATATATATATATATATATATATATATATATATATATATATATATATATATATATATATATATATATATATATATATATATATATATATATATATATATATATATATATATATAAATAAAAAAAACTAACTATAGGAACTTTAATTTCCGAAAAACCATACATTAATAATTGTAATTGTTTTCGTGCATTACTTTTTTTTTTAACAGTGTAAAGCTTGGCGTCCACTATAGTTGAGCAGAGTGGAGTGGATTAGAGCCAAATTACAAGTCTGTCAACGTCCATTGTAGCACGAGCCTCGTGCTACAGTAGACGTTGGTAGCCTTGTAATTGGCTCTAGTCCACTCTGCTCTGCACTGCTCAACTATAGTGGACGCCAAGCTTAAGACTTTTAGTTCTACCTGTATATTTACGACCCATTCACATTGAAAATAGTAGCAGGTAATTTAGACGGTAGACATTGCTCCTTAATTCCATCAACATCAAAACAATTATTTCTCTGTTATTAGAACTATTTTTTAAGTTACAATTATTTATTAATAAGTAATGTATATTAAGAGTAAGACGCTTGTTGTAAATAAGCATACATAAAAGTAATTTTTAACTCTTAAATATTATTGAGTTTATCAATAGTCAACCACGCTAGTGTGGTAAATATTTTGAATTAAAAATAAAAATATGGTTACAATTTTAAAGTTTATTTGTATTCAAATTTAAGAATTCTGATTTGTTTAATTTTCATTGAATAATATATACTTCCTTGAAAAATGGTTACTGACTACTGATTTAGTAAATGAATGGGACTGAGCCAGAACCTATTTCTATGAGAAAACACTCAATTATATGTAATATAATAGAATATTAATCAGAAACTTCTTACATTTTTTCTGTATACTATTACTCTTACTCTCTTATAATAACAGTTCTTAAATTACATTATTAAAGAGAAGCATCTTCATTTTTTGATTAATAAAATGTTAAGTGTAAATGGACAACGCTACGTATATTTCATATTACAAATCAATAATAAAGTTTTCAACTTGGAGTGATTCTTTTATGGAAACTTAAAAATTTTATAATAGAGTTTAGATTATTTAAGAAGTAAAAATCCATCGATGATTAAAAATTTATTTTTACGCTTCCAAACTATTTTAAATAACAAATTATCCAGGCCATGTACATATTTATATTATAAATAAAAGGCATTTGTCATACGATTCTGAAGAGAATATTATTGCGCACAATTTTTTTTTTACCGAATAACTATCCCAGTACATATCTTAGTATCATTATTAAATCGTGTAATAGCAATACACGAATGTGATAAAGAGTAATTTTCAGCTTCATTTGTGTTCCTAAACTAGTATATTTCCTTATAATAACATTCTTCGTTGCATGAATGTATATTAACAAGTTTATATACAGGGTGTCCAGAAAAGGACTCCCTGATTTCAAAATTAAATATCTCGAAAACAAAGATCGATAGAGGAATGCAGTAAACGGTATGTTTATTGTGAAAGCTGCAAGAATTTTATACAGCAGTTTGAAATAATAGTTACAAAAGCTGCTAACAGATGGCGCTGTAATCGCCATACGTAATGCCTAGTATAAATAGTGATCCGAAGCCCAGAGCGATCAGTTCCACTATTGAAGCGTGAAAGGAGGTTAGCGTACCGAAGGAAGAGATTAAAACCATGTACTCCATTGAACAACGCGTTTTTCTGGTGCTAGAGTACCACAGGTTAAAAGAGAGTCCTACGGCAACAAGGCGCAGTTTTCAAGCACGATTTAATGTTCCAAAAGGTCCCGATGCAAAAACCTTTCGTACGCTCTTCGCCAAATTTCAACGAACAGGCAGCGTAACTGATGATCTAGTGGGGAATGTTGGCAGCAAGCAAGCTGCAGTTACGCCTGAAAATGTCGCCACAGTTTCTGGAATTATTCAACAAAATCCAATGTCATCCGTCCGTAGAATTGCATCTGAGACTGGTTTGAAGCGTTCCAGCACGCAGAAAATACTGAGAAAGAGCCTACACATGTTTCCATTCAAAATTCAAACTCACCAGGCCATACCCGTACGAGCTGTGCAACAAAGGATTGACTTTACTAATCAGATGCTCACAATGATTGATAGTGAAGGATTTGTTGGCTGCATCTGGTTTACAGATGAAGCACACTTCCACCTGAATGGATTCGTGAATAAACAGAACTGATGATTTTGGTGTTCCGAAAATCCATATTGGTGTGAAGCGAAACCCCTGTATTCTCCTAAAGTTACTGTGTGGGCTGCAGTATGCAGCAGAGGCATTATTGGCCCTTTTTTCATTCGAGAAACGGTCACTAGTGAACGTTACGTTGCAATTTTTGAACAATTTGTCTCCACACAGCAAGTGTTAGAGGATCGACCACGTACTGAATGGTTTATGCAAGATGAAGCCCGACCACATCGTACCGAACAAGTGTTTCGCTTTCTTGATGAATACTTCGGGAATCGAGTCATTGCTTTGGAATATCCCAAATTTACTGGTTCAGGTATGGATTGGCCTCCATATTCGCCAGATTTAACTCCCTGTGACTATTTTTTGTGGGGCACATTGAAAGACATTGTCTACCCGAAGCATCCCGCCACGCTGGACGAGCTTGAATCGGCGATCTGTGTGGCATGTGAATCCATTTCAGTTGAGACACTACGAAATGTGATGGCAAATTTCATTCTTCGTTTGCGCCACCTCTGTAGTGCCAATGGTGAACATTTTGAAAACATTGTGATGTGATTTTTTGCAAAGAATGTTTTCATACGATTATTTCATTTATGTATGCTGATAATGAGTTGTACAGCGTATAGCGCCATCTGTTAGCAGCTTTTGTAACTATTATTTCAAACTGCTGTTTAAAATTCTTACAACTTTCACAATAAACATACCGTTTACTGCATTCCTCTATCGATCTTTGTTTTCGAGATATTTAATTTTGAAATCAGGGAGTCCTTTTCTGGACACCCTGTATATATATAAATATCGGTTGTATAATAGCGAGATTACTAATGGTTATTGGAATTTTTTTTTTAGCATTAGGGCCATTCCACGTCGCAAATGTGACAAATATGTGGATATTTTAATGAGAAATCGCATTGTTTCATCAAAAGTAAAACGTTGTCCGAGTAAAAGTAATATGTTTAAGGGATAATAAACACGGTTCGTATAATTGAGGCATAAATTGCATGAATTGTTTATGAGTTAATAATTATTCAGATTTATATAAGTATCATTTTGGACAAAGGTAAAATAAGAGATTCACTGTTGGTCTAATTTTGCACGGATATGTTCGTTAACTGCCTACACATATTACTGTCATTTTGTTTTCTTGAAATATAAAATTTTCTACGCAGAACGTACTTCTAGATTTTAGAATATGCTAAACTTTGTTCCTATACGTAAATTAAATAAGCTTTAAAGACATGTTACATGTAGAACATTTGCATAAAATATTCGAATGTCCCTAATATTGACAATATAAATACATTTGAAATTATTTAGTATAGGAACTAAATTGTAGTCATTATTATATATTTAGTAGTCATTATTATATATACATATTACATATTTATATATTTAGTATACAAAAAACATTAAACACTCACGAATATTAAATGATGAATATATTAAAAAAGTTATTGTAAATCTGAATACGTCTTTAACTTGTTTGATGTTATTTTCAATGGCTGTCAATTTAGATAATTTTTAGGCAAGTTATTTTTTATGCATGTGTATCTGGTAGGCAATACCATCAATAGTGTTTTACCACTTGAAAATCAATAATTCATCTGACTTATATATTATACAAACTTTCTAGTCATTTGACTCAGTGTGCTTTTCTGTACTTGTTAAAATTGTTAGAACAATTTCACTCAAAATAAAATTTGATTCTAAAATTTAGTAGATTTTATTTTAATCATCATATTAAATAGAATTTCTACTCCATAATACTTTTTGTTAACATAATACATCTTTATGTTGGTAACACATTGCATGAAAAATTTAAATGCCATTGAGTATAGTAATCTTTTAAATGATTTTTTTTTCATCTGAATTTTTTTAGAGAATTAATATTTATGAGAAAGACTTTTGTGATTTTTTTCATAGTACATTGTACTGTTAACAAATGTTCTATAACATGGCACATTTTCAAATTATCCTACAGCATATAAGACTGCCTATTGTACCAGAAACATTTCCTTACCATATAGGGGAGACCTGAATACCTAGTACAGCCTTTTTCAATGCAAAAAAAAAAAGAGCCCCTGATCTGTTTAAAATTGTGAAACTGATATGCATACATCGTTATAGCAATTGGGATCAGTATAAATATTTAAAAAATAGATTCTTCCAAATAGAAGGTTTTAAAAAACTTTATAAATGGCCCTTGGTACAAGACCTCGTTGTACCTAGGGTCATTCTCTTAAAGTTATGTTTCATTCCGTAATGAATGGAAAATAAACATACACAAAGGAATTTTTTTAAAGAAAGAATATCATATAATTGATTAATCATTCATTAGTTTATCATATAATACCTATAATTAATTACAATGTGTCAAATTATTAGTGAATTACACGTATTTTCCTTAATTATTCAACACTATAACTTGAAAAATTGATTTTAAATTGCATGCATTGTCACTTTGAAGCATCACAGATTTATTTTGGTATTTGAACTTAAAATTTTTGTTCTCAATTTCAGAAATAACATCTTTATCACAAACAACAAACTTATTTGAACGTGCAAAATTATTTTTCAAGTATTTAACATTATATTATTCCTTTTTAACATCTATTATTTCTGCCACATAAAACTGTTCAGTTTTTTTTTTTTTTTTTTTTTTTTTACCCTGTTATCTAGTTAAAAAAATCACCCTTTTCAATAGCATCGCTTACATCAGCTACTGTAGAACTTGCATCATCAGTGGAATCAAAATAACTTATAATGTCTGATAATTCTTAGGAGAAAGTTGTTTCAATTTAAAACACAGATTTTCTCACGTTTAATCTTTTTCTTTTGGCCATTATAATCGCATGTTTTCTTCGATTTCTCTCTTTCCTGGAGTGTCTGTAAACGGTATAGTGGTTAGCGTGCCAGCTTCTAGGTTGCGGGTTCGAGTCACGTGTTAGGCATGGGTGTTTGTAAATATATCTTGGCTTGTCTAATGACGAATGTTTCGGTGCATTATAGCCCTCGTGTTGCTGACGGCGCCAGATAATCTGAAAACAACCAACAAACCAACCTGGAGTGCCTGTCAAGATTCTATATCTCTCTGGTATTCGGCTGTTTTGTCTTTTGGATGTACGAGGTTTCGCTTTGGGAATAAGCAGCATCTGTTCTTGCATTACACTTAAAATATATGTCAGAAACTCAGAAAATTCAGTACCAGATGAAACGTAGTTTGATGTCGAAGGCTCTGGAAATTCTGCAATTCATAAAACTGAATTTGATACAGAATCGTCCAGTTTCATCATTGTTGACTCCCTTTCTTCTTCGGGAAAATCATTATTTTGACAATTTATGAATGGATCTGGTATGTTGGTCACAATTGAACTAAAATATTCATCAACAGTGAATGTATTTTGTAGTTAAATGGATTTTGTGAAAATGTTAATTTGAGTTCAATAGATTTTCTTTTATTTACAGACTAACAGTCAATGAATAAAAGAAAATATATAAATTATATAAAATGGTAGTAGTTTTTAATGATGCTGTGCATAAATTGATTGGTACAATTAAGGAGTTAACGCTTAGAAAATTGACTTAATCAAGTAGTATCTGATTTTATGAATGACTGCAAATATAATGTCATAGTTCAACGATTCATTAATGAAGTTGCGTTAATGAATAAATAGCCAATCGTGATTGCTTATGTATCATTCTTTAGTAAATTAATTTGATTTGAGTAGTTAGTTGCAAGTTATGAATGAACTTAACTGCGTGCAAATGAATGAAATAACATGCAAGCTAAATTGAGTGCCCCGCTTACGTTAATCTCTAATTAGACAATTTCTTTATCAAGATAATATTCCCGAGATACACATCAATCTGAATAGAAAGAAAGGATGACATTTCCAAAAGATCTTTTTTTATAAGTAAAACTTCTTCATATTGAAATGGAAATTTTTCAATTGCATTAAAAGTTTTTCATTAAAAGTCATCAGTTATGACTATTTTTTAACTTTTATTTTTAATAATAAAACATAAATACCTATTTCAATTATTAAATAAATAGAGTGTATAAATAACTTACAGCCATCTGGGACCTATAGTAATCAAAATGTCTTCATAAAAAATTTCCTACACACAAAGTTTGTCTACAGAGATCCCAAAGAAATTTTTATCTGAAATTGAAAAACTAAACATAAATTCAAATTCTCTCTACTAGAAGGAAATGTGGTACTTTAAAGACTTATACAGATGATAATTTTACAAGCTAAGTCTCACGGGAAATTCATAATTTAAGATTGAAATAAGAAAAATAAAAAAAATAAAAACTTTGCTTTATTTGTGTGAAAAGAAAATGTTTTGTTAATTTTTTTAAACCTTATAAAAGATGCAAAAAAGATAAGTATAGAAAAGAAAATGGTTCACTTACGCTAAAATCAAAGAATAATTTTCATTTATATGTACGATGCTTATTTCCAATTTGATTATTTTTTAAATAACAGAAGATAAGGCGAAAAAAACAGGTTTTAATGTTAATGATTACTGGAAAAAACCCATTAGTAAGGGATAATAAGTTTGTAATTCTTATTTATTAGTTTTTTTCTTTGCGATCTATCTGCTTCATTTGTAATAACATGTATTAGTCACCAATGACAAAAGTAATATATTTCAAATATTTATTAATATTCTACATTGTATTTTATTGCTTAATTTGATATTAAGGTGGTAGAAAGTTTGTAAGAGTTATTTCTGTTGACATATTAATTAAATAAAGATACATGATTAGAAAATATTTACTTTTTACTACTCTAATCATTTCACAAAGAAATGCTTTATATATTTTTAAACACAATGACATTTTTTCTGAAATGCCCATTTTAATTACTTTGTACAAAGTTAATTTTCCGGTAGCATTAATTTCTAACAAATTACTTTAATTGGTTTATCTAATATTATTTTCTTAATCAAAATTCATTCTAACAACCTTCAAAAAGTTTATTAAATCCAATTCATATTTACATGTTGCTACTTACAGTGACAATTAAAAAGTTGTCAATTTTAATATTTTAGGTTTTTTTTTTAATTATTTTTTTCATATATATTGAACTAGACGTTGTAAAGCACCCTTTGAAAAATGATAAATATAACAAACACTTTAATTTAATAACCACAAATGAAAATTATTTCTGATGTATATGGGTGATTCTGAAATTAATGAGAATTTGAGGAGGTAAAAAACCATAAAAATAAAAAATAGAATAAAATTGAAATTTTACTCTTAGAAATTTATTAACAAAACTAATACATTTACCACTTTAAAAATGGCAAAAGAAAAATATTAAAAAAAAAAAAAAAAAAAAAAAAAAAAAAACATTTTTCTAATTTTGCTTGTAACCTCCGGGGTTAACACAACCCATGGATGTTATAAATACGAAGAAATAAGTAAATTGCCATGCTTAAAATCTAACTTAAAAGACTCAGGATACACTGGCTTTGCTTTTAGAGAAAAAATTGGCTATTTTATAAAAGTTAAGGGCTAAAGTATGTTTAACACTATAAGGAAAAAAATTACTCAACATGAAAGTTACATTAACTAAAAGAACTCACCAGGGTTTTGAGGATTTGACAGCCTTTTCACAAACAATATATAACTAAGCCCATCTAACAACATCACAAGACAAAATGGTTGACTTGAGCATCACTTCATCCCTGGTAAAGAAGACTACTTCTTTCTAGTAGAATTTTAATCATGTTAAAGATATTTCATGGAGATTACCTCAGCATCCCAGAGACAACTTATGTGCTTAAAATAAAGTGGTAAAATAAATTAAAACTTATATTTCTTTGCAATTAGTTAATAATTTATAGAATAAATGAATGTTTAACTCGGATTTTTCCACAAATATATTATTAATCAGGTTTATTTCTTCAGTTAACACTAAAAAAACAGGGCTGGGGACATTCCATAAAGGTTACATTTCCCACACTTTGGATTAAAAAAAAAAAAAAAAAAAAAAAAAAAAAAACTAATAATAATAAATAAATATATAAAATAAAGAATGAAAACATGAAATGTAAACTTTTTTTTTACTTAATACCGATTTACTCACTTAAAGAAATGAATATCAAGCCACTAAAAGCACAGGGATTGAAATTTCCCTTTAATTTCAGAATCACCCATATTCATATGAAATGATAAAAACCAATTAGAAATTGAAATATTCCTTACGTAATTTTGTGCTCGCAAAATTATGCCATGCTAGTGTCATTTTAGAGGATTGCAGATACAGTGAGTGAGTCAGTGATGAGCGTAATTCATCACTGGTTAATTAAAAAAAAAAAAAAAAAAAAAAAAGGGGGGGGGGAGGGGAAACACGTTTCTTATGTAAATATAGTAAATATTCTTACTCTAATATATACACTCATCACTGACTGACTATGCGACGCAATAAAATGGCGTCGCATCAATTTTACATTAAAAAAAAAATTAGCTTCTTTTATCTATATACTAGCTGAATATCAATGCTTCTCTACGAAATTTTACTATGTGCAATGTTTTTGCTAGCTGAGTGGCACCGCGTTGAGGAGATCCGTCATTGGTGTCGCAGAAAAGTTCATTCACACATAAGTACAAGCTTACTTCACTCATTAAAAGGTCCATTGTTATGCAAGCATGGACTCGCTTTTCTCGGTGAAAGGTTCATTGCTGCTTAAGCATAAGCTCTCTTCACTCTATAAAAAAATAATTGCTACGTAGACCCTAAATATTAGAAGTCCCTCCCCCTATCGAGAAACAAAAAAGAAATTCCCCGTTAATACATAATACAACACCCTTTTGAGAATATTGTAACACGTGCTTGTGAAAAGCAAAGTTAGAAGATCAAAACTACATATGTTGACATTTTTAGAGCCTATTAGAAGTCGCTTTTTGTGAAAATTTTATTTAAAAAAAAATAATTAAAAGGGAAATACATTTTTTAACATTTTTTTTGCCAAAAGTTAAATTAAAGGGCAAAACTACTCATAGTGAAAATTGCAGAACTGTAGCACTATGTGAAATCGTTTTATAAAACATTTATTAATTAATTAATTTTTTTTTTTTTTTAATTCTGTTTCTCAAAAGTCCAATTAGAAAGCCAAAACTGCTTGTGTTGAAAACTAATTCAGAGCTGTAGCTCAATTAGAAATATTTTTTTTTAAATTTATTTATTAATTAATCAAAATAATTAAAAAAATTCATCAAAATATTAGAATTTTGATTTTTAGAAATCCAATTTGAAAGCCAAGACAAATTATGTTCAAGTTTCAGATCTGTAGCCCCCATTAGAAACTGTTTTGTAAAATATTTATTAATTAATTAAAAAATTTTAATTGCAAAAAAACCTGATCAAAATTTTAACGTTTTATTTTTTAAAAGTCCAATTAAAAGGTTAAAATTATTTATGTGGAAATTTCAGAGCTCCACTTCAATTTTTAGTAGCTTTCTAACGATCCACAGACAGACACACAGATACACAGCCAGCTTGTTTGATTATTATAAATAATATTGACAATATTTAGTGAGAAACCAATTTTTTTTTTTAATTTTAAGTCACCAGTAAAATAAATTATTGCTATAGTACACTCTGAAAGGATTTTTGATGAAATTTGACCATCTCACAGATTTACAGAATAAGTCAATGAGGGAGTCAGTGATGAGCGTAACTCTTATAATTTTAGATTTTATAATAAAGTTATAAATTATTTATTTCTCTTCGCTATAAATTATTAAAAAATATTAAGGGAGTTAGTTACTTTTAATTAAAAATATTTTTAATCAGCTAAAATTAATTCAATTTTAATGAATTGATACTATAAAGTTATTTACCTTGATTTCTGAATTTTTTATTTTAGAAACAATATATTTTAACAAAAGATGCAGGTTAACCACGGCTCATTAATTTTGTAACTAATGTGAATAGGTTTGTTATGTTATTTCATGCTTTTAACATTAATTAATATGAATTGAAATAAAATTTGTTTTAAAACATTTAAGTTTCAAAGTATTTTATAAATAGGATTCTTTTTTTTTCTTTTTTTTTTCTTTTTCTTTTTTTTAATTTTTACACATAAGTTTACTTTTTACAAAAATATGTTAGAAAAGTGTCTTTTTAAAAAAGTATCAAAACAATGACAGCTCCAAATTTTCAATATTAGGATGCAAGAGGGGACAAAAATTTACGAAAATTGCAATTAATTCGAAAATGAATGATCAAAAACCGATATGGCCATAATAATGAACTTTTAACCAGTATTTACATCACCAATTTTCAGTTTTAGTCGACTTGTTCCATGATTCCTAAAAGGTATAACTTCTAAAGAAACTTTAGATGCAACAATTTCTAAATAGTTGAATGTCATTTATGCCCACTAAATTTCTCCCTCTATTAGGTCCAATATCAAACAGAGCTCATTGAGTTTTAAATACCTTTTAACGTTAAAACGAAAGAATTACTGAAGTATGAGAGAATTAAGGTGTTGAAAGGAAACATTCTCAAAGGACAAATCAAACTTGGAAAGTCGCGAAAATTCTACAAGTATAAAGCTTTGGTAGTTGGCGCGTTCTAATTTGATGATGGTTGAATAATCGAATGTTTTACTGGGAACATGGTACAAATCGCGTATTTAATACTTATAATATTTTTTTACTAGTTTGATTTCAAAAAATTTCGATTTGATTAGTTGCGTTTTATCGAATTTTACTTTAATATTAATTGTATCATTTTAATGATTAAATGCAATAATTTGCTGTTATACTCAGTTTTTTGTTGTTTTATTATTATTATTATTATTATTAATTTATTTATTATTATTTTTTTTAGTTCATAAATACGTAAAATTTTTTAATAAAATAGAATGGTTTAAATTATATTATTATGTATGATTCATTGTTTGTGTTATTTTTATATGCTTTTTTTTTCTTTAATTAATAATATTATTTCAAATGTTCCTGTTTATTTATAATAAATTTGTATTTATAAATAAATTTTAGTCTGATGATAACAGTTCAATGTTATAAGATGACCAGTGGTTAAATAAAGAGATATTTTCTTTATAATTTGCATAGTTTTTAAAAGATTACTCGATAAAAAGTCATTAACATTCTAATATACAAGTATATTTTATTACATTAGCTTATAATATATACACTAGATTATTTTATTTACATAAGTTAATACTATTAGATTAGTTTATATTAATTACCTTTGTTTACATTATTACATTATCATCAGAAGTTTATACTATTAGATTAGTTTATATTATTTACATTAGTTTAAGTTCATTTGTCAATTAAAAATATTTCATAGTACATTTGAGCATTATTAAATAAAATCATGAATACATTTAGAATTAACTATTTATTCTAACACTTACTTCATTAATATGCAATGTTTATATGGGACTGATATTCTTTGATTGGTTGGTTGTTTTCAGATTATCTGGCGCCGTCAGCAACACGAGGGCTATAATGCACCGAAACATTCGTCATTAGACAAGCCAACATACATTTACAAACACCCATGCCTAACACGGGACTCGAACCCGCAACTTCGCGGTCTAGAAGCTAGCACGCTAACCACTATATCGTTTGGTCGGCGATATTCTTTGAAAATAACTTTATAGACAATTTGTAAACATGCTATAAAAATGTAGAAATAAACAAATAAACAATATAATATATATATATATATATATATATATATATATATATATATATATATATATATATATATATATATATATATATATATATATATATATATATATATATATATATATATATATATATATATATATATATATATATATATATATATATATATATATATATATATATATATATATATATATATATATATAAAACACCGGTTAAGAAGATAAGGATTTTGTAAATAAATGCCCCTTCAACAAATATTCGTACTCCCCCACATTTTCTCATCAATAAGTTAACTAATGAGAATTGAGAATCAGCAACAGTCAAATTAAACAGTTAATTACCAACTAAACTCATTTGAAATTGCAATTAGTTAACTAAAGGTACAAACATTAAGTAACTTGGCAGAAATTCGAGAATCTAATATCTACAACGTTCGGCGAATTTGAGTGAAAATTGAAGTAGCAGTAATTCAAAATATGCTTTCAAGATTTTAATCCAATTTAAATAAATCAAGATGTTGTGCTTATGGTTTTAACGACAAAATTTCGAAAAAACTCAAGCTAATAAAACCAGTTTAATGCATTCCCAAATGACCAGAGTGCAGGGAAAAACTAAGAATAGCGTTGGAAGGACAACTGCTACTTGTAAAATGCAGGTGTCAGACATTAACAAATAAAAAGTTGGACAAATACAATAATAGAAGAATAGAGAAAAAAAGTAGCAACATTTTCTTAAATAACTTGCACATTTACTTCATTTAATTAATAAACTAATTTAAAGTAAATTTTAGTTTTCGAACTAAAAGCATTATTTTTTTTTAACTTTTGAGAGGTTTCCAGTAAAGAAATTCTCTGTCCGTTTTGGTGGATTTCATAATTTTTGTCTACATTTTTCTTGCGACTATTGGATAATTTTAATTGAATTTTTTTAGGTTGTATTTCTATAACCATAAACGTGATAACTGAATATTTGTTATGCATTCTATTATCGTTTACTTGGATATAAATATATACTGAATTTATTTAATAAATGTTGATCATTGAGTCCTCAAGAGACGCGTATGTCATCAAATTTACATTATGACCCTCTACAAATAAAATACTCTGAACCATCTAATGATCCTAAAAAAAATCGTACTGTTTTGAAACGCTAAGGGATGTTAAAGTAGTGTCTCAAACCTTGAATAATATTATCTTTTGCAAACATGCGTATTTCGTTTGATAAAAATTGTCACGAAATAAATCAATATTGCCTAGAGCAACCAATCACTGTTTGCTTCAGTTATTTCGTTTCAAAATGTAAGAAAAATTAGCAAGCCTTTACTAGATTTGCTGACAATTGGAAACAATTTAAGTTAAAAAGTAATGCTGAAGACGAAATACAAAGAAAGAGACAAATGCATTATGAATAAAACGCAATTACTACGTAAAGTTTGATTAAAAAAATACATTTATTAAAATAGTTGTAATTAAATTTAAAAGAATATCAAATTGATTCAATTATTCATTTATTACTAAGCAGTTTGATATTTACTTTTGAGTATTTAGAAATTTTACTTTTCATCAAAAGTATTTAATTAATGATAAAAGTTAATATTTGCAATAAAAAATTTCAAATTAATAATAAAAATTAATATTCAAAACTAAAAAACATTTTATCCTTCATTTTGCAGTTCATAGCATTTCATATGTTATCATAAAAGTTTTAAAAATGAACTTATTTATTTTCTTCAACAGAATTCAAAAATTGATTTATTAAAAACACAAATTAAACTCATTTATTGATATATTATAAAATTGCTTATTAATAATAAAGCAGAACATGTAACGTACTCTACATTTGCAAGACAATTTTGAAAGATACTTTCACAGTAAGAAAGTTTACATGAATTATTTAAACATTTAAGCATTGAAAAAACATTAAAACAACCGACGTTCATTTTCTCCATTTTACTATAAGTGCTTTCATTTATAATGATCAGTAAACTCGCGTGTTTGTCTTTTGATTTACATTAATGAACTTCATTCTGTCATTAAGTTTTCAAATACCTCTATGTTTTGAAATAATCGAGATAGGAGGTATAATATGTTAATCTTCCAATTCCTCAATAACATTTAACTACATAACAAATTCCTCACAATATTTGAACAAAAGTAATTTAACTTTCTTTTATTGAACTTCAAAGGAAGTTTACTACTATTATATAAATTCCGTTCATACATTACTATTCATATTTATAATCATGTATCATTACTTTGCTGGATGTTTGGCTTAAACTTACAAAAAAGTGAAATTCAATATACGCTTCATATGTTACGGGCTTAATTAATTTGTGCACATGGTAATTGTTAGGTATTTATGAACTTTTTATGACTTGAACTTTGTGCTTGTTTTAAATTAAATGTATAGTTGTTATAAAGTATTATTTAATCTTTTATGGAAAATAAAAATATATAGTTCATTCGCAACATTGCATTCAGTGTTTTTCCCGAAAAGTAATTATACTGGAATATAACATTTTATTAACGCAAGCTTTGCATATATTATTGAAATGGAAGTTTTGGGAAAAAGCATAACATCAAAACTAGTTAAGAAGCGTAAAAATATATTTGTGAGCAAATTTGTTAGAATTCGTTCCATTTTGCTTGAAATATGCATACTACATCATTTCCTATTTTAAATAGTTGAGTGAAATATGATCAGAATTGAACAACAACTTATTTTAATGACTAGAATATATTTGTGCAGTAAGTGTGTAGAAAAATGCATTTACAAAAGAAAAATTTACATTTTTAGGTAAAAATTGAAGTAGGTATTAAATCCAAAATCAGTTTAGGTTACAAACTTTTTTTTTTTTAATTGCCTTCTATAAAGTTAGCATTTAAAAACCTAATGGGGGGTAGGGATAATTTAAATTTTATCTAACTTTGTGAATCACATTGAAGTAGTAATGAATGATTAACTCAATTGCAATCTTAAAAAAAATACTATCATCATTTTTTGCTTGAAAACAACCTCTATTTATTAACAACTAATATCTGCCAAATATATCTTAAACTTAATATAACATTTAAGCCTATGTATTGAATATTTCAAACACAATATTTATTTATCTATATAACAGAAAACTAATAAAGCATTTGAACAAAACGGGGGGAAAAAATCCATCTGAACTCATTGCAACAAGTTCCTTTTATAATTTAATGTGTGTAATTTATACGGTTTGAGTTTTTAATTCAAATCTGTGCTTTGAGTTTTTAATTCAATATTGAGTTACAAATATGCATTTTGGTTTATTCAGATTATATCTATGAATATTAGAGGGAAAAAATGCTCACCATGTAAAATTTAAATAAATGTATCATATGATGTTTACAAAGGATGGATATATGTTGTTTTTAAGAGATGGACGAACCAACGGAAAAAAGTTAAGAAACAAATTAATCAAGACTATTTGCACTAGATCAGATGTTAGATTCATGGTCACTTACATGATATGAAAGATATATTTGATTCATCCGGATGGGACAAAACCTTAGCAGGATTAGATACCAGAAGGTAATTCGAGTAGTTTTAAGTAGTTTGGGAGAAAAAACTAATTTCGGAAAGAGGGCTAAAATTGTCACGTTTTCATGGGATTGGTACAGACATAAATAACTAGAATAAAAGAGATGTGTATCAAAGAAGATTACTAAAAATGAGTTATAAGTTTTATATTGTAGTGCAAGTAGTATTCGGAATAAAATGGAAGAATTAAAAAGAATTGAGGTAAGAGGGAAGATATTAAAATTATTGGGAAAACCAAAAGTTTGGCAAATAAGGGAGATTCGATGTTATTAGATATAAATGGATTCGGGATTTTTAAACAGGGTATATTTGAAGGTAAGATGGGAGGGAAGATAATAAGATATATAAGATCAAAGATAAGAAGGCTATAACGAGTTGAATATTAGTATCAAACTAATTTTATTAAGGCATTCTGGGTTGAATTGGCAAATCAAAAGGGAGAGAATATAGTTATTTGAAATGTTTATAGACCTCCAAATATTTTGCTTTGAACAAGAGGAATTGATGTGTAAACGCATTAAGGTAGCATGCCAAACAAGAGAGATCAATTTAATGGACGACTTCAATTTTCCAAACATAGATAGATTAGAGTGGGAAAGGTAATTTTGTGTGTAGTGAACGGGAGAGTGAATTCTTAAACATTTGAAAAGATTGCTTTTTGCAACAAATGGTTCAAGAGGGAACCAGCGAGTTTAGAATTCTGAATTAGGTTTTTCAATAACAATGAGGGTAGGTTACAAAACTTAAACAGTTGGGGATAATTTAAGAGATAGTGATCATAATAATATTAGATTTGAGGTTAGCTTGAGACATTTAGATTTGATAATAAGAGAGTAATTTCTAACTTAAAGAAAGCCGGCTAAAAGTCTGAGTGACGAGATTATTTTAAAGATGTTGCTGTATATGTGGGGTAGCTAAAAATACACTATGGTCGCCAACTTAAAAGTATATTCTGTTCATTAAAAAGGGGAAGTTAAGAAACGCCTTTACATGTCCAAGAAAACAAAGAAAGGTTTGACGACCAAATATAGAGCTTATAAGAATCGAAAACAATCAGGTTCCGAGGCAGATAGAATAAAGTCTGAAGTGCTAGGCGTAACTAAGACAACAGAAAAAAAAATCTAGCAGAATTGCTGGCTACGGACATAAATATTAATACAAAAAGATTTTTTGTAGATGTCAGTGGAAATAAAATAATAAATACTCACCTGAGGTCACTTGAGGATATCCAGGGTAATTTAATGCATGCTGATGAGTTGATGGCTATCATTTCAAATAATTTTTTATGATTATCTTTAATAAGGATTTTAATTCTGGGGCTCTTACTGAAATGAATACAAGTTTGGATTTGCATGTGTTTAAATTTTTTAGAGAAGAATTAATTCATCAGTTAAAAAGCATTAAACCTTTTAAACCTACTGGATCTGACAATACACTATCTGGCCAAAAGTATCCGGACACCCAGTGGTATGGACTTAGAGCGTCCTGAGGCACATATTAATATGATTTTGGTCCCCCCCTTTTGCATCGATGACAGCCTGCACACATTTGGGAAGACTTTCCACCAATTTTTGATAGGTGACCATAGGAATTGCCTTCCAGGCGTCCATCACAGCTGAAGTGAGTGCTTGCAGTGAAGATGGTCGATTTGGCTGGTTACGTAATCTGCGCTCTAATTCGTCCCAAAGGTGTTCTATGGGATTTAGATCGGGGCTCTGAGAAGGCCAGTCCAGTTTTTGAACACCCATTTCGTCAAACCACGTCTGTGCAAGCCTCGATGTGTGAATGGAGCAGTTATCCTGCTGGAAGAGAAATGGGCCTTCCCCGAAATATTGCCATAGAGTTATGAGTGCAGCATTGTCCAGAATGTCCACATTCATCTCAGAGTTCATGTTTTCAACCACAGGAACTAACAGACCCAGGCCAAACCACGAGAAACACCCCCACACCATTATGCTTCCACCACCAAACTTAACAGTTGGCACAATGCAGTCACTATAGAAACGTTCGCCGGCCATCCGCCAAACCCAGACGCATCCATCCTACTGCCAGACTGTAAAGCGAGATTCATCACTCCAAATAACAGTTTTCTACATGTCCACAGTCCAATGACGGAGAGCTCTACACCATTGCAATCGATGCTTCGCATTCTGGGGAGTGATGTTCGGCTTGTGAGCGGCTGCACGACCATGGAATCCCAAGTCTTTTAACTCTCGACGGACAATCCTGCTGCTAACACTAACACCTGATGAACTTTGGAACTCCTGAGAAATTTCCGCCAACGAGGACTTGCGATTTTGTTTCACTACCCTTTTCAGAGTTTTGCGGCTGCGTTCACCAAGTGTTTTCGGCCTACCGGTTCGTTTTTCTGCCGTTTCACTGCCTCGACGTTTCCACTTCACAATTACATCACTCACAGTGGATTTAGGCTTCTGTAGAATGTCCGCAATCTCACGAACTGATTTCCCACAAAAGTGGCATCCCACTATTCTGCCACGATCAAACTCACTAAGCTCCTTTGACTTACTCATTGCCTCACAAACGCATAAATACAATCTGATAAACCACTACTAACACTTTTATAGCTTTCAATTACGTATCAAATTGCGTCACTCGCCAGAATCACTTTTTTAAGGGCTGTCCGGATACTTTTGGCCAGATAGTGTATTTATCTCAAAGTTCTTACAGAGTGTGCGGAGAAGTTGTGGGATATCTTAATATATATATATATATATATATATATATATATATATATATATATATATATATATATATATATATATATATATATATATATATATATATATATATATATATATATATATATATATATGTGTATATATATATATAATAATAATAATAATAATAAAACTTGCTGTGTGTCTGTCTGTCTGTGGATCTATAGAAACCTACTTTAAATTGGAGTAGAACTCTGAAATTTTCAGCATAAGTAGTTTTGGCCTTCTAATTGTAAGCATCACAAACAGAATGTTAAAATTTTAATTCTTTTTTAATTATTTTTTTTAATTAATTAATAAATATGTTACAATTGACCTCTTAATTGGACTTTTAAAAAACAGAATTTAATTTTTTTTTTCTTTCTTTTTTAATTAATTTTTTATTTAATTAATAAACATTTTACAAAGCGACTACTAATAGGACTACAGCTCTGAAATATTCAACATAAGTAGTTTTGGCCTTCTAATTGTATACATCACAAACAGAATGTTAAAATTTTAATTAATTCTTTTTTAATTAATTAATTAATGTGTTACAAAATGGTATCTAATAGAGCTACAGCTCTGAAATTTTCAACATAAGTAGTTTTGGCCTTTTAATTGGACTTTTAAAAAACAGAATTTAAAATTTTTATTTTGTTCTTTTTTAATTAATTTTTTTTGCAGCTCTGAAATTTTCAACGTAAGTAGTTTTGGTCTTCTGATTGTACACATCACAAACAGAATGTTAAAATTTTAAGTAATTATTTTTTAATTAATTAATTAATTAATTAATTAATATGTGTTACAAAACGATATCTAATAGAGCTACAGCTCTGAAATTTTCAACATAAGTTGTTTTGGCCTTTTAATTGGACTTTTAAAAAACAGAATTTTAAATTTTTATTTTGTTCTTTTTTAATTATTTTTTTTATTAATTAATAAACATTTTACAAAACGACTACTAATAAGGCTAGAGCTCTGAAATTTTCAACATAAGTAGTTTTGGCCTTCTAATTGGACTTTAGAAAAACAGAATTTTAAATTTTTGTTTAGTTTGTTATTAATTAATTTTTTTAATTAATTCACAAATATTTTACAAAATGATTTGTAATTGGTCTACATTTCTGAAATTTTCAACACAAGTAGTTTTGGCTTTTAAATTGGACTGAATGAAATAATATTAAAATTTTAATTTGTTTTTTAATTAATTTTTTCACAAAATGCTACTTCGAATAGGCCTAAAGCTTTGAAAGTTTTAACATAGCCTCTAATTTTCAGCCTCTAATTTTGCTTTCGACAAACACGTTTTAAAATAATCTTACAGGGGTGTTGTATTATTGTATTAACGGGGAATTTATTTTCTTGACATAAGAGAGGCTACCAATACTAAGGCTTTACGTAACAATTAGATTTTAGTGAGTGAAGCAAGCTTATGCTTAAGCAGCAATGAACCTTTCAGCGAGCGAAGAGAGCCTATGCTTGCATAGCAATGAACCTTTTAACGAGTGAAATAAGCCTGTGTTATGTGTCCATGAACTTTTCAGCTAACGAAGCGAGCTCGATTTTGCGTAGCGATGAACCTCCCTGCGAGCGAAGTGCTAAAAACTGGGTCCTATACACGAATGACAGATTTTCGCAACGTGATTCCTCACAGCTAACTAAAATATTGCACATGTTAAAATTTCGTAGCGAAGCACGGGTATTTATCTAGTATATATATATATATATATATATATATATATATATATATATATATATATATATATATATATATATATATATATATATATATATATATATATATATATATATATATATATATATATATATATTTTAGATTATTAGGATTATTTAGATTATTATTAGGATTTAGAAAGGAAAAATCTAGTGTGGCTTATCTTTTACATTTTTACTACGAGGCGAATAGTACAGGCTTATCCCTTACATTTTTACTAGGGAATCAGATAGTAGGAATTCAGTCTACATAGTCTGTAATGATTTCCAAAAGGCATTCAATCAAGTCACGCATGAAGCATTATTGCAGCCATTAAAAATAATTGGAATTAATGATTCATAGTTTCAATTAAAAATTGACTAATTGGATGAAAACAAAGAGTGTAAATAAAAGGTAGATACTCTCATCTGGGAGAAGATAAACGTAGAGTGCCACAAGGGTCGCTTTTAGGACCACTTCTGTTAATAATTTTTATCGATGATATTAGCGAGTGTCTTTCGGGTAAAGACAATTTTTTTGCAGACGATTTAAAAATGATGGAACTTAAATTAATTAAGTGTAACTTTTAATTAAGTGGAAAAGATAGTACAATTTCAATTAGATTTAGAAAAGATATTATATTGGGCTATTAAATTGGGTATGTCATGTAATATTAACAAATGTCAAGACTCGGGGTCTGTAGTTCTGTTTTGGTAACCCTTTTACTTTCAATTACCCATATGTTAATATAGGGTAATGTATATATATATATATATATATATATATATATATATATATATATATATATATATATATATATATATATATATATATATATATATATATATATATATATATATATATATATATATATTTGAATTTCTCTGCGTTTTGGAACATTCTGTTTTTAAAAAAGTGATCTAGAAAAAATGTCTCTGTGAACTGGTCAGCATAATTCATGAACGAACTGACTTACGATATTCAAATTTCGTGTACAGCCTACTGGTGGCTATGGAATAGAAGTCAAAAATATAGATCAAAATAAATATCGATACTATATCGTTGCGTAGAAAAAAATATCGATATATCGTTACATGATTTTTTTTTTTTTAAATTGGTTTTCAATTTTGCCAGAAACGAAGTTTTTCGGGGCAAATTTCTACTTTTCATGAATTCATACTAAAATTGTTTTGATACATAAACTATAAAAATTGTTTTAATCAATAAATTATAAAAATTACTTTATTAAATAAATTATATTATCAATCAGAATAAATAAAATACATTTGGATGTCAAGGCATAAATTAACAATTATTTTTAAAGATGAAATTTTGAAAAGTAGTTTACCGCATATTTTTCTGATAGAGATGATTTTAATATATAATATTAGAGGCAAATTCCAGGCACACGTTGGCTATAAAAACGTACTATGTTAATGACTACTAATAAATGATCTTATCTTTCCATTGCATTATGTTTTCTTTTTGGTTAAGGTGCCATTTTAACTGTCTCTCATCCAAGTCCAAACTTTAGTTTAGAAGTTTTTGAAAAAAAAAAAAAAAAAAAAATCGAATTAACACGTGAAACTACAAAACGATCATCAAAAAACTAAAAATGTTTGAAAATATCGATATATGGGTGACTTGTATCAATATTTAAAAAAATATATCGTCGTATCGATATATCGCCGACCTCTAGTTCGAATCCGTGGCAAGATATGGATGGTAGGGGCAGCGATGGCCTTCCCACTGGGTGCACCTTTACAAAAGTGGCTATTATTTCCAGCCTTGTAGTGGCCAAGTGATTGCGAGCACTTAGTGCACCAAATGACTGCTGGCCCACCATTAGGAAAAAGAAAAAGAAAAAAAAAAAAGAAAGAAAAAAAAAAAAAAACATTGATACACACAGCATTGACATACATATAACATTGATGAGTGGTTGAAATACATACTTTGAAATGATGACGATCGTACATTCTGTCATAATCAATGAGTTGTATTCTGAACAGTCTGATTTGTTTCCAAATTGTATATTTTGCAGGTACTGTGGTTCTCAAGTAGGACGTACTATTTAGTCCGAGGTTTCAAAGATAATGGTTCGTTTTATCTCAAATTCCATCATCGAGTTAAGAGGCTACAGTATTCTCGTAGAGATGTACAATACGCAGTGCTCGCAGCTTTTTAGTGGAGTCTTTTCTGGATCTTTTACTTCGCTTAACCACCCGGAACGGTATAATGTAGATGACATATATATTTGGAAAATTGAGGTGGGTGGAGGACATCTTTATTAACTATCAGCTGGATAACCTGAAATGTAACTTAAGTGATTAGTTAAAAGTGTATTTCTATTCATAAATATTGTTCAAGTGCTTTTTTTTTTGCCAGTGACATTTTTAGCTAAAGGGCTAATTTTTTTTTTATCGACTGATTATAATATATTATTAAAAGTTATTGAAGATACCTTAGAAGAAGAGAAGACCTGAGCGTATATCCGTTTTACTGAATATTCAAAATTTCTTAATTAAGTTTTATTTCATTGCAGTGTATTAATTTTATTTTCAATTGATAGTTTAAAATATCTATACTACACACACGTCTTTTTCTCAGTGAATTAACATTTTTCTTTACTTTTTTTAATATTAAAAATATAGAGAGAAGGACTACGATTACACCATCTTAGTAATTCCGTGCTTTAGTGTTAGAAATTTACTATGAATGCTAATGCACAGTTTGCACGATTTATGTTTTTCAGGCCCCCGAGGAACGAAAATCCGTGTGAAATTCAGCGATACTTTTGATATCCTTGCATCCGAGTTGAATGGTTAACCGGTGACTTCAGCACTCATATCAAAAGGTATTTATACTTCACTTAGTAAGGATATCTAGATTCATTGATTTTAATTACTATAATTCTGTATCCCTAAAGTAGAGGAAACCAGATACTTATTTTCTAATGTTACAGGAGAGCTTATCCCTGTTAAGACAGTTGCTTCACACAAAACTTTTGTAACATTATACGATGATAACTTCACCCGTGAAAAATCGAAGAAGTTGAACTTTCAAAAATTGTGACTTAAAAAAAAAAAAGTAATAACAATTTAAAAAAAAAACTAAGTCCACCATTATTCTATAAATTCGGCCTGAATTATATGGCTGGACAGTACTCCAAGGAAAATTTTGCAACATTATACTATGATAACGAAAATTCGAAGAAATTGAACTTTCACAAAATTTAAATTGGAAGAAACAGCGCTTTGAGTTAAATATTTTTTGAGTGATTTGTAAGTAAAAAAAGTTAACTTCGATAATTTTACAATTTTAAGTATAGCAATTTTTTTTTTACTCTGAATTATAACCGAAGTCATTCAATTGATGTTGCAGAACAATTTCAGACATGTGTCAGGAACATGTTTCTATGCACTTATATAAAACTCATCCAATACCCAAAGCTTACTGGTCTTATATAAAAAACATTATTCTCCTCATATATCTCCTATATACTGTCCATCACAAGAATAGCCCCTGCAAAGTAGTCTAGCGTTGTCAGTTGCCATGGATATAATACTAGTCCCATTTTCTACGGAGGATTCCAGAAGTCTACACTTTGCTTAATTTCAACCCTTTTAAATGCCAATATTCTGCATGCATCTCTCTTATTCTAAATCGACGAGTCTTGTTCCTATAGCAACCGCCACCATCTAGACTTTCTGGCGGGAGTCATTCTTCCGATATACAGACAGCCGTCTGAAATGGTAGAGAAAGTTTACCCCAGAAAACCTATGGTATATAAGCTATTAGAAAAACTTAGCTATCTAATTGATGGATTGTTGTTTTTAATAATTATAGTTGCTTATAAATAAAACTAATTTAATAAATAGAATTTGGCCTTGTACGTATGGAAAAACGTGGAGTCTTTTTTTTTTTTTAATTTCTAAAAACTCCTAAATTTTATAAAATATTGTATTTTTTAAAATTAGAAGAAACATGATATTTATAAAGGTATTTCTCTCCTCTGAATGCAGACTCAGTTGCCAAAAGACCATTTTTTTATTCATGTGACGTCATCAAGCATAAAGTTCATTTTAATAAAAAAGGGATAGTTGTCCTGCTGGCTATGAATCTTTAAAAAAAATTAAAAACATATTTAGTTACAGAAGTCTACTAGCACTTGAAATTTCCCTTGATTAAACCCGAATTTAAAAACTGGAATTATTCTGAATAAAACGCAAATTATTTGTGACACATTCTAGTCAATTCCTTTGTGTAGAAAAATATGGACACAATATGATTGTCTAATGGAACGTGAAAATTTGCATGAGAATTTAAAGAGGTTTTTTGATTGATCACTTGTACGTCACATTAGCTGTCATTCGAAGCAACTCTAGCAGGCTGAAACAATTGTGAATAAAGTTTTTTAACAAAAAAGAAAACAATCCAATATAGTTTTTACTATTAGCCAAATAATTGTTATCTCAGAATGTTGTAAGCAGTGTCTGTTTAGTTACAGGAACTATTATATGAAAAGAATTAAAAGATTGACCAGAAGGGAAGGAATAAAGATTAACTGATAATTCCAAGTCACTCATGATTTTACAATCATGATAACGTAAGCCACAATAATTTAAATTTAAAGAAAATCATTGTACAAAAAATTTATTTGTTTTTAAATTTTCTAAAAAATTTTAAATTTATGAAAAATTCATTATGAAAAATGAATTTTAATGTGTAGAATTTTTTTATTATTTCTTAACAAGGAAAAATTTTAAAGTTAATTTTTAATTTGTAAACTATTTTTTGATAACTGATTTTCCAGATTTAACAAAATAATTGATTCTTCCCAGTTTTCAAAATTCCCTAGTTGCTAGTCACTATATTCTAAGAAGATTAAGACATTTTTAAATATTTATACTGTGGGCTTTCAGGCAGTTGGTTAAGTAAAAAGGTTGTCTAATAGAACCGAAACTTTGAACTAGGCTGGTACATCCATTGTCGACGACAATGTCATCTATCAAGTTTTGGGACTGTCACATAAAGTCTGCTTTTATACACGTTTCTGTTGCCTTTTCTTCAGACATATCAGCTTTTTCACTCGTTTCTATTGCCTTTCGTCAGACTTATCACCTTTTACATACGTTTCTGTTGCCTTACGTCAGACTTTTACTTACGTTCTATTTTCCAAGAGATACTAAGCTCAATTCAAAATTTTTAATTTGGCGATATATAATGACCGAAGCCTTCCCCTATTGAAATCGACGAAGCAAAAGCTTTGGAAAACTAATTAACTCACTTTTCTTTATCTTATCCAGATGAATCTTGGCAAATTGACCTGTTGTAGATGACAATGCATTCAATGCAGTTTTGGGGACTGTGAGGCACGCCTGCGAGCGCCCTCTGTCGTCCTCTTTAATATGTAAGCCGATATAATCTCTCATTCTACGCTAAGAGATGCAACGATACGAACCTCTAAAATAAAAGCTCTATACTAGTCATTTATTCTACGAAATCTTTTATGATGTTAAGCAAATACGTCCCTACTATATTAGGCTCCACATAGGACAAGCCTACGTGCCAGCCTTCCTTACAGTGGTGTCAGAAGTGGGATGTATGCAACTCCAAATTTCATGGTATACTACTTCATGACCCAAATAGGAAGAGTACAATTGCAATCGTCTCTAATTGTTTGACAGCCAAAATATCTTCCGACCACTTGTTAAAATTAAACGGCATGAAGTACGAGAGTGATAAAATTTTTAATAGTTTGCCAACCATTGAAGTATTATGTGATAATGTTAAAATAAATGCAGTCGCAGATTCTGGAACGCAGGTAACAATAATTAGAAGTAATTTAGTACCCCAGCACTATAAAGACCCACATGGTCAAGTTGTGTTAACTTCAGCATTTGGTCATAAGCTCAAAGCCACTTTAATAAATATACCATTATCAAAGTGTACAGAAGATGGTAAATTTTGTGAACCCGTATATTTTACCTGTGCGATGGTTGATGAGTTATCTAATGACATGTTGTTATCTTTAAATACATATAATAAAATAATTTCAAATGATTCAGGTGAGTTAAGTGTTGATTGTTGTAATGCAAATATTCATGTTGTTGATACCTCAAATAATGTAATTGAAAACTCCCACAATATTGATGATAATATTATTAAGAGTGATAATTTATATAACTTAACCTTTGAGAAAACTGTGCAATATTTTGAGTCTATGAGTAGTAATAGTGTAATTAGTATTAGGGAAAATTCTGAAATGCCTTTTAATAATATTGAAGTGTTTTATATAAATAATGATGATGATATTAGTGTTAATGAGGTCAATGTAATTGATAATATGGTAAACCAAGTTAATTCTATTATACCTAACGAGTTAAAATCTGACTCTGAAATGTTCCGATATCAACAAGCAAATGACTTGACCCTTGAAGCGTGTTGGCAAGATGCCAAGCGAGGGGTAAACAACTTTTTTGTTTTGGATAATTTCTTGTATCGTAAAGATAAGATTTTAGGAGAGTCAGTCAGCCAACTCGTGGTTCCGGTGCAAAGGAGAAAATAGCTTTTGGAGCTCGCTCATGCTAGTTTATGGGGTGGTCATCTCCGTAAAAAGAAAACAGCAGAACGACTTAAGTACTCATTTTATTGGCCAGGTATAAAGAAGGAGATAGATGACTTCTGTGATAAATGTGTATCGTGTCAACTCCAAGCTAAGAAGCGTCCCTTCGACGAAGTTCCCATCACACCCATTACTCGCCCAGATGAACCGTTCCAAATTATAAACGTAGATTTAATTGGGCCAGTAGAACCGAACAGTCGTGGATTCAAGTATGTTCTTTGCGCTGTTGATCAATGTACTATGTGGCCAGAAGCCGTCCCTTTGAAGAATTTATCTGCTAAAGTTACTTGTGAAGCGTTGCTACAAATTTTCACTCGCACTGGCATCCCTAAGGTAGTAGCCACGGACCAGGGGACCAATTTCACTGCCTCCCTGACTAAAGAATTTTTGGAAAGGATTGGGTCCTCCCCAAGATTATCCACTCCCTACCACCCAGCGTCCAATGGGCTCGTTGAGAGATTTAATGCAGTCTTGAAAGGAATGATTCACCACACGATGCGAGAACACTCTAAGGATTGGGAGAAGTACCTTCCTTATCTTCTGTGGGCATATCGTGAAGTTCCCAATGCCACAACCGGAGTTAGCCCCTTTCAGATGTTATATGGTAGACGCCCAACGGGACCTCTCTCCATATTGAAGACAACGTGGACCAATGAAACTTCAGTTCCCCTAGGCCAGCTCAAGTCAGTGACTGAGTACCTCAATGATTTGAAGATGAAGCTAGGAAACACAGCTGCAACCTTCCAGCGCACCATGAATGAAGTGCTAGACAAGCATAAGGACTATGCTGCATCGTATATTGATGATGTCACAATTTTTTCTGAAGATTGGGACTCGCACCTAAAACACATCGACGCAGTCCTGCATACGTTAGAAGAAGCCAACTTCACAGCCAATTTCAAGAAATGTGACTTCGCAAGGCCTAAAATAAGATTCCTTGGTCATATTGTAGGATCCGGCGTACATGAACCAGATCCAGATAAAGTCAAAGCTATCGAGAACCTGGAAGCACCAACTACTAAGAAAGACGTACGCAGTGTCTTGGGACTTTTGTCCTATTACAGAGCACATGTTCCAAATTTTTCCAAAATAGCTCGCCCATTGACCAAGTTAACAGAAAGAAGAGCACCCAATAACGTGATATGGCAGAAGGAAGAAGACGGAGCTTTTGCACAACTTAAGCTTGCTATATGCAATGCTCCCAGATGTTATTCACCAAATTTCCAACGACCTTTCGTCATATAAGCTGATGCCTCTTCATTTGCCGTCGGTGTTTGTCTCGCCCAGCGTGACGAGCAAAATGTTGAACATCCAATAGCCTTCGCTAGTAAAAAGTTATCAAACACTCAAGAGAAATATGCAGTTATAGAGAAAGAAGCATTTGCTGTCATTTTTGCCGTTAAGAAATTCGAGACATACATCTTTGGATCTGAAATAATTATAGTTAGTGACCACAACCCTCTGAAGTTTCTTACGGAATGTGCTTCACAAAGTCCTAGGCTACAACGATGGGCCTTAGCTTTACAACGCTTCCCTGCCTTACTAACTTATCGTCGAGGAAAAGATCATCTGAATGCCGATTCTCTGTCTCGTTTAACTGCAACCCACTGGAAAAATGATGCCAAACTAAATGACACTTGAACTCTTTTTTTTTCTTTCTCATGAAGTGTTACCTATGGTTAGAATATTGAGTGCAGATTTATGATATTGTGTTTATTTACATATTTTTCATTTCCTACTTGTTTATATTTTTAAGAGTTAAATTTACTTTCTTAGTTTAATTACATGATAACTGTAAACTAGTGTTTCAAATGTTTAAAATTTTACTTTTTCAATTTAGAACTTTAATTAATTTGACAGGTCTTTAAAAAGACGCAATCAAATCTTTTTAGTGGGGAGATGTGAGGCACGCCTGCGAGCGCCCTCTGTCGTCCTCTTTAATATGTAAGCCGATATAATCCCTCATTCTACGCTGAGAGATGCAACGATACGAACCTCTAAAATAAAAGCTCTATACTAGTCACAGGGACTATGTTTTATTCTACGAAATCTTTTATGATGTTAAGCAAATACGTCCCTACTATATTAGGCTCCACATAGGACAAGCCTACGTGCCAGCCTTCCTTACAGGGACAAAAAAGAACTTAGCAAATAGTTCGGAACGGATCTTTTGCTCTTAGTCGTCAAACACTACGAAAACTCGATCTGAGCTCAATAAGTTGCAATTGCACACGTGAATTGGCAATGCACAAAGGATTTATATTAAAAACTTTGTTTTCTGAGTTATATTATTTAAAACTTTTTAATATATTTAAATATTTCAGCATAATTTATAAATGACGATGTCATCTCAAAATTATAAACCTATAAGCCTAACAAACGTTCTTTGCATGGGATATTTTGTTATTAATTATATTTTTATTACAATGGGGAATTTTGGAATTAATCAAAATGGCATGGTTCTTAGCGTTACCCGAGAAACACCACGAGGAGGTGACCATGCATCGTTTCTCATGTGGGGAGTTTTATTTTCGGCAGGCCCCCTTGCCTACTGCCGGATGAAAAAGTACAAAAAGTAGCTCTATATTTGTTTAAAGGCAGATGTTAATATTCTGTGTCACAAATCATGAAGTCTTATGCTGGAAGTCACAAATCAGGTATACCATATGTCGGGAAGTCATAAGTTGGGTGTCCCAATTCAGTAAATCACAAATCAGTATGTCATATGTCAGGAAGTCAAAATTCTGCAAGTCTTATGCCATCTTTGTAAGTCTATTTGCGGAAAATGTGCTTTGAAACGAAGCGTTTGAATCGCTTCCACTTTCCGTTGTCCTTCCTCTTCCACTTCCCAATAAAGTTGAAACTGTCTTTTCGATCTTGAGTGTTATCCTCCGGAAAGTGGACTTCTGTAGTTGGCGCTGGCAGTACTGCAGCTTCAGAGTTGGGCTGGCGGCGGTGTGTGGCGATCCACCAGTCTATAAATTGTGAAACTTCGTCCGGTCTCTCGGCGAGCATCCTCGAATAGGTCATGGTGGAATAGTCTTGCTCTGAAAGAAGTGCCAAGTCGAACTGTGTTTCCTCTTGGATGGTTTCAAGAGATGGAAAGTATTTGCGTCTTTGAGTAAGAAACTCCATTCTACGTAAATCAACTCACAAGCAAAAAAATCACGCTTTTCACAATATCAATCTTCAAAAATTCAAAATCGTTTGATTCTCACTAAACCAACTGAATCAAACTTCTCAAATGATAATAATACTTTTCTTACCTTACATTGCATCTGTTGATAATAATGTATTATTGGTGTATTTTTACGAGTTGTAACAGTCATTATTTTTAAACAATGTCATAGCAATTCAATATTGTTATATTTATTTAAAAATGTATATTTATTGAAAAAATTTTCAACTATACGAAAAATGAGTTTTCATGTCGTTAATTTCAAATGAATTATTTATGCACATTTCTACGGCAAATAAAATTTCTAATATAAAATATTAATTTCTTAATAGTAGCATATATTAGTTAATACAAGGATAACAATTAACCTACTATGTATACTTCTTATAATTAACTCGCAAATAGTGAACAAATTCTCTATTCCCATTTAGGACATATTTTGCTGATAGAGATGATTTTAATATTTAAAATTAGATGCAAAGTCCAGGCACACGTTGGCAACAGAAACGGTGCTATGTTAATGACTGCTAATAAATGATCCGATCTTACCATTACATTGTGTTTTCTTTTTGGTTAGGGTGCCATTTTAACTGCCTCTGAACCAAGTCAAAACTTTAGTTTTAAAGTTTTTGAAAAAAAATATAAAAAATTAAAGAAAATCGAAAAAACACAAGGAACTACACAACGATCATCAAAAAACTAAAAATGTTTGAAAATATCGATATATCTGTGACATGTATCGATATTTTTATCATCGATATTTAAAAAAAAATATCGATAAAAGTATCGTCGTATCGATATATCGCCGACTTCTACTATGGAACCTACCATGAAGGTTTTCGTCAAAATAGCGCATGCGTATAAGATTAAAATCTTGTAAAATCTTTAAAAAAAATCATGTTTTCAGCAATGATAAAAAAACGGCTTTAACGATTTTGATTAAAAAACTGTGTTGATGTCTTTTAATGTGTTCTAAGAATCCCCAAGTCCGAAATTCCCATAAAAATGCGATGAAGGCGTATAAAGTGGAAAAACGAATGCCTTTAACACAAAGTTCTCTGCCATTGAGTATTTCCATCAGCGATTGATTTCCATCTGTGATAGCATCGCAATTCCGCCATTTTGGAGTTGTGTTTTTTGGTCCATGTAGAAATTATTGCAGTGAAAATTTGAAAATGGTAAATAATATCATTTCATTTCAAATATGAAATCAATGACCGTTATTAAAGTGTAAATGAAATTGCGCGATGTTCAACACCCCTAGCTTTACTTTCAATTTCACATATGTTAACATAAGGAATTGAAAGTATTATTTTGGGTAAAAAAAAATACATTTCGATATTTTTTTTAATTTTTATTTATTATTATTATTATTATTATTACATTTCTCCTCGTTTTAGAAGATCCTGATTGCAAAAGAGTGATCTAAAAGAAGGTTCTGTCTGTGTATCCTGGCGTCTGGGTGCATGTGCTTAGCTTAACTCCAGAACGAATTGATCTACAATGTTCAAAATTTGGTGAACGGATTATTGGCGGCCAAAGGACCTTCCATTAAAATGTTCTTCAAAGTTGTGCTGGCGCATAAGGCTAAAATCATGAAAAAATAATATTTTTAAGTCATTGCTAAAAAACGGCTCTAACACTTTTGATTAAAATTGATGTGCTAATGCCTCATAGGGTGTTTCAAACATCCCCACTTCCGAAATTCCTGTAGAAATGCGCTAAAAGAGTCAAAAGTTGAAGAATGAAGTCCTTCTGACCTCTCTGCCATTGAGCATCGCCCATCAACGATTGATTTTCATCTGTTTCAAGCCCAAGAAAAGATGATGTAATGTTTATCGGATTATTGGATAACATCGCCAATTTCGCTCTTTTTTTTTTTTTTTTTTTTTTTCCTTCTTTTTTTTTTTGACTTATTTAAAAATTATTGCAGTGAAAATATGAAAACGATAAATAACACCATATTCCATTTCAAATTGAAATGCAATGACCACTATTGTAGTGTAATGGAAAATTGTGCGATGTTTCACACCCCTAGTTTGAAAAGGAAATTCATTTGCTTGAAGAAGTTTAACTCGGAGCAAAAAAATACTAATAATAATAGTAATAATAATTCATGTTAAATTGAGCATGCATATGAGGATAGATTGACAAAATTAAACATTTATACCAGCGTCAGCCCCTAGGCGGCCCGCTGGCCGGATCCGGCCCGCGACAGCTTTTTCTCCGGCCAGCCGGCAGTACAGAAGGTCAAAAATAAAATTTTGCGGAAATAATTTTAATATGTCTACAATAGTATGTGTTTACTACCAAAAAACGCGTTTTCCATTAAGTGGCCATTGTTAGTAAATCTGAAAAATCTTCTTTTTTTTCTGAGACTGCCAGAAAGAATAAAAAAAGCAATAGTTTGAATAATTATCAATGACGCATTCCTTTGCATTGCTTAGTTTTGTACTTATGATACTCAACCTCCTCGATTCGTGAATGGCACAATTCAATCTCTGCTTTTCTGAATGTAATGGGCAGGAGTTGGGTGTTTCAATGCATACCTCTTTTGTTTTGACGTAACAAAAAGTATCGCGATCTGTATGACTCCAGTGCAATAATGGCTTCGAAGATTAGTTTTAAACGCAAAGTAGATAGTGAAAAGCGGACCGGCTGTCATCGTCTCGTAATTGAAGATTTAGAAGGCATGGTTTAAATATCTTTATTGATTATGAGTTTATGTCAAGTCACATTGTAATATTGTAACAAAAGATTAACTTCTTTTGTGACTTTGATTTACGAAGTCAAGAAAATTATTTTTTTAATCATTTGAAACAAAAATCAAATATCAATTGTTATTTTATAAATATAAAAAAGTTAAATTATTATTTCAGTTTTCAAAATTGTTTTATATTGTTGAATCTTTAGTAATTATCACATTTCTAACATTGAACATATGTAGTAAAGCAATATATTTATTGGCGTATTCGGTATAAATCTACGGCCCGCAGAAAGTTCCAACATAGGTCATGCGGCCCGTCTCTAAAAGTTAGTGGCGAACGCTGATTTATGCACTACAGGGGTAAAATACAAAAGGTTGCGGGAGAGGGAGGGGAGGAGCATAATATTCAGTTGTTTAAATTTACTACCCAGAAGAGTGTTTTAGGTTTAGAATTTATCACTAACAATAGGGCATGAAGAAGTGGGTGCAATTTAATAAAAAAGAGTGGAAACTCTATATTTACAATAGGATCATGAAAGATTGGAATGATTTAGCTTAAACGTTCTAAATGTCGAGTGTGTGAAGAATTAAAATTAAACAATTAGATATGCACTGGGAGATCATAAATGAACAATGACTGGATTACACTATGTAAGTAACTTTCATTTTGAGGTGCAAAGTTAGTATGTATTTAATTTGGGTTAGTTAGAGTCCTGTATTGATAAAAAGTGTAATTATGTTTCCTATTGATTGATTCTTTAAACTTTTTCAGCTTGGTTTATGCACTGTATTATTCAGTGAATTTTAATAATTAAGAAAGCTTTTTACTATGTATAGTATTTTTCTTGTATTGTTATTTTTTAAGCGCTGTGCCAACTTTGTATATTGTGTTACAGTTTTCCAGTATAATTCTGTAAAATTTATTATTTTTGTATTCTTAATTGTATTTGGTACTTTATAAATGGCATTTTTATGACATGTTTGTAATTGATATTTCATTTTCTCTAAATCTAATGATCATTACGAAACATGTTACTTCAATTTAGCTAGTAATCGGAGCTGATAAGTACTGGTCAAAAATATTGTTAAACTCAAATTTGTTTAAGTAGTGAAAGTTTCTGAAGGTATTTAATTTTTTTTATAAAATTGTATACTTGGATCTTGAAAATAAGTTCAGTTTTTCTTGTTTTGATGGAGTGTCGATCTAACTTCCCCACGTGACATGATAGATCCTTATGACAGTACATCAAAATCCGTTGTACTAAGAAAGAAAATAATATTGAAAGTTTTGATGTATCACAATTTCATAAACTTTTGTCGTTGTCCCTTTCTATGCCATGTGTCTTCAGTTTCAAATAAAGCAGAAAACATATTTGTTTTACATAGCCTCTAAAAAAAAAAAAAATCTAATTTTTTTTTATTCCCAAACATATGCATTACTGAACTATAAAAATGGTCCAATACATATTTGATGCTCTCCTGACAGTCCATTAAAATCCAATTTATTATTTACTCCGCATCAAATAGAATATTTTATTCATTGTTGGTGAAATTACTTGAGCAAAATAAAAATCATTTTCTGGACATTGAGAGAAAAGATATGTTCACTATTTGCACCAACTTTGTAAACGTAAGCTTTAAACAACAACTTTAACATTAAAGCTAGTTGGTTGATTATGAGTGTTACCTAATTTATAAACCCCACTATTTCTTTTATCTTCTAATCTATTTTGATACATCACAACATGAGAAAAAAAAAAAAAACGTATTTCAAGAAGTACATTTTATTAACAAAAGTTTTAAGATAAAAAATGTTATCCAAAAGAAAAAGGACAGTTGGAAAATTGACAATTAATGAACATTTTGAAATAGGACGATGCGGTTTCACACAAATGTTCAGATATACGGTATTTTACTGCAAAGAAAACAAATAAAAAAAATTAATAGTATTTTCCTTACAAGATGGCGCTGTAAATATCTGTAAGTAACTTTTCAGCATTGTGTAACAGTAGCAGTCCGTGATCGAAAATGCTAGTGCAGCCGGAAGCATGTGATTCAAAATGAAACATAAAGACAGCAATGGATACGTTCAATTGAATTCTAAAAATAGATTTCAAGATAGTATATCTGATGACTTAAAAAGCAAAAAAAAAATTCCTAGAATTTTGAGAACTACATAGGAAATGATGCATATGTGCTTTATTTTATCTCGGAATTTACACCTTTTCCTCCATCTTTTTAAATTTTCAAGAGCCATGGGGGTTAATATGCACCTCCTTGCTCCTGGCGGCGCACAATGGGGCAGAAGGATTGAAAACCTGGCCAAAACTCAGAAGTGTATTTATTGAAGCCAAATGTTGATAGTAAAGTTTTTAATGAGTTTATTAAAGTATAACAACCCCTAATTTTGGTTTTATTGAAAAAAATTTACTATTTTTAAGTAAAAATTACTATTTACATTGAGATATCTGAATTTTTTTTTTCACCTAAAATATTACTTATTGAAATATCTCTTTTAATAAAAGTTTTCTGTTAAAACTAATATATTATATGCATTCATTACAAAATATTTTTATATTTGAAAACTTAATCATTTATAAAAATTGTAAATATTAACACTAAAATCAACTTCAAATTGTATTGTTATATGTTTCTTCAAGCTGATTTATATAAAAATTGTATCTTTATGTATCACTTAAAAATTCCCATTTGTTAAAAGAATAAAATGTGCAGATAAAATTTATGTGCTAATATATTTTACACAAAACTTCAAATAAGAAAACAAATACGACAATTTGTTTCAAAGGAAAAATCGTATGTCTGAAATTATAATTTGGTGAAACTACATTAATAGGTAAAATTGATGTTATAAACATATTTTGACCACATTTGCTACTTCTTATATTTTTGTTTTATTTAACACAGTATATTTACAATGCATTAACGTAATAGAGACATAAATATTACTTCCATAAGCATTAAAAATTTGAAATAAAGCACTTGAAAAAATATTTGTGAAAATATAGTAAAATTAATAACATTTAAATTTTACTTATTTTTTTAGTTTTCAAATATGAATGAAAGGAAAACTAAGAATGCAATGAACTTAAATGTATTTGAAGTCTTGAATAATGAAACGGTAATTTTGTTATATAATATGAATATTGAATACAGTTTAAAGATCTGACAATGAAAATGTATCATCTGAAGAACAGTTTGTGTCGGAATTAGATTCTTTGTTTTCAATTTTCTGAAACTAGAGATTACAGGATCATATACCAACAAATGTCAATGAAACACATCTTGCAGATTTTTCACTCGAAACTTTCTTGAAAATCCTTCGCGATATTTTTTAATGTCTTTATTAAGAGCTTCCCGAACTTCTGTAAGCATTCCAATAGGCATAAGCGCACATTGTACAATTTCTAGTCCATGAACTAATATTGTAAGTTATTGGTTGTTCGCATATTGAACGATGGATAGAGTTCTATATACAATTTTACCATTTCCAAACAGTATGCCTTAAATACTTTGGACGAATCTATCTTCCTTTTGCCATGAAAAGCATTTGGGCTGCATAGGACAACACTTCTGGAGTTGCTTCTGACCTTATAAATTTTTATTTATTTTTATGTTTTGATCTTTCTCTACTTTCCAAAATATATAAAAATGGTTGATCTAATCTTCTGTTTAAATATAATGGAAAGTAAACGCCTTCATTTAGTCATTATTTATTTTCAGTTTGAAAAGCACTTCCAGTTCTGTTTCTGGCTTACCAATATTTCTTGTAGGGTTTAAAAATTACTTCAAAATATCTTGGATTCGAGATAAATATTGATCCGGACAGTTCATAATTTTTTTTTATTTTAAGTTCCAGATTTTTTTAGCGCTCATAGAAGCTGGGATGTTTGAAAATATTTCAAACTACTTCCTTTTTTTATAAATTTATAATTTTATACTTAACCTTTACACAAGAAACTACTTTATAAATCTAAAGGACTTCTAGTATTTTGTAAACTTGACTTAACTTGATTTTATGTGATGTTTGAAACCTATTGGTATGTTAAAAAAAACTATTTTTTATAGATTTATATACGGTTCTTACAACTTTTCAAACGTAAATCTTTTATTTTTTTCTCAATAATTTGAACTAAAAACATAGTTTAAATAAATATTAATAAATTAGAGTTCAACTTTAAATATTTCAATAACTATTAACAAAAAATAATTTTATTATGCTTATTAAATTTGTTTTCAATGCACCTATCTAATTATTTAGATTATACCCTTAATACAGTTATAGACAAATGGAGCTATTTGTGTTTTATTTGGAATGGATTTACAATCAAATCTTCAAATTTTGGCAAGATGTGTAAGCAGTTTCTAATACACAATAAAATTTTCCTTCAAACTATGTAAAAAGTTGGATGACTCAAGGGGACCTTATCCAACTTTTTTAGTACTATATATATATAAGGTCATAAAAAAATTTAGTGAATATTTAAGGTGCTTTTTCGACATAAAATAAGCAATATTAAAATTAACCCAAAAATTAAAAAAAAAAAAAAAAAATTACGTTCTACTAACCACTTACTATAGGCTCCATAGTAAAGTTTTACTTCTTAGATGAAAACAAAAGTTGAAGAGAGGTTTTAAAAAAGCAGTCGCTCTGAAGAAAACGTGCGCTTTACTAAAAACGCTTCTTCGAAATTCAAACTTTCTCCCCTCACAACCATTGGTGGATCCAGGGTAGGGCACAGGGGGCACGTGCCCCCCCCCCCCCAGAAAATGTAAAGTTACACTGGATATTATTGAATTTCCTCCCCAAATAATTGATAAGTCTATTTCTTTCATAATTTTTGGTAGGAAAACGTACATTTCTCATTCTGAATGACGTCATTGATTGTTGATGAAACCACTGATATGGCTTTAAAAGAGAAACTGTCGATCTGTATCCGTTATTATAATAAAAACACTTTTACTATAAATGAAGATTTTATCAAATTTTTAGAAGGTGAAGATCTCCCTGGTGAAGGTTTGTGTAAAGTAGTATTGGAAGAACTGCAGAACCTAGGTTTATATATATCCAACTACCGTGGTCAAGCTTTCGACGGAGGTTCCAATATGAGTGGAAAATATCAAGGACTTCAAGCTAGAATAGCCAAAATACAACCACTTGCCATTTATAGCAACTGCGCTAATCACAGATTAAATTTAGGCCTGCTCAACTCCATCAATGAGAAATGCTGTTGGGGTAATATCGTCAGTCGCAATTTTTTTTCGAGAATCTGCTAAGAGGATGAATGAATGCTAGATAGCTAGATAAACTAGATGAATGAATGCACGATACTCTGAAGAAAGGAAAGCATGCAGTGAAAAAGTTGTGAGAAACGAGAAGGATCGATCCCCATGATTTGGTACTCACTTTTTTAGATACCCTACCCTTCTTACCCCAAGTGTTGGAATCTATTGTCAACTCAGAGGACGGAAAAGGAAGTAATGCCTTTTCATTTATGTACAGTATTATGTCCCCTAAATTTATCATTAGCGTAGTAGTTTTAGCAGATGTGTTTTGCACTGACTCTCCCCGTAGCCACAAGACCCCAAGCAGAGTACATGGATGTGCTCAAAACAATGAAGTTAGTTAAAGCCACACTGAAAAGCCTACAAAGTCGCAGAGAAAGTAGCAGCGAACATTTTAATAAATTATATTTAAAAGCTGACAATTTGGCTGATCAGATGGGGACTGAAATAAAGAAGCCAAGACTAATAGGCAATCAAAAAACAGCAATGCAAATCTACGAAAGATTACTTCAGAATCAGCATTTATATTCCATTCATGGACTTCCTCATCCATGAGCTTTCAATAAGATTCCCAAAATCACAAATGATTAATGTCGGGAACTTGCAAAAGTTATTCCCAGTTAATTCACATTTCGATGAAGATTTCGAAACTTCTGTCATAGAAGGTAGTAAAATGTATAAGTCCAATTTACCCTGTTTCCAAGCACTGGAAGGTGAATTAGAATTATGGAAGCATATGTGGGATGGACAGAAGAAAAAATTACCCAAATCTCCAGCGGAAGCAATCAAATACGCAGAAGATTTGTCCAACATATCAACACTTTTTCAATTAATATGCACTCTTCCAGTTACAAGCAGTACTGCGGAGAGGTCCTTTTCTACTCTCCATCAGGTAAAGACATTTTTAAGGACTACGATGACGGAAGAACGTTTAAGTGGGTTGGCCAGCCTTCTCATTCCTAAAGAAGCAGCAGCTAATCTATCTCCTTTACAAGTATTGGATGTTTTTGCTTTGAAACAAAAGAGAAGACTGAGTTTGAAACTAGATCATTAATTTTAAAAATAAACGTACTGGCTTTTAATTTTTTTTTTTTATATAATATAACTACAACATTTTATTCTTAAGCAGTATTAATCACTCTGCCAAGTGCAATTAATTATATTTTAAATTTGGCAAGTTTAGTAAAAAAAAAAAAAAAAACTAAATTTAATTTTGAAAAACATCAGTAAGTTAGGTGCCAATTTTTCTGTTTATTTTAAGTGCCAAATAGTGTAAATGTGATTTTCAGCTTTTGATGATGACCTTTCTCTCCTCTTGTGAGTATTTAATACGATTGCTGTGTGCCCCCCCCCCCCAGGGCGAATTTCTGGATCCGCCACTGCTCACAACTGCACAGAAAAACTCATAAAGCAGCTGAAAAAGGTGGAACCAGATGCTCAAGATACTTTTAAAGAAAAATATATGGTTTAAATAGGAAAATTAAAAAAACAGTTATTGTCACTTTTTGCCAGCTTTTTCGTCATTCTGCCCCATTGTGCTGTGCCCATGTTAATCTTTAAAACTCAAACCAAAATAAAAGTTTCCTTTCAATTCTTATAAAATGAATAAGATAAGAAAGAAAACACTTATCGCAGCCGAAACGTGTTTCAGGAACATTTGGCTGCTGTTTTTGAGGAAAATCACCAGTTTGGGTTGATTTGTAGCGGATTCTTTTTTCTTGTGAATTGGGTATTGAGGCAACAAGTTTGCTATTTATCGGATTTTTTACACTTATCATAGAAATTGGATCTTCATCTTAGAAAATTGTAAAATATATATTTTCAGTTTTGAACTAATAAATTTAGGTGCACCCCGGCTGTACTGACTGTAGTGCACGAGTCACCACTGTTGTGTAAGTAGATTGTTGGTTGCTTTTGATGTAAAATATGTTAATAAAAAGTTTTTACATTTTACGAAGAAATAAACAAGATTTTTCTTATCATTTCAATGAAATGTCCTCATTTCACTTGATTATTTTACTCTTATTATCGACTTTTCAAATGCCCTGTTATTTTGTAAATCACACAATATTTCATTGTTGCAAATGTATGATGGCTAAATTATTTGAACTATGAATATCGTTATTTAGGCAAGAGTTAATTTTATAGAGATAATTTTAAGAAGTGAAATTGAAATGTGTTTGACTTCTTCAAGACTCGAGATTAATTTATAACCTTTTATATTGGAATTTTTAAGTTTTAAAGTTGTTTAATGTTCTTAATGTCCAAGCACTCCAATGGTCAATGGTGACATAATCTTCCGCTGTATAAACATGATTGTGATAGCTGCAGTCAACTTTCACGTTGGCGACTTCACATTTGTTATTATTTTATGCCAGACTAAAATGCTAAATTTTACATTCAGGCTTCTGGGGAAGTTTTGAATACCTCTTTATTATTTAAAAATACAATTTTAGGAAAGTTGACCAATTTTCTCATCCATCAAATGTAGGAAGTATTGGAGTCCCAAAAAAGATCCGACTTTTAATCTTATATCGACCTAACATAGAAAACTATTTCCAAAAATTCAAAAATAACGACGATGTCTTCCAACCTTGTGTGCATTTACCTGTCAGTTTGACCCGCTATCAGTCATTCTAGAAATTCTATAAATCTGAATCCATTTTAATGGAACTCAAACTGTAACTGAGGTTAGAGGGCCGATTGAATCCTGACGAAAATTCTGATAGGTGCCAAGGGGTTTATAAGCTCGGATACCCGCAATTAAAGATTATTGTTCCTTTGACTATTGTAATAATGGAGAACGGTTTTCGTGAAGAAGATAGATGTACACAATGTTCAGCGATGAATATAAGACAATCAACTTATTTGTTTATTTTTTCTGTTTCCAAATAATTTTTTATTTCAAATAAACTTAATTAATTTAAACTTATCTTCTTAGTTTTAGCTTCTACACATGCATTGTGATAAAAGCTATAGTAGTATATCTGTCATGTTCAAGTTCACAATTTTTAGTCAAAATTAGTTGTTTATCTTTTTTGCTAAAACTGTCTCCAAAATCTGTTTTTCAGTTATTATGTTCAAACGAGAAAGTTATGTCGTTATTTACCCAAAAAATTGTTTTTTGTATCTTTGATTAAACTGACTATTTCAAAATCTTTAACTCAAATAATGTTTTTTGATTTTTAAAGCCTTTTTGTGCGATCAAAACATTTTTATTTAATGTACATTTGAACGGATGGTCATTATCACCAAATGTATATATCTTAACCAAAATCTTATCGTTAAATATATTTCATATTGCTAGTGTTTTTACATACATACAGAAATAAAACGAAACAAACAAAAAAACTAAATTAATACTTTGCAAAATTTTAGCTAAACATTTTGATAACGGAATTCAATTCAGAGCAAATCATAACGGATGTTACAGATAATTGAGTTTTTTGATAATTTAAATAATATTTATTTTTAAATGTAAAATGCTTCAGTGTTTAAAACCCAAGATGTTCAAATAATGAAAACTCAACAGTTCAAAGTTAAAAATTCTTGTTTAAGTAACTGTAAAATTTGGATTTTATGTTTACTAATTATGTAACTGTTATCGTGAAAGAACGAAATTGGAGAATGGCAACATTTTCCGGTGAATGTCGACACATACCAAATAGGTCGGTGAAAGACCAAATATTTGGTTCTATTCTTATGCATTCGGACCATAACTGATGGTCCGAACGATAAGCACAATTATATTACGATAAGCACAGATATGCTCTGGTAGAGATCGAAACAAGAAGTGGAAAAGACAACGACAAAAACAACAAAAACGTGACAAAAACACCAAATCCTTTGGTCTAACGCGATGGATGTTACATAGTATTGGCAGTTTTAGTTGTTGCAATAAATAAATTGTACAACGTCAATCAGATAATCAAGTAGCTCATTTAGAATGTACTATTTGTTTTAAGGTTCAACAGTTTATTTACATGTACTGTTACTTAAGCTTTCTCCTATTTTGACTTATATCATATGTTTTAATAATAAAATATGAATTGAAAACGTAACAAAAATATTTTTATTAAACTTTCACTATCAATGCATGGTAAATGTCGACATTTGATGGTGTAAGTGAAAAATAAGGATACTTTTCAAATATTTCGAATATATACCAAGTGTCTATGTGAATTCTGACATTCATCGGAGAATGTCGATATTTACCAACTATCGGTCTGTCACATTAACATATCCACCACTTTCTACAAACTATACTCAATTTACAGTCATTCAGGGTAGCTTTGATCCACAAGGTGTAACTTTGCGCCACCCCCTAATTTTCAATATGCTGTAGAACTTCGATTAACCGTCCCTCTTTTATCCGAAACTCTCTGTTAGCCGGCAATCATTTAGTCGACCTCAAAAATCTCCCAAAAGCTCCTTTTAAAACCGGAATCTTTTTCCTTACTTTTAAGTTGTATAAGTAATGTTGAGGATTTTGACTTTTTCTCAAAAGGACTGACATGGTTAGAGCAACATTCAGATGCAGATCAAACTGTACTATTGCTTTTAAAAAGACTCTGGGATAGAGCCACGAAACAACGATTATCAAGATTACGACAACAAAAAACTCATTTCCAACAATTATGTCATAAAAAAAGATAAAAGTCTTGCATTCAATAAAGGAAAATCATTTACTTTTTGTAATTTTGTACAACTCTTTATTATCCGGGATTTTCGCTTATCCGACTTACCTTCGATCCGAAATAGGTCGATTAATCGAGGTTCTACTGTATTTGGTTTTACAAAGCTGCTCATGGTGCAATGCTTCACACTGCTAGCAAGATTGTGAAACAGGTTTTTTGCTCCGTAGTTTAGAAAATGAATTGGAGAAATAATAGATAATTTATTTGGTCATTCAGTTGTTTTTCTGAAGTACTGTTTGAAAGTTCCATTTTAATGCTTATTTGAAGTTGATGTAAATCAACTAATTCATGCAAGTAAGTATCAACTTACCACTTTATCAGCTATATTATTTTCTGAAAATAGCGAAATTGTTAGTGGCGAAATGGTTATTTATTCTCTACAATGGACAAGTTGGACAATGGGGACCAGATAGGGGTTAATACAGCTCAAATTGAGGTGGAGAATGTTACTGAAGAATCAGAGATTGTTCAAGTGGTGGCTGTTGAACACATCAATGAGGCAGAAATTTTATACCCAGTGTATGCAAGTGTAGAAGATTTGTGTTATGCCATATGCAAAGTTTACGACTGCTTAATTATTCAATACGATGCAGAAATATACACAAGCCAAATTGACTTACAAGACAACGTAATATTGGTGAGTCATGAAGGAGTCTGGTGCATATTGGAAATGGTCTAATATCAATGGTGATCTGTGGTATGAAAAATAAGACGTGTTTAAAAAATTATCTACAGAAATTATTATTCCAACTAAAACACGAGAAGTTTTAACTTTGTTTTTGCTTTGTCATATTATTCCTTGCATAAAGCATAGAATATTTGTATATGTGCCACATTTTTAACTATAAATATCACTAAATTGATGAGATTCATCAATTTCGATTACAAAATTGGTAGTCATTTTAGAATTTTGGCCTTACAAAGCTGGGTGTATTCTTTGCATAATATTATCACTCCACAGTGCAAAATTTAAAACTAGAAAACAATTTTTAATCAGTCAAAGAAGTTTATTGGTGGTCGAAATATTCTTTAACAAGATACCATAAAATTCAAACTGACGATCTCTTATTTTATCTCCGTAGTTGTACATTACTTTCACTCATATTGTTATGACTTTTCTTAATTATCATCATGGTCAAGAAACTTAAATATTGAGTTTTCTGGTTTTAATGCATACCAGACATTTGGTTAGGACCTATTTGTCCCAGAACTAAACACAGATTCTGAGCTTCCTTAAAATCAATCCAGTAGTTTTAGACTATAAAAAGGTAAAATATTCAGCGTGTAACAAACACGAATGGACAGGTAAAACATTTAGTAATTTTATCATCAGCGTGCCATATTACTCTCATATATGCACACACAAAATGCCAATTACAGAATTTTCTACATCTGATTGATGACTAAGTAGAAATAGAATTTAGGATTACAACTAATTTTTTAATAAGATCATAATTTTTATATGTATCCCTCTTTTATCACTTTATTTATCACTAATCTAGGCATTCATATGACGAATTTAAGTTTTGATCACGAAAAGGTTTTTACCAATCAAACTATATTTTTAAATATAATTTTTATTAAGTATGTTCACCTTAAAAATGATGAAAGGCAACGTCTCTTATGGAATATTCTGTCAAAGTTCTAACAGCTCGTTTAATAATAAAGTGGAAAAAGTTTAGTAGAAAAAAAATGCTACAATTGAGCCACACCCTCGATATTGATTGAACATTCATCAAGTAAATTAAATATTCTCAACCAAGGCAATGACATCTGTCCATTGTTACTTTGATGAATAAATTTGCTGTTTCTGAAGAGAATGGTAAAATATGCGCATACGTAATTTTTATGGTTGAATTTTGTGGCACACAACATTGCATCATAAGAGCTCATATTTACATTTCCAATGGTGAAAGCACTTCGATTTTATCGGTTTCCCATAAGTAGCCTTTTTTGTGAAAAGGTTTTACTATCTGCTTTGGATACTACATCATGATTATAAGAGTAATCAATATGAGGCTTTTAATTTTTGATGAAATAGAACATTTTGTTGAACTTATTATTACAGTAAAAGTACACAATTTAAATAATTTGGAAAAAGTTGGTCTCAATATTCTACTTATTTTTTTTTATTCACTTGGTGGAAGAAGTTGCTTTACTTAGAAGTGTATTTTTTCTTTCTAAATACAAAAACAATCCATTTATTAAATTATCTTTAAATAAAAAAAAAAATGTATTTTGATACATTTGAAATGAAATTTTTTTCAGAGATAAATTTTTTAAAAGAAACGAAGGCTATGAAATCTTATTGATCATATGAAATATTTCTATTTTTTTTTTTTTTGTAAAATAATATATTTGGGAAATTCAAAGGGATTTGCAAACGTTAAACGTTGTTTGTCTTAAAATAGGATACTATTATGCATTGCAAATCCACATCAGTGTAATAATATCTTAAAATCCTATTAAATAGTTCACTTTGAAAAATTTTATTCTCATATGTACCATACTTTTTGAACAAACATTCACATGACCTTAAATAATTATATACCTATTTTATTTAAAAAATTTTTTAGTATACTTTTTTTCGTAATACTCAATTTTACATTAGATCTGTTAAAACATGAGTCAAAATGTGTGAAAGTGTTTGAATATTGTTTCCATAAAATCTTAAGTAAGTGTAATAACTAAATATAGGTGATAGGTGCTTTTAATACAATTTCATTATCCCCTTTTAAATTTTGCCCAACAAATTATTTTTTATTAGTTTTAGAATTTATTTAAGATAAATTATTAGAAATATAGCTGAAAACTATGTTAACTGTAACAGCTTTGTCAAATTCCACATGCCATTTTTTTTCCCCCATCCTTAGAAGATTTTCGAAATCAACTAAAAATTATTGTTGGAGTAATAAAATTAAAAATATCATAATTTGAAAGCATCTGTCGAAGCCATTCATTCCTAGGTTAAGATTTTTTTAATCAGAATTTCAAAATTCTCATGCATGTGCTATGGAGTATCGAATGATAAATTAACACAAATTGTAATGAAATGAGTAACCTTGCGTTATATATATATATAGATATAACAATATCATTTTTAGGCTTTCGGACCTTGCCCACTCTCAATAAATAATAAAAAAAAGCATCAGGATTTCACCACATTTACTTGACGATGAAGGGATAGGGCATCAGGTACCAAATACTTTCCTATGTTAAGTTATTTGATACTTTTTCGTTGAATATTTTTGTCACGCTTTGAAAACGCTTGGAAAGGGAAAGGATTCATATTCAAAGAAAGGAATCATATTTCAAAGAAAGGTTTGTGGTTCATAATAAGCTCAATAGAAGATTTTATGGCGCAAGTCTTCTACGCACTGATCACTAGCGGGTACATTGAACTTTTTTTTTCCATTTCTCCCACCGGATGAGTGCCCACCTGGATGGCTGTGTGGTTAGTTCTCTTTGACCACGTACCCAACGGTGCAGATTATGCATAAAAAATTATTGTTGAGCGTACAGGCGAGCATCCTAATGCGGTTTACATACACCAACCTTAAAGTCTGAGGTGAAACTTGCACAACGTTGGTGGTTGACGAAATGGGAACTAATCACAAAAGGTGGTAATAGTTAGAAAAACAGTAGAGAAATACTGGCGATCATTATTGCCAGTCTGAACGAGACTCAACTATATTCAGCTTCAAGTAAGTTGGTTGTGTTCAGATTATCTGGCGCCGCCAGCATCACGAGGGCTATAATGCGCCAAAACATTCGTAATTAGACAAGCCAACATACATTTACAAACACCCATGCCTAACATGGGACTCGAACCCGCAACCTCGTGGTCTAGAGGCTAGCACGCTAGCCACTATACCGTTTGGTCGGCTGCTCCAAGTAAAAATCGCGTCAATTAAGAGGAATTCTCTTTCCGTGCATTTGAATTCAGAGGCAAAAGGGGTATACTGAGCACGTTTTACTTCTTTTTTCTAATCCCAAATACTTACAATCACTTGTAATGTGCTCTCAGTCACTTGGCCACTGCAAGGCCGGTAGAGATGGCCACATGTGAAAGGACACCCAGAGGGAGGGCCATCATTGCCCTTAACTTACGACATCCACGTCTTACTTCCATGTCTTACCACGGATTCGAACCGAGACCCAACAACGTGGTAGTCGGATGCGCTAACCACTTTACTGAATGGTCAACCTGAGAACGAAAATCATTTGGTCAATATCTGTATCTAGAGAGAAATACCTTCTATTCTTTTCTAAAGAAAATTGCTTCAGAAGGAGAAAACCCTGGAAGTCCCATCAAGCAGTCGACAATCAGACTAAGACTATTTTTCAGGATTGCCGTATCTAGTCACTTAAAAGAAATATTGCTGGCGTTGCTTGATCCATGACCTCTTGAATGCTATACGAGCATCTTTAAAATACGCTGACCGCATGAAAGGGTATGATAAAATTTAGTGACACTACTTTATATAAGGGTGTTTTTTTTTTTTTTTTTTTTTTTTTTTTTTTAATCTTAAGAAAACCAATCGTTGTGTTTAACGAGACACTACCAGTTTTGTTTAATGCGAAGAAGGGATAAACATTTTAATACAAATGTATTGTTTTATATTTATTATTTGTATTTGGATTTTCTTATTCATCAAGAAAACAAGAAATTTTTCTTTAAAATACTTTTAAACCAATTACTCATTGTATTCTTTCTAAATAACCAAGAATAAATTTCTTTTCGAATTATCTTTTTGCATACATCGTAAACTTCAAAAGTTATTATCAAGTTACATAGAGGGTTTTGAAGAGAAAAAGAGAACACGTTAATTTAATGTAAAAATTTAATTGGCTTAAAAAATTATTTTTAACACCTTGCAAAATCTTTGAAACATGAACTGCATGTTGGATCTTTTCGAAAAATACATAAGTTAAGAAGTTAAAAAAATAGATTTGGGAAGTATTGTAATGTAATCATCAACGTACATTTTCTTTTATGGTAGCTAATTAAATCGGATTAAATTCATTTAGAGTCTTCAATGAATAAGAAAATTAAATATCGTCACTTTATCAGCAATTTAAATAATTCAGTTATTTTTAAAATAAATAATTTAGTAGATTTTGATTTACAGAAAAAATATAAATAAGAATTAAATACTTTTAGAAAATAAACAATAAAAAATCATTGTTCCATGCAAAATAATTAGTTTTTTGATTTGGCTCGTGGAATTTGTCATAAGTTAGTCAGTTTTAACTGGCAAAATTTAATTTAATATGTACATTTAAATTAAATGTTTAAAATATGTGCCACAATCTATCTTAGGAAAGAAAATTTATATTCTTTTAACTAATACGAGCGGCTGCATCGTTTATCCGATCAATAAAACAAAGTTGACTTGAAAAAATTCTTTAAAAAAAAATAATAAGCAGATCAAACATTTTACCCATAAAATAACTAAATTTATATAATTAAATTAAGAAAATGTTTTAAATAGATTATATGAAATACGTGAACATAATCAATTAAGTATATATGTATATCACTGGTGCATGAATAGGAAGTTTATACCACACTTCATAATTCTTATCATTCGTGTATAAAATGTTTATTTACTTATATTTATCGTAGATGTATCGCTGATTTCCATTTCTTGTCGACTTATGATTTCTAGCCATTTGTGAAAAAAGAAGACAAACTCTCCTGGGAAAGAAAATTATATTTGTGATATGTTAAACGTTTAACGTTGTTTACTTCCCAGTTCAACCTTTTGCTCTATTTCCTATAAATATTTAAATAAGCAAGTTTCGGGAATTTTGGGACCATTTAAAACTCAAACCAACATAAATGAAAAACATTCTAGGCAAAAGTAAAACTAAAAAAAAATTACATAACTAGCAAGAAAAAATCATGCACTAGAGGGTTATGAGTTGGCTAAAGAATTGATTATTGAAAGTTCGGCTTCATTGTTTGTTGTTACTTTTTTCACCATCTTTGTTGTTATTGTATAGGTTTTTATTAGGGCGTGTTTAACTGAAAAACAATATTTTGAAAACCATTGCGAACTTTTTCTCGATGAAAAGAATGCAAATTGTTTCAAAATTGGTACAAAAGGAAAATACATGGGTGCCTGTTTAATATTCTTACTGTTTTGATATGTTGCATCGTTTAGTGAAATTTTTAAAGATTTTATTTTTATCTTATAACTAGTTAAGTATCTGAAGCAGCATAAAGGAAAACGGATTTTTATATTTTATTGCAAGAGATCTCAAGACACCGTACAAATTATTGTTTATTAATATCTCTTCACTATATGATAGAATCCAATTCTTCTGGAATGGTTAACGTGAGCGAAAAATAAATGTAATTGTTATCGATTCATGAAGAATAAGATTCACAATTTTTTGTCACAAATCTAAGTATCACTTCAACGGATCCATACCACTTTAAATCACATGGCGAAGTGCCAAAATCTTCTCTGCACAAAATGTGGATACTTACAATGATTTCTTGTCGTATATATAAAGAAAAATGCGAAGCTGTTGTCTTGTACGTGTTTGGTTTGGTTATAGATTGATTTCTAAGTAAATATCAATTTTGACTTAAGAAAATAAAGCTGCGAAAATATTGGTTTTACTTACTAGGCATATAGCAAAAAATTCTCAGTAGAAATTTTAAGATATAACTGAAACTCAAATCTACTATAATCTTATTGATATTTACCAGAAATGTTTATAACGAATTCAAGTATATTAGTGATAGTATCATAATGTAATAAAATAATGATAATAAAATAATTCAAATGTCTGTTATTATTGGAAAACACGACCTTCTTATCTCTGGCACTTTGCCATTATTACTAATTTTTGAGTTTCAATATTTAGGAAATATAAATTTGAAGGCTTTAGGATGATAACGACTTTAAAAATAATGCCTTTTGTATTTCAATAGATATTTTTATGACTTCTTTAAATGGATAAAAATGAAGAGAATCAAATTTGCAACTGCTAACTTGTACCTTGATAAATATTCTAAAATGTTGTTGCGAGCATTGGAAATCGGAATCTATTTACGTTGATTGTTTTATTTTAACACTTTTTAGTCGCAGATAAAAAGTAGTAAACTAATTTAGATCTTCAAATACAAATAAAAAGAATATGTTTTTAATCATAGTAATATGTATGATAGATAGATGCGAAAATGCAGGGGAGATGGGGGAGGGGGGGAGGTTGAGGCCTGAGGCCTTTTTCAACACTCCTCGAATTTTAATAAAGAAAGAAAGAGAATGGGGAAATAATCCCAGAAAACTTGAAAATGAAGTAAAGGGAAAATGTAATGCAATTATTGGGGACTTCAAGTCTGAAGAGAATAGTGTTTTATAATTAGAAAACTATGCTATTCATTTTAAACCTTAAATCTCTTTTAGGAAACAGTTATGTGCATAACTTTAAATAAATATTCATATTGAAATATTTTGAATTTGTGTATCATTATTTGAAAATAAGAACATCTATTGAAGTATTATCTCTCCTTTTTAAAAAAAATTTAATACGTTTATAAAACATTTGAAATACTAAAATATATATACATCCTCTCATAAAAATTTGTAATTAAAAAAAATAAATTATTTCTTATAGTGTATTAAAATACAATTATAATCTTGGCTATTTTAAGTGCCTATTTCAGTCTGCGAAAAATTAAATCTAAATAATGAAATGCAGGAACACGAAAAACATTTTATATCTTTACTAGTCAAAAGTACTTCGTATACGAATACAAAAGAAAGATAATGTCAAAATCCTTTTCAAACTGAAAACTTGCTACGATATATGAAGCATTTTGGTAGTTTCTTCTAATGTTCTTACGACTTGATGCACTGTAAAAGGCTTGAGAAAGAAATGAATAGATTCTATAACTTGATGCACAGTAATTCGCTTCAGTAGGAATCGAATTGATCCGAAATATGATTTTGTGGCCCTTTTTATTTTTCATGTCACATTATCGCTTATTTATGAAGTAGAAAACTATTATATTCTCGGAAGTTTCCCTAAAATTCTGAAATAAATTGCTTCATTGACATTTTAAGGATTACCTAAAATCCTTTTGAATCAATTGGAATAAAACCAGAGAAGGCAAGAGTGCCATTTTTATTTCTTGGTTTTAGAATCCAAAGCATAGTGGTTTTTTATTATTCTCAGTAAACTTTCGAGAACGAAGTAAACTAATCCTTAATTTGTTTTGTTTTATTCCAGTCTGTTTGTTCTGATTGAAAGTTAATTTTAAAGACGGAAGTAAGATTATTGTTATAATAGAACTGGATAATTCAATAGTTCTTGGGGGATTACAACAAGTGAGTTTAGAAACCAAGAAGAAGGCATTGTTTCGTATTTTTATGTTAATCTCATGACTCAACCAAGTATCATAATTTAAGATTACATTTATTCTTTTCAGTGCTAAACTTGTGTTGTATAGCTATTGCCTGTATTAAGCAGGTTAACGTTTAATTTTGATGCATATTATTTTATGTTTCAATCTAAGACTAGCTAGCAAGCATTCCAAACATTAAACCACTATTAAATTCAAGATTAAATTTTTTTTCATGTACCATTTTACAGTTGATCTCTGTTATAACTGAATAAACAGTGTCAAAAATATTTTTTGATAAATGACTATATTTAGTTTAACATTAATTTTCAAGCCTATTCTAGCAATCACGAGTTATTTAAAAAATAATTCAAAATTAATTAATTTCGAGTCATCATTCAATACAATTATAAATGGCGAAGTATCCCATAATTTACAGTTACTACTTACATGACTTACAATATAAACTTTTTAATTACTAGGTGCTGAGCCAATGTGTTAATAGATAGAATTTCAAATGTAGTGATTTTTGTCTGTCGTGGTATTTAAAAAGTAATTTTGTAGCTATTTTCATGCTAATATTGAAAATTATCAATGTTCTATACGGCATTAGTAACTTGATATAAGGAGGCTGCTGGTTTGTGGTAAAGACTAGGCTTGGGCGGTGTTAACATTTCTGCATTGCGATATATCGGGAAGCAAACATCACGATGTCACGATATATCGCGATGTCACGATATATCGCGATGTTAACTATATATATTGTAAAATTTTATTAAATTCATCTATGGAAGGTTATTTTAAATAACATGAGCAGCGACAAAATTATTTTCAGGGGGATACACAAAGCACCCGAGAAGTATAAGCCGGTTATTTTTTATTTTGGTTTAATCTGGATTTTTCAATTTCTCTATCTTAAGGAAATTTTACTTCGTTATTATCCAGCAGAGGGGAGAGGGGGGGGGGCAAGTGCACCTCCTTTCACCCTCCTGGGGGCTCCCATGTGGGTAATTGCCCTATCGCCTGCCTTCAACTAATAAACAGTCAAACTCCGTTAATGCGAAATTGCTTAACATGAAATCCCGCTTAACACGAAGTTAAAACAAGTCTCTGTAGTTAAAACATAACATTAATTTATTCACTTAACACGAAATTCGGTTAAAGCGAACAATTTCAGAGGCCTCATTGATTTCACGTTAACGGGGTTTGACTGTAGCATATCACCCAAGTTGAATTTGGATTCGAACCGGACGTATCAAGGACAGCAGTGTAACGTAGTCAAATGGAGTCCTTAAGCAAATCATTTCCAAAAAACTTTTATGCTTAGCAATTAAAAAACATTAAAAAAAAAAATTTGGATTGAGTAATTAATCTCATGGAAATAAATAAACTTTATTCAAATTGTACTAACTATAAAAATTTATAAAGCATTTATTTACTTATCAGTCAGAAGAGAAAATCTTTCAACTTAAATGGAAAAAAATCGTTTATATGTAATCGTTTATACGAACTAGAGAAACAACTGTCCATGTGCTAGTTCACATTGATTTTGGCAGATATAACAAACAGCTCATAGTAATAAATAACCAGATTAACTTAACTGGGTAAAAACTAGACATAAATTACCGCGGCCGAATGGTGCAATCTCCTTGCGTTAATAAATAAAGCAAAACAAAATAATTGCAAGATAAAAAAAATCTTGAAGTTAATATAAAAGATTGCGAAATACAAAAGTGTCATATTTTATTTCTTCCAAGTTAGAGAAATAATAAAGGGGGAAAAAATCAAAAATGAAACACAAAAAGTGTAGGAAATGCTCAATTGAATTCCGAAAATAGACATCAAGGTCTTATATCTGATGACTATTAAATGAAAATCAAAACTTTTCCAAGTGTTGAGAGAACAACATAAATAATGTTCAAACAATAAATCGAATACTTCTTTTATGGAATCTCCAATATTACTAGACTGCTGGCGTCACCTCGCAATTTCAATACTCATCCCACATGCGTAAGTGGATACAATTACCACGATACGGTTTTTTCTGATGAAATATCGGGCATCCGCAAAAGCAAATGGAAATCGTCTCAAATGGCCCGATGTCGACGGTATCACTATATTTCTATACAATATTGGGAACATCTCTCATATGCAAGGCAGAGTGGATACGATTAGCACGATGTGAGCTTGCCGATGAAGTACAGCGCAAAAGCAAATGGAACTAGTTTCAAACGGTGCGGCGCTGTGTCAACGGTTTCAATACGTTTCTATAGTGCTTTAGAAACACCGGGCATGAATCGTTGCCACGGTTCTTCGTCCTTGAAGTGCTAGGCAAGTATCGTTCTCTCGTCAAAAGAGATCGCGATGTATCGGTTTGGAGAAAATAGTGACACCGGTTTGACGATGTTGATTTCATACCGGTTTTTTCCGATATATCGATACATCGCCCAAGCCTAGTAAAGACTACATGCCAATGTCATCTAAACTTTTCTAAATGAAATATTAAAAAATATTTTCAGAATATAAAAATGTTTTAATATCATGGAAAATATTATCAATTGTTTAACAATATTTTTAATGCAAGTTTGTTTGACAATAACATTAATTAAGTGTTATTGCAATATTTTGTTACATTGGTCTTTTCAATCGTTTAAAACTATAAAAAAAAAACTTGGAAATACTTCAAAACTCCTAGGTCTCCAAAATTCAGTGCGCCTTAATCATTTAAAACTGATGCATATAAATAGTATCCTTATGAATATGAAGCATATGTGTACATTTTATGGAGCAAATTTTTAAATACGTAACACCTTATTTAATGCAACTTTGTATTTCAGCTTTATTTGGTAAAATATTTTACAATAAATATATCATACGTTAGAACGCATTTCTAATATCTAAAATAATTAGCAAAAAATTACGAAAGCACTTTATTTTTAACTGAAGCGTTACGTCTCCTTCTCGTTAACAGCTCGCCGACCCCCTCCGAAATAAGAGCTAACATTTTTCAATTTATTTATTATGTATAAATATTTTCAGTATTTATATATTAGACATTCAGCAATGAAATATTGCCAAACTAGTGCTTTTCACATAGGTGGTAAAAACTCATGATTAGAATTAAACATAAAAATGAAAAAAATAAGTCTACTTTCTAAATACGAATTCAAATGGTATTGTGCAATTCTAATATTTTTTTCGCCTCCATTTAGCTGAACGCTTCAGTACCGCTTAGTGACAGTTTTCGATTAACGAAAATGATCGACGGGAAAATATACAGATATAATTCCATGTATTACCTTTTTATTTTTCTCTCAATAAAGAGTGCATTATTGAGCATTATTTGTCTTCTTATTCCTAACATAAAAGCTTTTACATTACATTTCCTTTAGGTAAGAACTATGTCTCTTAGATTCAATATGCTAAACCATAGAACATGAGATAGTCTTCTTTTCCAGAAAGTATATTCCAATTCTTTGACAGAAACAATTCCGACAGAAATTTCTTTGACATACTCTTGAGATCCCCATAAATTGCCAGAATCACATGAGGAGAAAGAATGATGCTATCAATGTCGCAGAAACAGCGTTTTAATGACTTTATAATATCGTGAGTAGGCTTCTCTTTCCTGTCGGTAACGATATAACAGTCTATATAACAGTCAAACATCGAATCAAACGATACTCATTACAGTAAATAATTAATTAAAATCAATAAATTCAAAATAAATTAGTAGTTGTTAACATCTAAAAATGGATCAGATCCAAACATTGGAAACAATGTAAATCCTGTTTTGGTGTTTCTATTCAGATTATGAAATAACACTGTAGTAAGAGAAGCATGTTCGATAGAGTAATGATGAAGACAATTGTATTCAAACACTTTTGTACATTTATCATTAAATCTTTTTCAAATGATATCTTGGTCATAAAAATTAAGCAAATTGTTTAAGAGGGGTGACTTTGAGAAAAAAAAATGTATTGCTTTAAAATCCAACGCCTTCACTGATTGATTCACTCACTGCCTCATCAACAATTCTTCCACTTCTCTAATAGTCACAACTCTGAAATTTAGTAAAAATGCCGACAAGGATGTAAAAGTAAGCTTTTTTATATATCGAATAACTAATTTTAAGGACTATTTCCAAGCACTTGGTGGTAAAAAGATTTTAGCTAGAAATATTCAAATGTCCTTCTTCCAATGTAGACCAAACTCCTACCTTGGTAAACATTTCAACAAGAGCAAGCATTGATAAAATAAAATATTCCGATCGTGACAACCTACTTTCAAAGAAAGAAATAAGATACACGTTAAAAATATGCAACATCCCAACTTCTTGTAAAAGCCAGGAGCTGAAGATTAGTACAAATTATAACAAAGCTGAACATAGCAAAACAAAGCTATTATGATTTCGTATCACTACTCTTAAGGGTAGAAAAAGGGTAAAACGTCTCTATTTGAAAATATCCCAATGTCCTATATCGATTTATACCAGGACGCTGAAAATTACTAAAAATGTTTCCATATTCTTCGAAACCAAGTTATCACAAATTCTACCAGAAATGCACTTGGAAAATGTTGTAGCCGAACACGGGTATTCATCTAATTATATTTATGCAATACGAAGGTAAAAATTATTAGTATTGCTCAACTCTCGCTAGTTGGCAGAAAAGAAAGCATTAATAAACCGGTTTGGACCAGTTGCTGGCAGAAGAAAGAGCTCAGAAAGAGGTACATCCATATCGGCCAACTATCTAGAGTCAATCATTAATTACTACAACAGACTGCCTGCAGTGCTCTCTCTCTCTCTGTGAAATTTGTAACTAATTTTACCCTTTGTTTTGCAAAACCTACTGTTTTTCTATGCAGAAAACGTTGCATTCTTATCTCCAATCGTATTTTAATTAATCACGTTTAAAATGAGTCAGTCATTTATTTTATACCCTATACATAGCTATGTAAAAAACATTTTTTGTGACAGAAGACTATTTTACAATTTTTTCCCCTTCGGTTTTTTTATAGAAGGTAAAAAAAAAAAAAAAAAAAAAAAAAAAAACGCAACGAAGTGGTGTTCTCGAATAAATCAGTAAGTCAGTACTAAATAATATCTTCATACAATTAGAAACTTCATTAAACTGCATTTATCACGTTTCTAATTAATCTAGGAATACAATTGTGGTTATTATTTTATTCGAAGAAAATAGTTTTATTGATTATGATGGGTTGCTAAAACTGAGCTGAGAATTAGTTTTAAACATCAAAATTGTTGATAAATTACTTTTATTATTTAAACGTCACCTTTACTACATGTATTCATACTCTTGATTTAAACTTTATATTTGGAGTGTTTTTTTTTTTTATTAATTGCTTTAACTTTTCAGATTTTTAATCAAATCTATCATATGGCGAAAGTATTACAAAAAAAGATGTAGATCTTGATAGATAGCATATCCGGTACTAAAATATATGCTGATTAAGCCGGTGGTAATATCTGTTCATCAAGTCTCACTTAAAAATTTATCTACCACAGATCTGAGGCAAATTAATCTATGTTAATGAAAAATTTTGAATAAATTAGATGCAAAAAAAAAAGTTTTTAACCAAGTCTTGAAAGTTAAAAATCGTAATTTACGTTCTTTTAACATGATCAGTACAAATAGAAGTTTTATAGGCAGTAGTTAACGAAAACATAGTAACATGAAATTATATTTAAACTTTAAATAAATTAATATTTTTAAAGATTATTTTTATTTCAAGCAAACATTTAATTCATTTAAATTTATTTCCATTGTGGTTAAAACATTTATTTAAATTAGAAATCCTTTTCCTTGTTTAAAAATATAGAAAAATTGATGATAGTGTCTCTATAACTCTATGCACCTCATAGAATGAGACAGTTTATATTAACCTCAGATTTCAATTTCTTAGGTTAACACGTTTAAAACATAGTTAACTTAACACATTTTTATATGTCTGATTTTTATTTTTATTATAATTTTTTTATCTAAAGATAACCAAATAACCTTTTAAAAATTAAATAGAAATCAGTTGCATAGAAAGCTATATCTTCAAGCGTCAACAATCATAACGTAAGCATTTATTGTCGAATACGACAAGAATATAAAATAGATTTTTTCGATCACTTTAACCATTCGCGTAAACGTTTTCAGAAATTGGATAAGAAAAAGATGACTTCGGTATTTTTCTTACTTGACATAACAAGAGAAAATATGTTTTGTTGGAAATCGCTTTGGGTGACACTGGATGTATTTTGCTGCCTCAAACTTTTTGAAAAGAGAACCATTCTGGCGGAGAAAATAATACAAAAAAAAGGGATTTTTTAAATAAAATTATCGTAATTATGCATTATTTATTGTGTAGTTATACTTATATATAGATATATTATGCTTGCTCAAAATATCAATGTAAAATTATATATTTACTTTTACCTTATAAAAATTGTGAAAAATCTTTAAGATGGGAAAAATGCGTAAAAATTTAATTAATATATATTTACATATAAATGTATCAATACCAAACCTCAAAATGGTATAAAAACAGTTTTAATAAGTTTTGAATTTTCTTTCTTTGCGCCAAACTAGTTGGAAAAATTGTGTAGTTTTAATAGTTACCATTTGCAGCTATATTTTTAGGTCACTCCTCTTCTAGTGTCTGAAACCTAATATTAAATCTTCACTTAAATACAATTTTGAGGCTGAAAATTTAATATATTTATAGATTCTTGAAGTCTCTCAGAGGTTCCTAGATAAAGAGTAGATCTACATAGGATAATTAACATTTTATTCAAATTTTTATTTAATACTATATACTCATTGCTCTTACCGTTATAATTATCTATACAATAATGTAATTATTTGTTTTTTGAAGATCTTTAACAATTTTTTTAATATTCTATTACAATGGTATACTCTTTTTATAAGATAAACTTTTGATCTAACTGAGAATTTCAAATAAATAGTTTTGATGTTACAATCGATATCTAGGAACGCAGCAGTGTTCCGCTGCCAAGTCCGATGTCAAAGCGGCAAGCATGCAAGTGTATATAACGTTGACAGAGCTTAGGCGCTTTTTCGAACCCTCACAGCTCTGCTTTTGTTATAACTAGAACCCTGATCCCCCCCCCCCTCACCATGTTGCCCCGGGTGAGTAGATGAAAAATAACAAGGGAACATGGTAAAAAAAAAATCCTTTGAGAATCACGATTTTTGTTCTACTGCTTTTCTTCTGATTTTTCTCCTTCTGGTTGTGAACAAAACTTCAGACAAAACTATTTGAGGATTTTACACCATTCTTTTTTTTAATCTTCTAAGCATGGTTCGGGGAAGTGCCTTTTGTATGATTTGTCGGGTAAGAAGATCTATACCCTCCGGAAAGGAACCCGATGCTAGGGAATTTTAGTCAGGCCTACAACTTAAACGCTTAAATATAATCAGACCATTTTTTTTTATTTCTCTCAGATTGATAAGAGGAAGTACTTTTTGTATAAACTAATGAGTACGAGGGACTATACCACCAAATATGATCCCGGAAGTTGGAAAATTTAGCTTAGGTAATGACTGATTAAAATGGGTCAAGGGATTTCGGATATTCATCTTTCGCTCACTTTAAAGTGTCTTTAATACTTTAAGTTTAACTATCAAAATGGTGTAATTAGAAACAAAAATCACTGGTTTTTCAATTAAATTGCATGCTTTTCAAAGTTCTGAAAACACGTGTTTCAACTTTTTACTTAGAAAACCACTTTCATTTTAAAATAAAGTGTTCTAGGTGTCTGGTCGGATTTAAACCACGCACCTTCTGAACACTAGCCTGATATCTTAATGACTCCGACACTAAAGCTCGCTGAGTTTCTCTTAAAATAACAAGTCTTATATTTCAAATTTAAAGCAAAAATTGTTTTGCGAACCTTTTTTTCTATATATATATTTATTCGTATGTAAAATATGATTATCCTCAGTTTCACATAAAAAGCAAGTAATTTGTTTACATGTTTTACTTGCTTTGTATAATTACTTATTTTTTAGTATGTAATTACATTTTTTTGTACACAAGTTGTAATAGATACATATTTTTGATTATGAAATTTTTTTTGTGTGTGGCAAGGAATATTTCATCTTAAAAGAAACGGAAAGGATTTGTATTGAAAACTTTAATCTCTCTACAACATTTAATCGTGATATTTATTGTCACTCTCGATACAAAGAGAAGTATGCGAATCTAATGGTATTGTCGCTCAGGCTATTTTGCGCTTAGAGCGACGGCATGATTATTCACGCTAAAATATCCCTTGGCTGTATCTTACTCATTTAGAACATAACAAACTTAACAAAGAGAATTGATACCTACCAAAAAACAACTATACGTTGTAAAGAAAGCCCCCCAAGTAAAATAATCAGTCAGTGAAATCTAATGTTTGCCTCCAAGTGACTGTGTTTAGTTTCCTTGAGGTACTTGTTCACAATGAACTAAATTGGGATTATTAGGGGGAATCCCCATAGGCAATTAGTACTTGGAAGTCTATAGTTTTTATAAAATTAAACTCAATTCAGAGCAATGGGTGAAAAGTAGCTGAAGCAAATGAAATGAAATTAAACCGAAATAACCCAAGCCTGCCAAGATCTGATTGCCTATGGAGATTCCCCCTAATAATCTCATTTAATTCCATTGAGTACAAGTACCCCAAAGAAACTAAACGTGGCAGCTTGGCGACAAACATTAGATTTAACAACTTTTTCTGACTGATTATTTTACTTTTTACTTGGCGGACTTTTTTTACAACGTCGAGTTGTTTTTTGGGGAGATATTGGTTTAGAGATCACAGAGTGTTTCATATTTTGATTCAATGATTATTTTTAAGAATTTTTTTTCAGTGATGATTTTTCAAAAAGTATCATTTTCAACCTGACTCTTTTGAAATTAAATGAAAATTAGACGAATCATAATATTTAGAGAGAAAGGAAAAATCATTTAATATCATATTGGAATAGGATTGGGGTTTTGAAATCTTGCTTTACAAAATGATCTGGAGTTTTCTGTTAACAAAAATACAAATTTACGTTTAGAAACCCTTGAAAATTGCTTGATTATGAGATTGATATGAACATTTTTTATTTTAAAGTCAATCATTTTTTTTTTTATATATATATATTATAGAAAAAGCAATTTTAAAAAAAGAAGAAAAAATATTAAAAACTATCGAAGGAAATATCTGTAAATTTCCTGCTGAGTTACATGAGATGTTCAGTTTAAAATTATATGTCCCAAAATCTATTGTTCTGCTTGTAAACGAGATTATAATAGAGGATTTTACGAATTGGTGATTTTTATACTGAAATATTGTCATAATTTTTAATAATTTTATAACCTGAAATTTTATAGCTGTTAATTTCAACATGATAATTACAGATGTAAAAATTGTTGTTTGAACAAATATTTGAAAAAAAAAAAAAAATGTATTAAAATTCCATCTTTTTGAGATATTGAAGATCACAGATTCAATTACTTAACCTTAATATCAAAAACTTTACAAATACATCTGACACCCAAATAAGAGTTACAATCAAGAACTTTCTAAACATAATAAATTATAGAGAAAATGGAGATAATTGTAGGGTAGATGATTTTGTAAGACCTAAAATGTAAAAACCTGCATTCAAAAAATTAATTTCAGACACTATATATTTATCACGCATAATTTTATCTTTTTTAATGATTATAAGACTTTAAAAAATTTCTGAAAGGGTCGGATTGGAAACATGGTAAAATTTGTAAGGAATGACACATGATACATAGAACAAGTTTCAAAATGTTAAATCATCTAAATTTTAAAAATTCTATGCGTGAACAGTAGACAAAATACATTTTAGATTCATATATCTAATAAAAGAGACATATTGCGTTAATCTATTTAAAAAAAACTGTGTGTGATTTAAAATAAAATTAATAATTTTTCTTATTAAAATTTCTTACTTGGAAATGTAAATATAACATAATTTATATAATATAAAAAATAAATTTATTCTTGTAAAATATTACATTGTAAAATCTATGAAAACCATATTATTCTGTCTGTAGAAGATATTACCTCATAAAACACTTTTAGTGAATGGTAATACCATGAAAAAACCTATAAAATATGTAAAGCTATATGCAAATGTACCTTTAACGCGTTTTAGCTCAACATATTTCAGTATGAAAAGCCTATAATAAATAAAAAAGATAACTTATATTTCCATTCCCTTGCGTGTAATAATATTTAAACTTAAAAATTGTAAACAAGAATCTAGTTGTATGTTTAAAGGTGGAGTAAAATAATCAAATTTTCAGTTTATAGTGGAACTGTCAAAAATATGCCATCGTTTAATAATAAGTACCTAACCCATTTCACTTCTGGGTACAAAAAAAATGTATAGTTTGACAGTAAAATAAATTACCTCAAAGTATAAAATAATAATCTTAGGATCACATAGTGCTAGAAAATTATTCTCAATATCTCTATTATTTGTATTTATAATGCAAGCTTTTCATATTTAAGTATAGATTATAATTTTATTTACCACACTGTAGGAAAGCAATAATGATTATCGATTAGATTTTTGTTTATGTATGAGTTTTCATGTTACCTGCAAATGAATTTTCATGTTTTTGTTTATACACAACACTAATATAGTGTTACAAAGGCTATAGTCATCCATCCGCCCGTCTGCTTGAGATCATCATTGCCAGATACATGTAAGATGTCAAATGAATTATCTGATCAATAAAAGTTCCACATAAAAATTAAACTGGAAGTGACAATAATGGTTACCGGAAGTAAATTTACAATAGAGGTAGCCTTAACCATAATTCCATCAAATGAGATGTCTATCATACTATTTAGCTCATTATTTTGACATAATAGGTATTCTTTATAGGAAAAGAGCTGTTTTTTCTTAACTAAAAGCCAGCCAGTATGGTAAGACATGACTAATTTATTTGTCTTAAAACAAATAGATCGGATATAAATATCGTATTATAAACAGTCAAACCACTTTAAGGCGAAATCACTTAACATGAAATACCGTTTAACGCGAAATAAAAGCAGTTCTCCGTACTTAAAACTTAACGTTAATTTATTCGCTTAGCACGAAATTCGGTTAAGGCGAATAATTTCGGCCACTCCATCGAGTTTTAACTGTACTTTATTGCTTACAATCAACCATTTTGTTATACCATAATTTTTAAAACTATAAAATATGTGCCATGCAATAATAATAAACCCTTGCAGTGCAATAATATTATTTTGGTTTGTTCACTTTTTCTATTTTGATTGTGTTGAAATCCTTGGATATAGTTAGTGTTTTTATTTTTTTAAAGAGTAAGATATGGTGCCATAACACAATTCCGTACAAAACAGAAGGTTTCTCAATTGACAAATAGCAATTGACAAGTAGCAAGTTTTTGTCAACAGAGATTCAAACATTTGGTCTTGACAGGGATAATTCTTTACCTTAAAGCTTTACCACTTTATCAAACTACAAAGTAGTTGTTGCTCATAAAACGTGTTATACTTTTTTAGTAATTGACGATTTTCTCTGATAGACCAAATTTCTTTCACCAAGTAAGTTTTGTTTCTAATCGAATTTTGTTCAATTATATTTTCACAATTTATAAAAGATGCGTTTTAGAAAAATATGAAAAACAGTATTTTATGTTGGACAATTATGCTATTTTAAGGTATCTTTGTTACATCCTGTATTCTTGAACGAATTCTTCAATTTTCAAGAGGTGGAGGGCGTCTCAATCACTGTACTCATTTTAGAAATCAGATTGCGTAGCATCCAGGTATTGGATAGAAGAAGCCAGCATTCTGATCATGAATTTCTTCCCTCTAAAATTGGAATATCGAATTAAAATCAATCGTTATATTAGAAAACAATAGTCTTTTAGTTTTTGTGAATAAATTAGGTTTAATTTCTAATTTACACAATTCCATGGCTGCACTTATTTTTCAAGAAAAAAACTTTTTCAAATTATCTGTTTCATTAATAACTTGTATATTTATTCAGAAAGATTATATACATTTGATAAATGTGTTATGCCATGTTTTCTAAAAAAAAGAAAAGTATATAATTAAAGATAATATCATGCATTGTAGGAACTCTTTCTGTGAAAGTTTTTTCGCACGGATTTGCTCTACACTAAGTACAAATTCACAGTAATACACAAATGATTTTTAACTATACATGATATGTGAAAAATAACACTACTCTATTCTAAGATATAGTTATAGGAAACTTAACTAATATCTTGTGTCAATTATAAAAGCATACCTCTATGAATTAAGGAGTAAATTATTATAAATAAGTATAAATTAAATTTTCATACATCTTTTTCGAAAAATATTTCATTTAATGTGAATAGTAAGTAATAAAAAGCAAAAGTTTTGGATGCATTTATCCTTTATATTCTTAGACCAATATTAAGAGAAACATTTCTACGTTAATGGAACAAAATTTCCTTTTTACAATACATCACAGATTGTCCTAGAGAAACTTTATAATACAATGATATTTTTTCGTAAACAAAATAATTGATTTCTGGTGGAATATTTTGTAAAAGCTCATTAACATTATTTATGAATGAAGAAACATTTAAAGTTTTAGAAAACTCTGAGTAATTTTTATGGATCATAATAAAAACTCGTTTGTGTAAGCTTGTATTCAAAGAAAACCTTTCTATAATTTTTTGAGCTAGTAAATCTATTCTTCTACTGATATCGTAAACTGTTTATTGAAACAAAAGGTAAATGTAAAACTTCTACAAAAGTTGCTATAGGGTTAACTTTCAAAAAGTTTTATAAAAAAATACATTGATGCTATTGTTTGCATTTGCATAAAAACAAACATGACAGGAAAAAAAAATCACAATACTTAAGCAAAAATACTTGTTATAATGTTATTTTTTTTTTTCTTTCTTTAATAAGTAAATATTGTTACTAAAAGATAATGCTTCCATTGGTTGAGATTTAGTATAGTGTTTTTTTAAATTTTGTGTATACATTTCAGCTAAAAATGATATTCCAGAAAAATTCATATTATAATCAATATTGAAATATTTTTGTAATTATATAGACATTTCTAATTTTCAAGTGAAATGTAATAAAATATTAGTTAAGTTCTTTGGCTAAACATTTTGATTCATTTGAAATATGCATTGTGGATTTCGTTTTAAAGATTTTATTATTTTCTAGATAACTGAAAGGGTTAAAAAGTTAGTCTAAAAATAGTATAAAAATTCAGAAAAGAATAAAAAAAAAAAAAAAAAAAAAAAAAATATATCAGAACACTAATACTTTCCTCACCACATTGTTGTAGCTTTTTTTGTAAGAATTGCAGAAAAATAAAAATATCTTTACAATAATAATATTCCATTTTGGCTTGACAAATATATAATTTGATAATTCACTATAAATTGAAGAGTTAATCTCATCCTTAGAAATATAGACACTAGAAGAATCACATATAAACTTTTAATTAACGTATCACTATTTATTTTAATTATTCGTTCCTTTATTTAAATAAATTTATGCATAATACATCTTTTAATTTACTGTCTGTTAGAAACGTGGGATTATAAATTGAAGAAGAAAAGTAGTACATTGTATTACATTTTGTCATAAGAATGTATGGAATTCTTACTGGCTGTTGAGAAATTTTTACTTTTAGATGAACTACTTACTTACCTTGTTTTCGAACTTTTTTGGTGACAACAAATTTGAACTACCTAACCATCTCGAAGGTCTGGTTTGGCTTGAACTATCGTCGTGGCCTTTCCGTGGAATGCTTCATCTGAACGGGAGGCTGTGTTTCCGTCCGGGTATACTGTTTTGATAGACTAAGAAAATATGTTTGGCGAAATGTTTATCTTGCCAATACTTGACGGGGTAGAACGTTAGCACTAAAACTACTTTAATGCTGAATGGTGTTCCTTTTAGACAATATTTGTTAAATGATTAATATTTAGTAAGACATTAAAAGGACATTAAAGGATTTGTACATTTATACAAATTTTATATTTTGTAATTTTTAATGTTTACTCTACAAATCCTAATGCTAAACACCCGATGTCTATAATTTTACTCTCTATCACCCAGGAATAGCAGTTACATAAAAGCTGTTAGAATTTTTATTAAACATTGAAAAATAAACTAGAAATAGGGTAACTAAGGCAAATTTTTCTTGTTTAAGGAAGAGCTTGATCTTTCCATGTTTAATAGCTAAATATTGTTACGAAAAGAAATGGTACGCAATATAAGCAGTACATAATTTTGTAAAAATTTTATGTATTATGTATATATTTTCAATTTATTTTTTATGTATATAAATTTCCATTAACATATTATACATTAAGAGTATTCCCTTGGTGCTGCCACTAAACATAGGAGCTGGTAATTCTAATTATTTTTGTTCAGTCAATATTTGTTTTACAGTCAATTTTGTTTGTCTCTTGCACATGTTCAACAATACTATGGACCGCTTATCACCTAAGTTTAGGCATACTTTGTCCTCAGTTTTCTTCCTATTGTTGACTTCCGAAAGAACATTTTCCAAAATTAAAAGTTAATGCAAAGCGTTTTCTCAAGATGTTATATTAAAGAAAAAAATCTGCAAATGTATTACTTTTAGTTAAATTATATATTTTTCAATTACGTTAAAATAATAATAATATATATATATATATATATATATATATATATATATATATATATATATATATATATATATATATATATTACTTTTCCATGAAATAATTATTTACTTGAAATTAACCAGCTGATATACGATTACATAGTTATTTAAATAATTTTTAATGTCAATGGTTACTATTCGATTATATTTTAGCACCTATATATTTTCTAAGGATGAGTCCATACTTACATGAGGAAATTTGGAAACTGGAATTTCTATACAGATTCAGGACAATTACTAACTTTCTTTCCATATTCTATTTGGACACTAAATACCTTCCTAATATAACTGATGATGTGGAAAATACAACTAAATAAATGTTGAGTGGGAAATTCAGATAAAGCCCCGTGCTTCTTTAAGGCGAAATTTGATGTAAGTTTTTACTAAATTTTACAGTAGTTGAATTTAAAATAATAATTTTAAATGAATGATTAGTAAATAAACATGGCGGTAATTACTGAAAACTACAATGTCAATTCAATAAGAAAATATTAGAATGATAAAAGGTTTCAAAGTTAGTACGATGTATTTGAGATAATTTCACAACTGTCTAAAAATTTAGTTTACACATATAATTTAAGGAAATTTTACAGTAACTTTACAAAAATTGTCAAATAAACTGTCAAAAAACTTTTACTATGATTCTATTTACCATAGTTTACTTTATTATTGTCAATGTAACATTTAATAATAACTATAAAATTTTAAACAAAATAGCTCTTTTTTTTTTCTTTTTTCTTTTTTTTTTCTTTTTTTTTCACTACTTAATGCTAGTCACATTTCACCTCGAAAACATAACATATGAAATAAATTTTTATAATAAAACTCGCTGTATACTCTGGACATTCAGACAATAGATATTATCAACGCTGTCATTTATTAATAGTTCTTAAATGATGTATTTCAATTTCTGTAAGTTGGTTACATGTGTCTCTTTTACTTTAACTAAGAGCATATGAGTGTTGTGATTCTAATTTGTGAAACAGGGTGTTGTTTTCATAAAATTTTTATAATAGTATTTTTGTTACAAACTATTTGATTATATTTGAATGCGCAATTCATTCATAAATGCTGTTCTTATTTATCTTTTATTTTTGAATTTTTCTACAATGTTTTTATTGTTTTAAAAATACTTGTCCATTTCTAACAATCAATTCGTGATTTTCCAAGTATTTAAAAGTAAAAAGCATCGAAAGCTTTGAAAATATCATTTTATATTCTAAAACATTAGTTTTAAAGAAGTATTTACTATTTATTTAAATTTAGTTAAGAGATAAGTTTCAAAACATAAACATTAAAATTATTACTTTAAGGAATAATATTTATACAAATATATGTTTTACAATTAACATTTTACTTTAGGCATTTTACATTGTGGTCTATTTTTTAGCAGCAGAATGCGTATATTTTTAGCTTTAAAATTATTATTATTAAAAGACACAATTCTACATTTCAACAGATAAATGTGAAGCATTTCCAGTTGGAGCTAAAAAATCTACTTTTCATCGAAGAGAAAAAATACTGATCAACAAATTCAAAAAAAGAATATCGTATACAGTATAATTATAACTATAATTGCAATACATTTGATAATTTACAATACATCCATGTTAGTTTTTTGGAAATTTTCACAATGTTTTGTATGCAAAATGAAAATCAGTATTTACAAATAATCGTTTAATCGTTTAAAGTACCAACAAAAAGTTTTTATGTAATCCTTGATTTGTTGCTTGGAAACAAGAATTTTTATTAAGAATTATTTTAAAGTAATTTGCTGGTTGACATATTATAAAATGCCCCAATTATAAATATAATAATTTTCATGAACAAATATGAAAAAGGAAATTTCTTATAACAGCATCTTGTAATTCAATAACAACATCATTATTGAGTATTTCAAAAATGATAATAGTTTCACATAAATATTATTTTAACAACATAACATGTTGAATTCAATCAATAGTTTAATAAAATGCATAATATTTGTCATAGAAATCTTTACTTACAAACTGCATTGCACAAAGCAAATACAGAGTACCCATGACAGTAATTACAACCCATTTTGTAATATTTACTAAATCCATGATATTAATTACTTTTAAAAACTGACAACACACGTATCATGATAGTTTTCTATTCAGTTAAAATTGCAACAATTATCGAATTATAGAACATTAAATATGGCATAGGACATACTGGTACTGAACTCTATTTCCAAGTAAAGTTATTAAATTTAATAAAACACAGCAATATATCAATATGAATAAGTTCAGTTTATTGATTATTTTACAATCATAAAGCTTTTATAATTGTATTTTTGTTACAAACTATTTGATTATATTTTAATACGCAATTCATTCACAAGTGTTGTTCTTATTTGTCTTTTAAAGTTAAATTTTTCTGCAATGTTTTTTATTATTTTAAAAATACTTGTCCATTTCTAACAATAAATTCGTGATGTTCCAAGTATTTAAAAAAAAAAGCAATGAGAGCTTTGAAAATATCATTTTATATTTTAAAACATTAGTTTTAAAGGAGTGTTTTCTATTTATTTTCATTTATCTAAGAGAAAAATTTCAAAACAAAAACATTAAAATGATTACTTTAAGGAGTAACATTTATACAAATATATTTTTTACAAATAACATACTTTAGACATTTTACATTGTAGTCTATTTTCTAGAAGCAGAATGCTTATATTTTAGGCTTTAAAATTATTATTATTATTATTAAAAGACACAAATCTACATTTCAACAGATAAATGCGAAGCATTTCCAGTTGGAGCTAAAATTCTGCTTTTCATCGAAGAGAAAAAATACTGATCAACAAGTTCAAAAAAGAAAATCGTATACAGTATAATTATAACTAAAATTGCAATACATTTGATCAATTCCAATACATCCATGTTTGTTTTTTGGAAATTTGTACAATGTTTTTTATGTAAAATGAAAATTAGTATATACAAATAATCGTTTAATATGTAGATATGTGCAAACAAAAAAGTTTTTATGTAATCCTTGATTTGTTGCTAGAAACAAACATTTTCATTAAGAATTATTTTAAAGAAATTTGTTGGTTGCCATATTATGAAATGCCCCAATTATAAATATAATCATTTTTATGAACAAATATGAAAAAGTAATTTTCTTATAACAGTATCTTGTAACTTAATGACAACATCATAATTGAGTATTTTAAAAATGATAATAGTATCACACAAATATTATTTTAACCACATAACATGTTGAATTAAATCGACAGTTTAATAAAATGCATAATATTTGTCATAGAAATCTTTACTTACAAACTGCATTGCCCAAAGCAAATACAGAGTACCCATGACAATAATTACAACCCATTTTGTTATGTTTACTAAATCCATGATCTCAATTACTTTTAAAAATTGACTACACACGTATCATGATAGTTTTCTATTCAGTTAAATTACAACAATTATCTAGTCATAGAACATTAAACATAGCATAGGACATACTGGTACTGGTATTGAACTCTATTTCCAAGTAAAGTTATTAAATTTAATAAAACACAGTAATATATCAATATTACAATAATAATTTCAGTTTATTGATTTCTCTCAATGATTCTAAAATGTTATCATGTATAGATTCATTCAAATTTTTTTATAGCTTTTTCTTGCAAGAGAGTTTTGTGAAAATATACATCCTGAATAATATGCAATTACAAAAATCCCTTCGTTGAATTTCACAACTTTCTTTTTACACAAAACTTTCTCATTAAATATTAGTTATTTTAGCTCAAATAAATTCCTCAATTCAGGTGTTTACTAAAACTTAGAAAATATAATAGTTTCTTCGTAATTCTCTTCCAAGTCTCCTTAGAATCCTCAAGTTTTACTAAAATGTTCACTGTAAATTCAAACAATTTTTACACATTGATTATCCAATAGTTGGTGATATGGTCTTGTTCCATATAGTCAGATTGGAAAATGTTGTTCTGTAGTTAAAAGTTAGTTTCGCAAACTATTCAATTCCAAAGATATTCAAATTTAGCTATAGCATCACCATCAGAACAAATAAATGTATGCAGTACAATACCTTAATAAACGGCATTCTTTTAACTAACGCATAACTATGAAAGCAATGTTGAATCTCACGAACAACTTTTAAAGAAGTCTTTCAAATACCGATGCTAAATTTTGCAGCGAAGTCAATCGTTCCTGCATTGCTCCTTTCATATCAAGTTTTAAAGAAGCACTAACTGAGATCTGTGAGGAAACCTAAAAAGGTATTTTTCTCTGTAATTGGATCTCATGAATGCCTAACAAGATTAGTTTTGTAATGTTAGGTGCTTGTATATTCTTAGATACGTTATCTTAAAAGCAGGTGAAAGGGATTAACTTTGAAGATGGTATTCTGAATTGTAATTATACAGCTCCCTTAAGGGGGGAAATCAGATAGTACCTTTTTACAAAAGGATTTAACATTTATAAAGTGACTTAACAAATATATTCTAATGATACGATAAGAATAAGATCTCAAAGTTAAATGTTATTTTAAACGGCTAGCCTCTAGTGTCCTAAAATCTAGCCGTTTAAAAAATATTTAACCTTGAGAACCTAGTATGCAGGTTTTAATTCAGTATTTGAGTATTTTTTTTTTTACTGTACTTATGTGGAAATGATACAATAATCTGAGATTTTATTAATAAAGAAAACTGCTTTTAATGATTGTGCTCTTATCGAATTCATTTAATTCAAAATCACTAAATTACCTTATATTTTACGTGCATTTTTTTAATGTATTATTATTTTTTTGAAAATTGATTAAAAATCCTTAAAACATCATGAATTTATCAATATCAATACACTTTTAAATATGAAAAATTACACACAAATTTGTTTTTATTAGTTTCCTCTATTATTTTGTTACGTCCAAATCCAAAATATTATTCACTTAGTGAAATTACAAGACACTAAGTAAGAATACATCTCACTCTTTCTAAGTTTCAGTTTTAAGAAAGAGGAATTGAAATTTTGTTTCTCATTATTATTTCAAAATCCCATATACTTGTTTTAAAAGGATTAAATTTCGAAACATATCTTCCAACTTTAAAGTAGATAAAGTTAGAAATTACAATAATAAAAGAAATTTTAAAGACTCATGAAAGACCTGATTTTAGCAGTTTCATTGCTAAACTTTTATCAAATAGAGTCTAGAAAATATTCACTAAAAATAATTATCTCTATATTTCAAAAAGGAATTTACTATAAAAACTTGAACTGTGACTTAAGTTGATTAATAAATACTTAACTCATAAATGACAAGAATTGCAATTTAAATATTTCAAAATAGGAATTTAAAAATGTTTCTTTTCTTATGAGCTTATTATTAGAAGTTACTCCAAGTGGAATTATTGATATTGACTTTTTTGGTATATTATATATACACATATATATATATATATATATATATATATATATATATATATATATTTCCAAAACAAAAGAAATCAATAATAACAGAAATTCTCTTTTTCTAATTTTTGATAAATAAAAATCTTTCATAGATATTTTTATAAAAATTTAATATTTTAGTTTGCTACATTTTTAAAAAAATTATTTATACACTTATAAACTTGCTATATTTTAAGTTGCATTTTAATCTAAATTTGCAATGAGAAAGTAACTAATGTAACAATATTATACTACCTCTTAAGTCATTTGTGAATATAATAAACAATTTGCTCTCGCACTCCCAGAATAGAATTAAATGCATAAACATCTCCAAACAATACAAGAAGATTAGATCTCTTAAAACCACATAAATATCATTACAAACAGTAAATATGCTTTTACGTTTTAAACAAACATTTTGTCTCAAACCTCCAACAAAATAAGGCAACAGTGAGTAAAAAAAATATGCTCATTAACCCGTTACACTTCAGTTACTTCTCACCCTAATCGAATCCCTTTTTTTAGGAAGCACCTAGAATAGAATCCAATGCATAAACATTGTCAACTTCCATCAAGCAACAAGATTCCTTCTAGAAACGCAACTTTGCTTCCCGGTCTGGAGCACCCAACTTTCGTGACAGACGTCTCGAGAAAGAAACAAACCAGAGCATATCCGGCCGAACTCAGAAAAAACATTGACCTTGTGAATTCGCGTGATTGCAAAGGGACCGCTGCTAAAGGATAAAGGAAATAAATTATATGTAGTGACTCTCCAAGCCCATCTATTCTGCAAAGAGTTTTGTTACTTGTATATCTCGGCCCAGCGGAGCGTGCGAACCTGAAAAAAGGGTCAACTGGACAGCTATTAAAGTACAGCTCTGAGTGCGATAAGGGTTTCCTAGTTCCAGAATATTCACTGGACGGTTTGTCTTCTTCACTCTAAAACAATCACGAGGACTGAGGATCCCAAATGATTTTTCAAGTAAGTTAATTTCCGGAAATATTTTGAGAAATGAGTATAAGGGGAAAACGGAAATAGTTAATTTAGTTTCAAGATATGTTCCATAATTAAAATGGTAATTAGTGATAGATGAAATTCTGATAAGAATATTAGATTTTTGATTATTTATCCTAATGAAATCACTTCCTAATTTAAGTTCATGATCAATTATCAATTAGTCGGCATCTATTGTGAATGTATACGTAAACATAAAACAGTCGTTTTCAAGCAATAAAGCACCTTAAGTTAAGGCATTGTGTTTTCTGATAATTTAGAGATGTGTGTGATATTATTAACCTTGTAGACATTATTGACCTGTTTCTAAGAAATAAGGAAATAAAAAATTTATAATCTTTTTCTAGAAAAAAACTTAACAGAGGTACAATAGTATAAGGTCTTGAATAACACTTATAAATTTGTATAGCATTAACATTACAGAAATTAAGATACCATACACTGCTATAACTCTTATTTAATATGCTTATACAAAAAATATTTCTCCTATTTTCGCAGTTTCTGTAAGTTAAACTGTTTGCTTTTCAACAATATTTCTTACACTAAAGATACAATTCACTACTGTTTGCTATAATGGATATAGTTCCTATAAAAATATTTAAAAATTATCAGTTTTCTTTTAAAAGAACTGTTACAGAAAATTGCACTATTTTTCCAAAAATATAAAATTTTGCTAAGAAATAAAAGTTATTATGTATTGTATTGTGCAATGTTGTTACATATAATTCATTATTACATGTTTAATATCTTACCTTATTTGAATTATTATATTTAGCAGAGTTAAATAATGTAAAATTTTATTTCTGTATATAATAAAAGGAGTATATTAATATTTACTAAAGAATGTTTGCGTGAAATAACTCTTATTTTCATATTACAATTTTTGTAATTCGAAGTCACTTAGTTTAAAATAATTTTCTTAAAATTTTTTAATATCAGTTCTATACAAACTTAAGTATTAGCATTTCATGCGCATCAAACAGTTTCATTGTAATATATAGTTATGGAAATCTATTAAACTTATAGAAATCTTTAAAATTAATGTTTTAAATAGTTTAAAATCATTTTAGTAATTGAGGGTGTTGTGCAATGAAACATTTTGCCAAACTCAAATTTTAACATAGTACTAATAAAAAAATTAACTAACCTTTTGGTAGAAAAATTATTATTTAGTCTTTTCTAAATATTATATTTCTTAAAAATTGAATAATGGAAATTTTGAGATGTATATAAAATGTTTTTGTGTTTTATCAATAAATCGCAATTAAACTGCTTTTCAAATTTTCGAGTCATTTTTATCTCTTCAAACATAAATTTTAATTGTTGATTACATTTTTACCAGCACCATGGGATTAATGCTTTTACTGTGATTTTACAGAAAGTTAGTAGAGTTGGGAAAAATACCAATTTTGTCTTACTTTTACAGTGAACATATATTTAAATTGTCATGTGCAATACAGTTCTAAAATGACGACCAACTAAAGACACAAGTCCAATCTAAGTAGGTCTAGTTAAATTTTCTGAATAATTACCTAGCTGTCTTTCAAACTGTTTACTCAGTATAATTTACAATACGGTGTTTGGCAGATTGTTCCTCTTATCATCCACTCTAGTTTAAATGTAGTGTTTCATATTCTCGAAGTTAAAATATAGTTTAAATAACTTATTAGCATGACCTCTTGACTTGTCCCTTGAATTGTACGCTAAACTCTTGAAATGTCCGTATTCTATAAATTTTAGCTACTGAATCAAATCCCTTCTAGACTATGAAGAGGTGTATGGATGCAAAAAAGATGACACATTGCTTTTTGAAGTTGTCGTAGTTCAGTTTCTCAATTATTGAGCAGACAGATACTTTATTCCATCATTTAGAATACTGAAGAATAATTGAAAAAACATCAGATGGTTGCAGAAGACGGCTATGTAGCCACCTAGCGAGCATTTTACTATTTGGGCTTGAACATATACAATTTTTTTTTCTCTCAATGTATACATATTTGGGTTGCTCAATCTAGTATCAACCAAACTCGAGTTAATCTGCTTAAGTTTTGTTGCTTTAAGCTGAATCTTTTTCCACAAATAGATACTCCATAGATAATTAATAACTATGAAAATTACTTTTGCTTCTTGTAAATAATTGGTAGCATTGATATTCTTGTGAACGAAGTGTGTATCTTCACATTTATCCATATTATAAGGTATAATCCCTTTGACTGCCTAATCTAACTTATTTACACCAACTTGTAGCTGTTCAATTTATTCTATACAGTTTATATTCCCCAGAATCAAGTCATTAGAAAAAATACTCACCTTTTACAATAAAGTATTGGATAATATCATTAATGTAAGTAAGAAACAAAAGTGGTCCCAATGATGAACCCTTTGATATACTACTTACAATTTCAGCCCACTGTGAATAATTACCCGTTATAAAAACTCTTTGCTTTCTTCTAGTTATCCTATCCTAGCTGTGAGAAATCTTATAAAGAGCCTTTTGGGCATCCATTTAAACAACTTCTACACTGTTTAGATGGTTTTATTCCTTAGAATTATTAATTATCATAAAACCACAAAATATTAGTTGGGCATAATTTTTTCTCAACGCAAACTGTGCATTCGAAAGCAAGCCTTCTGTTTCAAGAAATTTAACGATTTTGCCTTTAATTAAGGTTCCAAAATTTTTACAAATGACAAATGTTAGAAAAACTGGTCAGTAATTATCTGGTTTACATTTTAGATAGTTTTAAAAAAGTTACGTAGCATTTGCCACTTTCTAATTCATTGATACTTCTCCAGAACTAACAGAAGTCTCAAAGATAAGAAATACAACCGCTGAAAGTTGTTCAACACATTCAACAAGAATTTTGGGATCAATGCTATCTGATACAAGAGCATCAAATGGTTTATTGTTTTTTAAACAACCTACTACTTCCTCCTTAGTAAAATTTAATTTCTGCACATCTTCAAAATTATTTTCTGTAGTGTCACTGGTACCCACACCGATTTAAAATCAAAAGCAGAGAAAGATGATAAAACAGGGTCAGTACTGGTCGCCGAGTTGACATTTACTTGTGGTTCACTGAATCACTCTTTGTGAATAAGAGCCTTTCGATATGGGCATGAAAGAGAAGTTACAATGCTTGCCATTGCAATTACAACGCAATTTTTTACTCTCCTTATTCTGACAGCTCTTACTGAAAATCGCTAGTAAATTGTTAAAATCATTAGTAAACAAATCATTTAAAATGTTTGTCATTCTTTCATCGTCTTGAATTATATTGCCTTGATTATATTTTAATGGTTCCAGAGCAGAACTTTCTTCAGTCTCTGTTCAGTATGAACAGTCTCCTCTTCTTACCTTACTATCATATACAAAAAAAAAAAAATCGCTTAGAATTAGAATTGATATTTTTTACAAGCTTTTCCTCTAATTCTTGCTTCTCTTTTCTAACAAGAAATTTGTTAAGCTTTCCATAATAACTCATCAAAGGGTTCGTAAATTAAAATTAATATATCTTAGCATACTATTGAAACTTCTCTATCGATTTTCAAATTTTCAATTTCCTGGCTTTTCCGAGAAGAAGGGATTAGAATACTTTCCTCCTTTTCGAAATGATGATAGGATACTTTTATTATATAAAGATTTGGAAACAGAAACACTAAGTTACAGCGTTCTGCCTGTATGATATTAGTAATTTATCAAATAGAACACTGGGGTATTTTACGTTTGAAATATTTTATCTCTTTTTTGATTCCTTAAAGTTGGTTAATTAATATTAGAGTAACTTAATTGTCCTATTTTCGTTTCTGTTGTAATTTATGCCTCATTTCAAGGAATCGGTTATATGATAATGAGAGAATTATCGATGAATCATTGAATGAGTAACAGCTGTAGCGCATGTTAGAGAGATGCCACGAGTGGTGCTTCGAATCAATTATTGTAAAGAGTGTTTGACAACGTAGTTATAAGTTTTAATTTAAGTTAGAGTTGGTAACAGTTGTGACGTAAATTGATTTTTTAAAGTCAATACGTAAATATTTTAACTATATAGGGATAAAGATAGGGCCATTAAGGTAGGGGTTCAGTGAGGTAATTCTATAAAGGTAGGATATTTATATTAAAATGCAGTTTGTGTACGATTATAGTAATAGTTCGTGCTTTGTTTAATTACTATAGTCTACCGTTTAGGAAAAGGTTATTGTCATAAAGAAGATATCTTAATCACCAACGTGCAAGAGTACGTTGATTATTGGTGATTGCGAAATCAGTAATTAAGAACATAAGTTTGTAAGAATATATTACTAACAAAAATGAAATAAATGGAAATGCATTCTCTATTTCTAAAGCCAATTTTTGGACTATGACTCAACCTTTTATGTATTTCATTACTAAAAATCAGCAATTGTTTAAATTGATCGCAACTTCTCTAAAGTTTTTGAAATTCAAATGAAAAATATGTTAAAAAGATATAGATGAATAAATAAGATATTCAACAGATACAAATAATATAAAATGATCAAAACGATACACTTAACTTTATATTTTCCTACAGGGATAACATAAATTTTTACAGGCAACATTTTATAGGGAAAGTATTTTAAACAGACATTTTCACGACATAGTATATTAGAGATAGACATTAAAACAAACGTTACGTTTCTGTAAAGCTTTTAACCTTAGGGTATTTTAAGCAATAATATTTCTTTAAAAATCATACTTAATAGAAACGCACAGATCTTTATTAAAATAAGTGGTAAAATTTTCCTAGAGCACGATGAGTGCATTACGCAGATAAAATATAAAAGCTTCCAAACATTAATCGAATTTCTTGGAAAATATTTTCACGCTCTGCTTCGATATTTTATTAGAACCGTCAAAGGACATTTCACTTATTTTTTTTTCAATTTCCTTTGTAAAAGGTATTTTAGCAGATCTTTAGTTACAAGGTTTGCATCTTCTAATTATATTAAGTGAGGAAGTCTTCATCAAATTTTTATTCCTGAAAGTGCATTTAGTAATTTATCATTTCTTTAATTAATTGAAATATTAATTGTAGACTAATAAAATAAAAGCGTGTAGTCGTCTGTTAGTTTTTACCCTGCATATACTTAAATAAGTTTTTATGAAGGTTTTGAACATCAATTCAACTTCAGCATTTCCAATTAAAAGTATAACTACTACAGGTAAGTTCGGTATGTATTTGATTACAAAAGCTCGTTGAAACGGCTTTCTGTATTATACAAAATTAAACCGTAAGTGCTTGTAATTTAGAATAGAAAAGTACCTCCATTGTACCTCTACATTAAAACATTTTTTTTTCTTCCTAAAATTGTGATATTAAGGTTGGCGATTTCATTTCTCTGGTATTGCCTCTGATAGCTGAAAATTTTCAATTTATATGCATTTTTTAATTAAATTTCATAAATAAAATGCAATATAATTTTACCATTTTCTGATCTATACAGTTTTATATTCACAAAAACGATTTACAAGTACTTAATTTTATAGTGAATTCATCTCTTAACTAACAAACTCATTAGCAAGTAATAATTTATAAATATATACTTTAAATAAAATGATTTTACTTGTTTAAAACTTTATTTTATTAAAAATGTTACTTTTGATAATAATTATTTTTTTACGTGATTATTATTTAAATTACATACAGTGTAATATTAAAACAAAAAAGATTACTAGACCAGTCATTTTAGGTCTAAAAAAGACCAAACACCAAACAAATTGCAACAAAAGGTTTTTAAAGTATTTTAGGCTCAGAAAAATATTGTTAACAACTTATCAAAAGTCTAGAAAAATCTAAGTGGCAGAACGCTGCCATATTGGCCGCCATCTTTAATTTTTGTCGAAATAGTTGAATGCCCATAATTAATGCTACAGTTACCCAATTTTCTTCAAATATGAACCAAATGAAGGGTTTTTAATGCTTAACCTTATCAACTAGAAACAAATCATATTTAAATAACGTTTTGATAGTAATAGCATTAAAAAAACCTTTGATTTGCTTATTTTGATTCTAGTCGTAATTTTAGAGCTAAAAAAAAAAAATAGGCCAAATAACTAATAAATTGCAACAAAAAGTTTTTTCGACTTAGGAAAATTTCCTAAACAATATATCAAAAGTCTATAAAAATATAAGTAAAGGAAGCCCACACTATTGGCCATTGGCCGCCATCTTGAATTTCTATCGTAATAGGGAAATATCCATAATTGATGCTACAGACCTCCGATTTCCTTCAAATATGTACCAAATGAAAGAGTTTTTGATGATATACCTTATAAATTAGAAGCATATTCTATTCAAACAACCTTTTTGAGATAGTATTAGTATTTAAAAGACTTTTATTTGCTTATTTTGATTTGTTTATTAAATTACAAATATATTACTTTTAGAAACAGTTTGACTGAAATTACAAAATTTATTGCATTTTACAAAAATAATTTTAAACATGGAAATAAAAAAACTACTCATACCAACTTTTATGTTTCAAAATAGAAGCAATAATAGTTTGATCCAATTTATAACCAAAAAACAGGTAATGATATGACACAAAAGAAAATTAATTATATTACTACATCGATATCTTTCAGTGTTGTTTTGTCTTTCAAACTTATCCTGATTGTTAAATGTTCAATATGAGTCCAATTTACGACTGAACATACTTCTTGAGTATAGTTCCACCGAAATGATTTTTTTTTAGAGTTGATGATACTTTAAACTTGTTGACAGACTTTTATTATGTTCAATATTCCTGTTTAAACCTGGCCGACCAAACGGTATAGTGGTTAGCGTGCTAGCTTCTAGACCGCGAGGTTGCGGGTTCGAGTCCCGTGTTTGGCATGGGTGTTTGTAAATGTATGTTGGCTTGTCTAATGACGAATGTTTCGGTGCATTATATCCCTCGTGTTGCTGACGGCGCCAGATAATCTGAATACAACCAACCAACCTGTTTAAACCTGATACTTAATTTGATCATGTTTGATTCACAAGGAGCACTCCATCTTTAGATTAAGCTAGTTTATTTACTAAAAGACGGGACACCACACAGCACATACAGTTATACTTACATCAAATAGGGGAATGGCGCTTTCTCCCTCAAGCGGGGGTGGGGTGCAACTAGCGCCCTCTACAAAGAGACATAAAACATTCTAAATTGCAACAATTCCAACTAGCCAGCAAAAAAATCTACGTATTTTTACAGTTATTTAACAACATAAATTTATCGCAATATATTCAAATGGAATCACATGAATTCTAACTCCTAGTCGTGTCTGTAGGAAAATATAGAGAACATATATTGCTTTGTAATTTTTTAAGGACCTTCACTGATCTTTCAACAACAGTATTTAATCATATATCTCTACACAATATCTCTCTTTTCAATCCGAATTTCATCAAGCTTAAAAATCATACGATTACAAATAAAGTCTCAGCCAAATATTATATTTCAATTATTTAGTTACTCGTGAAGCAATTACAAGTCATTTGAACCTGTCTATTAATTAACATGTCGTTTGCTTCCACTTCTCGTTTCCTAAACCTAAATAGAAGTATAATTCGATGTTGTTATTGAATTCGAAATGCCAGTTTTAAAAATATTAAATTGCATTACTTCTAATAATTTTTAGTTATGCAGATACTATAATTAGATAGTTAGTATTATTTGTTTAATTTAGGGTTAAACGAACGAAAAAGTGTTGATTCGTAGTTTTGCACAAAAACATGAAAAAAATTCTACCAAACTGCAAATTACGTATACCACCAAATTAAAAAAAAAAAAAAAAAAAAAAAAAAAAAAAATAACATTTATCAGAGTCATTTGTAGTGTAAAAGTTTTTATTTAGTAATCTTCTCTGGATTTCAAATTATTTTCTTGTGCATTTCAAATAAATATATAAATATCTGATGTATCAATAATATATAAATATCTGAAAATTCAATCTTGTGCAACTTTTATCATTTTACACCTTTGCATTTAATTCATGCAATTTTTTTTTTATTAATTTTATTATTATTATTATTAAACTTACATCATGAAAAATACAAGATAGTTTTTTGTTCAAATCCACGAAATTTTGTAGAATAATATCCCTCAAATTGAATGAATTGCTTCATATGCTACATCTCATCTTATATTAAAATGTAAAATTAACCATATCAATGAAATGGCATTAAATTAATCAGCGGTTTTCTTTCAGGTTATTTTACTATCTTGCATCGCCATTCTAGGTGGTGTCGCTGATGACATGTTGAAAAACCACCACCCTCACCACCGCAACAGCCTGATGACAATGAAAGACCTCACCGATCACTGGATTGGAATGCCAAAATCCCCATACGTTCACTACACAGCTACTGTCAGCTCCACAACAGCGTCGGTTCCTTCACCCACTTCATCCCCCATAACCACCCCCCAAAAAACCACCAAGACTAAACCAAAGAAGCGGAAGAAAACCAAACTGAGAAATAAGCGCAGGTTCGATGAGGACGAATCACCACAATACCGACACGATGGTTACAGAGACAAAAACCCTTACAATAACGATTTCGACTACGACTACGATTCCTTCAACAATCCATCCTATGGCAGACCCACTTCCCCGAGTCCCTATATCATGAAAAGTTCTGCCTCCTCGCCTCAGACAGTTTACGTCAATCCATCTGGATCGTCTCCCTCTGTCAGTGCGATATTTGCTGGTGTTCCTAAAATTGCGACGTATGTCGTGCCATCGGCAAAGAAGTACATAGTTCAGAGAGTGAACTCCCACGCAATGTTTATCCCACCAGCATCTTCTGTTAATTCCAAAATGTACCCATCTGCCTCTGATTCTGGAATGAGAAGGCAAGACCCCATGGACTACGATGACGGAAATTTCGGTTCTGATTTAGGTCCCCAAAATGGCTTTCCGCCGAGACCAGTTATGAACAAGATAACTGAAGCTGGAGGTAGACAACCATGTCATGGACCAGAATGCCACCAGCATCATAAAGGATTGGTGAGGTTCTATTGGAGGAGGGTAGTTTATCCAGAAGGCAGCAGAAGAGGAAGAAGGCGACCTCAGAGATTCAGAAATCGCAGAAGATTCAGAGATAGGGACAGGCTTCCTTCAGATCAGAAAGAGTTCTATGCCACGGAGGATGATGAAGATGAAGAAGAAGAAGTTGATTCTGAGAATGCCGAAGAGGATGATGTGGAAGTGGATGAAGACGAAGAGGATGATTCAGACAGCACCAAGAGAAGGAATAGATGGAGACCAAAGGGATATGGCCATAATCTGCATGAAGGAAATAACTATGACGATGGAGAAAAGAGAGTTTATAGAGACAAACGATATACTTTTAAAAGAAATGGGAGAAGGACTTATAAGTAAAGGGTAGCTTTAGAGAAATATCAGTTACTGGATATAACTCAAACGATCAATGATTATGGATAAAAATAGGATATTGAGGAATTTAAGAAATTTGATTTACTGGGGAATATAATCAATAATCATAAACCATCGTCATATGTTAGGTCTAAAAATGATTGAAATAGTTACTCATTTAAATTGAAAACAAAAGGTAAACATATATGGGCGATTCTGAAATTAAAGTTAATTTGAGGAGGTAAAATATCTAAAAATAAAAAAAATAAAAATTTAAAAAAAATTCTTAGAATTTTTATAACAAAACTAATACGTTTACTACTTTAAAAAAAGTCAAGGAAAAATATTTTTTTCTACAAAAAACAGTTTTCTAATTTTACTTGTAGCCTTCGTGTTTAACACATCTTATGGAGGTTAAAAATAAGTAGATTTCCATTCTTAAAACCTAACCTAAAAGTCACTGGCTTTGCTTTTAGAGAAAAAATTGGCTATTTGATAAGCGTTAACTGCTAAAGTATGTTTAACACTACAAGGAATAACAACATGGACATTACTGAACACATGGCACATTCCATGAAGATTACATTTCCCATATTTAGGATTAAAAAACAATGATAATAATAAATATGCAAAATAAAGACTGAAAACATTAAATGTAAACTTTTTTCTACTTAATTGCAATTTCCTCATTTAAAGGAATACATATTAATCCAGTAAAAGCACAGGGACGGAAGTTTCCTCTTAATTTCAGAATAACCCATATTGATCATGTTTGAATACATTTCATTTGGTTTGCTTAAAATACAAAACAGTTCCACAGTGTCACAAGTAAAGAAATCTTATTAATTAATATTTCAATTTATTACTAAGACATAACAGTAAATCCAAAATATATATGTTCTTAAAATTTTAATAGATTGTGTTAAATAGTTAATAAATATACATACATATCACATATATGTACATATTCAAAGTAATTTCATAATATTGCTATAATGAAATAAATTTATATTTTCTACGGAATTTAATTTTTACTGTCCCCACATATAAATAACGATTTTAGATTAACGGCTTGTTTAAACCAAATTATATATTTCACCGATTAACTATTTCTGACAATGAAATTTCCTATAATTTAAAGACGATAACAATCATTTCCAATCCGTGGTTTGAATGCATATTTCATTTGAGTATTGAGATTCCAGAAAATAAGTTTTCTGCAATTTGCCTCTTACAAGTGTATCATTTCAGTCTTAATAAAATTAGTTTTGTAAAAAAAAGCTTGTATGTTTATTTCTAACATTTCATAAATTTTAATCAATTAATTTAAGATAATTTCTTCATCGCTTTAACAAACCATAATTTTTGTTCTTATTTTCATTTTTTGTTACTGTTGTCTTAAATTAAAGTATATTAATTCGCGTCAATGCTCAAAATAGCATTTCTGTCGAGTGTAGATTCTTTATACTATTTAACGCTCTTTAAATAGTTAAAAAACTATTATTTTAATAAAAAACAACTCCATTCAAGCTTTCTAATTAAAGGTTAAGTCGTAGTCTGATTCAGATAATAAACGTTTCATATATACACTATGTTTCTTGTGCAATATATTTGTAGGAATGTCACCTCATTTAATGAAAGCCATCTATTTCACTTGTATTCTAGAGAAGGAATGGTTTTATTGTGATGTTGCTTATTTTCTGAAATTCCCTGCATGGACACATTTTTAATTTAAAACTATATCCATTTAAATATGAGATCTGTTTAATCGAAGAGCAAACTTTTATGTATCATGGTAAGTTTTTAAATTAATATAATTTTGACGCAAAAATTATATCAAAGGAAATTAAAAAATAAATGTAAGAAAATTAGAATAGCATACTGCTGCGTAGTTTTCATCACCTTTTTGCCTGATTTTATTTATGTTGAGTAATATTATTTTTAAATTTGGAAAAAAAACAGAACTTTAATAGTTTCTAGGTATTGCAAGTTATTTTATTATGAATAATAATTTACTAAAATTTAAACTTAATTTTTTAAACGTACGTCGAAAGTGTTTTGTGCATTAACAATGATTCCATGACGACTAAATGCTCTACTACCCTCAAAACTTTCCCGTATTTCAGTTTGATTTGTTAAATTAAGTTATTTATTTATAATTATATAAGTTTTTAGTTTTGATTGGCAAAAATATTAATTTTTAATTCTTGAAAAATAATTTCGAACTCACAAATTTGTTATTACACACAGAAATAACTATTTCTGACAATGAACTACGTTATTAGCTATCAAAAATTTTGAAATTTCGTCAACTTATTTTCAAATATTTCAGTTTTGCATTTAAGTTTTGTTATCCCTAAGAAATTGACACTATTATTCGTATCCTTAAAGTTTCATCATTATTATTAGTATCAAATCACTCAGTGGAACATGTGTCATTACTTTTCATTCAAAGAACTGAATAATTTAAATAAAGAATCGGAGATGCAGATGATCTTGGCAGAATAATTTTCCACAATGAGTGGTTTGATTATTAAAGTTTGTGAGCTTCTGGTGTAGTCTGTCTAGTCTTACTCAGAATGAAAGCAAAGCACAAACTTTTCAAAACCTGTCTCTTCATGAAAAGGAATCCTCGTAAATTACAGAGTTCAAACAAATTATAAATTGCATACATTCACAAACTTTTGAAATAATTTTTCAAGTGCGAATCGAACTACTCTTATGTAGTAAATAAACCTCGGCGTAAAAAACATGATTAAAATAAACTTCTTATCTATGAGTATGTCCCAAAATAAAATGCAATAATCAGAACAAAATAATTCTGCCCAACATTGTGTAGTTTTTATCAACTTTTCACAAACTATCACAGAGAAGGTTCTTGATACTCAAGAATAATCCCGGTAACAAGTAAAAGAAATATTTCTGGCAATTCACAAGGTTTTCTGCACTAATTAGAACACAGCAATTGGGACCTCATTATAAAGGAAACTCTTTTTGTCACGTTCAAAGGATTCATACTTATTATTTTAATTTTCTTCATCTGAAAAAAAAAAAAAAAATTTATCTGGGGGAAATCTTAAAAAATACACTTAAATAAAAAGTTTATAGATACAGATTAATTTCCTATTGTTATTCTTAACATTCTTTGTTAATATTTGTTAATATGATATATCAGGCTTTATTGCATTTTTTTATATTTCGTTTTGTTTTTAAACTCCAAATTTTATCTTATAAAAAAAAAACTATACAGTAATTGTCGAGATTAAAGTCAACTTTCACTAGTTAAAAAATCAAATAAAAGTAATCGCTTAGTAATTATTCAAGCTTTATTGTTTAAATCTTAAAAAAAGAAAAAAAGAAAAAGAAGGAAAAAAAGCACACACGCCTTCTTAATCTATGTAGAGTGAAAGCAAATAATAAGAGTAAAAATTTGTTTAAACCGCGTTACGACATGAACCCCCTCCGATTTTTATAAAATATGGTGTGAACTCATTTCTTGTGATTATTAAGAAAAATCCCGAATTATCTTTCGATCTTCCTTCTGGTTAAAATTTCGAGCACTTTAAAATTTATGCATTTATCAAATTTGTAGTTCCTGAAATTTTCGAAAAAAGCGACGGCTCAGAGAATTATTTTCCCCCCTCTATAACTACTAATTATATATTTATGAAACTTTTTTTGCAATGCAATATAACTATGAAAAATTCAGAAAAATATATATTGTTACTACAAATTAAAATAAATTTCACAAAAATGTTATCAAATTGTTCCTACTAATTACAAAATTCCCAGCTTCGTCAGCAGCTTTCTTTTTCCTTCACTAAGTCTTCAGTTATGTTTCTCCGTTTTTTTACGACTGAATGCTAGTTTATGGCCCTCATTTGCAATTAACTCTCCTTTACAACATTTAAGGTATTCCATTTTGAGGATAAAACCTGTATATAGTTAATTTAATTAAGAATAATCTTCAGAAATCTACGAAACTCTCCCAATTCAACCTGGCAATCATCAACTAACTCGGTGCGTGGTTTGAGTTTAGTTACATTTTTTTTTTTTTTTTTTGTATATTTTCATATTCAAACAATGAATCTCAAGTAAACGCAATAGGTTCTTAGTTTTGGGTTAAACACACTCCTTTTAGCTCCCCCCCCCCCCATCCTCTCACTTTGGAAGCCGTAAAATTTCAAGCAGAAGGAATATCGAAAAAATATTCAAGATATTTCTTAATTACCATAAGAAAAGGGTACACATCAACTTATATAAAATCGGAGATAGTGGGTGACGAAATCCGTTGTTAAATTTAAATAGTTACTCAATTTAAATAAGTAACTTTAAGTGAAGCTGTACCTTTGGTTTTAGTTGTCGAGTACGAATATTACATTGAAAGTATGGGTTAGTATTAACTTTTGAGGTAGGTTATTTCTGGATTATAATGAATTATTTTGTTAAAATTAGTTAAAATAGTTAATAGTTTCTGTTTAAAATTAATTAGTTTGTTTAAAAACTTACTAAATTCTATGAACAATGAAATTTTTTAGTAAATTCTGACTAAAGAAATCTTTACTAAACGAAAATTTACTAAATTCTATGAGCATTGATTTTAAATGTCTAATGAAAGTAACTTGTAAAGTTAACCATTAGAGGTTTGGTATAAATTATAATTAAAAGGAAGAATTCATATACAATTAGTGACCAACCTTAAATGAAAAGAAAGAAATCTATTCTATTAATATTGCGCAACCATGATTTTGTATGTCAAATTTTTAGGGGTTTTTTTTATATGTGCCTGATTATTTATTTATTTATTTATTTATTTATTTATTTATTTATTTATTTATTTATTTATTTATTTATTTATTTATTTATTTATTTATTTATTTATTTATTTATTTATTTATTTATTTATTTATTTATTTATTTATTTATTTATTTATTTATTTATAATTACTTACTTACTTATTTATTTATTTGATTAAACATCGATACATCAATACAACTGAAAAACGTCAAGTGCTTTTTAAACAAGCAGACGCATGGCCAAGCATTAGGTGGGGATGGACACAGGACCACCCTTTTGACCTATTGAAAATAATACCCTTGGCCTTAGGGCCCAGCGTAACAACCAAGTAGAACATCATAAAATGGCAATATCTAAATGACAAAGCCACGCAACCTGTAAAATAACAATTAAAAAAATAAATCTACGATCTTTACTTATCATAATGGCAATATTCGTAATCCTAATGTTTGAAATAACTGATTGTCGCTGTACATATTGAGTAATAAATATACCGGATGATCAAGGGAAAATAGTTCTATATTTACAATACCATTAAGCTCATGGATTATGGATTTTGTGAGTGGTCAAGGGAAAATCTGCCGGATTCTTCACACAAGAGTCAGGCATCTGGCCGGAAAGATAAGTCCGATTTTCTCTCAGGACAGACTAATTGACTAGTAGCTAGGCTACATCCGTCATAGATGTCATTGTTTCTCTCTTTCTCTCGGGAATACACTTATATCTCCTATTCGCTCATCAGAACTTCTGGCCGTAAACTTCCGCTTTACTATAAGTTCCGATTTGTTATGATTGCAGAGTGAAAAACCCTACCCTTAAGCTTGGTATGTAAATACCTACTCTTCCACAGATACAACCAGGGAATGTGTATAAAGTGCTAAATTTAAATACCCCCTTTACCAAATTATGCAAATGTATGATTATATCGTGACAATAGCTTCACGTGAAGATAGCTGAGATAGCTGATTAATTCTAACACTGAGAACTTTTTCTATATGAACTTTGTAAGTGCAAGGAGTGCCCAATTTCAGAAAAGTACGAAAAATGATGAAAATTGTCGATTTCGGGTGGAAAAAAAAATACGTCATGTGCCTTGTAGAATAAATTTAAAATTACTTATTTGAACTGAAAATCAATGGCTGTATAATAATTTACATTTCGTTAGGAAATTAAATTCCAGTACTTTAAAAAGTTTGAAAAAAAAACTTTATTCTACATGCTCACCACTGAAAATTATCCTACCAATGCGCATATGCCCTCAATTTGCCTTTTGTATGCGGTTTACTTGTTAATAAACATTAATGTTAATGATACATTACTTGTAAGGGAATTAATGTATGAAAATGAAATTATTATTAAACTTAACTTCTGTAATATAGCAATAAAAAATAAAAATTCAATTTTTGCCCTTAAAAAAATAAATAAGTAACGAAGTCGCGCGTTATACACAAACACTCAAAACTTTAAGAAAAACCTGCACATACAAAAACTCGAATATTAAACTGTAAGTTTAAGTGGTAATAACAGAAAATATATTGGAATAAGATAGTAAAATCTCTGTTAACTATAGGGAATATTTTTATGTATTCCATAGTTGGCATTAACCATTATGTCTTTAAAAAGGCTGTTACACAAAGTCATACCGTCAGACACTAAGTCAACTCATATGAAGTTAGGTGGCCAAATATATTGGTATTGTAAACCATATTTCGAATTATTATCTACAAGGCATGTGAAGTATAGATTGATTTTTCCAAAAGATCTTGAAAAGTGGTGGTGAAAATAAAGTAGAGCCTCATGTTCTAAAACATATTAATATAACCCATAAAAAAGTTTTAAATATAAATCCTTTACATGCATTGCCAATTTTTATATTCATTAACAAAGCGCCGCTTCTGTGGCATCTAATTTTTAATATTAAAAACAACTCTATCAGCAAAATATGCAGTAAACTAATTTTCAAAATGTATTCATTAAAAATGAATGTGAATTCACATCCAAGTATCTTTTATTTATTCTGATTAAAAAATGTTATTATTTATTTCTTAAAACAATTATTTTAACAGGAGGCGTTTCTGTAATGATCGGTTAAATGCTATTTCAGCTCGATTGGATGACTTAAAGTTGGTTTACTAGTATTCCATAAAAAAGACCTTTAAGTGACAGGTACAGCTGCTAAAATTTAATCGAATGCATTGTCTTCGACATCGAATTTATCTGGCAAGTTTCAGCCCGATTGGATGACGACAAGGGAGTAAAATAATGAGGCCACAGCAGATTTGCCCTTCATCGACATTCCCAGCCACACACACAAAATTGAAGTTAATGTGAAGGATTTAATAAAAAGATTATAATCTGCTCTAAGAAATTTACATTAAGTCATGGTTTTTCGATATATACATTTTTTTTTTGTTTGCTTTTCTGAGTGAAGTATTAAACACTTATTTAAAATGAAAGTAAAAAAACGCAATTAAATTTTGAAAGTACAATGTTTTGCCCACACAAAAAAGAAGAAAATAATAAACATGGAAATCTTGGGAGTTCATTTCTTTCTTGGAACATTATTGTTTATATCGTGTAAAATAAAAAATTTAACATTCGAGCGATAATTAAAAGAGATATAGGACAAGTAATGAAAAGTTAAAAGTTAAAAGCATTTTAAGAATAGATTAACAGTCAAGTTTCTCAAAGAGAAAAAAATATATCCGTTCCATAAAACGAGAAAGAGCAAAAACTGCAATCCGAATAAGTAATGTAAAAAAAAAAAAAAAATTGTTTCAGAAATCTTTTCTAGAATTACATGTTTATTGGAGTTCTCCACAAATTTATATTTGGGATCAAAAGAGAATAGTGTTGTGAAAAGTAAAAATCTTAGATCTCTAAATGATGAATTATAAATGCGTCAAAAACCAGTTTTAGCATCTGAAGTGAATAAGAAGTGACTGAGACTTTGAATTTTTTATCGTTTTGCGTCGAAACTTATCTGCTCTTTGTAAGTACCTTTTGGCATTAGGCATTACAATTTCACTTTTGAATTAAACTTATTGAATTGTCTAATTGACGTACTTTATTTTTCATTGAGAACTGTTTAATTTATTTTTCGCTAATTAGAATTGTAATTTGTAATTTATTATTATTATTATTAATATTATTATTATTATTATTTTTTTTTTTTTTTTTTTTTTTTTTTTTGTAAGAATTTAGAGTTAGTTTGGCTTAGATTCATTTTCCTGCTATACTAGATTTAAAAGAAAACTTTGTATGAAAATTAAGAAATAAGAAATCCCTACAGTTAAGTAAATTGATGGTGTTTTAGTGTATGATAACTCAAACAATTAATCTATCATCAAACTTTGAGGATTCAGAAATATATTTTAGAGAATTCTTAAATGCATTGTTACAAAATTTGCCCTAAGTTCATATGAAGCGTAAAAGTAAAATATTTTTGCTCTTATTTTTATTGTATGGAACAACTAAAGTCACTGTCAATTAAGTATCATTCTTTCTTTTTTTTTTTTTTTTTTCACTTACTCGTAAATTTCATTGCTTGAAAACATAAAAATAGTGAGTATTGCTAACAGTTTCTTAATTTTGCTTTCATTTACATTTGCTGAAACTTAAAAAATATGAGTGGTATTATTTTATTTCAATAATTAGAAGGCGATATTTAATCAATTGTCTTACAACCTACCACAAGACGAGTCAAAGGCATTTAGAAAATTAAATTAATAAGAATTTCATCCTCGCTATAAATATTTTTAGAACTTCTTGTTCCCCTATTATGGAACCATAAAATATAGCATTTTTTCAATCATCAATATCAAATAACAAAAAATTAAATTAAATTAACTTTTACCCAAGTAATACAAAATCGATAAGTTCCTATACTATATTTTTACCACTGTTTAACTTAAATTTGCTTATAAAGTTTATTACATAAGCTAATTTATGAATTTCAAGGTTTATAAACAGACGTTGCATTGAATATTGGCCGACAAAGTTAAGAATGTGTATAAGTGCCTTCTACAGTTATATTTTGTTAATTTTTTTGGACCACCTGCACGAAGTCTTGTTTTGAAGCTAATAAAATGTTTTACAAAAGAATATATAGTAATATATTAATATCAGTTCGTTATCAATACATTAAAATTAAATAACATAACTAGTGTTTGTTTGTTTTTTTTAATTTTTTTTTTGTTTGTTATTTTTTTTTTTTTATTTATGAACTTTTTAAAAGTTTTTTAAGCTACTCTATAAAACTTTTCAAATTATTAAACCGACCCAGTTATTTCCCCTTCAAATTTTGTTTATAATCGTTTATTACTGTTGTTATATCTGATAATATGTCACATGTTTTAAAGCAATATTTTGGCACATGTTGGAGCGAAAAAACAAACATGCATTATCAAAAAAGAAAAAAATTAATTATGTATTAATAAATAAAATTGTCATTATAAAGTAAGCAAATATACATAAAAAATTTTATGAAAAATAAAAACAAATCTATGGGGCTGGGAAAGGCCAATGATTCCCCTTAACGTGTTTTTATAAATAAAGGTTAATCACATTCATATAGCATACATACAGTTTTCACGTGTTATACATATTGTGTGTCACTTGATTTTTGTAAAACGTAGGACGTGATCCTAGTTTTTGTATTAGCATAAATTATTTTTAGGTTGTTTTCTTACACACAACATTACAATAAAATTTTTAACTGGATTGCACATGTTTTTAAAATCAAATTTCTAATTCGATTATATTTATTTTTTTATTTAAAAATTAAATATAAAAAATTGTATTTTTTATGAAAATTAAAAAATTGAGACATTCTAAATCCTCTGTACATTATTAAAACCATGCACTATTTTTCTTTTAATTTTTTCAACAAACGTATTTGATTTTCGCAAATGAATGAAATAAAATGACACAAATTAAATCCAATATTGAGATTTTTTCAGTGATTTAAGAAATTTAAGTATATTTCTATACAACTGCAAGAAAATTTATTATAGAATTTTAACTTCGATATAATATTAAGAAAATTTCAAATTAATTTTAAATTCAAAAATAATAAACATAAATTTCACTCAGAAATTCAAAAATTGCTATGTGTACATTCAATTATAAAATGGTTGTGCCTTATTCAGAAAGATGGCACCACCTGTATTAGTGATGTTAAGAACTGTCTGAGCAGTGAAGCGTTCACCTAATGGTCCACTTTTATTTTATCCCTTTTTCAATAGATGAGGTCCATGAATTTTACTTCAAGAAATGGAGACATTAAATAATTTTCCATCTCATTTGGTGATGTATTACTGATGCTTCACAAAAAAAGGCATTGAGAATTTTTCATCAAAACCCTCTAAACAATTAAAATCAGAATTATTATTAATAGTATAAGGGGAAAACAATGGGTTTAGAGTGGTAAAAACAAAAAATGAACTTCAGTCACTCAAGTTCATTTTTTATTATTGAACACAAACTTTCTTAATGCAACAGAGAAATGAAATTCTTTTTTAATGTTAATTTTTGAAAACAATTAAACAAGGAAAATAATCCAGTTGATCGGGAAAAAATCTTGATTATTGTAATCTTTTTTACTATAGTACTACGTTTTCTTTAAAATAAATACCTCAACTCATTTATTGAATCCTACCAATTCAAAGCCGAAAAATCAAAAATGTTTCTAAATAACTACAAAAAAATTTAAGCTAATCTTATAACTCAAGTTTAACTGATCGGCATATCAATATTTTCATATACTTCCTTTTTTTTTTTTTTTTTTTTTTTTTTTTTTTATATAATGTAGTTTTTTTTTCCTCTAAAATTTTGGTTAAAATATTTGACTTTAGACAAGCATAGCACAATGTGCACACATAAGGAAATTGATGTCCTTAATGTATCAAATATACAAGGAAACAAGTTACGTCCAAAAATCTTCAAAATGTGTTTTATAAATCTCTGTTGAAATCACTGTTTTTCAAATATCTTAAACCAAAACAACAAGAAATATCGATGTAGTAAACTATTGAGATTCTTGCAAATTGTTTCCTGTAGACACAAAAGGAAAGTTATATATTTCGGTGGTTGAATTCTGACAACAGAAAATATCGACAGGCAGCCTTATTCCTTATTTCAAGATACAGATTTATTACACATAAATGAATTGTTGCCGATGAGGAGGATCTTTTTTTTTTTTTTTTTTTCTTTTTCGAACAAGGTCTCAGAAGTTAGTTTTTTATTCGATCTAACAAAATATATTCTGTAAAATCCGAATACTTCAAACCGAATGAATAAGAAAATTCAGCTATTTGGATTGTCGACAGTCTCTTCCACATAACATTGTTCATAGACTATTTGAAAGATATCACAAAGCATAAAATAATTTTACCTACAGGGTCCTTTTGTCAAATATCAACAATAAGATATGTAATTATTTGTTTTTATTTCTACTAATTGATGATATTATCACCAAATCTTTCAATTTGGATATTTTTTTATTAACACAAATGCCAAATATTCAAGTCCTGAATCTATATTCTTATTTTGAATCAAGATGTGAATTTATCTCACTATTTTACTAATGACTATTTCTTCCTGTTGAACTTCAAAGCCTTTCAGATTAATTTTACTTGTCTTTACCAAGATCTTCAAATTTGCATAAGGCGCATTTCTGTAACATTGACAGATTAGGCTCAATGAATTAAAAATGACATTCGGTCGCTTTTTCCAATACTTACGAAAGTAACTTCCGGGTATATTTTGAATTCGAAATGGGTGTGATATGGTTTTGGTAAGTATCATTCATAGTTTTAGGTAGGAATGTTGACTTGAGACATACAGATTCTTTGAAAAAGCTTCTATTTTAGAATAATGAAAAAGCTTCTATTTTAGAATAACGTAAAAGCTAAAATTGAAAAGAATCAAAGTTGTGAAACAAAAGGAAAAATACATGTTGTTCCATTCTATGTCGTGCAAAAAATACAATTGCAATAGAAATATCAAGATATGCATAAAAAAAAAATTTACATTTACGTATCTCAAACATTTAAAAAAAAAACATTTTAATTTATAATTCATGAAAAATTTGACATTTTAAAAATAACGTAATTACACCGAAAAAATTCTATGGCATTTTTCAAGTAACTTCTTTAAATAAACATGTAACAAAAGCTTCAGTACCCTTCATAGAATTCCAAAAAACCTTTCAAAAGTATCACAAAAAGATTAAGGAATGCAGAAAACATTCTGAGCTTATACCAACTGCATTCCTAGCATGACGTTCTTTACGATTTAGAAATTGAGGTATTTTCTTCTATCAGGCATATATCACTGGCCAGGGAAATAAAAAATGTTCCGAAGTTTGGCTGTTTTCTGTGACTGTTCCAGCGCTTCTTTGAAAGAGTTACGGCAAACAATTGAGGAAGAAAGGATTTCCCTCGCGCAGTAATGAAATACGCTAGAAGCCATTTGTTAGCCTCAAATGGAAACGGAAATGAACGTTCTTTCATGCGCCGTGCCTTATCAACTAAAAAAGATTACTGTCTTCGAGGGTGGGAAGGAACGTTTCTATTTATTTATTTATTTATTTATTTATTTATTTATTTATTTATTTATTTATTTATTTATTTATTTATTTATTTATTTATTTATTTATTTATTTATTTATTTATTTATTTATTTATTTATTTATTTATTTATTTATTTATTTATTTATTTATTTATTTATTTATTTATTTATTTATTTATTTATTTATTTATTTATTTATTTATTTATTTATTTATTTATTTATTTATTTATTTATTTATTTATTTGGTTTGAACTTCATACGTTCCGGCTATTGTGTAGTTTACCTAATTTGACAAACATATTCTCTCACATATTCTGTTGCCTTAAACCGTTGCTTTTTTTTTTAACCAAGCCGTTGTAAAGTTCTTTAATCTTATAACTTATTGTTTCGAAAATATTATCTATCGGTTGAGTCCATCAGTTTTGATTGAAGTTGATTTCTTCTTTTTGATCCTTTTGAGAAAATAAATCACAACGTTAATAAATTCGACATTGTGTTGAAACTTTTGCTTCATTTTCATTATTTATATTAATACATGAAGCAAGTTTTCAGAAAATTTAGATATTTAATTTAATGAGCAAAAGAGATAATCTGTCATGCATAGAAAAATAATATTGGCTCTTCTTCTATCAATAATGTTTTATTGTCTTTTTGATTCTGTAAATACATTTTATAACAGAATAAATTGCAGTTGTTAATTATGACCAACGACGAAATCTTGTCAAGAAGTGAAAATCGTGTTTACGGGTATTTCTAATTATTGTAACTTTTTAAATTAAGTTTGATGATTGTATAGTCGTACTAAGTTAATTTGTGACTTCAAAGTTGTAAAACACTTAAAAATAATTGCAAAACTAATTTTTAATAATAAATCATTGAAAATTTGAATAGTGCGCCATTTCTATGAGAATTTAACAAATCCCAATTTAGATTTATGAAATATCTTTATAGTAAGAGTCGTAATAATTAATATTCAATGAAAACGTTTTATGCGTTCATTAGATTAAATTGGAATAAAATATTGATTATAAACTAAATTATTATTTATGAAAAGTTCATAGTTGTAGAATCGTATTTCATTTTCCAGTCGTGTCCAAAAAGAACAAAATAACTAATTTTTAGGGCTTTAATCATAACTATAGACGCTTTTTTACCAAAAAATCTGGACTATTAGTAGCATATTTAATTTTGTAAGGGAATATTCTTATCTTATATATGTATAAAAAAAATTTAATAGGTTTTTTTTCTTTGCTATAAACACGTTATTAAATTTTTTTGTGATTTTCAGAAATTTAAAAGTGAACACTTAGAATCTTGAGGAAACTATTTAATTTTAACACTGACATCCGAAATTTGACTATAAACCATTAAAAAAAATGTGCTATGAAAATATCATGGTTAATCAGAAATCTGGTTAATTAATATATTTTTAGAAATAAGTTTGAAAAATTATCTCAAAAATCTATAACAAAAAGCCTCTAAAAAAATTATGTGTCGCATTGATGCGTTCATTTATTCAGAAATATTTTAATTTCTTCCTTATAATGACAACAAACAAATGATTATTAATAAAATAATAAGAATTTATAATGTCAAAAATAGCTTTCGAGTTTCTGATTCACACGAATTTTTCTTTTACGCCTAAACGTTTAAAAAAAAAAAAATTAAACTTGGTTTCAAAAATATATTCCAGCTATATAATTTTCCTTGATAAATATTCAAAATTTATACTTTGTTTTTAAAAGCAGTAAATTAGATTCAATTGGAATAAAACAACAATCCGGACCAAAATTATCATTTATAAAACATTTGCAATTTTAAAATCAATTCCTAAACTCAAGATTTAAAACATGCGTTTGATTCTCTGTGTCAACACAGCAAACATTGTCAGGTGTTTAGTGGCTTCCATGAAAGCAACGGATCAGCCAATGACGCACTCTCATTCCCTTCAATAGTTTGAATCAATGTACGGTATGCTTACATGCCTTCCGGCGCCCTCGCCGCCAGTCAGCCGCTGCCCCACTGTAGGACGTCCACCCGCACGATTTCCCTAGCACTCACCATCACCATCCTTCCAGCGCGTCTTCAGCCGTTGGCAGTACGCACACAACTCCTACCTGCAACACCGCTCAACTATCTTCTCTCAACAACTCCCATCATCACCTCCAAGCACCCCCCCCCCCCCTTTCAACCCTAACATCCTCGTCGCTTCTCCGACTGCATCCCACCTGGCAGTCTTTAGGGATCCGCCGCACACTCTGACGTCAGATCAAGCTCCTTGATATTTTATTGTGTCTTGGACACTGAGGAGGGGGTGTGCAGGGATTCTGAAATCACGTGCACAGGTCAGGCAGCCAACACTATGCTCCTACGCTCCGTGCACGTGATATTTATATCAGAATCGGCGAACCCTGCCTAGCAACAAAAAAGACTGCACTGCGATTTCAGAGAGGACGAATATGTCGTTCATTCTTTCCTTATTATTAATTCTTTCTTATAATTGATGTACCTAAATTTCTATTAAATATGTTAATTGTAATTGGAGTCGGATCAACCTTAACACCTAAGCAACCTTCCACAACAACACCTCTTCAACATATTCAATTCAAAGAAGTTACATTCGACCTCCATTTTAAAATTCAATTTGATGACAAATACTTCCCGAATACGAAAGATTGCATCTCTTGTCGATGTATTCCATATTGTAAGCTTTTTATGCACTTGCGCAATAGCCTTTGAGAAACTACTATTCAGATTTGAAGAAATAGTCTCAAAAATTACAAAAATGAAATAATACATTTCCTCCTTGATGATTATAAGAGGAACATGAGTAATGAGTATAGTTTTATTCAAGCCTGTAATAGACATAACTTATTTTACAAAAATGTCTCAATTTTTTTACTTAAGAATAAATTTAGTAAAGTTACTAATAGAGTTTTATTCTAAAACATTAGGCCACTGGAGTAGTTTTAAAAAGTAAACTCCAATAAAACCTAAGTATATTTTTTCAACAAAATAACATTTCACCATTGTTGAATTCTTACATTAAATTTTTTTTTAAATCTGCTCCTTTGTTAAATTGTTATCATTCCTTTTAGAAAAGTATTTCTTAAAGTTTTGATAGCCATATGTATACCCATAGTTTTTTAATTAGTTAGCTGAATAAGTTTAACTTTCCGCAATAAGTGTCGCTTTAAAGTAGTTTTAGTGAAATTCCGTTTTCACTTTGCAGATCACACCGGAATTTAGTGTATAGCAAAGCACTTAATCGAAAGAAAGCACTTATTGGACTAGAAATTTATAAAAACCTATTGCCAGCTGGTACATTTTATTAAACTAGATTACTCATCCGTTCACCAGTGAAGTAACAGTGCAGTGAAGTGAAATTAAAAATATTCAAATGTTACCCATTTTGGAAATATGCCTCCTTCTACCCTACTGTTGGAAGTTAGAGACAAACAAGGTGAATAAATTAGTTGGCCAATGGACTTCAAATCAATCTGTATAACTCTTAATAACAAGGCATTATTAACCATTTTTTCCCCAACTGATTTATGTTCATCATGCTATTATGTATGCAAAAAAAAATGTTTATTATGCCTAGTTAGTATGAGTTATACAGATCTATTTGAGCTCCATTGCCCAACAAATTTAAAGACACCTTGTATTTTGTTTGTTTAAATGACAATTTTTGAATCCGACATACTTAAGGTATTTATTTATTTATTTGTTTTTTTTTTGTTTTTTTATTTATTTACTTATTTATTTATTTATTTATTTATTTATTTGTTTGTTTATTTATTTATTTATTTATTTATTTATTTATTTATTTATTTATTTTGTTTGTGTGTGTGTGTTTTTTATTTATTTATTTATTTATTTATTTATTAATTAATTAATTAATTTATTTATTTATTTTAAAAGTAAAAAATGTGTTCAAATGAATTTTCTTTTTACTTATTATTTTGGCATATTCTTTTGCTTTTTAAATAATGTTATTAAAAAAATCATATAAGTAGAAAAAGTTTTCATCATCCTTTTAACAGAAAGACAAATCTTAAAGTAAATTAATTTATATAGTTTATTCTTGTACTAATACCTTTCCAAGATAAAATTGAGAGGAAAAAAATAAGAAAATGGCTTAAAGATTTTTTTTTATCCCACAACTCCCTCTAAAAGTAATGCTCCCATACCACATCTTAAATAAAAAAAGATAATTCTCAATGCATTTTCTAAACAACAGTTTATTACAATCTTAATGGCCATTTTGAACAAACAAATTAATAATATAAAATTAAAGCATCTGCACAGCCATCTAGGGACTATATAAGTTCGCTTCCTTTTTATTTTACGATCAGGTAATAAGACTAGAAATGTCTCATTAAAATAAACATAAACACATGAATGCTCTTTTTCATTGGTAACTTATTTTTCTTAGAAAAAAATATATAATTGCATGTAAGAAGAATATTTCAAACAAATTTCCCGTGAGAATGCTTTGATGACTCAAATATTTATTTATTTAAATAGTCGTAGATATTCATCTGCAGTTACTGAAATCTTTGTGGTTTCTAAAGACTTAATAATTCACTCTTCATATTAACCATTTAATCCTCAATGTTAATTTACTGAATATATAGTCAAAATAAAAAAATAAAAATTATAAAAAAAAAAAATCAGAAAAAAATTGTCCAATTTGAGAATATGTTTTTTCGATAATTCTTATATGGGCCTTATAAAACGAACAATTAATATAGATATACGTTTCGATAATTCAACAATAATGAAACAGTCGTTAATGGGCAATGCTCAAGGAAAGAGAACTCTGTGTTAAAGACATTAGTTTTTCACCTTTTTGCGCCTTTATAACATTTTAATGGGTTGGTTGGTTGTATTCAGATTATCTGGCGCCGTTAGCAACACGAGGGCTATAATGCGCCGAAACATTCGTCATTAGACAAGCCAACATACATTTACAAACACCCATGCCAACACGGGACTCGAACCCAACATTTTAATGGGAATTTCGGAAGAGGGAATGTTTAGAACACCTTAACAGGCATACCACAGCGATTTTTATCGAAATCGTTAAAGAAATTACTGAAATTTTATTTATTTTTTCTAATTTTTATGACAGCTACCTTATACGCATGCGCAATTTTAACGAAAACCTTAATGGTAGGTACCATGGCCACCACTAACTCGCATACCAAATCTGAAGATCGTTGGTCAATTCGATCGAGAGTTATGCAGATCACGTGCACACACAGACATAAATTTTTTCTAGGTCACTTTTTTGAAGTCAGGATGTTCCAGGATGTCAGGATGGAAAAATGCAAAAAAATCGAAAAAAATATTTTTGATTTCATTACCTTATGGTAATTGCCTTTTGTATAAAATAGAGGATTACCATCTTTACATACAAAAAGATATAAAAAATGTTTTTTTAAAAAAAACTTTTACTGCAAAATAAGATTTTGTATTATTTTGAGAGAAATTCAAGCAATCTTTGGTGGTGCAATCGTTAAGATGATGAGCTATTGATCAGATGGTATGTGGTATAAAACCAATCTGGCATCATCATGCGTTGAAACTTTATTTTAAAGTGAGAGATATTTTTTTAATTCCAAGTTGAAACACGTGTTTTCAGAGTTTTGATAAGCGTGTAATTTAATTGAAAATAAGTAAATTTTACTTATGACTAATTATCCTGTTAAGATAGTTTAATTTAAAGTATCAAAGTCATTTCTTGAAGTTAAGCAAAATATGAATATCCGAAATTAGTTGACCCATTTTGTTCAGTCATTATCCTGGTAACATTTTCAAGTAATGGAATCATTACTGGGGAGCACATACCCACGTACACAATAAAACATAAAAAAGGTACTTAATCTAATCAAAATGAGAATAATAATAATAAAAAAAATAAAAAAAATTAAAAAAGGAGAGAGAGAATGTTCAAAATTCACCTAATAGTTTTGGCTGTAGGACTGACTAAGTTTTGGCCACAACCAGAAGAATCAGAATGAGAAGAAGAACAAAATTCGATGAATTCGGCTATATATTATTAGAAACTTCTCTAGTAGAAAGGCTTTTATATTCCTTTCCATTAGAACATCTACAATCTACAAAATATGTTTCTTTTTTAAATATCCATATCATTAAAATTTTTAAATAAATCCAACAAGCGTTTCAATAAAGCATCACTTCAATCCTTAACTATAAGAATACTTCCTATAAAGGAGTTACATTCTTTAAGAATAAAAATTTAAACAATACAAAATAATTAAACATCACAATAACAAAAAGAACTTTTAATTATCAGGATCAATCGCTACGCCTACTAATTTCAAATACACTGAAAGATTGTTTATAATTTGAGAACATTCTATGAATATAATCCTTTGTTTGAAGGCTAAGCTTTTGATTCACCATGCCTAATATTACCCTGTCGGTTTCCATAGCGACAAGGAAGTTATTTAGATCTTGTTCGTTGAAGCTTGTCGTGGGAACTAATTGTGGTTCGAATAAAGAAGGTTCTTCAAACAAAAGCAGCTTTCTCCCTCAGATCGACAAAACACGACGTTCCCCTTTTTCTTTCAGATGAGCTACCATTAAGGTATACGACCCGCTTCCTGCCTCACTGCTATGGATTTAGCACTCAAGTACAAGGTGAGAAAATTTATAGATTCTATTGAATTATGCATATCGGTGCATCAGTTCCAGGAAGTGAAACTGAAAGTGTCTTAGATATTATGGATAGCTTAATCTCAGAATTAAATTATGTGATACCCCCGACGAATTTAGTTCAATGAACAATCTAAAATTATTTCATTTTAGTATAAATTTCAATCATAAATTAAATGTATTCTAACTATAACGTTTAAGGTGAAAAATCCATAATTTTGGATTACTTAATGCATCTATATATTCAAAAATGTCTATATAATCACCTGTATTCATTTTAGTATGTATTGTATTCCCCCATTTCCAAATTTGTAGATTTTAAGTATTCTAATTCCTATTTTTCGGAATCTTTGCTTTTGATTAAATTATAAATTAATATTGTATAGAGCGAATTTCTTAGATATAGTATAAATATTAATATATATTTGTTATGTACTATTTAGTCAGACGTATCATGTGTTATGTTAATTTGGCTTCGAACAATGAATTGTTGGTGGGCTGTACTTCGTTTGGATATAAAACATATTTCATTCAAGTAATTATTCATTTAAAAAAAAAAATGTGTGTTATACTGGATAATAAAACGACAGTAATTTGAAGATATGCATATAATACGATTCATAATACTTTACAAACAAATTGCTTAAATATTTCATAAATTTATTAGGGGTGTGGAACATCGCACAACTTTCAATTGCACTTAATACTTGTCACTTCATTTAAATTTACTATTGTTTGGCATAATTTACCACTTTTGTTTTCGTATTTTTATTTCATTAAAAAAAATGCCAGTTTGATGACATTTTTGGCAATAGTTATTTCATTGGAAAAAACCACGGCCAAAGCTCTGAAATTGGCAATATGTTTTTCTATACATATTACATAATCTTTTCTTGTAAGTGAAACAAAGGAGAAACAGTCGTTGATGGATAATGCTCAAGGAAAAAGAGCTATGCATTAAAAGAAATTCCTTTTTAAATAGTTTACACCTTTATTGCATTTCTAAGGAAATTTCCGAGGTAGAAATGTTTAGAGCCCCTTATAAGGCAATACAACAGCTATTTTTATCAAAATATTTAGAGCCATTTTTTAACAATTGCTGAAAAACATAAATTTTTCAACGGCAACTACCTTATGCGCATGCGCAATTTTGACAAAAACTTTAGTAGCTTGTCGCATTACCACCACTAATTTACATACAAAGGTCGAACATCATAGATTTATCCGTTCGGGAGCTATATTGACCACATGCACACATAAACTTTTTCTAGACCACTTTTCTAAACTCAGCTTATACCAAAACATATAGAAATTAAAAAAAAAAAAAAAAAAAAAAAAAAAAAAAAAAAAAAATTATTGAATGAAATACTTTTATTAGCCTATGCTAACATATGATTAATTTAAAGTAAAAAAGTTTTTAAGTGTGTGATATACATAAAAAAGGGGACTTACGTATTGAATTTCATACCTTTTTGTCGTAGCGTAAATCTCGGTAATTTTGAATTTCTTACTTGTGGCCAACTTTTTTTGCAAATTGGAATAAAATATTTATTGAAATTGATATTATATCATTATCATCATTGTCATTGAATGCAAAAATACATTATGGACTGTAGTCCAGTAAATTGAACTTTGTAAAAAAATGCTGCTAAATGAACCTTGTGAATATTTTTTTTTAACTTTGTTAAATATAAATAATTTAAATTTTATGAATAAAGTACTTTGTCAATCCTATAATTTTCTGATCGACCGCCAAATAAAAACTTCATCAACAGTCAATGATTTAATAAGGACTGACCTGTCGATCGTCGAAATATGTAACATTTTGGAAACAGGAAAGGAATTCAATAATTGGCAGGATTTCTGCTACGACAAAATCTAGAAGTTTAATACATAAATACATAAAATTTCACATATTTTAAAACAAATAATAGTAATAATAGTTCTTATCAATAATGAAATATGTTTCTAAATTTGTCAGAATATTGCTCAATTTTTAATCAAAAAAAGTAAAAACATATTTGCTAATGTGCTACCTTGGTAAATGAAAAAGGAAATGAATTCTAGGAGGTCTTTTAGACACCTGTTTTTTGAACGCGGTGATTGTAAAGAGCTGTACTCATATCCAATACAGATGTGAAATATACACTTCATCTACCTCAAAGTCATTGATAAGAAGGGATATATTATACTAAAAGCCTCTCCATTTATATATCAATATAAGACTAAAATAAATTTAATCGGTACTGCTTAAAGATTGTTCTTATCTTATCGCTTAAACGGTAGAAAAATATGCATGCATAACAACAATATTGATACTGAAAATTTAAATGTTAATGTCATTTTTTACTTAAATCATCTCAGCTGCAGAATGCAGTTGAAAATTAATAATTTTTTTTAAATTTCCCTCTTCGAGTGGAAAGGGGGGGGGGGGATTAGGGTTTCGAGGAGGCCAAGCATGTGCTAACCCGTTCGAACCATTAGTTTTGGTACTTCAAATTTAAAATTTGACACACATATTGAGAGAAATAAGAACACTCAGAAATAAATCTTACATTTTGAACTAGATTTCCATCCAAGACTCATATGGTATTGAGAACCACTTTATACCACCTTATGAGATTGAGAACACAAACATCCTCAAACATGGTGACCTGATTTTCGATTAAAAAAAAATATGTCTAACCTTTTATGACAATTCCCTTTTCTAACTTTTTTTTTTAGATCATTTATCTTAATTAAATTAATTGTTGTATGATCGACCAAAGAAATTAAGTTCATTCATTTCATCAGACACTTGAGAGCAGGTGTTTTCATAACAAGAGGAATCTAATATTGCACAATGTTCAATCTTGTATATAAATCAATAATATTTTTAAATTTAATCCATACATAACTTCTGATAACCTAGATATTAAAATAAAAAATAAACATTTCAAGATTTATTCATTTAGATATGATAACATTCCAACCATCAGTTCGTGGCATTAAAGTAAGCTGTTGTCTTGATAACGGTTTGACAGGAGATACATTATAAAGTTTTCAAGCACTATTATATGATAGGGTCAACTGATTTGTCAATTGTCTTTCCTAATGTGGTAAAGGATGTCGAATATGATCTAATTATCTCCTAATCATTCATGTTCCTGAAATATTGCATTCTTGATTAGAATCTAGAATTAATTAACTCACGTTTATTATTATCAATTGTGTCTTTATTACACTTTTAAATTAATTACTTTTTATAAAATTTAAAATAGAAACACGAATAATGAGGAAGTAACGTGGTACATGTTTTACTTAAAAGAATTTAATTAAGTATAGAGAAATAAGGGTATAACTATTTTAACTATTTTTAAATTCCATATATGATTTCAATACGATAAACTTTTCACTTTTAGGTTTAATTACTTCGAGTAAAAGTATTGTATTAAAATACGTTTCTAACAAAATAAGATTAATTGTGAGATAAAATTGTAGAGATTATTTGTTTTGTAAATCATTTCCAGAAGGAACTCGTTCTAGTATAATTACGCATTTGAGTCTATTACTTATGCTCTTAAATTTTTGAACTTTTACGTAGAACGCATTTGAACGCATCCATGCGAGAGTGAAAACATTTCAATTCAGAATCAAATCTGAAAGATAGCAGGCTGCGAAATCGTTGACATAATAATAAGTAAGCTATATTTATTTTGCTTTTTAACTTCAGAAAACTTAAACTATTTGTTTCGGAACAATTGACAATTCACTCACTTAGCGAATCCGCCATGATAACTTCTTCCTCTTTAGAGAATTCACTACGCAGCTATTCTATTATAACCTACTTAATAAAGAAAAATCCATATGTTATAAAATAAAACACAATTTTATATATATTCTCAAATTTAAATTCTATTACTTTCGAGTATCAACTTTTAAATTACTTAAACTTCGTTGTTATTATTATTATTATTATTATTATTATTATTATTATTATTATTATTATTATTATTATTATTATTATTATTATTATTATTATTATTATTATTATTATTATTATTATTATTATTATTATTATTATTATTATTATTATTATTATTATTATTATTATTATTATTATTATTATTATTATTATTATTATTATTATTATTATTATTATTTACCTATACTATTGTTAATGGATTCCAGGAGATTTTTACAATACCAATATTTAAATTAGTTAGATTAGTTATCCAATTTTAATTCACACAAAAATAGTTATTTGTCTTTAAACCTTTCATTTCAAAACATTAAATAGTCCATTTCCTATTTCCTAGTATACTTCACATTAACAACGTAAGAGAGTATTTTAGAGTATTTTTTAGATTTATTTTTAAATCAATAAAGAGTAAAATGGATTAACAGGATTAATTTCACAACGAACAATTGCAAAGTAATATGGCTATTTTAGGTTAGACAGCGAATGAGATCTTAAACAGTTAATATTGATTTTTAAATAGTGTGTGTAAAACAGTTACGAAATATTTAATCTCACAATCTAGAATTATTATACAAAACCTTTTTGAAATAGGCAATAAAACTAATTACGCTTGATTGGCAATAAAAAAGATGTGTAATGAACTTGTTGATAAACTTTCCAAATATTTTCTTTGAAAAAAAAAAAAAAAACTGCTATTAACTATTTTTTGGAAAGGATATCAAATCAAATGGGCATTAGAGATCTTGCTAAATAAAAGTACTTTGTATAAATTATGAAAGAAAAAAAAATTGTAAAAAAGATAAATACAAATTACTTCACCTTAAGTCCAACAGTAACTATTTGAAAGTTTGAAAAAAAAAAAACCGAAATTAAACTAATATTTATTCTCAATACCTGAAATTCTTATGCTGTAACAATACATTTTTTATAATTATTTATAATTTAGCCCCTACTTTGAGCATTTGAAAATTATCTAGAATATTTTTGTTCTTAGTTTTATATTTGTTTCTTACTAATACCATGAAAATAATCCGGTCAGAAAAGAAGAAAAAATAATTTAAGAATCTTTTCAGGATCCTTTTTCTAAATTACAAGATTTAAAAATGAGTTTGTTCTTTTTGCCTCTGCACTTTCTTTTAAGTAAAAGTTCCCGCAACAGTTTTTCGAAGTTCTAAGATAAAAAAAGATAAAGAAAACTCTTCTCGTCAGATTTGTACCCAATTACAACTGGTGCACATTTCGGTTCTGAGTTATTAACAAAGAAAAGTGAACATTGCATCAAAGAGAAACTTCGAAGAAATCCAAAGGGAAACAAACAAAATTTTGCCATCAGATAGAAACTAAAAACTGAATTGAATAGAATGTAAACCAAAAGAGTGGTATGAGCAAGAAATATTCTGAAATATTTATAGTTACCCAGAAATCGCACACTTGCCTTGAATCATTAATCGGATTTTCTTTCAATTCTTCAATGGATCAGAAATGAAAGCAAAATAGCAACATAAGATGCTTTTGAATAAATTTCTTTCAGTCTATACTTTTTAAATAAGCAAATTTCAAACCATTTTAGTTTTCAAATTTCCTTCAAAAGAGAATACGAAATCATATTTTAGCTTCAAAAGCTTATTCATTTTCACTTTTCAATAATAAAATCCTTAGAAGTTATCAGTATCTAACCTGCTTTAGATCATACTAAAAATTGCTAGAGGAAAGACATTTATACTTTTATGAGAAAAGTAAGTGATTTTTTTTTAAATTGTGCAGCAGCTTACCAACTAAACATTAAAATAGAATACTAAAGTTTCCTGATATAAGGGTGTTGATGTCTATTATTTAATAATAATTTATTTTTAATTAGATTTATGTACCAAATCTTTTCCCACAAGTAGAAGCATCTTTTCAACTAAATATTTAGCCGTTTTTAAAATTAATCAGATTTTCACTATTCATACATACAATCAAAATATAATATATAGACACAGTTAAAATCTACAAAAATAATTATAAATTAATTAAAAATGTGCATCATTACATTTTAGATTTTTCATTCAGCAATCTATAACTAAACTATTTTTTTAACTCGATATGTTTTTCGGAAATATTGAATAATATTTTTGGGGCTTAAATGGGAATCATTTGAATGAAATTTATACACATCGTATTTCAATAGTAATGAGGAAGACAAAAAATACCGATAATGTATTAATGGAACTTCACAATTTTTTCATGAAATAACAATCAAATATGCACCCATCGCCTCACCCTTAAAGAAATGTGTGTAAATGTATAACGTAAATCTTAAAAAAAGTTTTTTTTTTTTTTTTTTTTTTTTTTTTTTTTTTTTAATATTCACTATTTCAAATTTTAATATATCTATTATTTTTATTAACAGATGAATAAATTCATATAAACTAAATTTAATTAATTAAATGTTCTAAGTCTACTTTTAGTCTCAAGTCATTTTTTAATACATTTAGAAACAGAAAAAGATGACACATCAATTAATAAAATCTGCAACTTGATCACTGATACAAATTTGTTCTAAATGAGTGAAACGTAAAAACTCTTAGCTCAAGTTCAATGAGTTCAATAGGGAAGTATTTTGTTTTACTGAAAACTTTTACAAATTGGAGTTACCGTCTTTTTACTCTAAACATGTGATATGTCATATAAAAGGGTCCATTAGTTTATTCATGTGTTTTATTGAAATTGAATGAGTTATATTATAAAGGTTTTCCTTAAACATGAAGTTTGAACTTGATAAGTTTTCAAGAAGATAAATAATAGAACTAATTTGAGAAAGTATTATAAACATTCAGTAAAGATTAATAAATCTCAAATTTATTACAAATGTATCTTTTGTACAATACTTGTAAGTTTCTAAATTATTATTTATGCAATGTCTATTTAAATTATACATTTAATCTAAATACTTCCTAATACGATTCACCGCATATATAAACATATATGTATAATGCCATCAATTTAGTAATTGTTTCATTCAAGTTTTATTTAATTTTTTTTTTTTTAAATATTTTTTCCCTGATAAATTATAAAATTAGATGAGCAAAATATTGCATTCTACATCATAGTTTCAAACTATAACTAAAGATCTTAAGCGAAATTTAATGCTACACAATTTTTTTTTAAGTTCAGATAAAATGCAATGTAGTACATTATATTCACAAATATAGAGACTGAACTCTTAATTTATTCCCTCACAAGTATATTTTGGTCCCAAACAGGAGCATAAATCGCATTAGTACCCTCAGAAAGGTAGAGAGGCACGTTAGCATCTTTAGGCGGTAAAGGTTTTGGAACTAGATACCACCTCTCGTATGACGTAGATGCGTTTAATTATAACTGAAACATTGCAGTATGAAATCACGCAAACTCTCACACAAGTCTAGCGTTTGGTTTTGATTTATATCTAAGACAAACTAATTGTAGAATAGAATACTTCGTGCGTAAAATACGTAAAGTCCGATCTTTGATTCATTATTCATCATGTTTAGATAGCATAATGCTATTCCCATAGTAGTGATGTTTCTGCTGTCCCAAATTAGTGATAAACATAATTATATTATCCTAAAATCATGCCAAAAAAAATTATTAAAAAATGTTATTACTATATATTAAACAATTACTATTACCAATTACTATGTATTATCAATTACTATATATTGCCAACTACTATATACTACCAATTACTAACTATATATAAAACAATTCATTATATTTCCAATTTTAATAAATTAATTTGATAGCTTAGATCACTTTTTTAATTCATTAGATTACTGCAGTTTTTCAATCGAGAAATGATAAATTTGACATTGCTCTTATAGTAGTTAGTAAATATTTTTCTTATCGCAGTAGAAAATGGAGCATACTATTAATTGCATAAAATTTCCACCAACCTTTTTTTAAACCTGAAATATCTTAATGCCACAAAATTTACGCTCAAATGAAACTTTAAACGGGAATATTACGCTTCTCATTGATTTTTGGAGAGTGAAATTTCACTTTGTTGAGAAATCTTTACTAAGGCCGAGTAACAGATGGTTATAAAGTGAAAAAACAAATACTTTTTCGTAAAACATTAAAGTGAAAAGCATAAAGAGATCCATAACTGTCTTTGGCAAACAAAATTTATTCAAGGAAAGATTACACAGTCTTTATTTTGGGTTACTTAAGCAAATATTTTACATCAACTGAAGAAAAAATGTATCTATACCCACAATTACTCTAAAATTTTTCATAAATAGAAAATGACATTTAAGTGTAATCATTCAGCCTAAATCATAAACTTTACTGTCTTTTAACTAAATTATTTCCAGCCTATAATTTTAAATAAACCCCAAGTTCAAATGATGACATAACACAATTATCATTAATGAACAAATGTTTCCAGATTAACCTCCAAAATCAAAACTCATTTTGAATACTCTATTAAGTTTTTCACTATGCTTAACGCCACTTCAATTTAACTCACATAAATTTGACACAGTAAGACGACTTTCGATCTCTTAAATGAAGTGAAGAGGAATCTATCCACTCGTCCATTTCAATATAACTGTCATAGACGAGTCATAAATTGAGTAGATAACATTACAAATTGCCCTCGCATTTCCATTGTGCGACGTATGTTGATGTTTCTTGATCGTCACGCTTCAAGCGTTTTCCAAGTCAAAGGAAATTCAGAAAAGCCCGCTTCTGCACATAAATCTCCTCACATGGACCCAACTGAGACAATTTCCGTGAACATAAGGGCCAACAGCTTATTATTCTGAGAGAGAGTGGATTATTTTAGTCGATTTCCTAAAGGGATGAAAGGATAAGGACCTGCCATTATACCTTGCGCAAGCAGGACTATACCGCCTCCATTTTATTCCAGATCCTATTGAAGAACAGCTTGTTCCATGTTTTTGGTGAAGATGATTAAGTCTAGAGGCCAATCCTAGAATGGGTTTGTGTTTTTTTTTTTTTTTTTTTTTTTTTTTTTATCTGGCCTTCCACGTGAGTCTAGGCATAAAGTTCTCATGAGTCGGCAGCAATTAGGAAGTATTGGACGTCACGATCAGTCACCAAAAGAAATGGTTGTTGGCATACAAATGTGACTAGAAATGCTGATTTGCCATTGTTAGTGTATATCATGCTCTGGTTATTGATCTTCCTTTAACCTATTTTAAGAGCAATTGATTTGAGATAAATTGAATGCAATCCAGATAGTAACTTTACATTGCTTCTGGGGTTTTACGTGTATTATTTTTTCTTACTAAGCCTTAAGTATGTAAAAGGTAACTAAATACTTTTTAAAGATAAATTTGTAAAATGTAATCCATTTAAGTGAACAATACAGTATACGTTTATTTTATTGGGCAACTAAAACAATATTTTTAAAATCTGTTAAAGTAATATTAATCTTAAACACACAGTTTTGGTATTTCATACGGAGTATGTTGGAAGATTTATTTTGTGCAATTCCACCAGCAGGCTAATTAATTATTTCTCAAAAAAGACAACCGTGGAACGAAAATCCTATACTTTTGTTTGTATTAGAATATATAATACATATAAGGATATATTTCCCTAAAGATTAAAAGTCATCACGCCAGCGAAACAACGTTGTTTCAATCATAATCACGTTACATAATATGATGTAGAAACTCCTTTCTTAAGAATATGTCCTTGGTATTCTTGTTGAATAGTACTCAATGTTTCAAATTATCTGCTGCTTCAGTTCCTGAGATATATGTCTTCATAATGCATCAAATGCAAACAACAGTATAATAATCCTATTTGTATGAAAGACTCTTCATGAAATACTAATAATGGGCTTATTGGATTAGACTTGGTATGGTAACCTATTTCATAAAAATATAAACATAATATGGTAAAAGAAGTACTATATTAATATGGTATTTTTTCATTCATATACAGTCAACATTATCTGTATGAAATGAACGATGACACTTGACTTGTACCCTCTCGTAATTATATAACCTTAATATGTTGCTTTAAATTAATAATTCCCGATTGAAACTCAGTTAACCCTCTCTTTTCTAAGGAGTTTTAAATTTTATGTTGATGTGTCTTGGATTGTCTTAACCTATTCATTAAAAAGAGAAACTCCACACTTGATATCAAATTTAAGATATATCCTTGATAATGAAGAGTAATTAAAATAGAAATTGAGGTATAAAAATGAAACAATATGAAATGTTAACATTTAACAGTCTAAAATCATTAATTTTACACCATTATTTATTCCATTCAATTTCATAGATTATTGTGAAGATCATTATATTTATGTTATTATATACATTCGTAAAAGTTAATAATTCGTTATAATTCGTAAAAGTCCATGCAACGAAAACTATATCCAAAATTGTTCTGCTTTTATAAAGAAGATTTTTAAAAACACAGTAAATCCTTATCATATGTCTGTTGGTCAATATCTTTTTTTTTCCTTAAATTGTATGAAATAATTTCAACTTTGATTTCACTTGACGTTTCACAATTACGTTTTGCAACACTCTGAACAGTTAAAGCAGTAATAAATCTTTTAAAAGCAATTTCAAATACTATTTCTACGAAGTTATTGATTATAATTTTGTAAAGAGTTTTCAATTAAAATTGCTTTGAAAATCAAACTGGAATACACATTTAAAAACTAAACATGCTATATCTTATTACTTTCCAGCATTTCAAAACAACCATTAATCCTCCCTTTCGTTTTACATGACGAGAAAATGTGTGTATAGCGATAACAGCCTCAACGTATGACTGGATATCTGCTTATTTCGTTCATTCAACCCAGCTTACTATTCTTTCCTCATTCATACAAAGTGTGCAATTTATCCAATTTCAACAGATAAAAATATGAAAATAACCTAGAAAATCACTTTTCATACAGTTGCTGCAGACTACCATTTCACAACAAATGCTACATCAGTATAAAAAGTCAAGGTTATACTGTGAATGTATCGCTGATTGCAATTATCGATCCGTTAATCACGGACCAGTTACAGTGGTAATTAACTGCAGTAGCGGTTCATTTAGTTCCGTGTTCTATGATCTGTGAAAAGGATAGGATAATGTGATACCAAAGAACGGAACAATTTTAGTAATGGATTTTAAGTTTTTATCTTTTGCAAGTATATCTCAAAAAGTTTGTTATGTGATTTATTTCTTTAGCTATTCAAGATAGAGCATCAGTGTAAATTATAAATAGCTCACTTTTATGTAAGGAATACAATGAGTCTGATTTTTACGTTTCATTTATTGAAAAATGTTGAAAATTTTAATTTTTAGAGAAAACTAATTAGGTGGAAGAAAACTAATTAAAAACTTGTTGTTCTACATAATCACATGCCTTTTGTAATGTCTAAAAATCACATAGACGTAAATAATTAATTTTATTCCTAGAATGCCCCAAAACGGAAATAATCCATAACGAGACTTTCATCATTAAAATAATCAATTTTAATTTTATTACTTAATTTCCATTCTTCAGAATTTACGTTTTAAAATGCATTTTGTTTCGGTTCATTCTAAAGAACGGGTGTGAATATTTTTTATTAACATGATTTGACCACAAGAACGCATTTAAAAATTACATCTTCTCCTGCTGCGTATACAAATTAAAACTATTTTGATTCAAAAATTAATTATCTCAGTTTCTTTTATATGAATCAATACAATATTTTGAGTCTTTTTAAAATTTACATTTATATGCATATCTAATATTAAAAACATAAATCACGTAAAAATCTCTTTGAGATATCTTACATAGTTTAATAGAATTTTATTTTGCCTCCCCTTTACACAAAAAATATTCAGAGAATATTTTGATAACTCGCAGACAAAACAACACTCCATTATAAAAAACTGTTTAGCAATTTAACAAACAATTGGAGAAATCCAATAAATTTCAGAAGAAATAAAGTTCCTGAACGTATAACAAAACAATCTAGTTTTATAAGTTTATTCAAAGTATTCTTTGAAGATGTAAAGACATTTAAGTTTCATATCTTGTCAGTCTAATATAAAACAAAGTTTAAATAAATCATTTTACATATTTCACAAATACATTTTAGTTTATTCTGAAAATGAAATTTATTTTTAAATTGGGAATTGTAAAATGTAAAAGAAATTTGTTTGCGAAGACTAATACACAGAATAGTGTTCTAAAATAAGTATACTGCTAATTAAGAGAATGCAAAATTGTTTATTGTATTTAAGCGTTTTACAATTAAAACAGGAAAATTTATTAAATCAATGAATCATTTGGTCGGTAATAGTCTTCCAGTTCGATCATAGCTTTGCCTTTCAATCCGAATGTTAAAATTTCAGACATTGTTTTTATGCACGAATTTTAATTTTTAAAAATGGTGTTGATAATTCAACAGAAATTAAGTATGTTATTCCAAATAAATGTGTATGTTATAAAGAAGTGCTATTGTTTATTTATTTAAGTAACTTTAATAACCATTTATTTTACGGATATGCCAACCCTATTTTAACTTGGTTATTAAAAATTCACATCTAAATTGTTTAAAAGACTAAATATTTTTATGCATTTAAACTAGGCACTATGCATTTAAACTGCATTCAAAACTACTAAAATTTTTAACTATAAGCAATGAAAGTTATAAATATTATTACATCAATGTTTTGCAAGCGTGTTTTTACTATGCAAAGTTCTAATATTCTTTTTCATGTTCACCAAAGTAATCATAATATCCCAATAATACTAAGTATCCTATAAAAGATTAATCTTACTTTATGCAACATAAAAAAATTTGAAAATAATATATTTAAGTTACAAACTAATTAAATTTTATACCTTTAACGATTAAAAAGAAACTGTCATTGCTACTTAGTATAATCAATCAAAACCTATCTATGAAACTGTTTACTACAATGCCAGTGCGACCTTTGATTAATGGGAGAATTGTATCGTAGAAACTGATCTTGCTAAAGAAAAAATATAGTATTAGGAGTACTGAGGCTCAACTAAAATATTGTATGGTCTAAAAATCGTTTACTATTAAGAAATAAAAATTTTAAAAAACTTTGTTGTTGAATTAAAAGACAACGAGAGTGTTAGGTCTTGGAAATTCTTCGAAGCTCATTACATAATTTTTTATCTATGTTATATAATACATATACTTACTAAACTAAAAATATGTGCAATTTAAACTGGATTGGATTTTTCTTTGTGTATAAGTTTCACGAGTGCTATGTTTCTCCAAAACATCATCGTAACATGATTCGATCCCTAGACATTTCTCATGAGGAAACTAACTCATTTGTGTCTTACATGGTGAAAAACTATAAAACCAATGTATAACAATCAAAATATGGACCCGATTTCCCTATTGTAATGTTTATTTCTTTGTGTAAAAAGTTTTCGAGTTCTATATTGGAAATAATAATTCTTGAGCGAAAGCAACTATAGAAAATGAATATAATCGATACAGTATCTGTTTCTTCTTCAGAAAAGCTACCCTATATCTAAGAACGCGGCAGTGTTCCGCCGCCAAATCCGATGTCAAAGCGATAAACATGCAAGTGTATATTATGTTGACAGAGCTTAGGCCTGTTTTCGAGCTCTCACAGCTCAGCTTCTATTATAGTTAGAACCCTGATTTTTTCGCATCATGTTGCCCCGGGTGAGTAGATGAAAAATAACAACATAATTGTTAACATTGAATAATGGAACATGGTACCAAAAAAAAAAAATCCTTTGAAAATAGCCAAAGTCACCGGAATTTTATTCTTATTTTTGTTCTTCTTCTAAACGTGACCAAAAATTTAGCCAGGGCTACAGCCAAAGCTATTTAATGATTTTACACCATTCTTTTTTCTTCTTCTCAGCTTGATTAGAGGAAATGCGTTTTGTATGATTTGATGGGTAGGAAGGTTTATACCCCTCCCTCCGTCCCCGAAAATGTTCTTGATACCTGGAAGTTTTAGCCAGGCCTACAGCTTAAACGCTTTAATATATTCATAACATTCTTTTTTTTATTATTATTATTATCCCGCTCAGCTAGATTAGAGGAAGTGCCTTTCGTGTGAAATACTGAGTACGACGGTCTATACCCCCCTAGAAATGATCTCGTAAATTGGGAAATTTAGCCCGAGTAAAGACTGACTAAAACACGTCAATGGATTTCGGATATTCACCTTTCACTCACTCTCAAGTGACTTGAATACATTAAGTTGAACTATCAAAACAGTGTAATTAGAAAAAAATAAAATTACTTTTTTTTTTCAATTAAATTGCATGCTTATCAAAGCTCTGAAAACACGTGTTCAACTTTTTACTTAGGAAACCACTTTCAGTTTTTAAATAAAGTTTCCTAGGTGTCTGGTCGGATTTGAACCAAGCACCTTCTGAACACTAGCCTGATATCTTAAAGACTTGACTACTAAAGCTTGCTGAATTCTCTTAAAATAACAACAAGTATTATATTTCAAATTTAAAGCGAAAATTGTTTTGCGATGCATTTTTTTTTTTTTTTTTTTTTTTTTTTTGTATACATTTATTCGTATGTAAAAACTGGTAACCCTCTATTTCGCATAAAAAGCAAGTAATGTGTTTGTATGTTTTACTTGCTTTGTATAATTACTTATGTTTTAGTATATAATTGCATGTTTTTGTGCACAAGTTGTAATAGATACATTTTTTCGATTATAACTGTGTGTGTGTGTGTGTGTGTGTGTGTGTGTGTGTGTGTGTGTGTGTGTGTGTGTGTGTGTGTGTGTGTGTGTGTGTGTGTGTGTGTGTGTGTGTGTGTGTGTGTGTGTGTGTGTGTGTGTGTGTGTGTGTGTGTGTGTGTGTGTGTGTGTGTGTGTGTGTGTGTGTGTGTGTGTGTGTGTGTGTGTGTGTGTGTGTGTGTGTGTGTGTGTGTGTGTGTGTGTGTGTGTGTGTGTGTGTGTGTGTGTGTGTGTGTGTGTGTGTGTGTGTGTGTGTGTGTGTGTGTGTGTGTGTGTGTGTGTGTGTGTGTGTGTGTGTGTGTGTGTGTGTGTGTGTGTGTGTGTGTGTGTGTGTGTGTGTGTGTGTGTGTGTGTGTGTGTGTGTGTGTGTGTGTGTGTGTGTGTGTGTGTGTGTGTGTGTGTGTGTGTGTGTGTGTGTGTGTGTGTGTGTGTGTGTGTGTGTGTGTGTGTGTGTGTGTGTGTGTGTGTGTGTGTGTGTGTGTGTGTGTGTGTGTGTGTGTGTGTGTGTGTGTGTGTGTGTGTGTGTGTGTGTGTGTGTGTGTGTGTGTGTGTGTGTGTGTGTGTGTGTGTGTGTGTGTGTGTGTGTGTGTGTGTGTGTGTGTGTGTGTGTGTGTGTGTGTGTGTGTGTGTGTGTGTGTGTGTGTGTGTGTGTGTGTGTGTGTGTGTGTGTGTGTGTGTGTGTGTGTGTGTGTGTGTGTGTGTGTGTGTGTGTGTGTGTGTGTGTGTGTGTGTGTGTGTGTGTGTGTGTGTGTGTGTGTGTGTGTGTGTGTGTGTGTGTGTGTGTGTGTGTGTGTGTGTGTGTGTGTGTGTGTGTGTGTGTGTGTGTGTGTGTGTGTGTGTGTGTGTGTGTGTGTGTGTGTGTGTGTGTGTGTGTGTGTGTGTGTGTGTGTGTGTGTGTGTGTGTGTGTGTGTGTGTGTGTGTGTGTGTGTGTGTGTGTGTGTGTGTGTGTGTGTGTGTGTGTGTGTGTGTGTGTGTGTGTGTGTGTGTGTGTGTGTGTGTGTGTGTGTGTGTGTGTGTGTGTGTGTGTGTGTGTGTGTGTGTGTGTGTGTGTGTGTGTGTGTGTGTGTGTGTGTGTGTGTGTGTGTGTGTGTGTGTGTGTGTGTGTGTGTGTGTGTGTGTGTGTGTGTGTGTGTGTGTGTGTGTGTGTGTGTGTGTGTGTGTGTGTGTGTGTGTGTGTGTGTGTGTGTGTGTGTGTGTGTGTGTGTGTGTGTGTGTGTGTGTGTGTGTGTGTGTGTGTGTGTGTGTGTGTGTGTGTGTGTGTGTGTGTGTGTGTGTGTGTGTGTGTGTGTGTGTGTGTGTGTGTGTGTGTGTGTGTGTGTGTGTGTGTGTGTGTGTGTGTGTGTGTGTGTGTGTGTGTGTGTGTGTGTGTGTGTGTGTGTGTGTGTGTGTGTGTGTGTGTGTGTGTGTGTGTGTGTGTGTGTGTGTGTGTGTGTGTGTGTGTGTGTGTGGTAAGGAACATTTCTTCTTAAATTAAACGAAAAGGATTTGGATAGCAAACCTAAATCTCTCTACAATATTTAATCTTGATATATATTGTCACTTTCAATACAAAGATAAATATGTGAATCTAGTGGTATTGTCGTTTACACCATTTATTTATTTTTTCTTAGAGCGACGACATGATTATTCTCACTAAATTATTCATTGGATGTATCTTTCGTGTATTTTTCGATGTATTTTTCATAACAAACGCAACAAAAAGTATTGATATCTCCCAAAAAACAACTAGACGTTGTAAAGAAAGCCCACCAAGTAAAATAATCAGTCAGTGAAATCTAATGTTTGCCTCCAAGCGACCGAGTTTTTCTTTGAGTTACTTGTACACAATGAACTAAATTTGGATTATTAGGAGGAATCCCCATAGGTAATCAGAACTTGGCAGGCTAGAGTTTTTATAAAATTAATCTCAATTCAGTGCAATGGGTGCAAAGTATCTGAAGCAAATTAAATGCAATCAACCGAAATAACTCTAGCCTGCAAAGTTCTGATTGCCTATGGAGTACCCCAAAGAAACTAAATGTGGCCGCTTGGCGGCAAACATTAGATTTTACAACTTTTTCTGACTGATTGTTTTACTTGGCAGGCTTTTTTACAACGTCTAGTTGTTTTTTGGGAGATAAGGATTTCGTTTCGTCTCATATTATGTTCAACCCTGCTTTCAAATTTGAATCACAACTTTGAGAAGTTTTAAAAAGGGTCTTTTTTACCTTCAGAATCATTTAAAAAAAAAAAAAAAAAAAACTTCCAAATCTGAAAAGTAATTTCTTGAAAAATACTCGTAGTTTTCGACCAACAATGGATATAATAAATGTTAACAAGAAATTTTTACTTCCAATTCTGATTAATTAAAAGTGAAAGGAAATCTTTATTACTCTACATTTTTTTTATAATTCGAGTTTTGCGGAGTTTTCAATTCTTAAAATTAATAAAGCGACCTTTGAAATATTCTCCTTTTCAATACATACTTTATTCCTGAATTCATACTCTTTTCAAATTGCCTCATGCTGTTCATAATCATCGATATAGATAAACAACTGGATAGACTGCTTAACGCTGGGAAAATGAAGCCATTGCCAGATGCAATTGGTGGGATAAAAAATACGGATTGCCGAGGATTGAAAATAAAATGTTGAGTTTACACAGTAAAAATGTCAATAGTAGACCTTAATTAATAATAATGTGCAAAAAAATATATACTCTAACACTTTACAAGGTTTTTTGCATTCCCATCCAACTATAAAAGTGAACTGTGATTGGTTAATCATCTCACCAGCTTCGCAATCCCCTGCGCGTTTTTCTCTTTGCATTGACAATGGAGAAGTCTATCTAGTTGTTTATCTATATCGATGTTCATAAGTCACCTTGCATAAGCATTTCATTTCTTTGTATACCATAACAATCAATACACATTGTAAGAATTAATATGAATAAGAAAATTGCATCTTAAAACATGAATTTGTAAAAAATTAAATATTTTTAGCTAAATGAAAATTCACAGGTACAATTTTTACTATATAAACAGGAATTTTAAATAACATTTTTAAAAAATTGTCTTATAAATATTTATTCAAGTTAATATTTTGTTTAGTTAATTTTGTGAAAGAAATGTTACAAAGTAAGAAAGTAGCTTATAAATGCATTTAACTTATTATTTTTTATTTTAATGGTTTTAATTTACTTTCAGATAACTGTGTTACTTTTCTCATTGAATGTTGTTTATTCAGCTGCAATAACATGGAATGATGACATTAGCCAGGATACCAAGTTGGATAATGTTTTTCTCGAATACAAAGCTAACATAAAAAGGATATCAAAGAGAGGTGCTGATTGGTCAAATAGGCAGTCACAGCCCCAAGTCTCTTCAGTTGAGTACAAGCTAGATGCGCAAGAAAGTGATAAGATCGATTTCACCACAAAACTTCCAAGAATTGTGCGTAAAATACGTTTTCAAAATGTACCGCAACAAGCCAGGCTCTTTGAGAAGCACGGAAACAATGTTGAAAAATATGGTAATGACACTATAACTTCTGACAAACAAGGAAGAGTAGTTCGTGTTCGAAAATTCCGTAAGAAAATTACGACAGCTAATCCAAATGCAGCCACAACAACTACTACAGAAAAACCCACGACTTTTAGAACAAATGTACGGCAGACGGTCCAACATTTTCGGAATCAAAATTTAGTCCCAACGTCAACAGCAAATCCTATTCTTTTTAGATCAGTTACACCTCAGATGATGCAGTATGCTCATATAACTGTTATAAATAAAGAAATAATTGACCAGAAGCCAAATAGAAAACAAAAGAATAAAAAACTATCTGGACTCTCCGGCACGTTTGATGAAAGCGACCTTTACAAAAGTGAAAGGGAATTGAAGGCACAGAGTTTAGGTAGAACGTACAATAGTGTTCCAATCCAAATGAGAGACCATCATTCACCTGAATTGAATAAAAAAAGTTATTCTAGTTTAAATCATTCAGCAGATTTGATTGGAAAATCAACAAACAACGAAGAAATTACATCAAAATTGAATACAAGACGGCACGATGTGAAAGTTATACCTAAGGCACTAGGGGACCTTGATATGTCCATAACACAAAATAACAAACCTAAGTTAAAGAACTCAGTCCGAGATGTGAAACGAATTAAACCTCAACAAACCAGAAATATTTCACCAATCTCCAAAACCTCTTCTACTACCCCTGCTCCGAAATCGGCAGAAATATTGTCAGATTCGCCCCAAATTCAAAATACCTCTACAATTCAAAGTATTCCTAACCCAAACCAGGGCGACATCTATAATGACGAGAGTGATGTTACAACGCAAACACCTCTGCATATAGATACAATGCCTGGATTCATGTCCCCAGGAGAAGGTCTTCAACTTACCCATATGACACCAAATATTGGCTTCCGACAGTTTCCTCAACAGGAATTTCAAGAATATCCTTATGGTCCAATGAATCCCTTCTTTCGACCTCCAGGGAGTCAACTACCACCTCAAAATGTAAATCCTATGTCACCTTTATCTTTCCGGCAGCCTCAGTTCTACCACCAGAATGAAAACCCACAGTTTCAAAGATATTACCCGCCAGGACAGCATCAATTTTCTCCTTATCAAAGATCGGGCTCCTTAGGGACTCCAGGATTCTACCACAGTCCTCAGCTTGAATCACTTCGGCGCTCTATAATGGACGTATACGCTGAGGAGGAATCGATAGAATCTACAACAGAATATTCTCTTCCAAAATTTGAAATTCCATCGATTGATTTCAATGATAAAGGTTGTCGTACTGTTTATAAAGAAGTCAGCGCAGTTCCGGTGGAAGGTTCAAATCGGAGAAGTGTTGAAAATCAAGCAAAAAGTTTCGTGATGACAAGAGAATGTTTTTTCCCTGAAGGGGTACCCACAACAAGACCTGAGGACGAAAAAGAACATAATATTGACACCACAGACAAGACAAATTTGAAATAACAATAAGTGTCACAGACTATGATGAGTGATTCTGTTTAATTAAGATATTCTTATGTAGCAGAATATCCGAATAATAGCAGGATACACTCATATCGTATTTGTAAATAGTTCAAGCAGAGAAAATAAGAATCGGAAGTAAGTTGAAATGTACTTTGAAAACATTTTATTTCAGAAATGTAAACCATTGGAGTTTAAAAGACAATTATTACCCACCTTTTTTTCTTTATATTTCCTTACATTTTATATTGAATAATTATTACGCACAAGTTTAATTACTAAGCAAGTTTTTATTTTCCTTTTAGTGCTTTTTTTAATAAAAAAAAAAGGAAGAGTTATCGCAGTTATATAAACAATTACAAAACTGATACAATATTAATAAGGATGAGATGTGTTAGTTTGTATTTAGCATATTATGTAGGTATGGAAAATAGGTTTGAAAATTCATATATGTAATTTGAAAAATCATCAAATAAAACAATCCTATAACAAGTTTAAATTTAAATTTAATTTATTCTATTGCACACATTTTGTTTGATTTATTTAAAAATTCAAATGTTTTTCAATTTTCGAAATTTTTTAAAGAATCGAATTTTTAAATTAAATCTTACCTAACTAATCAACTAATGCACTTATATTTAAGAAAGCTACGTTTACTTAAAATCTTTACTAAGTAATATCAATCAAGCATTTAAAGTACTTGCATTTATTTACAAAATCTTAAATGTATACATAAATCAAATCAAAGTTTGATGTTAGTTGTTCTTTCTGGACACTTCTTTATTTTATTTTTGTTAAATTATAGAACAAATATATGAAAGAAAATATAGTGTATATTTATGATATGTATATTTAGTGTTAAATTTTCAGTAAAATATGTTATTGCTGTGTGTCTTCTTATTCTAAAATTTACCAAATTTACCACATATGTCTTCCAAGCACTCAATCTCACATAAAACGTACATTATTGTATTTAGTCAAAAACATTGTGCGTGACCTGTATCAATTCATTGTATTTTTGTAAAAGTTTAATAAACAAAAAATTTATGTCACTGAAGTAAAGGTCTATTTTAACATTAAACCTGAGTGAGCCACATTTTATTACACAATATGTAAATGTGTTTCTTTCTGAAAGAAGTAATTTAGTTAATAGTTCAATAAGTAGCATATTTGACCTATTTAAATATTTTGATTTGTAAACTTCAGGAGCAACATAACTTAAAATGCACGACTTAACAAGATTAATAAAAAAAAAAGAAATAATTTATTAGCATATTAATAAAACGTAAAAAAATCAGTATACTTCAAATGCAATTGAACAAGTAAAGCCTAAGACTATTAATTTGAAACTTTTCCCTCTAACATCTAATTATCAAACACAGACAATAGACAGAGGCTATTAATAAAAAAAATTACTTTCAAACTATAAAACATATAGAAATAATCTAATGAAATCATCAATCACTTCAACAATCAATTTAGAGCGGTGCTTACAAAAAAGCGTTGTGTACTTGTCATATTAAAAACTGCAATGAATTGATTAACTTTCCTTGGATAAATATTCAACAAAACAATTTTATAATCAATCAAAATGTCCTATATATCACCAAATGCGCTATAAAAGAATTTTAAGAAGCCGTTCCTCTTTTTTTTCCGATTCTAGTATATTTTGTAGCTAATAAAGCACACTTATATCAATTTATACCACGGATGAGTCTGTCTGAGGTCAACGTTGCCTGACAAAACTACAAACGGTGTAAACTCGGGAAGTATATCAAATGGAGGGGCTCTTCAAGAGGTTTTATATTAAAAGTGAACTGAAGTATTGTAAATTGCAACATAAAGAAAAATTTTAATTGATAAGATAAACTATGAATTTTACAAGTGTGCTATATATCTGTTGGAAAATCTTGTTAAATTTAGAAGGGTTAGAATAAATTTAATGTGAGTTTCTAAGAGGAATGTTTAGTTATAAACCGGAAAAATGCTTCAGCTCTAAGGGAAATTTACTTCTTGGCTCCAAATAGAGACATTATATTAGAACTTGAGATTCAGTGATACATATTCTCATCAAGCTCATGAAATTGATGGCCTTTTTGCTTGTTAGGATACTAAATGGACAGGGTTTTCAAGTAATATATAACCAACCTTATAATGTTAAATTTTAGCCAAATGTTTCATGTTAGTGACAATGACTGCCCCCATACAACATTTTCACCAAATTTTAGCAATTTGGCTATAGCATTTGAATTGTCAACTTCTATCCCCTGAAAGCAATTATTTACAAAAATTTATCCTCTTGTGTATGATTTTTTTTCTTTTTAATTAATTTTTTTTTCTTTTCCTTTTTACCCGCGGACCACTGTAAAAATATATGAAAAAACGTAAGTGCTTATTTAATAAAATAATTAATTAAAACTGTTTAGTAGCATATATGCAAGATCATGTGTTAACGAACTTTTTTTTTTGTTTTCGGAACTCTCTCCGATAAGTTGTGTAACATATGTTGTGTAGCCTTTAAATATTGTTTTTAGAACAATGAAATCTGTCAAATATTCGTTTGAATTTCCTTAGAATAACTTTTTGAAATGATATATGAAAGATTATGACGATAATATTTATCAAAAGATGAAAGATGAACCCTGCTCACCACTATAGCTAGGCAAAACTGTCACTTTGAAATCTTATTTTTTCACACCACTAAATGTTCATTAATAAGATTAATTTAGAAATATTTTATATTTAGTTCAAAAATATATTGACGTGAATAATTATATGATGTAATTATCTGTGGAAATCAATAACTGTAAAAAGCAGAAGACATATAATTTTTTGACACATTTGTAACTTCTATATTGTCTTATATTTGCTCATTTAGGACACATTTTTTATGCTAAATGAGATTTAGCTCACTTTAACGTTGCAATTTCAAAAGCAACAATGTCAGCTAAAAATTTAGATATTAAACCATTCACAATAAAAACAATTTTACCCAAATAATGCACGAAAATATTGCATTTACGTCTGAGGAATTTAATAAAATAATAAATCAATTCGTTCAAAGCTCATATTGATACACTGTTAAAAATTTGGTGCTAGGTTTCACCAGAATCTGGTAATATAGTAGCTGCAATCGTTATTTGGTGAAATGTTTTACCACTTTTGTGGTTCAACTTCATATACGAAATTCATGGTGAAAGGTTGAACCAGATTTCACGTTTTTCCCTGCACCAGTTTCCGGATTTAGTTTTCACTACTATTCTGGATTTAGCTTTCACCAAGTTTAGTATTTAGCTTTCACTAGTATTCTGGATTTAGTTTTCACCAAATTTTGTTTTTAACTTTCACTACTATTCTGAATTTAGCTTTCACCACTTTTTGTAGTTAGCTTTTACCAGTTTCACATATAATGAAATGGTGAAGATGAAATTCTTGAATAAAGATTTAAAAAAGAATGTATCTTTTGCCATACTTTTTCATTCTAAGCTTCACTTTAAATTATCAGTAGAAATCGATACGGATTCGATAAGTATGAATTTTTATTTATCATTTGAATTCAATTATTAATACTCCATTATATACTCAATGGAACCACCTTTACCTAATTTTTCCAGAATATTTCTGATTTTAGTGACTTCGATTTATTTTCAAACAAATAACAATGTACAATTGTAAGTGAACTATTTATCAGTAGCGGTGGGGCGTTTCATTATTAGTCTTTAAATTGGTACATAATTTATCAATTTTGATTTAGTATAAAAAGGGGGAAAAAAGGCATCTTCACAAATACAGACTAAAAAGCAATGTAAAATTAGACCACAATTGAGACAATTATCATTTTTTTTTATTTATTCCAATGCATAAATCATATGGACAATAAATGCCAGGAAGGGAACCATTATTTACAGGCACCTAGGATAAGCTAAAGTAAATGTTTTTATAGATAAATGTGAGCTAGAACAAATGGTAAAACTGAAGAACAGGTGATAAATAATAACAATAAAGCATTTTCTTGTCTAATGTCTAAAACAGATCATACATGCCCTTGTTGAGAACACAACACTATCATATATCATTGAAACTTATCCGCCATTGGTTAAGTAAAGGATGCAAAAACATTAGATTTCTAACCAAAATTATATATGCTTTAAATATAAGTTAAACTCCGTAGTCATTCATAGCAATGAATCAGAAACAAAACAAATTAAATTTTTTTAGCATAGCAAAAGTACGAATCTTAGCATAGGCATGTATGGGCCTATTTGGAGTTAAGGTTTATGTTTTAGTACACCTACGTTAAAGGTCTTAAAAAAAGTTCATTTTAAAGGGGGAAAACAAATCTAAATTTCTTTGAAAATGTGAACTTGTAAACTGATTTATTAAAATATTAACGAAAAAAAATTACGGAAATGTCTTAGTATTAATATATTGTTATTAAAATTCATACCTCATATCGCACTCTTTTGCAAATATCCATGCCAATTTCCATGTCCTACCAGTTCTGTAGTCAAGAACTTTATGTTTTAATGTTAGTATTTAAATCAAAATATAAATTACTAGAAGACTAAAAAAATATTGTAAATTAATTATTTTTGTTCATCTTTTCATTCAAATAGTTTACTTGAATTATTAATAAAACTAGCCAAAATTTTTAACATTGAAATTAATACCATAACCCATATTTCAGAACAATAAAAAATATTTGATTTCACAGACAACTTTAAGTCAAGGACAATAGTTGCAAAATCGGCTCAGTTAACAAATTTTAAAAAATATATTTTTTTGTAAATACAATCACCTAGAAAAGCTGTATTGATCTAAAGTATCTCAATCCTGCTCAAAATGGCATTCAAACACATTGTTTCTACTTATGGTTGGTTACAAAACTTATGAAAAGTTTAATGAGAAGAAATTGAGTTTGATTGAATATTTGTTATTGAATAATTGAATATTTGTTTTTCATTGTGAAATATCTAGATTTCCTTCAACTCTAAAACAATTTTTTTGTTAAGTTAAAAAAACGAAGAAGATTTTTTACTTAATAACATTGCAATTTATTATACTTGAAACACCGAATTGTTAAGAAGTTTAAACAGATGCGAAAATGTCAATAAATAGCATGTAAAAACCACTTCTATGATATTCCAGTTTCACTTATATAGGTTTGTAACTTATGTAGTATCACTATAAAAAATTCATTTGCGAGAAAAAAAATAGTCAACTGTGGGAAAATTAAGACCAGCATAACAATTATGACATTTTGAAATCAACAACAATGTTTATAGCTTAAAATTCAAAACTTTAAACTTTGTAAATGTAGCAACTATTAAAAGTGTACTATAGTTAACCTTACTTAATTCTAAGAAGACTTGGTGTTAAAATGAAAATGGTATTTTATTAAAATGTCATTCTATAAATTTTTAAACACTTATTTCGAAACAGGTTTCTATAAAGATGTGTGTAAAAAAAATGTTTTAAACAGATAAAATATTGTTAAAAAACGTATAAATTCTTATTAAAAACATTAACAATTGATTTTTGAAGAGGTAGATTTTCTGAAATATTAATGTATAGATAGTTATTTAATTGTAAAACATTTTTTTTTTTAAAGATATTTTACGAATCATTAATTTATTCCATCATTTAAAAAAAAATTAAATTTCGATAAAGAAATAATTATAAAAATGAGATAAAAAGTTTAACATATATTTTAGTACTGTATATTTGAAAGAATATTCAAAAATAAAAATATCATATAAGGTATTGATTACATACATATAAAAGTTTTCCTGGAATTTTAAGAAAATTCGGATATAGGTATCTCAGACGGACCTCGTTGTATCAAATAAAAAAAAAATTGAATTTATTCGTTTTTCTTTTTAGAAATGAATTTTTATTATTCTGATAAAAATCAGAGATACGTATTCATGAAACTTCTACTATATACCCCAGTCAAAATAAAAATAAAAAATTGGAAAATTTGCATACCTAGTTTGTTTTAAAATAACATACAGATATACACGATGCATTCTATTCTAGAAATGCACGACATGGTATATCACTTGTAAGCCGACGGCATATTGTAGCTGTTGCTCATAGATTGTCTAATTTAATCTACTTTTTATTCCTTGAAATTTCAAAATTTTAGCTCATAAAATACAAAATATTTGCATCATTTATTCCTGTAAATTTAATGAACCATATTTGAAAGAAATTATCAAAAATTAAAATTAAGTAGATTTTATGAGTAAATTTGAATTTCGTTAAACAATATCAATTTTCACTAGTTTCAAAAACGAGAGTGTGGGGTCGAAAACTTTTGAATAGAAGAATTTACAAAATTGGAAATTAGATGCGAAACAGTAAACAAATAATTTTTCAGATTTTTATAACAACGGAATATCCTAAATTTCTTCGGTAAAGTTTCTAACGGTTATTCATTAACACTAACTGTTTAAAAGTTTCCTTTGATTCAAATTATCTTTTAAATCTATAAAAAAAAATAATGAAGTATTAAATATGTAGAAAAAATGCTAAAAATGTTTTCCAAAGTTACGTATTAGTTAGTAACATGCAGGGGGAAAAATTCTTGTATTTTCCTTTAAAAATAAATAAATATATGTAAAATTATTAAGCTTACCATTTTAAAACTCGGTTGAAACTAAACTTTTATTTTATTTTAAATATTACTATAAAAAAAAATGCCCTAATTTTTGTTTAGCTTACCTCAATTCAAATTCTAAGTATAACTTATACTTTTTTCAACCTTCCTAATATATCATATCAAAAATAACGTCTCATTTGTTAATTTAATTGTTACAAAATAATCACATAAACATATTTAAAATGTTTCATTTAATAAGACATAATACGATATATTAAAAAAAAAAAAAACCTTTTTTTTTTCTCTGTATTTTCTTATAAATATATGACAATGCAAGTTATCCCAATCAATATGCAAAATAAATTGAGTGTTTCGAAAGTTTTCTCCACCAGATGTCGCTCTCGGCCAAAAGCAAACTTGTGGTATTCCAATCTCAAACGACCTTATTTCAAGAAAACAGAAAAATTCTTTTCTTTGTTGCAAACGAAATAATGTTTGAACTGCGAGATTCTCTTGGGTCTCTTTACTGAAACGCAATAATTTTTCTGACAACCAAAAAAGAAAGTAAACATCGCTTGGAGATAAAACTGTTTTAGACAAGATGAATTTGAAGCTTTTAGTATGGAAACTAGCGTAACTGTATTAAGTCTTGTGAAAATTGAATGATTATATTCCGACTTTTCTCTTAGAAAAATTCTTCTTTCTTATCTCTTACAAAATAGCTTCCAACAGTCTAGATTTAAAATAAATAACACATTATTTTTCTCGTAATTCATTTTTAGATACTAAATTTCAAAAGTATTTTATTAAAGTCCAAAACGTGTGCGTCAGTAAAAAAAAAAAAAAAAAAAAAAAAAAAAATGCTTTTAGAACGAACAGCAAAATGAGGATATCTCTTGAGAAACTTGAACAGGGATTTATTTTTTCCATTTCTTGAGATAGACAATTAAAATTTTTAAATCCTAGATTTCGCATTAATGTTTACCATAACACACTATTTTTCTCACTTATAATTTACGAAAGACAATGAAAAGAAATTTAATGATGCTTTTAAATATTCATAATCTTGACGAAAAAATTCTATATACAACAACATTTAATGCTTGATTTATACGAAGTTTTAAGTTCATTATTTTTTCCTTATTAGTAATTTATAATATTTTATGCTTTTCATGAAGATGAAAATTTTAGTCAAATGAATATAATTTAGTTTTACAACCAAATAAAGTAGTAATACTAAATTATCAATCCATCAGCTTTTCTAATTTGGTTCTTGAAATTAATTTGAAGTATAATTATTATTATTATTCAGTGAGAAACCATTTTATCATAATATAATAGCTGACTGGAAAGATATATACAAATCTATAGCTACAGGTGAAAATTTACACATTGCGTTGTTACGCAATTTTCCTGTATTTAATTGTAAATACCCAGCGGTATCGGTATTGGCTAATGTAGGAAACGAAGATTCTGGGACGATTGGCATCAGTAAAAAATGAGCGATTTAAAAAAAGAAAAGAAAGAAGAAAAAATAAAAATAAAAAAATAAAAAAATTAAAAAAAAGTGTCAAACCCATTGCCTTACTTGTAAAAATATATTTTAATTTTAAAACTCTGCATCAACATTTTGAAACTTCTAGTTTATTTTATACATCACTGGGCGAGTTTGTTAAAGATTCGTTGCAACAAGCAGTCTACAACGATCTGCATCGGGATTGACCAGTGTTGAGTGATATTGGACAACGTATTTGTGCCACTGAGGTAATTATAAATTTTTAAAATGCTAATTTCTTACATTTATTTATAGACTTTATGTACATTAGCTTAAGGGGGCTGGTACCCTTAAAACTATTTTTTTTTTATTTAAGCCCTTAAAATTATAATGTTTACATATTTGGCAGTATTACTGGGCGACAACTAAATTTTATTTAAAAAAAAGTTCACATAGTAGCTAAATTTTAAAAATTTTGAAAAAATTCAAAAAAATTCAAATTTTATCTTTTGTTTTTAATTTTCAATATTTTTTGCTAATTTTTTTTTTCAAAAATGTTCCTAGTAATATATTCCAACTTTTAAGGCATCGGATTTTAAATAAGTAAATTAGTTTTCGAGAAAAGTTATGATTACTATACCTATAGCTAAAAGAAAACCGTAAAAGAAGGATACTTTTCAACATTTAAATTTGTAAAAAAAAAAAAAATAAGTTTATATTTTATTCAAAAATCCATGCCTATTTTTGTCAAATAGATCTTTATAATAACACAAAAAAATCAAGTCACTTCATTCGTATTTGCTGAAGTTTTAGCAATTTGAATAAAATGGGAATTACAGAAAACAGAAAAATGCGTTGGAAACATCGAAGAAGCTATTGCAGCTATGCTAAATTCTCCATAAAAATATAATTGTTCTGCAATTGCCGTTATCGGATCAGCTCAAAACTTGCCAAAATATAGCGAAGTTTTCAAAGGTTATAAACACGCAAATAATAGAAAATGGATATTTTTATAATTTTTTGTAAAGACAAGGGGTGCCAAGTCGCCTTGAAATGTGAAAAACTGTAATATAATTTTGAAAATACAAACATAAACAAAGACATATTGTCTCCGTTACGCCAAGTAGCAACCGACCACTGATCTCTACTACAACTTCTGGATAGCGCATGCTTGGATACTGACTTGAAGTTGAAGAAGGCTTAATAATTACTATAGAAATCTATACTAACAACTTCAACCAAAACAAGTTCAAATTTGTTTGTAACTATGGGCAACCTATTTCAAAGCATTATGGGGGAAGTATTCAAATGACATCATCTGCTTTCAGAGCAGAAACAGCTAATAAGCAACCCAGAAGTTGTAGTAGAGATCAGTGCAACCGACCTGTGAAGTCACATGCAGTATCGCTCTTTAGCAACGATTATACACCAAATTTAGCAGCGATAATAAGCCTTTTGTAAAAAGTTACGGCAATCAAGAATTTTCGAGATGTTTCGGACGCGTGCTAGTCGCCGAATGGGTTTCTCTAGATCATTCGGGAAAGTTCGAACACAAGGATATCAAAACAACCGAGTAATGTAATTTAAGTCAATTGATTTAGAGCTGTTTTGAAAGGTCAGAGCTTATTTGCTTTTGTGGAATCTACCGTTGTGTTTCAGACCAAAACTCTGTGCTAGTCAAAGCTAGTTAGTGAATTTGTTGTTGTAAAAAGAGCATTTAAGAGGAATAAATCATCAGTTTTATTTTGTAGAGCGGTGTTATCATTACCTCTAAAAGAATTTGCAACAGTATGCTCATTTCAATATTTTTTAATTCATAATAAATGTCATTTGTACTCTGATTATAATAAAACAATCCTAACAAAAAGTTAAATTTTAAGGCTTGCACCTTATTCTATTTTATTCTGTGATAGCGAAAGAATTTTATTAATCTTTTACTGTTTAACTGTGTGTAAATCAATGAAAAAAATTCTAAAATTTAAAACAGTTGCATTTTTTTAATTCGTTTTTATTTCGGAATTACATTACAATTGCTTTTGCAAGTTTAATCATGTACATAAATTAGTGAAGGGAGATAAAAGGGTATTGTAAAACAATTGTTTGAGTAAAAAGTTGACAGTCAACATCATCCCCAATACAGCAACATTTTTTCACCGTTTAGTGGCTAAAATATAGCTAAAGATATTCATGGATCTTTTCGACTGCCACGAAATGGATAATATCTATGCCACTAAATGGAATTATCATTTTTGACGAAAGCTTGATATTGTGTATTTATCCCTTACTCTCTTTAATATTTATTTTCAAAATACGAGAAAAATACTGAATAAGTTGTAGAGAACGTTCGCAGTCATAAGGACCAGGGCCACGCATTCTTAGCAGTCAAAGGTTATTCTACTCCTTCAATTGTCTCCACTTTTATGTTTGCTCCAGAATCAGGAGCCACTTCTCCTCCAGGAGGAACTTCTCCTCCATCAGACACTTCTCCAGAATCTACTGCTTCTTTAGGAACCCCTACTCCTTCAGGAGCCACTTCTCCTCCAGGAGCAACTTCTCCTCCAGGAGCAACTTATCCTCCATCAGACACTTCTCCAGAATCTACTGCTTCTTTAGGAACCCCTACTCCTTCAGGAACCACTTCACCAGAAACAATGGTAGATGTGTCATCTATGCATCTTTTTATACCATAATGATTATTTCCTATAACGGTCTGTAAAATTAAGTTTCTTTTAATATATTAATAAGTCATTTATCGATGCGACATTAGTAAAAACAAATTGGATTTATAACACAGAAAGATTGAACCTAAAACTGATAATTTAGCATTCTTCCAACATTTTCAATATCTAGGCTATTTGTATGCATGATCATTTATCAGTGATTATTGGAAGAAAAAAAAGGGGAAAAAAAGTAAAGTAATGGCTTTAGTAATGGAAACCAACATTTTACATATTTTTATTTTTTTTTCAATATAATTTTCACAACGTATTTAAACTTTTTTTAAATTTAGAGGTTAAAAATTGTTGGATAAAGAATTTGGATGAAGTTAACGACAACACTGAAAGGCTTATAGCACAACTTTTTAGTCTTTTGAACTTCTCATACAGTTATTTAGAAACTTAAGTTGAGGAAATTTAAGTCTACCAAGTTGAAGATCTGAAGCTGCTAACGGTATGAAGTTGCTATACTTTAAAATCTTCAAACTTTCTCGTATAACCTGTTAGTTTTTTAAGAAGTCAAATTTCACCTTAAAAACGTAAATAAAATTCTCTAAAAATTATGCCCTTGATTAAACAAGAACACTAAAATGTTCTGCGAACACACTTCAAACAAGCACGATACCCTAATAACACACATCCTCCCAGGGAGGTCCCTAGGAAGTCCCCAGTCATCCCTGGGACTACGGATGACTTCCCAGGGACCTCCCTGGGAGGATGTGTGCTATTAGGGTAAGTTTCTACAACTTAACACAATTCACGATTTTTCATTAGGTCATCCTCTCATCCAACACATTATGAGAAACTGTAGCACTTGTCTCAAGACTCTGAAATGATTGGCATTGAAAATAGATGCCTCATGTTTTAACGGGAACATATCAAGTTTGATTCTATTCTAGTTTTAGGTGGTATTCTCAAAACGTCTTTCTCAAAATTTAACAAAATAATTGCGATTAAATTCCACGAGAATCTTTCGTGGAATTTTTATCGAATCCGTCATTAAAGTGACGGTAGTACATTATTCAAAAAACAAAAAAATGGTAAAATATTAGTTTTCAAGTGTTATTAATTCCCACGTTATAAATACAACATATTTTACAACCATTTTGTAAAAATTTATACAATGATAAACAAAATATCAAATCTCAATATCGAATGGATGGTTGTCTCCAAAAATCTCAAACATCTAATGAATTATTGGATAAAAGAAGTATAGTGGTTTTTCAGCGTGACGCCATTATGCAAATGCCAGGTGAGCGACAATCGTCAGACTTCAGGGAAATGTATCTATTGCTTTTTTACTTTTATCCTGAATTTGTGAAAGTTTTCGCTAATTATCTAAAGCCAGGCAATTCAATACTATCCCAGAGGATATAATAATAAATTCCTTCTTCTTCTGAGCTAATACAAAATTTCTAAGTGCCATCATGAACTTATAACATTTCTTAAAAATTATTGTCTGTTTTATCTTTAAACTTTACAATGATAAGTATCCTGAACTATATACACTGAAGAGCCAGAAAAACTGATATATGCGTACGTTTGCAAATTACGGAGGTATGCCATCAATCAGCTTTATGCGATGTAACCTGAAGCACATATATAAGACAACAGATGTCTGACAAAGCTGTAGATTGATTCCTGATGCTACAGTGACAAGTTAACAAAACTTAAGGGACTTTTAACGCGGCGTTTTAATCAGTACTCGAGAGATGGGACATATTATCTCCGAAGTGGCGAAGAAATTTTGATTTTTGCGCACGACCATTTCACGAGCGTTCAGTGAATATCAATTATGTGTTAAAACTTTAAATCTCAGACGTCGGTGCAGCCGGAAAAAGACCTGAAAAGAAATGGACTATTGATGACTTAGGAGAATCGTTAAACAATATAGAAATACAACATTTACACAAATTGCCACGGATTTCAGTGCTGGGGCATCAACAAATGTCAGCATGCAAACAATTCAAAGGACCATCATTGGCATGAGATTTCGAAGGTGAAGGCCCTCTTGTGTAGTTGTTGACTACACGGCACAAGACCTAAAGACTAGCTTGGGTCCGCCAATACCACCATTGGAATGTTGATCACTGGAAACACGTTGCCTGGTCTGATGAGTCTCGTTTTCGGTTGTATCGGGCAGATGGATGTGCATGGGTATGGAGACAACCTCATAAATCCATGGACCCTACATGTCTACAGGGGATTGTTTAAGCTGGTGGAGCCTTTGTGATGGTATTGAACGTGTGTAATGGCATGATATAGGATCCCTGATACCCCTTGAGACGACTCTGACAGGTTACAAGTCCGTAATCATCCTGTCCGATCACCTGCATCCATTCATGCCCATGTTGCATCCGACCGGACTTGGACAATTCCAGCAAGAGAATGCAACACCTCACACTTCAAGAGTTGCAACAAACTGGCTCCAGGAACACTTTTTTTGACTTTAGAAATCTCCATTGGCCACCTAAATCCCTAGATATGAATATTATTGAACATGTCTAGGATGCCTTGCAACGTGCTGTTCATATGAGATCTCCACAACATCGCACTCTTACTGATATGTAGACTGCCATGCAGGATTCATGGTGAGAATTTCATCCAGGATACCCTCAGACATTAGTCGATTCCCTGCCACACCATGTAGTGGTAATTATGCGCGCTTGTAGAGGCTAAACGATATTAGGCAGGTATACCAGTTTTTCTGGCTCTTCAGTGTATAAATGTCTCGGCATAATACATGACCATTTTTCAAGAGCATAATTTACAGACGAACCCGTGATCTTTACTATCGGACGTCCATTTTAGTTATTTACTGATAAAAATTTACTACAACTGTTATCATTATTTCAAATTGAAACAATAATGATTTAATACCAAAATTTGCATTAGAAAGTTCCAATTAACTAATTTAGTTTTATATATTGACGATGTATTAAAAAGACTTTTTTTTATTATTATTATTTTATTATTATTATTATTATTATTTATTTATTTTGTTGCTTAACATACAGTAGAATATAGAAACACCCAACGGAAGAGGGATATTTTTATTTGTATTATACGATAAAGTTAGAATAAACTTCCTTTTATTTTTTGGAATCCATATTAAGTCCCACTTCCCCAAGGTTCACTGATATATAAATAGGTGCGGCATATGACGTGCTTAGGAACAAAAATTAAACTTCTTCCATCCAAACCACATTAAAAAAATTCGAAATCTTACCATACATTGGAAAGGTGGAGCACATTTTAAATAAGTATTGCTGCAGATTTCATCTAAAATTTAAAAAACAAAAAAAAGGACATGTAAGTATATAAAAATGTTCATTTTAGATTTGAAATATTAAGAAACATATTGCAAGCTTAGTTATGATGATAAAAAAGTGTGCAATGTCTTTTTCACAATTTAAACCCATTTTCTTCATTCTTAATACTAGTGGATCGATGATTCTTTAAATTCAAAAATCGAATATTTTGTAATCTTATTTTCTCTCAATCAAAAAGTTTTTCCAATCATATATGGTAAAATAATTTCGGCTTGTGATCTCTAAATGTAAGGATACCATTGCATAAAAAAAATTTCAACCACTCTCATTACAATGAGATTCAAACTGAGCATTCAAGTTTATATGAAAAAGCTTAACAAGCAAGTTAGTAAAAATCTTCACTTACCTTTTTTTACAAAGTCTTGACAATAAAACATTTCGTATAGGTTATATATATTAAGGCTTGCACAGTACTGTCCATTTTCACATGAAATGCTTCCACAAGGAATTTTGTTTTGAACTTGAGATCGCACCGAAGCGAAAGCCTATTGTAAACCATAATTAAAATGCAGTTTTCAACCATTAGATAAGGTATGAGAATAGTGAATTAATGGTAAAATTTTAAGGAACAAATAATTGAGGAAAGCAAACCAAGTTTAGATAAATTGTTAATCAAGTTTAACTTCATATTTCAGAGTTTCTTCAACCCAAATTGTTTTAAAGTAAACAAACTATTTCAAGAATTTTTTAAAAAGGCACAAGGAGTGGTATATAGAATTTAGTCAGTCACTTCACAATAAATAATGAACAAGCATCTACTTTATTCTAGTATTTTTGAAATCTGACCATGTTAGAAATCTGATGATATCATGCTCTGATATCATGATAGAGAACTGTTTGAAGTGAAGCATGGAAAACACGCTGATGCATTTTAAGGATATTTAAATATTATTAAATTGGATTATTGAATACGTTTAAGAGGATGTCCTAAGTAAGGATCATTTCCTATACTCGCTATGTTACAATCTTGTAGCACAGTGCATTTAGAAACTACTTTCTATAAAATCTTAAAATTCGGTGAATAGATACGAAAAATATCACTTTCTAAATTGACAATTGTTTTCATTTAATGTCTATCAATTGCAAATAAGAATTAAAATAGCAGACACAACCAGGTAGAGTCACAGCATATGCATTGACGTAATGATTTCAAATATAAAATAAAATATATAGACGCTATTTTCGAATTTTTAATTTATGTCATTTCATTTTTTATGTATCTGCTCTCCAAATGTCAAGGTTTTCTACACAGTAGTTTCGGAATGCACTGGGTTAGAATATTGTGATATAGCGAGTATAGAGAATGAACCTTACTAAGACTTTCTGTTAAAAGAAATTATACAAAACACTTATATTTCCTTGTTAGCAATTCATTAAAACTTCCTTAACATTTTAGATATTTTAGTAAATAGCTTTTAACAAGATTTTTGTTTTAATATGTTATTCTAACTTCCAATATAATAGTTGTTCGAATAACTGCATTGTATTTTGAAATAACTATGTTTTTTCTGTCTTACAGATTTCCTAGATACTATTAAGCAAACAATTTAGTAAAGGTACCTAACTTCAAAATTTCTTTGCATTATACAAAAGGTTTCATTCAAATCCCGTCAATTGTTCTAGAGAAATCTCTGGGCATACTAATGTGCACACTTGCATACAGATCGAATTGACCATCTCTTTTTTTAATGTGGTGAGAAATAAATTAAACTTACCAGTACGGTAAAAAGTGCTACGAAAGAATACATTTTACTTGCTTTTCTTAGTCTATCTCCTACTAAGTACGATTCGAAACTTTATTATCTACTTATATAGAACATTTCAAATGTTAAAGCTATTACAAATTTGTCACGTGATAGATGTTCTTCCATTCAACATGAAATTTTTTCTGTTGCATCAAATAGCTTGTTCGTGATGTGTTAATTAACCTGTGATTTATTAACAGATGTTTTGTAAGAAAGACAAATTATTACAAAGTACTTTTTATGATGGTTAAACTTGTTATATTAAGTTTTAAAGTACAGACAACCAGATGGCCATCTGCTGAACAGCATTCGTATGGATATAATTTTTTTCGTGTTGCAACATTTTTATAATAATTAGGTATATAAAAAAGCTATTAAAACACTTTTGAAAATATGCTAAAAGCCTTCCACATCTTTTTAACTTTGTTTAATTAACAGCTGCTGTATATGAAAACTAAAAATAAAAGTGTCGCGTGCTTGTACGGTTTTTCATACTATTATATAAAAGCGCCCCGTGTTTTAACTTATCGTGAAAATAATACTTTATTTAACAAGTTTTAAAACTTGTAGAGGAATAAATACAAATTTTTCTTCATTGCACTTAAAAACGTACTTGCAAAACATCAAAACGTAAATAATTTTCTGATTTTGTAAGTTTCTCCGTTATGCTATAACAGTTTTATACTTATTCAAAAATATTTTAAAGTAAACGTAATCCATTGTTACTATAGACCAACAATAAAAATTTCATTCAATTCAAACGTACAGCCGCATGCTTGAATCTCACTTAGAATCTTGAATCTGTTGCGAGAGTAAGAAAGTAAGAAACTTTTCAGAAGTTGAATTTAAAACTAATATTTATTCAATTGAAATTGTTATTAAAAAAAATTGTGACATAACTATTTTGTAATTACTTGCTTAGCCATGAACCATCCTGCGAGCGAAGCGCCAAAAACTGGGTTTTATACGCGAATGACAGATTTCCTCAATGCGAGGCCTCACAGCTAGCTAAAATATTGCCCATGTTAAAATTTCGTAGCGAAGCAAGGGTATTTAGCTAGTTTGTAAATATTTCGTAGTATTAATTATGTAAAAAGGAAAATTTATGTACATTTCGCATAAGGCAGTGCAAGAGTTCGTTTTTAATTCGCTTTCCTGTAATGCATCTCTTAATGTTTGAAAACGAGTTTTACAGAGATAATGTTGGGAAACGAGTTTTACAAGGAGAAGGCCATTTAACATTATAGTTAATGGCAATATCGACAAGTTGGCAACGGTTTCGGCGACTAATTTTGGTCGCCAAATTGGCGAGAAATCGCTAAATGTCGCCAAACATGGCAACCATTTGGCGACATTCTCCGTCCCTTTGTGCCGGTATAGGGCATTTTGACTGTGATCTGGAAAATTCTCCAAATTTCTATCTCTAGAAGATTCGCCTTCCTATATAAGACCTAAGAGAGCGAGCGGGTGATGGAGTTAGTTAATTGAGTTACTGAGTTAGTTGTCTCTCAACGAGCATTCAGAGAGCTGTATTGTGAAAGAGAACTGTATTGCATTGTCTTTTGCGTCGATTTTAGCAGCTGTGTATCTAGTTTTTAATTGATGTTTGTGCTCCATTGTTGTGTACTAGAATGGGAAGTTCTGGAGTTGTAAAAGAATCTGCGAAGAGTTATATCGGAATAAATTTATTCAAGTTTTAATCTGCTTTGGCTTCAAGTCTTTCGAACCCATCCACGCAACTATATAAAGGATTTATAAATAAAAAATAAGAAATTCATGTCTATAATTTAAATCGTGTCTTCCGTATAAGAAAAGTTACAAACATTCATCTTTTTATATATATTCTTTAAATAAAACTCTAAAGAACATTGTGACATTTTTGAAGTGATTCAAGTCGTGCATATGAATATTGAACATAATAATACCTCATTTTATACTAATGCAACTAAAAAACTTCCTAGGTTACAAGAAAATTACCAAATTTTATTACATTAAAAAAAGCGTCTGTTAACTGATTGTTAGGTACCAATTTGTTTGGTAATTACAGCCCATCTTAATAGATTATCTTCTAAAACAAATAATGTGTTTTATTAAAAGCAAAACAAAGCTTAAACTACATCTTTCATTACTCAAAATATCATCCTCTTAAGCACATTCAGTCAAAACATAGTCAGTAAAAAAAATAATAATCATCTAATTGCTAATTTGACTCAACCCATTTGTGGTCGAGGTTCAGCAATTGGTAATATGCCTTTATTACAGTCCAAACATCATGTCTACTTCTCGCAATCCGGTGTGATAATAGTCCAGAGGTCAGAAAATCAGGATCGAAATAAAAGTTAAAATGGAATCTTTTCATCAAAATGTAAACACTCTTTCTTAAGAGGAAGTCCTTGTAAAAATCATTCCCTATACTCGCTATGTTATAGTTGGTTGGTTGTTTTCAGATAATCTGACACCTTCAGCAACACGAGGGCTATATGCGCCGAAACATTCGTCATTAGACAAGCCAACATACATTTACAAACACCCATGCCTAACTAACACGGGATTCGAACCCGCAACCTCGCGGTCTAGAAGCTAGCACGCTAGCCACTATACCGTTTGGTCGGCCCTTTAAAGATGACGCGTGAGCGAAGAATAACTCGAGATTTTTAAAAGAAAGTTCAATTTACCGGACCACACTCCACAAAGTATTTGTGCATTCAATGTGAATGATGATACTATAAAATTATTTTAAACTAGCTGAATACCCATGCTTTGCTAAGAAATTTTACCATGTACAATATTTTAGCTAACTATGAGGCCCCGAATTGCGTAAATGCGTCTTTGGTGTATAGGTCCCAGTTTTTGGCGCTTCGCTCGCAGGAAGGTTCCTCGCTACGCAAAATCGAGCTCACTTCTCTCGTTGAAAAGTTCATTGACACATAAGCACAGGCTTACTTCACTCGGTAAAAGGGTATTTGCTATGAAAGCATGAGCTCGCTTCGTTCGGTGAAAGGTTCAATGCTGCGCAAGCGTAAGCTCGCTTCCCTCACTAAAAACTAATTGCTACATAAAGCCTTAATAATAGAAGCCCCTCCACTGACGAGAAACAAACAAACATCCTGTAATACAATAATACAACACCCCATAATATTTTAACACGTGTTTGTGAAAAGTTTGTGTTAATAATTTAAGTAACAGACTATTTTACTCATTTATAATTTACGAAAGACATTGAAATTAAGTCTGTTGCTACTTTTGAATACTTATTTTTATAGAGGGCGAAGTAAAAATATTTTTCTAATATAGGGTTTCAATTTTAGGACTTTTACCTTATTATTAATTTAATAATATTATGATATCCTTTTTTGTTTAGGGATAAAAGTTTTAACCATAACTAATATAATTTATGTGTACAACCGAATAACAGAATACTAGTAAATTCTTACCTATATCAGCTTAACTAATTTAAACTTAGAAATTACGTGCGTATATTATAATTAGTTTACAACGATTTTATCAGAATATAATAATTGGAAAGGTATATGCAGGTACCCACTACTCGTGAAATTTATTCATTTTAAGTTTTTATTTGATTTTAATTCATTATGAATGATCACTTATACTCTGATTACAATAAGACTACTCTCAAAAAAGTGAATTTTATAAGTCTTGTCATAAAAATTATGCTACATATTTTATTTTTAAACAAAAAATGTCTTTGCTTACAGCAACTATATTTTGAATAGAGCAAAACTAAATCACCTTAATTTATTTTCTTCTAAGGTAATTTAAATGAATTTAGTTTATTCTTTACTGTATGAATGTACGTTAAATCGGTGAGGAAATACATAAAACTTCAACAATTGCATTTTTTATTACTATTATTATTATTATTATTATTTCAGAATTGCAGTACAATCTCTCTTACGAAAGTAATTACGTAGATAGGGATAAAAGCGAAAGAGGATACGATCGCATTGTAAAATCTTTTTGAAAAAAAAGTATAGGCACTCAACTTCTTCCTCAATACAGGAAATTCTTTTCACCTTCAAGCCAATGAATTGGTAGTCAAAATGATACTACAGAAGTTGATATATCTTTTCGAAAGCTACTAAATTGAAAGAAATTACCATTTTTAGTTAAAGCTGTACATTGCCTATTTCTGTTCAAAATACTGAATAAGTACTTTCTTTAGTATTTTGCGGTAGTTTAGAGGACAAGAGAGAGCGTTTGTAGTCAAGAGGATCAGTGTCAAGGATTCTCTGCTGTCAAAGGCTAGTTGATCGATTTCTTTGTCTTCATCTAAATGTCATCATTATGTTCATTGGTTTTTCCATAGCATTTTCAGGTTCACTTGCTTTCATTTCCATGGCATTTCCAAGTTCACTTGTTTTCATTCCCATGTAAGCTGTATATTGCCTATTTCTGTTCAAAATACTGAATAAGTACTTTCTTTAGTATTTTGCGGTAGTTAAGAGGACAAGAGAGAGCGTTTGTAGTCAAGAGGATCAGTGTCAAGGATTCTCTGCTGTCAAAGCTAGTTGATCGATTTCTTTGTCTTCATCTAAATGTCATCATTATGTTCATTGGTTTTTCCATAGCATTTTCAGGTTCACTTGCTTTCATTTCCATGGCATTTCCAAGTTCACTTGTTTTCATTCCCATGTAAGCTGTACATTGCCTATTTCTGTTCAAAATACCGAATAAGTACTTTCTTTAGTATTTTGCGGTAGTTAAGAGGACAGAAGATAGCGTTTGTAGTCAAGAGGACCAGTGTCAAGGATTCTATGCTGTCAAAGGCTAGTTGATTGATTTCTTTGTCTTCATCCAAATGTCATCATCATGTTCATTGGTTTTTCCATGGCATTTTCAGGTTCACTTGCTTTCATTTCCATGGCATTTCCAAGTTCACTTGTTTTTCATTCCCATGTTCGAATTTCTAGAAGCAGTGGCCATTTTTCCTCCAGCAATGGCGATAGAATTAACATCTAGGCATTGTCTTATGGCAAATTCATGCAATCCCGTTATTATCTGTAACATTAAGTTATTTTTAATAATTCAATGATTGGTATAAAACAAAATGGATTTATGATACAAAAAGATATTACTTAAAACTCTAAATTAGCATTTAACATTTTTAGTCTCGAAACTATTTGTAAACAGGATAATTTATCAGTGATTATTGTAAAAAGATGCCATCAAGTAATGACTCTAGTAATAGTAACCGATATTATATTAATTTTTCAATATAATGTTAAAAAAAATTGAACTTTTTTAAAAATTTAGAGGTTAAAAATTGTTGGATAAAAAAAAAATTTAGATTTTTTTTTTTTTTTTAACTTTGCATGCTGTTCTTTAGAAAATTAAGTTTATTCAGATTAACCTCGACCAAATTGAAGATATGAAGCTGCTACCTGTATGAATCTGATACATTCCTTAATTTCTTAAAGATCTCAAACTTTCACTTATAAACAGTTTCTTTTTTTCAAAGGATAAATTTTCAACTTAAAAACGTAAAAAATATTCACTAAAAACTATGTCTCAAATTAAGCAAGAACATTAAAATGTTCTGTGAACACATATCACAATACAAGTTTCATCACTAACACAAAGAATCGACTTATATGCTAGAACATAATCCATCTATGTTGCCCTCACACACTGTGTTTCTTTAAAAAATTCACATTATTTTTCTACAAACTTTACAACAATAATAATTATGAATTTTAATTTAATGTCACTTCATTTAATATTATAAGATTTGCTCAGAGCATAATTTACAAACGAGCAGACTGGAAATCTGCCCATGACCTGGTTTTTTTGGGTGTTCGTTTTTTGTTATGTACTGAAAAAATATTAATACAAATTTTATCATTATTTCAAATGTAACAATAATGGTTTAATAGCAAAATCGGCTTGGGGAAGTTTCAATTGACTAATTAAATATTATTTTTTGACAATGTATTAGAAAGATAATTTTTTTTAATTTTGTTGTAATTAACATTTAGTAGAATATTGAAACACCCATTGTAAGAGAGACATCGTTTTACAGAATAAATGTCCTTTTATTTTTTGGAACCTATTTTAAGTGCCACTTCACCAGGATTCACAAATATGTAAATAGGTGCGGCATATGACTGGGTTAGAAGCAAAAAATAAGCTTCTTCCTTCCAAACCAGAATAATAATAATTCGAAACCTTACCACACATTCGAGAGGGGGAGAGCATTTAAGCTGAGGGCTACACATTCCATCTAAAATAAAAAATAAATATTATACAAAAATATTAATTTATTAGTAGAAACATTAATACACTCATGTCCATAAATTAAGGATAATTCAGTTTTTCCCTAATAACTTCTCAGTGGAGTAGCATAGACACTTGAAATTTCCTTCAAAGACACATCTTTATACAACAAAACGATAATTAAAACAACTCAGTCGCAGAATGAAATGCAAAGTGTACAGCGGGGCATATGCAAAAGAATGGAGTACCATTAGTGTGCAGTTGTACAGATGCATTTACATTAAAAATCACTCAACACATGGAGTTGACTTTTAGTGTGAGATATGATCTTCCCTGTCATCAATATTTACTTGGCACATTATTCTCATACTTAACATGAGTTACTTGATGAATTCTAGATCCTAAATTGCTCATCCCTCCTTTTGAAATGTTTGCAAGTGAGGGAAAGTTCCCAATGCATTAAATCTTTACACAATGAATATCGTAGAAGCGTCCCACACATGTTTTATGAAATTTGGAGTAGAGGAGTGATCTGGCTTACTTATAGGGGCGATACTCATATTTTTAATCCTTTATCCAAAGCAAAAGTGGAATAAAATAAACGATAACTATCAATAAACGCGATTTTGAAACTGATATTTCATAATTAAAGACGTGTCTAAATCAAGTTAATGTAATTACAGTAAAAAAGTGGAATTTAATTATTTTTTGTGCTCTTGGGGAGCCTATTAAATAAATTCAACAAAAGGAATATAAAGACCAAAACTCTTTTCCCACCAAATCATTATCTTGAACTGGCATTTACCATGAAATATCAAGTTCCCACCTTTTTACAGATCCTCTGATGTCCAATATTACTCATGATATTGACAAAATTATTTTCAGTAAATAGTATCTGATGTTAAAAAGATTTGGTCTTTGGGGGCAGTATGTTGACTTGGTTACATAAGCTCCCCAAGAGACCAAAAGATAATTAAGTTCCACTTTTTTCCTGTAATTATGTTAACTTGATCTCTACAAGTTTTTAATGGTGATATATCGGTTTCTAAATCGTATTTATTGATACTTATGGCAAATTTTATTCCACTTTTGCCTAGAATAAGCGATTAAAAATATGAATATCGTCCCTATAAGTAATCCAGGTCACTCCTCTAATCCAAATTTCTTCAACCATGTGTGGGACGCTTCTACAATATGAATTGTGTTAAGATTTGATGTATTAGGAACTTTCCATCACTTACAAACAGTTCAAAAGGTGGGGCGAGAAATTTAGCCACTACAATTCATCAAGTAACTCATGTTAAGTATGAGAATACAGTGCTAAGTAAACACTGATGAAAGGGGAGATCATATCTCACAGTAGAAGTCCACTCCATGAGTTGAGTGATTTTTAAAGTAAATGCATCTGTGCAACTGCACACTAATGATACTCCATTCTTTTGCATATGCCCCCGCTGTACACTTTGCATTTCAATTTGCGACTGAGTTATTTTAATTACCATTATGTTGCATAAAGATGTCTCTTTGAAGTGAATTTCAAGTGTCTGTGCTGCTCCACTGAGAAGTTATTAGGGAAAAACTGAATTATCCTTAATTTATGGACATGAGTGTATATATACTATGAATTTATTTATAATGCTATGAAAAATGTAATGTTTTTTTCAAATAGTAAAAAACAAATTTCTTCATTCTTATTACAAGTCTGTCAAGAATTTATTCAAGCGATAATTGAATTTTCATTCAATTTTAGTTAAAACTCTAACGCAAATGGTAATGTTTCATGGATTCAATTCACAAATCAGAAACTGAGTAAGAACTTGAGACCCCAATAAGCCGTTTTCTCTGGATTCAGCATTGAAACAAGTTATGTAGTCAAATTGCGATTGGGATTTCAGCACTTAGACTAAAACTATACAGGATGTTCCCATTGGGGAAGTAGTATGCTCTTATTTTACTACCCAGACCACGCTATTTACCCGAAAGCTCAAGGCTGTATTAGTATCCTCTCATTGGAGCTTAAACTTGCGATTTAAGATTAGGTTACCGACAAAATCTTCCAACATTCAAATAGGAAATTTCCAATCCGATAATACTGCGCCAGTTATAAATGGTTTCATGTTAAATTCTGTGATTGCAATTCGACTACGTGAGTTCTGTTTATGCTGATCCACCTGTTAACTGATTAAAAAAAAAATCTCTATTTGTTTATCAGTTAAGATAAAATGTGGTAGATAATATGATACATCACAGCTATTTGTCCAGAAACTTTAATATACTATAAAATATTTCAAATCGAATAATTATTTATATTGGTAAATACAATTTACGTACTCATTTAGCACAGATACAATAAGTTTAAAATAAAAAATTAAAAAAATTCTAAAATCATGTTTACTTGAAAATTACATAATTGTAGTTACTTTATTGTACTAAAAATATATATATTTTTTTAATCGAATAATTATTTGTATTGGTAAATTACTTCACACAATTTATGTAACTAAGCACACTACTAATTTTAAAAATCAGTAATATAAAACTTTTTATTGTCATATTTAATAGTAACGTGAAAAATTTCGAAAAATTAACCATCGTTATAATAATGGTCAAGCATTATCGTGATTCGTTTGAGCTTTATTAAGAAGATTTAAATAACCAGAGCTCTTTAGTTTGTTTTTTTCTCAGAAAATATTAGTATATTTTTTTCTCTAAGAAAAAACAAGGCAAAGTTTTCTGGTCACCTGAATATACCACTATTACTATAATCATTTACCGTAAATGATTTTTAGGAAGTTTCTGGGCATTACTTAAAAGGATAATATTGCTAGATAAAATTTGAACAATTCTCAATACAGTGTATCAATAAGGTTCAAACTGTGTCTTAGTATATATGAAACAAAGTTTAACACGCAAGTTAACAAAAGTCTTCACTTACCCATTTTTACATAATTCTGACAATAAAAAAAATCGTCTATTTCATTCATTTTAAAGCTTGTACAGTACAGTCCTGCTCTACATGAACCTTTACCACAAGGAATTAGGTTTTGAACTTGCACAAGCGAAAACCTATAAGAAAGCATAACAGGCATGCAATTTTCAACTATTAGACTAGATATAGTTAATTAATAATTTTTACAAATGTGAAGATAGAAAAAGGATTGCAGCATTTACTGAAAAAACATACGTATATATAATATACATTTTAATAATGGACACAACAGTAAAAGTGAAATATGCATATTAAATTAGAAATTCTAAAGTAAATTTAAAACAAAATAAAATTGAATTTAAAATACAATAAATTCTTAAAAACTGCTTTTTTAATATTTTTTTTGGATTAGCAGTCTTTATAAAATGCAAACAATAATTCAGTAAAGTACTCAAACATACATCGTATTAAAAACTACACATGCGTACAATTTTGTATTTATTGCCCTGTATTTCAGACTTATTATATATTCCAATACAAAATACCCATTGCGATATATAGAAAGACGTATACAGCATCATATATTTCTCTAATCATGGTGGATAAAACTGACACTAATTTGCATTTTCTAGTCTGTTTCTAGTATTTTTTTATTTTTTTTTTCTTCTTCTTTCTTTTTTCAAATACTGAGCTAAATACTCTTTCGAAAAAGATAATTGCTTTAGAAGTAAAATATTATTCATAGTTTATTTGAATAGAAAATAGTTTTGAAATAAAGCTTATTTTGCATATTTAGCATCTGATCCTGTTATTACATACATGGTCTGATGATACAAAAAAATAGAATTCGATTTTTGAACAATGAAAGAAGCAGTATATTGCTCTCCTTAACAAAGAAATTACGCCCATAAAAAAGTACTAAAAATACAAAGTTATGAAACATAAGAGAGTAATTGGCTTTTAAAAACATCAGTTTGGACATAAACTTGCTGATTCATTTTAAGAACTTTACATATTATAAGATTGAGTTATTCTAAAAGATTCGAAAATTATATACAACGCTAGTATAATTCTTCCGAAAAATAGAAGAATAAAAATATTTGCAGTAATTTGCATTTAAAAGGAAGTTCAGTATACTTTATAAAACTATTTTCAAATTGGAAAAAAAAAATTCTTTCAACAAATCCGTCGAATATTAAGATCATTAAGAAGAGCGAAATTTAATTTAAAATTAAACGAACTATTCCTGGATAATAATGCATCAAAAACAATTGCTATACTAATCAGTACAAATTCAAAAAATGTTTTTTAATCGTACAATATTGAAGTCGGGGGAATGAATGGAAGTAAGGAGATGCGTCACCCCGCGTCTACCCACAGTTCTAGCAATGTGTAAAAGAGCAAAAGTTATAGTAAGATTTACAGGAAAAAGTCTATTTTAGTTTTAGCGAATCCCATGAGTTTGAAATATAATACTTTATTATCAATTGATATTCCATTAAAATCTCCAATTGAGAAATTAAAATTTAAACAAAAAAATAAGAGTGTTATACTCCCCAGTACCACACTGCAAATTACCATGCCAGTGTTCCTTATGTTTTTGTAATTAAAGAAGTTTTTTATGCTTTTTATTTCAAAAAAAATTTAAAATTGAAGCAATTAGTTAAAAACTGGCAAAATTCACATTTTCTGGAAAGTATATTTTATTATAATTATTTTTCACAAATTCTTAATGTACTACACCACAGAGGAACAATGAATTAACCCCTTGCATCTCACTTTCTAAAATGGCAATAAGACAGTTCACAACCTCTTATATGACGTCAGTAGTATAGCTGCAAATCATTTTTAATGTCTCCTGTACAATTTATGAAAACTCCGATTTGCTGCTGATGTCAGTTACAAAGTTCAGTTATACAAATATAAAATGACAACCAACCACAGACCGAAAGCCTAACTAGTCTAGGCCAGTTTATCTAATGTAGATTTGTAACTTGTGTAGTTTGACTTAGTACTATATAGATTTAAATAGTGTATTTCAAATAAAAAATAATAAAACAAGAGAAAATTACGATCTGCATAACGGCCATGGCATTTACCAATCACCAGTCAGTGTGAATAATTTAGAATTTTTGATCTTGTTAGCATAGCTACTATTAAAACTATGATATAATTAAATTGCACTAGGGTGAAAATTCTCTCAAAACTTTTAGCATTAAAATAGATATTATTTTTATCAAAATGTTATTGTAAAATACCTCCAATAATTTTTTCAAGACCTATTTCTGGAAAGAAATGTATTTGCTATATTAGTGAAGCAAAAAAAATCTCGTAAGAAAACATATTCATTTTAATTGAAAATCTTTGACAGTTCTTTTCTGAAAAAGTACATTTGTTAAAATAAGCATGTATGTAAATTTAAATGCATGGTAATTTAATTTCAGTATCTCTATTTGAAAAGCTCATTTGTTTCACGTAAAAATTTTGAAATTCAGAACAAAAACAATAGCGCATAATTCTGTTATAAAATTTAAAAAAAAAAAAAAAAAGTATTTCAGGATTATGTTTCAGAAAGAGAAATTTGTGATAAGCTAATGTTGACACATAAAATTCCATCTAGTGCATTTCCTGCATAGCAATGCAATAGATAGAATTTTATATGCCAGATGAAAAGAGAAAGTTAGTTAGCATTGTTAAACCTTATCCAATAATTATGTTTAAAAACTCAAACAACTTTCATTTAGTTTCGTTTAATGTGGAGCAAATTTTCTCATCTGTTGAATTTGAGTTCATTAAATATTATTTTTTAAAATTACTATTATGTTAAAAATTCTATTTACATGGTACATAAAATCACACGCTTAAACAACAACAGGATTCGTGTTCACATTGGCATATACAATTTGAAACTTCTTTGTAGCGGTACAAGATTAAATTAGATCTTTATAAGATTACATCTTTACACAAATTGTTGGATTCAGAAGTGAAAGAGTGTATCAAAATTATTTACTACAAGCTATTAATTACATGCATTTATTATTTATTACAAGCATTAAGATCAGATAAGAAAATTATTTTTCATTCTACTATACATATTGTAATTCTTGAACATAGATACTGTTAATTAATTTACCTTTTATTTTCTGCCTCTTCAAAATTTTAAAATTTTCATTCAAAATATTTATATCACGTATTCCTATAAATTAATTAAGCAATAGTTTAAAATATAAAAAATTAAAATTAACGAGATTTTATGAATAAATGGGAAATTCAAAAACAATATAAATTTTTGCTTGTTTAAAAAACATCATGTTGATGCAAAAAATTTTATATATATAACATTTTACAAAGTTGTAATTTAGATGTGAAACTGTAAAAAAATTAGTTTCACAGATTTTTATGAAGACAGAAAATCCTAAATTTTTTTCTGGAAAGCTTTCAAACACTAATATTTAAAACTTTCTTTTGATTCTAATTATTATTTAAAATTTATATTAAAATAATTATTATTTACAGATATAAAAATTATGAAGTGGAAGATTGAATCTAAAAAACTTGTAAAATACTTAAAAGTCTTCCAAAGATACCGATTAATTGCGGACATTTAGAAAAAAAAGTTTTTTGTTATTTTATTGAAAATTAATAAATGTCTGAACATGTATTATTTTCCTCTCATTTGAAAAACTTTAAACTTATTTGAAACTAAGCTTTTACGTTTCAATTCGTTGTATTTTGCTAAAAACAATCGAAAATATTCGACCTACTACTTTTTTTTTCATTTACAGTCCCGATTTAAATTTTAAGGATAAACTGGTAAAATTAAAATCCGGTTGAAGCGAATTGAGAAAACAAAAAGTAAATTTTATATGAATGCATGTTTTTCAGACAATTAAATAGCAAATTTAATAAATGCAATAGACTTCTATTTCAAAACTTTTGATATTATACGTTACATATCACTCAGAGGAATCTCTAAATAAATCAGTGAATGTTTCTACTGAAAGGGGAGATTAGATTACTTACAGTTTAGTTTACCCATTTGTTATAAAAGCATCACAACAATATTGGAAGCCGATGTCTTCTGCTCGACGTAGAGAGGTTTTAATGTCGTCACCATACAAGTATCATGCTGGAAAATACTCAGCCACTGTTCCACGTCTTCAGAATCGACGTCTTTCCATTAATACTTTCAAATGTCGAAAAAAATTGTTTGTAGAATTCTCTGAAAGGTCCTTAGAAACACTGAATTGATAAATACCGTAACAGCACAAGGAAAAAAGTATCCTTTATTTGAAAAGTTTTTTAATTTATTCTATTTATTCCTTTTCGTATCTTATGAAATTGAACCTGTCAAAATACATTTAAACTGGTTTTACTGTACTTTATTTTAATTTACATCTCAGAATGTTAATTTAATTATAACTAATGTTAATCCTCCACCAAATTTAAAATAAATGCATCATTTTATTAAACATAATACAATTTATTAAACATAATGCAATTTATTAAACAATTTTTTTTTTTTTTTTTTTTTTTTTTTTAAAGCGTTTATTTATAATATATGACAATAAATGTAGCTCCAATCAAATTGTAAAATAAATAGAATGTTTCGAAAGTTTTCTCCACCAGATGTCACTCTCGGCCAGCAGCAAGTTTCTGTTTCAATCTGAAATATCCTTTTTGCAGGGAATCTTAAAGTGACTTTTCTCTTTCGTTTTCAGAAATTTTTTTTAAAAAAAAGTTATTTTCTCTCTCGCAAACGAAATAATTTTTCAACAACTTTATTCTATTGGTTTTTTTTATTGAAAACAATAATTTTTCTGATAATAAAAAAAGAAACTAAATACTACCATTTGAAAAAATATGGTTGAGACAGGATAAAATTAAAGTTCTTAGTAAGAAAAAATACGCAATTGTATTAAATCATAAAAATTGAATGGTTATATTCTGCTTTTTCACTAACCAAAACTCTTATTATTTATCTTCTACTAAATAATTTTCAACAATATATGATTCTAATAAATATTTTGTGCGTGTGTTTCATTTTATGATATTAAGTTTCAAAAGTATTTTAGCGTCCTTTTCGTGTATCCGTACAAAAAAAAATCGGAATGAATCAATAAAAGAAAATTTTTACATATTCTGAAAAACTTGAACAGGAATTTATTTTTGTATTTCTTGGAAAAGATTAAAATTTAATACCCTAAATTTCGAATTCATAATTTCCATAACAGACTATTTTACTCATTTCCAATTTACGAAAGGCATTGAAATAAGGTCTGGTGCTACTTTTAAATACTTATTTTTTCTATAGAGGACGGCATCTAAATATATTACTAATATAGAGTTTTAATTTCAGAGCTCTTTTACATTATTATTAATTAAATAACTCTCAAGAAAAAAATCTTATACCGTCATATATAAAAAATGATATTTGAACATATATGTTTTCATACATAGATCATATAAATAAGATGACTCATTTCCGAATATGATTCATATATGGAGTACATATATGGTCAGATATGCAAGTATATATAGAATATGTATGTGCATATATGCATCTATTTATGCTCAAATATGCATATATATATAATACAGGAAAAAGAAATAAAGAAGAAAAAAATATATAACAAAAATATAACAGAAAACCAACAACCTAATGGAAGAAAACCAGGATAAAGAGACTGATCACTTCATCAGATGGCACAATCAGCAGCAATATCAAGACAAAAAGTTGCACTGTGGTTACATATTTACAATTTTAGTTCAATTGAAAAATATTTAGGTATCCTAGAATAGACCTAATGTTTGATTATTTTTTTTTCCAAAAACGAAGATTTTTAATTTTTTTTTAATACACAAATATGGAGTTGATTTTTATTTTCAAGTATAAAAATGAAAAGTTCAGATTATTAATTAACAGTAATAAAAAATTGTGACTGTCATGTAACATCTAGGTCTCTCGAAATCTACATAAAAACCTTACATTTTTAACCAAATATGCTTATTTTTCAATTTCCAGTCCATTCTTCAGGTTAGTTTCAATTATTTTTTTATGGTCTAGGTATAGTCATACAGTGTTCTAAAGTATCTGGAATATCATTTTATGAAATGAGGAATAGTACACTCAATTGTCAAGTCACGTCACATTCGCACGACCTTGAAGTCTCCAACAAACAAAGACCCTAGGTTTGAGACATGAAGGTCAGTAACATGGCCGACGTGAACGGGAGTGACACCCCCTAACCCCAAAGTTTTAGAAAGTTGAACAGTCGGTAAATTTTCGAAATTTTATCTATTCCTTTTTTTTTTTTTTTTTTTTTTTTTTCAAGTCGATCCACAATAAAATCGAATTGAATATAAAACTACACAAAAAAATGTCGAACCATATTAAAAACTGGGGGGGGGGGGGAACATCGCACAATTTTCAATTACACTATAATACTGACGTGGATTTGTGTCATCTACGGTATTTACATTTTCATCATTCACTTAGTAAAAAAGTTCAATTTGGCGATATTTTTTTAGATAATTCTTGTTAGTCTTTAAAAAAAAAAAAAAAATGATGCTTTGGGTGATATGATATACTTATCAATAATTTTTATATTATCCGTACTTATAAGTGAAACTGAGCAGAGAAGAAAAAACGATCGTTGATGAGATATGTTCAAGGAATAAGAACTAAGTGTTAAAGGCATTCGTTTTCATTTTTGTACTTAATTAATGCATTTTTAAGGAAATTTCGGAGGTGGGAATGTTTAGAACACCTTAAAAGGCATTACCACAGCGATTTTTAACAAAATCATTAGAGCCGTTTTTTTACAATTACTGAAAAATATGATTTTTTCAGTGGCAGCTACCCTATGCGCATACGCTATTTTGACGAAAACCTAAATAGTAGATCCTTGTGCCATTACCAACCCACACACTAAATTTGAATATCGAAGGTCAATATGTTCAGGACTTATGCTGACCACGTACACACAGACACACATTTTTTCTAGATCACTTTTTTGAAATCAGGATGTTCCAAAACGTGGAGCAATGCCACAATTTTTTTTCTTCTACCGAATACTATACTTTTATTACCCTATGTATACACAAGAGTAATTGAAAGTAATACCGAAAGGCAGCGCGGCCAGAGTTTTGCGAATCGGCATTTTTACACTAGAAGTCACTACTAAGGGTGTTGTCTCTATAGTAAGGAAGTGTCCTTTTTCCCGTCTACATTGATAGACTAAGAATACAAATATAATCATATAATTATATAATTTGTGTTCGGCTTTGACTTGGTGATATAATGAAGATATATGTGTAGTTATCTTCATTATCTTACACCGTTAAAGTTTTTTGAAGAAAAACTACAGTCGGCAAATTACCAAAATTTAATTTCTTTTATAAAAAATGTCTAGTGATGGATGTTTCAAAACATTTTGAATGGAAAAATAATTAAAATCGTTAATAGTATTAAAAATCCTGATCTCAATGCAGCCTAAGTTGATGTTCAGCAATTTTAAATTGGAGTAAATATATTCTTTTTGGGCAGGAACATTTAAATAATCATTGATATTTTCACAAACAGCTTCTAAATGAAATTAAATACGAAAATATCTTCCATATTGTTGCAGGTATCAATTATATGTAGATATCTCTACACAATGTGTAATTTTCTTTTGATTTCAAATTAGTACATGTTAATTGCATAAATTGTCAAATAGACCGTCGTAAATTTTTTAATTTAGTCACTTGATAAGTACGTACAATATTCTCAGGAAGAAACTGACAATATTTACTTATTCTTCCAATTATTGGATTACTTTGATGTGTTACCGTAGATGACTTATTTGTCAAGTAACGTCTTAAAAACCATGATTTACATATAGAAGTCATTTATATAAAATACGTATTGTACATCATATGAATTGAAGGTCTTATACAAAATTTCAAAACGCCTAAATTTTAATAAACGAAAAATGAGTCCTCTCTTATCAAATAATACCTTGCGTACACCACTCGGTTGACGAGAAGTTTTAATTTCGAATGAAACTTGCTTATTTTTTTGGTAAAGAAAAAAAAATTGCATTTTGTAAGGTTATTCAAAGAGGATTAGACTTTTTTTTTTTTTTTTTTTTTTTTTTTAATTACGAAAGTGAAATTGAGTGAAAAGGAAGGTTTGGCAGTAGCGTACAATTCTTTTGAAAAATATTTCTATTGCATTTTACAAAATTATTGCAACTAATGTCAATTATAACTCTATATAAATAGGTCAATAGGGTGTTATATAAATAGGTCAAGTAAAACTCTACGAAAGATGTTATATACTTCATGTATTAAAATGCATTCCCGAAATAATGCACGCTATTTTAACTGGGTGGCAATATTTTAATTATTCGGGCAAGATAATCATTGGAAAAGTATGGAAAGGTTTATTATAACACTATCTAAATATCTTGATGGTGCTAGTGCATGTTCCTTATCTATCTATCTATCTATATATATATATATATATATATATATATATATTGCTTCGCGTAGGTAATTTTCTGTAATAACAATACTCTTCCAGAATTTTACAAAGAAGTATGTTTCCAGAATTTGTTTGATCATCAACGTTTATACAATTCTAAACTAAAGAGTCTTCTATTTGATCAGTATTTTTAATTCATTTTATTTCGTGTTGAAATGCCCGAAATAATGCATGCTATGTAAACTGGGTGGCAATATCGTAATTATTCCGACAAGATAATCATTGGAAAAGTATGGAAAGGTTTATTATAGCACTATCTAAATATCTTGATGGTGCTAGTGCATGTTTCTTCTCTCTCTCTATATCTATATATATATATATATCTATATATATATATCTATATATATATATATATATATATATATCTATATATATATATCTATATATATCTATATATATATATATCTATATATATATCTATATCTATATCTATATCTATATATATATATATATCTATATCTATATCTATATCTATATCTATATCTATATCTATATCTATATCTATATCTATATCTATATCTATATCTATATCTATATCTATATCTATATCTATATCTATACATTACATATATATATATATATATATACATTACATATATATATATATATATATACATTACATATATATATATATATTGTTACGAATTTTTCCGCTGAGGCAATGATGGCACAGTTTTCACGGTTTAAAAGTATTTATTCTCTCTTCAGAAAACTCACAAAATCTATTCACAGGCAGTAGTTTAACTACTCTCAAGCTTCAACACAAGCTTCAACAAAAATAACTTCGAATTCAGCGATTATACAAGCGCACTCCAATAGGTCAACAAAGCGATCAGCTTTCAACGAAATCCGAAGTACATCTGAAAACTTCCCCGTTCTCCAGTCTCTTATATACAAGCGCGTGAGACATTCTCGAAATTTCCAGCCAATTTATCGGAAACGAAATATCTCGAAACTTCTCGATTACTTTAGGTGTTGCCACCTTTTTCTAACTTGTATAATCGCTATTAATTACTAAATAAAATTGGATAAAAATAAATTACAATAGAATTTTTAAATAATACGTCACTATTTACAATATATACAGAAAATTTGTGCAACATTTCCCCCTTCTTAAAGACTGCACGTCCCGGGCAGTGAAGTCCTTAAGAGGAAAGGCAATTCAATCACTTCTACTATAATATGAGGCTAGTCTATTGTTATGTACAACTCTAGGTTTACAGGAGGGTGTCCGTTGAATCCTTACCACGACGTCGTTGATCTTCTTAAGGACCACATACGGCCCTTCCCAGTTCGTCTGGAGCTTAGGGGAGAGTCCTTTCCGACGTTTAGGATTCCATAACCACACCTTGTCACCTTCCTGGAATGAACGTTCCGTGGCCTTGGCATCGTAGCGGACCTTCATGCGCTCTGTCATGATGTTGATTCTTTCTCTGGCGAACCGATGTACGGCTTCCAAACGTGCCTGCAGATCATCTAGATACTGGACAGGCGAGGAAGGAGTGTCCTGTGGTTGTCCAAAGAGGAGGTTGCTGAGGAGCCTAAGGTCTCTTCCACACATCGTTAGAGATGGAGAAAATCCGGTGGTCTCGTGAGTTGCACTCCCGTATGCCAACAGAAGCGGTGAAAGTTTCTGATCCCCATCTTGATGGTTATATGATTTTGAGATTGCGTCCGAATCATCCGCGGGTGCAGCTGATAGATCCCGGGACCTCCGTTCGATGCTTGTAACAGGAGTACGGATGTCGATTCCCTCGTCACTAACTTTGTCCATTTCCACATGCACCACTTCCTGGGAGGATTTCATCAACGTCGCATTCTTCGGTTCTCTCTCCGAGGCTGGAGAGGTACTTTCCATAGATGTGGACTCTTCAGCATTCTCTATGACATTTTCTTCATGAGCTACAATCCGATATACGCACAGCTCTTTCATGTCTAGATCGTGCAAAGGAACTTCGCCTCTCCATGTTTGCAGCTGGCTTTTCTCAAAATTCAGCGTAATTCCATTTTTCTTCAAAAAGTCTAGTCCGAGAATGCACGGATCTACAATTTCGGCAACATAAACGGTGTGCTTGTAGGTGTTAAATCCAAGGGCAATGTCCACTTGCAATTTCCCATGAACAGAGATATTACCACCAGACACAGTTTGTAGAGAAACCGAGGGCGCTGTGTAGAGGAGTCGGCTGTTCAGGCGACGAGCCACGTCCGTCCTTACGATCGTTACGTTCGCTCCCGAATCGACGATTAGACGACATGGAGTTCCGTTGATCTCCCCCTTCACGAATAAACCCTGGTTTCCTCCTTGTCGGGATGAAACGTGGAAATGACTGGTCGGGGCTTCACCTGTTCTACATTGCAGCTTCTGCCCTGCGAGATGACATCTTCTTAGATTCAGTTGTGGAGAATTCGTGGTAGTGTTATCCCTTCTCTTTTTCAAATCAAGGCAGTTTCGTCGTAGATGCCCTTCCCGTTTGCAGTGCCAGCAAACGACTCTGGTCCTTCGATCCCTGGCTCCGGGATAGCTTCTTATCATTCTATCAATTTTGCTTTCCAGTTCTCGAAGCTTACTGGTGACAAAGTTAGACGAATCCTCGGCTAATGCACCACGCACATATCGTCGGTCTTTTCCAGAAGCTAGTTGCGCGACTTCCACTCTCATGGCGTACACGAGGGCCGACTTCAGGTTTTTGTTTTGGGATAACCTTACCGCCTGCTGCACATCGGGATCTTGAATCGCGTCGATGAAATACTGCAGAGAAAGATCGTCTCGTACATCCGGGGGACAGTCAGGGAAAGCGAGGAGCGACAGTCTTTCTATATCCGATGCCAATTCTTGAAGAGTTTCATTGGCCTTCTGCTGTCTTACTTTCAATTGCAGTCTGTTGTAATCCTTTAGATGCTGCTCCCCAAACCTTAACTCCAACGCACTTGCCAGCGCCACGAATTCTCCCCGCTTCTCTTCAGGTAGTGTCTGTAAAATGTCAGCAGCTTCACCTCGAAGAGATGCTGCGAGATGGAATGCTTTCGAAGTATCGTCCCAACCATTCGCAGAAGCAATCATTTCAAATTGCGTTTGATAAACGCGCCAAGACGACTTCCCATCGAAAGGGGCCACTTTGATGTTAGAGCGCGGCGCCATAAAGGGGATGGAAGCGTTATCCCAATTAGGTGACGCTATGGCCAGAGCTTCACGCGTTTCCATTTTTCGCAGCCTTTCTTCTACAACGTCAATGAATTTGTCTTGCTCTTCCTTTAAGGTGGAAACTTTTTCTTGCATGGTGGAAACTTTTTCTTGCACGGTGGAAACTTTTTCTTCAACTTCATTTCTCACTGTCTTAAGATCTTCTCTGACATCCAAAATATCCGCCTTCATTGATTGAAGAACACTCTCTGTGCGCTCCATAAATCTATCAACGGACGCAGAAGATGATTCTTGCTTGGATGCTAAAGCTTTAATCTCCGATGATGTAGCGGCAATTGCGGCGGCGGTGGACTCTTGGCCGGCTTTTATTTCTTTCATTTCGGCTGTGGCTGTTTCTTGGCAGGCTTTCATTTCGGCTGCGGCAGTTTCTTGGCAGGCTTCCATTTCGACTGCGGTGGTTTCCTGTTGGGCCTTCATTCCAGCAATCATTTCCATCAACTGCTTCATTTGGTCTTCCATCATTCCTCTAGTAGTCGGCATTCAAGATGACTTGATCCCACTTCTGACACCACTGTTACGAATTTTTCCGCTGAGGCAATGATGGCACAGTTTTCACGGTTTAAAAGTATTTATTCTCTCTTCAGAAAACTCACAAAATCTATTCACAGGCAGCAGTTTAACTACTCTCAAGCTTCAACACAAGCTTCAACAAAAATAACTTCGAATTCAGCGATTATACAAGCGCACTCCAATAGGTCAACAAAGCGATCAGCTTTCAACGAAATCCGAAGTACATCTGAAAACTTCCCCGTTCTCCAGTCTCTTATATACAAGCGCGTGAGACATTCTCGAAATTTCCAGCCAATTTATCGGAAACGAAATATCTCGAAACTTCTCGATTACTTTAGGTGTTGCCACCTTTTTCTAACTTGTATAATCGCTATTAATTACTAAATAAAATTGGATAAAAATAAATTACAATAGAATTTTTAAATAATACGTCACTATTTACAATATATACAGAAAATTTGTGCAACAATATATATGTAATGTATTCGCATTGGGATAGTCAATGAAGCTATTAGATCGCTCTAGTAAATTCTCCAGTTAGCGAGAACCACTTAGAACATAGTAGAACGTCACTCAAACTCATATAAGCTACGTAATCCGTTTTGACTCCGCCTCTTAGAATATCAAATCTTGACTAGTGAATGCATCACCCACTTCGCTGAGAACCTCTCTGAAAATAAACTTTTATATTTGTTTAATCTCGGCTGCTTTTTTATATCCTAAGAGTGTCCACACTATTTTATCGTTACAAAAGTCGACAGGATAAGATCTGTAGGGGAAACAGTTTAAATTAAAGACGTAAAGACTCGGAGTTTACATGTTGATATTTTGACGTCTGTCAATCAGATTCATGGTTCCAGTGTGTCTTTGAAAACAACAGGAGCTGAGTTCTAAGTCACGCCTTCTTCATCTGTAATTGGCAGAAAGTTTCACCGAAGGAGAAAAGAGTGGTAAGCGGAACCCTACCGTAGACTTTTAGGCCTGAGTTTTGAGAAACGTCCGGTGACCTCTGATCCGAAGAAAAATAGCTTTGAAGTGTGAAAAGTGCTTCTGAACTTACGGACTTTTTGGAACTTTTTCTCTAAGGATTTCTGATAACTTGACTGAAGCGGAAGAAGAATACCATTTGGGTATGTACAAGGAAAAACATGTATTTTGTTTAATTTCTGTAAAATCTATATTGAAATGTTTTTAATTTAATATTTGACTTCAAGTTAGTTTTGAACTTTAAAGAAACTGCCACACTCAGTAATATGAAAGGAATGCTTCCAGAAAATTCGTTAACTGCTTTCCAGAACGAAGATATGCTTAACAAAGATTCTGTTGGTTCTTCTGGTACTGTTCCTAATTCTGTTGTAAAAGATATTAATGAAATTAATAGTGTTGCTGTAAGTCAAACCAATAGCATGAATCCTTTTGAAAAAGTAAACTCAAATAAAGCATAGGATAATATCCCTGAACTTATTGCTTTTAATCCTGAAAATGGAATTAACATAAATAATTGGTTACAGTATTTTGAAACTAAAACCTTACAATTGGGGTTTTCAGATGATTGGAGGCTTAAAAATCTAAACAGATACCTTCAAGGTACTGCCTTGAAAGAATACATTAACTGTTGTCTTTTAATCACTAATTGGAATGAATTGAAAGAATTGCTTCTTGAAAAATTTGCTCACCCAAATTGTGTGAATTTTGGAGATTTTTATCATCAACAATTAGGAGATCAAGATGATTTATTAAAATATTTTCACAGTAAGATGGAAATTGGTAGGCAATTGGGTTTAGACACAAAATTAATCTTAGAAGCTTTGTCGGAGGGTATTAAAAATCGTAATGTTCGACAATTGCTGATAGCTAATCCTCCTGAAACACCTATAGATTGGTTAAATTTAGTCACTCGTTTACACTCTCTTAATAGTCAACATAACTGAAGTCTATTGCTATTGTGCTATTGTGGGATGTATTATTATTTATTATTATTATTATTATGTTATTGATTTTATTATTAGTGTGAATTTGCGTTACAATTCAATGATTTACAATAATGATAAGGTGTTTATTTTGAAACTGTTATAAAGTATTTTTTTCAGTTACAATTCAGCATTTTGTAGAAGTATTATGAAAGGTTGTATATTTCAAGATTTTGTTTGTCAGAGTGATAGGAAATATTATTTTTATTAAATGTTATTTGTCTTTATTTTATTTGTTGGAAATAATAGTATTTGAAGAAATATGTGAAAAAGAAACAACTGAGTATCATATGAATAATGTATTATAGGAATATGAAGAATAATTATTAATTAGTATGTTTTTCTAAGAATCTAAACTGTAATATAAAGGGTTTAATCTGGTTTAGTAAGGAAAAGTTCATAAATTACCACAAATGTCAATGAACTTTTGTCCTGTAACAAAGGAACTTTGTCCTTGATAACTAGATTAATACTAATTTTATATTATGCAGTGAGAGTAGATTCATAATTATTAATTAGTATGTTTTTCTAAGAATCTAAACTGTAATATAAAAGGTTTAATCTGGTTTAGTAAGGAAAAGTTCATAAATTACCACAAATGTCAATGAACTTTTGTCGTGTAACAAAAGAACTTTGTCCCTAACAACTAGATTACTACTAATTTTATACTATACAGTTAGAGTAGATTCTTTAACAAATAGTGTATTTCACTAAAGTATTGAAAATTAATAAGATAGAGTAAACGTTTAAAATTTAGGTACTCCTCACTCTGACTGTGCAATTTATTTTACAATATTTTGAAAATTCAAAGTGTATTCGAAATTTTATTTTGAATGTAATGTTGTATTGTTAGTATGTTGTTTCTAGTTATATTCAAAGTCTGTTCCTGTTATGATCCTTGTACTCTTGTTAAAGAACAAGTGGGTGATTTTTTGCTAGTGTAAGACAAAATTTAAATTTTTTTGTTTGTTTTAGACATTTCTCCTTTCTGGACGGACCGCGGCAGTCTTGAAAGGGGGGATGTTGTAATGTATTCGCATTGGGATAGTCAATGAAGCTATTAGATCGCTCTAGTAAATTCTCCAGTTAGCGAGAACCACTTAGAACATAGTAGAACGTCACTTAAACTCATATAAGCTACGTAATCCGTTTTGACTCCGCCTCTTAGAATATCAAATCTTGACTAGTGAATGCATCACCCACTTCGCTGAGAACCTCTCTGAAAATAAACTTTTATATTTGTTTAATCTCGGCTGCTTTTTTATATCCTAAGAGTGTCCACACTATTTTACCGTTACATATATATATATATATATATATATATATATATATATATATATACATGCAATTGTCTCTATTATGAAAATCGCAGTGCTTCGCGTAGGTAATTTTCTGTAATAACAATAATCCTCCAGAATTTTGCAAAGAAGTATGTTTCCAGAACTTGGATAAATTTTTTATAAGTAGGAAGAATAAGTAGGTAATTTTCTGTAATAACAATAGTCCTCCAGAATTTTACAAAGAAGTATGTTTCCAGACTTTGTTTGATCATCAACTTTTATACAATTCTAAACTAAAGAGTCCCCTATTTGATCAGTATTTTTAATTCATTTTATTTCGTGTTGAAATGCAATTTTCATCCACTTTTAAATGTTTAAGTTTAATTTCTTCAAAACTGTAGTTTGAAAATTAAAAAAATAAATAAATATCTAAATGAAGCCCTTTTACTACTGCGGTCAATGAAATTTGGTATAAGATTGTGTTAGAGCATCCCCCCCCCCCCCCCCTCTCCTTACACACAAGGGGAAAAAAAAACTTCCAAAAGTTATCCCCTTTGTTTGGGGAAGAGAAGGTTAAGGTTTTTTCTTAAAAAGAAATGAAAAATTAAATGAATTTGAAAGATCTTCAAATAAAATGTCAAGTGAATTTAGTTAAAATTTGACATTAATTATGTATTAATAAAATATCATAAAAATATTAAAAATTGTTTAGACGGAAATTTAAAAGTAATTTAAAATGAATTAAAATTAATTACATACTAAATTAATTACACTTTAAATAAAATAATTCACAATTAAATAAAAAAATGCATTAAAATTAGTTATATATTCGTTAATAATTAATTTTGCATTAATTAACAATTAATTATACATTCATTAAAAATAATTACACATTAATTTTACATTAATAAAAATTCCTTCGCAATTTATTGACATCTTAATTGATATTTTCTACTTTTATATCAGACTCGCCTTGATTTTTGTCAGTAAAAGGACGATTCAAATTTCTTAGCGACCGCCCTGTGAAGGAAATGTTATTTAAAATAATTCAATGCCACAGAGTTCGAGGGATGAAAGTGTATTTGATAGTAAAAGGATTTTACCAGGATAAAAGAAAGGAAGTAGGTGAACAAGGGGTACTATTTTAGTGAAACTAGGGCGGCTAGAAAATCTACTCTCCTTTTCTGGAGCATGTGACTGTAATGCCATATTTCCATTAGAACAGAAGCTGTATTAGCAAGCTGTGTTGCTCTTTTGCGGGATTTAAATGTTATTGTGCTAGAAAATCAGGCAGCTGTAATAGATAAAACGAAGAATTTTTCGTGTCCTGTTTGATTAGGCCAGTTATGAAAGATTATGATTACAGAAAGGTTATTATTGCAGTTATTATTGCTCTTATTATTGCAGATTATCTGTAGTCCTGTGTGCTATGTAGTCCTTGGCCTCAAAATTAACATGTGGTGGTTTGAAAATACTATTTACTTGTAACTTTTTGACAAACATTTCGCATCCTTTTGCTTGTGAAACAACTAATATGTTTTCTTTAGTCAAACGACATTCCCAAAAGAAGATGTTCTGGTTTTAAAATACTTCTCTGTAGCACTTCTCTGTAGAGTTGATTGAATAACATACTTAAGATTATCTTTTTAATACTTGAGTCACTGATGTACATTTAAAACGTTTTGTTATGCATAAATAATTCTCGGATAACATTTCATTGTAAACCATAAGGGTGTATAAACTTTTATGACAAACTTTCCAACTAACTATTTAAACTGTTGGATTGGATCAAGTGACACAATGTATAAACGTAAAATTCAGTTTGATATTATCAGCCATCTTGAATGGGAGATGCTTCCAGGGTTTCTGCTTGCTAATCCTTGGGGGCATTCGTTTATTGTAGCCTGCTATATTTGCCAAAGATATTTATGGTGGATGCTCAACTTCTTAAAATAAACCTCTGAAAAACACTATCTATACTAATGTTTTCTACTACTAATAAATCAAATCTTTACTCCTTGTTAAACGTTTACCTATTGAACCTCTAAAAGAAGTAGTTCCGGAAATTGGACCATCGAGGTTAACCATAACTTTCAAAAGGGAAATTCGTTTAAATGAAATAAACAACTATTTCAACTGGGTGTTTTAAAACATTTTAGAATATTGAAATTGATCAATTAGAGAGTCCAGTATTTGATGCGGTACCATCATAACCAAGAGCTTTAATAGTTTTCTCATCAATTAAGGTTTCTTTGTTAAATTTTAGTCTTGATGATACTACGTTTTGTCAAGAGCCACAGTCAGGAATTGCGTGTCCAAAATATGTTGAATATAATTTTTCAATCAAAAATACATTTTCTTCTAGTTTTCTTATCCGGACATATTTACTAGTTACAATTTCTATACTTATTCCTTTGAACCATAAAAATAGAGCGCAATTATGAAGTGCGAGTTCAGCTCGAATCTAGGTAGTCAGAAACCAGCAGCCACTTCAAGCAGTAATTTTGAAACCCAGAATCAGGAAGAAACCTAGAATCATCATGAAAACAAAAATGTATAAAAATAACAATATTTTGATTTTTCTTTTTTCCCCACGATGAAAGTTTGCACCAAAAACGAATATAATTTATGTTTACAACCAAATAACAGAATACTACTAAATTATTACTTATATAAACTTTATTACTTTCAATCTAGAAATTACGTATATTTATGTTTATTATACAGTTTGTAACCCTTTTATTAGAATAAATTACTGGAAAGATATAAGTAGATACCCTATACTCGTAAAATTTGACACATTATTTGTTCATTTTAACTTTTATTTTGGTTTTAATTCATAACATATGATCATTTTATACTCTGAATATATTCAAACTGTTGACAACTATATATTCAAATAATATTTCTAAAATTCTAGCACTAAAAATGATGTTACATATTTTTTTAACAATAATTTTCTTTGCTTACAGCAACTGTATTTGGAAAAAAAATAGTGCACCTTATTTTCTTTTCCTCTATGACAATTTCAATGAATTTAATTTATTTTTTACTACATAAATGTGAGTTAAATCCCCCCATGAAGAAATTTCTAAAACTTCAACAACTGCATTTTTTTATTTCAGAATTGCATTACAACCTCTCTTGCAAAGGTAATTAGGTATATCGGGATAAAATCATACTGCAAAAACTTTTTGATGGAGAATTCGTAAGTCAACTTCTTTCCGAATGCAACAATTTTTTTCACCATTTATCTAATGCATTGGTAGTCAAAATCAATCTACAGAGACTGATATATCTTTTCGGATGTTACTAAATGGAAAGAAATTACAATTATTTGGTGAAAGCAGTACAGTGCTTATTTATCCCCGTCTCCCTTCAATATGTATGTTCAAAACACTAGGGAAAGTACTGAATAAAGTTTTAGACAAAATTTGCAGTCGAGTGAACCAGGATCAAGAAAACTTTGCAGTCAAAGACTAGTTGATCTATTCATTTGTCTTCATCCTAGTGTCATCTTCATGTTCATTGATTTTCCTATGGCAATTAAAGGTTCACTTGTTTTCATTTCCATGGCATTTCCAGGATCACTTGTTTTCATTTCCATGGCATTTCCAAAATCACTTGTTTTCATTCCTATGGCATTTCCAAGTTCACTTGTTTTCATTTCCATGGCATTTCCAGGATCACTTGTTTTCATTCCCAAGGCTTTTCCAAAATCACTTGTTTTCATTCGTATGCCATTTCCAAAATCACTTGTTTTCATTCGTATGCCATTTCCAAAATCACTTGTTTTCATTTCCATGCCATTTCCAAAATCAATTGTTTTCATTCCCCTGGCATTTCCAAATTGCTTTGTTTTCATTCCCATGGCATTTCCAAAATCACTTTTTTCATTCCCATGTCATTCCCAACTATACTTGCTTTCATTCTCAAGGCAATTCCATAATCAATTGTTTTCGTTCCTATGGCATTTCCAAAATCGCTTGTTTTCATTCCCATGGCATTTTCAAAATCACTTTTTTTCCTTCTTCTGCCATTTCCAAAATCACTTTTTTTTCTTTTCATTTCCATGCCATTTCCAAAATCACTTGTTTTCATTCCCATGACATTTCCAAAATCAATTGTTTTCATTCCCCTGGTATTTCCAAAATCACTTGTTTTCATTCCCATGCCATTTCCATGTTCACTTTCTTTCGTTCCCATAATCTCATTTCCATAAGAAAGGGCCACGTTTCTTCTAGAAATTAGGATAGAATTAACATCTATGCATTGTTTTGTGGGATAACCACGCATTCCAATAATTGTCTGTAAAATTAAGTTATTATTTATAAATTAATAATGGGACATTATTAAAAAAAATGGATTTATAACACAGAATGTAAGTACTTCAAACTGCTAAATTAGCATTCATTTAACATTTTCAATATCTAGGCTATTTAGTATAATTTATCAGTTATTATTGCAAAAAGAAGTAGTAGGAACCGACTGTTTACTAAATTTTCAAAACACATTTAAACTTTTTTTAAATTTAGAGGTTAAAAATTATCGGATAAAGAATTTGGATGAGGCTATTTGAACTGAAAACAAGGAACACTGAAAAATTTATAGTATAGCTTTTTGGTGTTTTGTACTTCACATTCTGGTTCCAAGTTGAAGATCTGAAGCTTTTGTTTGTATGAAGCTGTGACCTCTATGTTCCATTTTTTAAAGACCTTAAACTTTCTCGTATAAGCAGTTGCTTTTTTCAGAAGATAAATTTTCATTTTAAAAACGTAACATATATTCCCTAAAAATTAAGTCTCAAACGAAGCAAGAACACTAAAATGTTCTGCGAACACATGTCGCACTTCAATATAGGTGTAGAAACATGTTAAATCTCATAAGCTTGTACAACTTAACACATATCACAGTTTTTCGCTAAGTAATCGTCTCATCAAATACATTTCCAGAACCTATAGAATTTGTCTCAAGACTCCTAAGTTGAAATAGATGAGATTTCGAATTTTAACACAACATTTCAAGTTTGATTCTACCTGTCTTAGGGGAAATTCTCGAACTACGCTTTTCTAAATTACAATTAAAATATCGTTAGGAAAATTCTTAATAAATAGCTAAATTTTTAAATATTACTTTTCAACTATTTCCACATTATGAGTACAACCTATTAATTAACAAATTGACTAAAAACTACTTCAAACGAAAGGAATTATTTTCCCAGAATCTCAAATATCCAATGAACGACTGAATAAGTGAAGTATACTGATTTTTTGAAGATGCATTTATACAAATACCAGGAAAACTATGATGTTTATCTTTCAAAGAAATGTGTCTGAAGGTTTTTAGGTGTGTACATTTTCAACGAAAGTTTGTGAAAGTGTTCGTAAATAACTCATAATAATGTTTTTGTAAATCAATACAGATAATGGAAAATTGACTATGTAAATTCATGTAATTCAATACTCAACCAAGTGATCTAATAATTGGTTTCATCATTAACACCAAGGAAACGATTTCTATGCTTGCACAAAATCCATCTATTTTATGCAAAATCCATCACAAACTATGGTCTTTCTAAATTATTTTCACATTATTTTATCTACAAACTTTACAACAGTTTGAAAACTAAATTGTATGTTAATTTCACAACATTTAATACAAAGCTCTTTCTTAAAAGAATAATTTACAAACAAGCAGACGGAAAATCTGCCTATAACTTTTTATTGTTTGTTCATTTTTATTTATTTTCCAAAAAAAATTAAAAATTTTATAATTATTTCAAATTGAAACAATGATGATTTAATGCCCAAATTGGCATGTGGAAGTTTCAATTGACTAATTATTAAATACTATTTTTTGCCAATGTATTAGAAAGATATTTTTTTCATTTTGTTGTAATTAAAGTTCAGTAATATATTGAAACACCCAATGGAGGAGGGACATCGTTATTTGTCTTATACCATAAAGTTAGAATAAATTTCCTTTTATTTTTTGAAACCCATTTTAAGTCTCATTTCCCCAGGGTTCCCTCATCAACTATGTAAATAAGTGCGGTATATGACGGTTTGAAGGTGTTAAAAACAAAAAATAGGCTTCTTCCTTCCAAACCACAATAATAATAATAATAATAATAATTCGAAATCTTACCACACATTCGAAGAGGGGGAGCGCATTTCAGCTGAGGGCTGCACATTCCATCTAAAATAGAAAAATGCATATAAAAATATCAATTTATGATTAGAAACAATAATATATATATAAATTAAAAATTAACTTATAAAACTATAATAAGGGTAATATTTTTTTCAAATAGTAAAACATTTTTTTTTTTTTTTTTTTTTTTTTTTTTTTTTTTTTTTTTAATTCTTAATACAAGTCGGTCAATAATTTATTCAAGCAAAAATCGAATTTTCATTAAATTGTTAGTTAAAATTCTAACCAAATGGTAATGTTTCATGGATTCAATTTACAAATCAGGGACTGAAAAAAAACTTTCTACACCCATGAGCCGTTTTCTCTGGATTCAGCATTGAACCAAGTCATGTAGTAAAATTGCGGTTTGGGATTTCCATTTCAGCACTTAGAGTGAAACTATACAGGATTCTCCCATTGGTGAAGAAGTATGCTCTTATTTTACTACCCAGACCACGCCATTTACAGAAAAGCGTAAGACGGTATTAGTATTCTCTCATTGGATCAAAAACTTGAGATTTAAGTTTGGGTTGCTGACTAAATTTTCCAACAGTCAGTTTAGTCACTTCCAGTCAGATAATACTGCGCCAACAATAATAGCTTATGTATGGTTTCATGCTAAATTAAAGTAATTGAAATTCGACTACGTGACTTCTGCTTATGTTGATCTCACCTGTTATCTGATGTAAATAATAAAATAAATTTTTTAACTGCTTATTAGTTAAGATAAAATGTGATAGATAATGTAATAGAGCAATTATTTGTCTAGAAACTTTGATATGCTCAAAAATATCACAAATCGAATAATTATTTATATTGGTAAATAAAGTTTATGTACTTGTTTAGCACATTTATACTAATTCTAAAAATCAAAACTTTTTTAAAATCATGTTTACTTGTAAACCACCAAATCATAATTACTTTAATATACTAAAAAATATTTAAAAAATCAATAATAATTTTTGTATTACGCCACGCAATTTATTTAATATAGCTTTCTACTAAGTTTAAAAGTCAATAATTTAATTTAACTGAAAAACTGTAAAACTTTTTTATTATCTTATTTACTAGTAACTTGAACGCTTTTATGTAGTAACAACTTTTACTAGTAACTAACTTATAGAATTATCGTGATTCGTTTATGTTTAGTTTGGAATATTTAGGTAACCAGAGTGCTTTGACTTTTTCACTGAGAAGATTAGCATATTTCTTCTATGAGAGAAAACAAGCCCAACAGATCAGGTCACCTGAATCTACCACTCTTACCATCATCATATTTGGTAAAATATTTTTTTTGAGGGGTGGGGGGGGGGGCTTGAGGGCTTTACTTAAAAAAAATTAATGCTTCAAAATAAATTTCATCAATTCTTGATACAGCATCTCAGTAAATTTCAAACAGGGTATTAAAGCTTATATGAAACAAAGTTTAAAATGGAAGTTAATAAAAATACTAACTTACCTTTTTTGACATAATTTTGACAGTATAAAAGCAATCGTATATGTTATACATTTTGAAGTTTTCTCAGTACTGTCCTGCTCTACATATATATATATATATATATATATATATATATATATATATATATATATATATATATATACATATATATATATATATATATATATATATATATATATATATAAGCAAAATATTCCTTGTTTATTTAAATCGAAAATAGTTTTGAAATAAAACTTCTAACAGCTTTATTACAAATAAGGATGAAAACAAAAAACATATTATAAACATAGTTAAGTAAGTTGAAATTTCATATCTCAGGGAATTTTTACAAATCAGAATTTCCAATGCTAAATTATGTTAAAGAATGGTTATTTAAAGTAAACGAAGTTTTTCTAAAGATCGTAAAGAAAGGTAAAAGATTTTATTAACAGTTACTATTATATGTGTACTAAAAATCAATATTATTTATGAGTGTGATATTTTCACTAAAATTTATTCATTCACTTTAAATTAATAATGAACCAGGAGCATTGTATTTTTTTCCTATTTGAAATCTGATCCCATTGTTAGATACATAGTGTGATGGTAGAAATATCAAATTCGATTTTTGAACAATAAAAGAAACAGTATATTTCTCCTGTGTAGAGAAATTATGCGCATAAGAAGAATTACTTAGTTATGTTAAGGGGGTCCAGTACCGAAATTTCTACAAAAATCCCAATTTTTTTACTGATTTTAAAAAATAGTTCATACATTCCTGAAGAGAATGATGTTTTTATCTTATTCCTCCGGTGATTAGAACGCCACAAAATTACCTGTGATTTAAACACCACTAATGGGCGTAACACATTGAAGCGTCTGCTTGAAGTGCGTTTTTCGAGCACTAGTGTTTTTCACAGATGTTGCATATTCAAATCGATATATCTCCAGAACCATTAATAATTGGCTATTCAAATTTTTGGAGCATTTAATTTATATAGTTTTAAATATTTTGTCTTCACAGAATTTTATTTTTTTAATTCTGTTTTAAAATATAACATTTAGCATAAAAGATAACATAAAAAAAAGCAAAAATTTTAATATTTTAACTTAGAGAATTTTTTTAATTCACCTATCAAAATTCTGTGAAGACAAAATTTTCTTTATATAATTATGTATAACAGAAAGCTTTCACTTTGAAAAAAAAAAAATTTCTTGACTTATATCAAAATACGCAAACATCAATTATTATGGAATTTTCTTGGTTTTTAAATTTTTTTTAAATAACTAAACACAATATTTAAAAAAACATTTTCTCAAAGATATATAAATAGTATCTCATACATAAAATAAATTTTTGACATAAAAATGTACATAAATAAAGTTTTTTTTATTTTCGGTACCGGACCTTTAAAAAATGCAGTTTAAATTGAAACATAAATATTATGCTGATGCATGTTAAGAATTTTACATATTAAAAGATTAAATAATTGCAAAAGATTTGAAAGTTGTACTTAACGCTAGTATAATTCTTTTTTAAAAATAAAAGAATAAAATTATTTGCAATTATCGGTAATTTAAAATATATATATATTCAAAAGACTTGAACAAAACACTTTCAAATTGGAAATAAAAATTCTTTAAAAAAATACGTTGAACATTGAAATCATTAAGAAGCGTGAAATTAAATGCCCAATTGAAAATCAAATGAACTTTTCCCGGATAATAATGCATCAAAAAGAGTTTCAATACTAATCAGTAAAAATTCAAAAGAATTATAAATCACACAATATTAAAATTATCTAAATAATTCTGATGTAATGTGAAAATTATTATTATAGTTCTTTTAAATCCATCTTAAATATATCAAAATTAGAAGAGGAATTTTTTGCCTAATTAGCTCATTTACTTATTAGTATCAATATTTTACTTTAAATTACAGGTTTGGGGAGTTTTTTTGGAAATTTTAACAAATTGTTTTTAAAATTTTATTAACTTAATCTAACATTCTAAATTCCAACAAACTTTTTATTTAAATATTATCGTTGGATTTTGAAATCACTTTTTTTTTTCTACTTTACACGATTACCTGGCCATTTCCAGATAGAAAAAATGTATCAAAGGAACATACCTTTAATAATTCTTAATATTATGCAAAAGGTTTCAAAGGTTCAGCCAATAGTTCATTAAAAATCTCTATATGAACATATATACATTTTTACATGAAAGCCAGATTGATAACTTCAATTTTGAACTCGATTAGAAAGAAACTAAACTTACCAATACCGTGAGAAATACTACTATAAAATACATTTTGTTTGCTATTTTTTTTTTTTTTTTTGGCTATCTTTTAGAATATAGGGGAGAGTTCCCCAAAACGGGATAGGCGGGCAAAACGGGATATTGAGCCTCGGATCTTGACTGGTGATGCTATCTCGCGGGAGAAAGGCTAAACTGGTTCCCGACCGCCATGACAGCATTCTCAGTTGATCTCTCAACGCTAGCCACGTGTTTCGCAAAGAAATATTTTTTCAAAGTTTTCAAGTGAGATTTTTATTTACTTTGTACTTTTTTCGACTGCAGAACAACTATCCTTGTGCTTCTCCGTCCTTCGGAACAATTCCGGTAAATACTGTATTTTATTCATAGCGCTTTTAACAACAATTTCATGTATTTAAATATTGCTAGTGAGTGACGGTTCAGAGGTCAGCCATTTATGTTGTCAAAAGCATCACGGTCGGGCAAAACGGGACACTTTTGGGGTGCCCAAAACGGGATACAATTTAGATGTGTCCCGTTTTACCCGACCATTTCTATTAATGTTTTGGCAATGTGTTTAAGTTATTTAAATTGAAATAAATAATGAATTAAAATATGTATAATCAATTACAACAATTTATTTTTATTTTAAATAATTATATTTTCGAAATAAAATAATTTACTTTACTTGTGGGGTATAAATAATTGGCCTGAGTTATGTACAAAATTTAATAATAGGTTAAAACTGTAAGTCAAAAAAATGTTTTGACCAAAAATTTAAGTTTTAAATTAAAAAAAGTTGAGTTTTTAAAAAATATTTTGTAAGGGGGCGGCGTATACAAAGATAAACCAGAAAACCACACGTTGTGGGAACTATAATATTATAAAAACATAAGCTAATCACAACTAAACTTTGACCATATTTTCTTTGGCTATTTTTAAAAAGCTAATAATTTATTTTGGTTTCAGAATACAAGATGCCTCGCAATTATCAGTTCAGTCATAGCATCTAAGAGTTTGCAGTCATCACAACCACTAGAGACAGTATTGAATGCATCACCTAGTGATGGTGGCACCGATAACACTAGCACAAACGCAGGACTTATCCAACCGTCCACTTCAACAGGAAACAAAGGACTTGGGCTATACTATCGTCCTTCACTGCCATTTTCTATATCACCCAAAGAAATTTTACCTCCACCACGAGTGATTGGACCAAGACCTCAAAATAAACACGATAAGAGAAGAGGGAAAACAGCAATTATAACAGGAAGCCCATATAAACTTGAGTTGGAAGAAGAGCGTGAAAAAAAAGAACGAGAAAGAACTCAAAAGCTGAAAAAAAGGGCTGCCAAAACAAGTCTCTTGAATGTTCCGAAGAGAAAACAAACGAAGCGTAAAAGAAATTTACGATAAAGAAATTAAAAAAGAAATTTTATTATAAAATTCTGATAAGTTTTCTCCCGTACAATATGCAATCTTTTCTCTTAAGTCAAATGACAGGTGCATGATTTAGAAACTAAACTGTGTTTTATTAATAACTGTTTTGGGATAAAACCTAAAACTATTCTGTGTGAAGGTTAAATTTGTTTAAATTTTAGAAAATTAAATAACAATGTTTAAATTTTAGAAAATCAGATTATCTGCTTTTTCACATACAGCCTTGTTGGACTGCACAACGTTACCATACTCATTGACATGAAGGATACAAAAACGTTAAATAATTTGAAACTAAATTAAATAAACTTTAAACTAATTTATTTGACCCATCACAAGCAAAAACAAATTGACATTCTTAATCTTGACGATTACCACTTCGTCTCTTGCTAAATTTTCTGATCAGCCAATAGTTTCATTCTTTTTATATTTTATTACAAGATTTCTTCTCTATAACACAACAAATGATGGAGTTTTATGAAATATTTTTTGCTACAGACAGAGAAGACTGTATGAAGAGCAATGATCTTTTTTCTGCATTTATCTTAAGGATAAAAAATCTTGGATTAATAAAAAGAACAAATTTAGCTCTTTTTCAAAATTCTGGTTTGAAAATTGACTTGTTGAAATATTAATTAAAAATAATCAAAATTGAAGAACGATTATGTATCTATCATATTGTTTCTAATATTAGCGTGTTGCTCGCAAAATTCATACATAATGACTATATTTAAATTTTATTATATTTAAATGTTATATAAAACCAAATTTGATTATTGAACGCAAATATTTTAATTTAAAAATTCCTCACGCGTGGTCACAGCTAATGAGAGGATCATATTAATGCACTTGCACTCCCTAGTTTTTAAAAATTCAAAAATCTTCAAAAATTAGTGAGATTTACAGGAAAAAGAATATTTTAGTTTTAACGTATTCCACGTGTTTGAAATTAAATACGTTGTTTTCAGTTAATATTTCATTCAAAACTCTTATTGAAAAATCAAGATTCGAAAAAATATATAACCGTGTTAAACTCCTCAGTGTGTGTACCTCTCTCCTCGTGGTTTCTGTAGTTAAGGAATATTTTTTATGTTAGTTATTTCAATGGCAGCTTAGAATTGAAGCGATTAGTTTCAAAGCTGGAAAAATCCACATTTCCGGGAAAATATATTTTATTATACTTATTTTTCACAATTTCTTAATGTAAAACACCACCTAGGAACAATGAATTAGCCCAATTCATCACTCATTCTAAAATGGCAATAGGTCAGTTCATAACCTCTCATATGAAGGAAGTATTGCTACAAACCATTTTTGATGTCTCCTATACAATTTATGAGAATAGATCATGTAAATGAACACGTGTGCTTGATTGTATAATCTCTGCAAAACTTTGAAATCTTGAACTTAATTTTATATTTATTTAGTTTAGAAAAATTATGATTCCATAATTTTAACAACATTGCAACTTATTATTGCACTTTACAATTAAAACTCCGATTTGCTGCTGTTGTCAGTTACAAAGTTCAGTTATACAAATATAAAAATGTCAACCATCTACAGACCGGAGGCCTATCAACGCTAGGCCTGTTTATCTCATGTAGATTTGTAACTTATGTAGTTTGACTTAGTACTGTATAGATTTAAATCGTGTATTTCCAATAAAATGTAATAAAACAAGTGAAAATTAAGATTTGCACAACGGCCATGGCATTTACCAATCACCAGTCAATGTTAATCATTTAAAATTTTCAACCTTGTTAGCATAACTACGACAGTTAAAACTACTCTATAATTAAATTGTACTGGGGGGGGGGGGGAATTCTCTCAAAACGCTTAGCTTTGAAATAGATATTATATTTAAGAAAACATTATTATATAATATTTCCAATAATTATTTCAAAACCTGTTTCTGGAAAGATGTATATTTGCTGTATTTTTAAAGCAAATAAAATATCGTAAGAAAATATATTCACTTTGATTCAAAAACTTTAGCAGTTCATTTTTGAAAAGGTAGATTTGTTCAAATATGCATATATGTTAAGTTTGAATGCGTGATTTCTTTATTTCAGTATCTCAATTTGCGAAGCACATTTGTTTCATGTAAAATGTTTTGGAAGTTCAGAAAAAAAAATAGTATATTATTTTATTATAAAATTTTAGAAAAAATATTTCAGCACTATGTTTCAAAATTGGAAATCCCAATAAAACAACTCTGTAAAAAGGCGTCAAGTTCTTCATGTAATGGTTATGGCTTTGAAAAGTATTAAGATCTAAAGTAGAGCCAAGATTAAAGCTCTTGTAAACTATGGGTGACGAAAATTAGTAAAATTCTCTTCTCAAATTTAAAATTCTCCTTTATAGGCCCAAGTATCAATCCGCAAAAATTATTTGCGACACTTGGCCATTACTTATTCTGGTTCACTGACGTGTAATGGCTAAATCACACAAGCATTTTGTAGCTGGATATTTAAGCCTATGAAGTGGAATTTTGACTTTAAGAAGAAAATTTTACTAATTTTCATTGCCCGTAATTTACAACCACTTTAAACTTGCTCTTACTTCAGATCACAATACTTATCACGGCCATAATCATTGCATAAAGAACTTGGCGCTTTTTTACAGAGATGTTTTGTTGGGATTTCACTTCTTTTTTTTAAGGTACTAATTTTAAATTTATTACCTATTTGTAAAACAATAAATTGTTTTAAAATGTTTAGTGTTCATAACTTTTAAACTTGCAAGAAAACTACCTGGCATTGAAAGGGTTAAGCATACATGTTTCTTTAGAGTGCTTACTTATTATACATTCGACCGTAGACAAACTTTTTATTGGTGGAAAACTACGAGAACTATATAATTAGTCGACTCCTTTGTAATTTAAATTGTTTTTTGGTTTTAAGGAAGTTTTTAAAAACTTTCTCAATAACGTCCAATTAGCGGAGAATTACACGAGATTTTTCTAAGAAAGTTAAATTTACTGGACCATAGTCCATGACATACTTATGCATTCAATATGAATGATGATGATGCAAAGTAATTTTTAATTTATAGTTTATTCAGATTTGCTAAATACTGCTGATAAAAAGGAAAAAACTCAACAATTGGCGATCATTTCGTAGCCGATAAAAGGTCGCCAATGGTCGATTGTATAATGAAGTGCACTTTTAATTTTCCTTGATTTTTAGGGTTTCGCGGTGTGTAGTAAGTTTCTCCTCTGCATATGCATACTAATAGCTACTAGAAGTCTAAATTTTATAATTCTAGCCCTAATTGAAATATATTAGAATTGAGATACAAATTTTTTGAACTTTGCCCCCTTCAGGGGATTCGAAGGGGGAAATCTCGATTTTTAGATTTTTTTTCCTTTGTGTACATGGTAAACTTTATAAGCGTACCAAAATTCATTATTCTAGCTCTGCTAAAAGTACCTTAATTGATGATCAGTGAGTGAGTGAGGGAATCTCAAAATGTCTTTTTCTGCCATTTCCGAATTTGATTTTCTTGTCAACCAATATAATTGAAGACTTGAAACATATGGGTCTTACTAAAGGGGCTACCTGAAAAAAAAGTTCAGCTCTCAGATATACTGTAATGCGTAGACATGAGAGGTCAAAATACTGCTGAGTTGCTTCCAGTAAAAGATGTCTGGAAGTGAACTTGGCGGGTGCACTGCTGGGCACCTAGATTAGAGATAAACTAACTTTGAAATTATTGGTTACTTTAAAAAAAATTAGAAAATTCAGAAGTGTTACTCATATACACATAGTCACATCCATTTGGTGAATTTTATCCATCTGTAATTAATCCATCTGTAATTATATATTATTAATTAATATTTATGTGCCAGATGAAAAAAAGAAAGGAGTTACCATTGTTCAACCCTACTCAATAGTTATGTTTAAACACTAAATCAACTTTCATTTAATTACGTTTAATGTGGAGTAAATTTTCTCATCTGTTATATTTGAATTCCTTAAGTATTATTCTTTAAAATTACTACTATGTTAAAAATTCTATTTACATGATACATATAAATCACACGCTGAAACAACGGCATTAAGATATTGATTAAACGTATTCGTGTTCCCATTGGCATGTACAATTTAAAACTTCTTTGTGGCAGACCAAGATTATATTAGATCTTCATAAAAATGCATCCTTTAACAAATTGTTACATTCATAATTGAAAGAGTGTATCAAAATTATTTAATTGATCTTCTCATTATTTATCACAAGTTTTCGCATTAAGATCAGATAAAATATTTGTATTGCTCATTCTATTATATATATATATTACTCTTGTACATAGATACTCTTAATTATTATTTTTATTCCTTGCCTCTTCAAACTTTCAAAAATTTCACCGAGTTATTACGTGATATTTGCATCACGTATCACTATAAATAAATTAAATTCTTGTTGAAACTACCAAAAATTAAGATTTTATGAATAAACTTGAAATTTGTAAAAATAATATAATTTTTTTTTAGTTTCAAAAAATATCATGTTGATGCCAAAATTTGTGTAAATCGAAAAATTTTCAAAATTGAAATTCAGATGCAAACTGTAAAAAAAAATAATTTCACACACTTTTATAAAACCAAAATATTTTTCTGAAAAGCCTCTAACTGTACGTTCCAAACATTAACTTTGTAAAACTTACTTTTGAATCTTTATTTAGATCTATAAAAATTATGAAGTAGGAGATTGAACAGTATAAACTTATGAAATACTTTTAAAAGTTTTCCAACGTTACGGATGAATTTCGGACAGTTAGTCGTGTGTTATTTCATTGCGAATAAATAAATGTCCGACTATTTAATATTTTCTAAATTTAAATCTCATTTTAAACTCAGCTTTTTCATTTCAATTCGCTGTATTTTGCTTTAAACAATACCATTGAAAATACTCGTCCTAATTTATTTTTTTACTGCGCAGAGTTTGGTTTTAAATTTCACATCTTTTATCCTCTTATCTAGTAGACTCCCACTTAACTGACCTAAGTGGGACACAGCTGGTTAAACGAAAATCTGGTTAAATGAAAATCTGGTTAAAGCGAATTGAAAAAGATGAATATAAACTGAATAAGGATGCATGTTTTTCGGACAGTTAAATAACAAATACTAAAGAAATTCAATAGACTTCTATTTCAAAAATTTCGATATTATACATTACACATCGCTAGGATGAATCTTTAAAGAAATCAGTGAATGTTTCTACTGAAAGGGGAGATTCGATTACTTACAGATTAGTTTACCCAATTGTTATAAAAGCATCACATCAACAGAGGAGGCCGATGAGGCCGTAACAGAACCACCAACCTCAAAAACACAAAACACTTTCTTACAATAAAAAAATGAAAAACATGATGAAAATTTTCAGCCACAAACACAGTGATATAAAAAATGGCCAACCTCTGATTACAACTCTCGGTTGTGACTCCCTTAAGAATGTATGCTTACTTAGTTTATTTTTAAAATTTAAGTTCTGCTCCCATACAAATTTAAGCTGCTTGAGGTTGGCGCCCGTCTTAATTATCAACCTTTAAAACCCCCCACACAATAAAAACTTTCCAAAATGTATGTATCAACCAAACAAAAGCTTACCACAAGCACTTCAGTTTCCTACTTAAAAAAATCTTAATAACGATTCAAATGCAAGCGTTTGAACACAGTTTCTCTATACTATTTTGAAAATTACATGAACATGAAGATTTACATCACTTTGTATTTCTTACCCATCCAAATGAAATCGTAAACTGGAATATTAGTGCAAACAGCCATAAATTAGTTTAAACGCAAGCATTGTTAATATTCAGATGACGGGCGCCAACCTCAAGCAGCTTAAATTTGTATGGGAGCAGAACTTAAATTTTAAAAATAAACTAAGTAAGCATACATTCTTAAGCGAGTCACAACCGTTGTAATCAGAGGTTGGCCATTTTTTATATCACTGTGTTTGTGGTTGAAAATTTTCATCATGTTTTTGATTTTTTTATTGTAAGAAAATTTTTTGTGTTTTTGAGGTTGGTGGTTCTCCTACTTTTCAAAAGTGTTTTTTGGGGGGTCTGTTACTTGAGGTCGCCACACAGCCTCCTCCCAGCGACGAAGGAGCGATACTGTTGTTCTGATCAATGTCTGATTGGAGTTGGAGGTTTGGGATGCTAGTTGCATTGTTGTGTCCGCTTGTTGCGGTGTTGCACGCGAGTTGCGTATGTGATCGCTTGTTGCGATGTAGTGTCTCCTTTCAGAAGCGCCGATAGATGGCAGCATGATTCGTTTTAGTCCGGGTCACCATTAAAGCGTATCCAGCTTTCATTGCGGGCGACGGGCCTCGATCGCGAGACCATTGGATCTCGAAACAGATACTTCACCTCTGTGCAAAAGAGTACTCCAGTGCACAGAAGTTTTATCTGTTATTTGAGGTTGCCACACAGCTCTTTCAAATCTCACTTTAAAAAGTCAAAATTAGCAGATGAATTTATTACCTAATTAGCTTATTTGCAATTTAATTTTATAACACATAGGCAAAATTGTACACTGATTCATGGGATAGATATTTTACTATGAATTACAAATTTACAAGGACACAACTAAGACCTTCATTGAAAGTGAGTGAGTGTAAATCGAGTAATGTAAATATTTACATAAATGTTGGAATTTCATAAAACTCCACTGTAATTTCCCAAAGGCTATTTAAAAATTTAATATTCTAAAAAAATTAACTACTTTCTTATTTTTTTTTGGAATTTTAGTCAAGTGTTTAAGTTTATTACCCTGACTATGATCTACCGGACATCGTTGAAAATTTAGAAAAAGTATATTATAAACGGAAACCATTTTCGAGGATTTAAACTTCCAGGGAAAATATTTTTGTAATTTTTTTAAAACATTAAATTTTAAAAGTATATCAACTGTTTTGCGATAAAATTGCGCATTTAGTCAAAATTCCCCGGATATACCAGCAATCTGAAACACTTGCTAAACAGAAAAGGGCGTTTTCTAAACAAAAGTTTTCTTCTGGTGAAGAAAATTATTATTTAAATGTTGTCATTTGTTTTTGATTCGCAAAATATAATTTTTGTGTATTTTAAGATTTTTTATAAAGTGTGTAGGGAATATAATTTATTTTATAGCTAAAAATTCCACAGGAAAAACTGAGGCACACTACGTCACTTTAATTTTTGAAATAGTGATGCAATTAACATTTTCTTACATTTTGCGGACTTTAGGAAATTTTAAAAAACTGTTTTCATAAATTTATTATCTTAATAAATAATTCTAAGTCAAAGCATAATTTTTATTTAAATAAATGCATTAGTTTTTGAAATGACTATTTGTTTCTACTTTTTTTCGATTGCCTGGCCATTTCCAAATGAAAAAAAAAAAAATTGCATAAGAACGTATCATTAAAATTTTTTAATGTACTATACAAAAGGTTTCATTCAAGACCAGCTAATACTTCTTTAAAAATATCTGCAAATCGAATTGATGACTTCAAATTTAAACTCTATTAGAAAGTAATTAAACTTACTAATGCTGTGAAAACTACTACTAAGAAATACATTTTACTTGCTTTTCTTAGGCTATCCCCAACAATGTATGTTACAACTTTACTTCCTACTTATATACTAAATTCTAAATTTTAATTAAAATCTATTGCAAAGTTCTGATTTGAAAAGTTTTCTAACATACAATATGCAATCTTTCCTCTGATGTCAAGTGACATGTGCATGCTTTGTTAACTAACCTACATTTTATTAACAACTGTTTTGGAATAAAGCCTTAAACTGTTATGCATTATTCTGATTGACGATTAAACTTTTTACATAATGTTTAAATTATAGAAAACCAGATTACCATTTGCCTTTTCTCATTCATAAAGAAGTAATTTTTTTTCTCGTGTTGTAACAATGTCATGTCAGTGAAAGGTTAGCATGGATAGATTATTTTTGGGACTAAAGAGACAAAATTCTATAAAATGTCATTTTAGTTACTCTCAACATCTTTATGCTAAAAACCATTCAAATTTTATTTGAGAAAGATTCTGGCCTTCATCAGCTACTTAGTTTTACCTTCATTACAAGAGTGTGGAGGATTGGTACTAGACGACAAGATGACCATCTTAGAACGCAACTGTTGTTAATTAAAAACTAAACAAAGCGCTTCCCGATAAATGACTTTTTGGTATGAAAATATAAAATGGACTGCCAAGAGCTTTGTAATTGCAAAAGAAAGAATATGAACAGCAATCTTAAATATTTTTGCAAGATAGAATGCAATACATGGGAACTCAAAACACGCCTAATAGATATATATTTTTTTAATGATTCTTATGTGTAACGCAATTTTGAATAATACTTTTATACCAAAATGTCACTTAAATGTTTTTCTAAACAGTTTATTGTTGAATTTAAACGTATTTAGAAATCTTGCAACAATTTTTTATAATAATTTTGTAGCTGATAAAAATATGTTTGATGGAAGTTCACCGGTAAAGACTTCTTACCACAATTTCATACTCTTCGTATAAAAAATTATTTTTAAATTCCACTATTAATAAACAAAATCATTCAGAATTGCTTAGATTCTGAGAGTAAATTTGCGTGAGCACCGAGTCAGCACTGCAGGGGAGTGCACTTGTGTAAAGTGGAGAAAGGTGGTATTTATTTCTGGAAAACTGAGGATTGAAAAGATTTTAAACTTAACCCTCTGAGCGTCAAGGGAATGGGTGAAATTATACAGTTGTTTTCCCTGCAATAATTTTTAAATTTTATTTCTGATCCAAATATATAAATTTTTTTAATTATTTTTTATTTATTTTGTTTTAAGTAGGTTTTAAACTATCATCCTAATAAAAAGATTTAAAAAAGATTTTATTTTACATTTTATTTATAAATTTAAAAAGGTTGTGTATTGCTGGAAAAACTGAAGATCAAATGACGGATATATACGCCCGTAACCCTCAGAAGGTTAAAGGAACAGAAATCCGTTATATAACAATTTTTCTACATTTCATTAGAAAATCCCCTTAAAAATCAAGATTTGAACAAAAATTAGCCGCCTTGCACCAATTCATGCGTAATCAGCACCCACCTTGAAAATAATTCTGTCTTAGCCCATGTTTGAGAGGATGTTACTTAGTTGCATTTTTACTTTGGTAATAAATTAATTGCATTGAAAAAAATTCAGTGCGGACCAGCGGACGGAATTTCAGTCATCCGGTTGAAATTTACCATTTTATATTCAGCGTGATCATCTTTATTTTTTCTGAAACATCATTGAAATCTTCCGGTTATCTGAGATGATATCACCGAGATACATGTAAGCATTGGTATATTTTTATTATCAGTTCCTAATAAGCAGACTCCTGGAATTTCAATCACTTCCAGTAGTAATCATCCATTTTATATCCAGTATATCCATTCTTATAATCTGATGTAACAACGTGTAGTATTAATAGTTTTTAATTGTGAAACTTAATGAAGGTGTTAAAATTTAAAGAAGTGCAACTTTAAGTTTAACTTTAAATATGTCTACAACCTCTGCATTGTAGTCGCTTTTTAATTTTAGCTCATCATAAAACGTCACCAAAATGTAATTTCTATTGATAGTATATGTTTCATATACTTGTGGTTTAAGCTGTTATAGATAGACTTCCAGTCGAACTTTGCTTTTTTTTTTCCCCCTTTCTTCTTTTAAATCTTTTATCTAAACCTAATAATTTAACATATTACACGTGACTATAGAATTCATGATTTTGGCTGTGAACCCACATATAACTATTTTTATTGCTAAAAATGAGCATTTTAGGCCTAGATTTGAACAAGTTCAAAATCTCGACCGGAAATGGAATCTTAGTAGCTCCACTTCTTAAAATGATCAGAATGCTATATTTTATCAACTTGCCAAATTACAGACTAGCTTCACAAAATGCTGTTTTTCTCCCTCGCCCTATTACTATATTGGTATATGGGCAGTATCAGTTACTTATGAGCAGACTTCCGGTCGGAATTTCAGTCACTTCCTGCACTTCCTGTATAAATTTACCGTTTTGTATCCAGCTTATTCATCCTTATAATTTGATGTAACAACAGACAGTAATAATAGTTTTTAACTGTGACCCTTTCTATAAAGATGGTTAAAATTTAAAGAAACTAATTTTTAAGTCTAACATTAAATAAGTCTAAAACCTCGACCAGAAATAGCTTTTTAATTTTAGTTCATCATAAAACATCACTAAAACTCCATTTTTATTGATAGAATATGTTTCATACATGTAATTAATGCTGTTGGATGTAGTTTAAGGTGTTATTGATAGACTTCCAGTCGAAATGCATATACTTCAGGTTGAACTTTTTTAGCAATTTTTTTCAACTTTCATCAAAGCCTAAAAATTTAACATATTACACGTGTCTATAGAGTTCAGGATTTTAGCTGTGATACTGCACTTAACTATTTTTATTGATAAAATCAGGCACTTTATGCTAAACTCTGAACTAGTATAAAACCTCAACCGGAAATGAAATCCGAGTCGCTCCTCTTCTTAAAATGATCAAAATGGCATATTCTATGAATGTGCAAATTACAGACTTGTTTCACGAAATGCAGTTTTCGGCTATAATTTGGCGCTTAGCAGCTCTACTAAATGTTTAAATTATAGAAAATCAGATTGCCATCTGCTTTTCCACATACAGGCTTGTTGGACTACACAACATTACCATACTCATAGACATACTTTAAGTAAAGGACACAAAAACGTTAAATAGTTTGAAACTAAATTAAATAAACGTTAAACTAATTTATATGACCCTTCACAAGCAAAAACAAATTGAACTTTTCAACTTAGCAATTCTGAATCTTGACAATAACCATGTCTTCGCTTGCAAAATTTCCTGATCAGCTAATAGTTAAATTCTTTTTATATTTTATTACAAGATATCTTCTCCGTAACACAACAATTATGGAGTTTTATTAAATTTTGTGCTGCAGACAAGGAAGATCTTATAAAATGCAATGGTCTTTTTTCCGCATTTATCTTAAGGATCAAAAATCTTGGATCTATAAAAAAACATACAAATTTAGCTGTTATTCAAAATTCTGGCTTGAAAATTTGCTTGTTAAAAATATTAATCAAATATAATCAAAATCAAGGAAAGATTATGTATCCTTCATATTGTTTCTAATATTAGCGTGTTGCTCTTAAAATTCAAAAATAATGACTGTATTTAAATATTATTATATAAAACTAAATATGTATATTAAACGTAAATATTTTAAAGGAAACATTCCTCACACGTGTTCACAGCCAATGAGAGGAGCATAGGGATGCACTTGCACATCCCTGGTCTTTAAAATTAAAAGGTAAAACAATCCAAAAATTAGAAAGATATACAGGAAAAAGACTATTTTTGTTTTAACGTATTGCAAGGGTTAAAGTTTAATAAGTTATTATCAGTTAAAATTTCATTAAAAATTCAAATTTAGAAACGAAGTTTTGAAAAAAATTAGTTATATTAAACTCCTCAGTGTGTGTACCTCTCTCTTCCAATACCTATCCCAGTATTTCCCTTGGTTTCTGTGGTTAAGGATTTTTTTATATTTGTTATTTCACTGGTAGCTTAAAATTGAAGAAACTAATTTAAAGACTGGAAAAATCTACATTTTCTGGAAAATACATTTTATTATAATTATTTTCCCCAATTTTTTAGTGTACAACATACCTAGGAACAATGTATCAACCCAATACATCTCTAATTCTCAAATTGCAATAAGGCAATTCATAGCCTCTCATATGAAGGAAGAATATTTACACACCATTTTTCATGTCTCCTGTGCAACTTTTGAGAATACGTAGATCAAGTAAATGAACACGTGTGCTTGATTATATAATCTCTTCAAAACTTTGAAATCTTGAACTTAATTTTATATTTATTTAGTTTAGAAAAATTATGATTCCATAATATTAACAACATTGCAACTTATTATTGCACTTTACAATTAAAACTCCGATTTGATGCTGATGTCAGTTACAAAGTTCAGTTATACAAATATAAAAATGTCAACCATCTACAGACCGGAGGCCTATCAAAGCTAGGCCAGTTTAGCTCATGTAGATTTGTAACTCATGTAGTTTGATTTAGTGCAATATCGATTTAAATTGTGTATTTCCAGTAAAAAGTAGAAAAACAAGTAAAAAATAAGATCTTCATACCAGCCATGGCATTTGCCAATCACCAGTCATTGCTAATAATTTAAAATTTTAGACTTTGTTAACGTGGCTACAGTTAAAAAAAAAATTATAATTAATTGTACTAGGGTGAAACTTGTAACAACTTTGAACAACTTTAAACTTGGCTCTATTTTAGATCGCAATATTTTTTACGGCCATAATCATTGCATGAAGAACTTGACGCCTTTTTACAGAGATGTTTTTGTTGAGATTTCACTTCTTTTTTTAAGCTACTAGTTTAAATGTATTACTTATTGGCGGAACAATAACTAGTTTTAAAATGTTTAGTATTCACAGCTTTTAAACATACAAGAAACCATCCTGGGATTGATAGGGTTAATCATGTATGTTTTTTCGGGTACTTACTTATTATACAGTCGACCATTGACAAACTTTTTGTTGGCGGAAAACTACGAGAACTATAAAATTATTCTTTTAATTATTATTTGGTTTTAAGTAAGTTTTAAAAAACGTTCTCAATAACGTAGCGGAGAATTACACGAGATTTTTCCAAGAAAATTAAATTTACTGGACTACAGTCCATGATATACACAGTCCAGTATACTTGCATTCAATATAAATAATGATGATGTGAAATTATTTTAGATAAATAGTTTATTCATATTTTCAAAAAAATTTCACAAAAGGGGAAAAAATCAACTATTCGCGATCATTTCGTAGCCGATTAAACGTTGCCAATATTTGATTATACAATGAAGTGCACTTTCTTTTAACTTTTCTTGAATTTTTTTAGCTTCGCACTGTGTGGTGAATTTCTCCTTTACATGTGTATACACTAATAGCTACTAAAATTCTAAGTTTTATAATTCAAGCTCCAATAGAAATATATTAGAATTGAGATTCAAATTTTTCAAACATTGCCCCCTTCAGGGGATTCGGAGGGGAAAATCTCGATTTTTAGACTTTTTTCCTCATCGTAAACTATATAAGCATTCCAAAGTTCACTATTCTAGCTCTACTAGAAGTACCTTAATTTGATGATCAGTGAGTGAATGGGTGGATCTCAAAATAGATCTTTTTCTGCCATTTTCGAATTTGATTACCTCGTCAACAAATATAATTGATGACTTGAAACTTAGAGGACTTACTAAAGGGGCTAACAGCTACCGGTAAAAAAAAATTCACCTCTCAGGTATACTGTAATGCGCATATATGAGAGGTCAAATTACTGCTGAGTTGCTTCCAGTAAAAGATGTCTGGCAGTGAACTTGGCGGGTACACTGCTGGGCTCCTAGATTAGAGATAAACTAACGTTGAAATTATTGGTTACATAAAAAAAAAAATTCAGAAGTGTTAGTCATAGTCACATGCATTCGATGAATTTCATGCTGGTAATGCACTAGATGGAGTTTTCTGTGCTACATGAAAAGAGAAAGCTAGTTAACATTCTTGTATCCTATCCAATAATTACGTTTAGACGCAAAATCAACTTTAATTTAATTACGTTTAATGAGGAGCAAATTTCTCGTCTGTTATATTAGATTTAATTCAATACTATTCTTTTAAATTACTGTTATGTAAAATATTCTATTACATGGTCATTTAAAATTAATAAATATCTGAACATTTATTATTTTCCTCTCATTTGAAAAATTTAAATCTTATTTGAAACTAAGCTTTTTCATTTTATTCAATGTATTGTGCTTTCAAAAATACCATTGAAAATACTCGTCCTAATTTTGGACACAGTATAAGCCGGTAAAACGAAAATATGATTAAAGAGAAATGAAAAAACAGAAAGTAAACTGGATAAAGAAGCATGTTTTTCTAACAATTAAATAACAAATACTTAACAAATTCACTAAACTTCTATTTCGAAATTTCGATATTTTTCTTGCATATCTTTAAAGAAATCAGTGAATGTTTCTTCTGAAAGAGGAGATTCAATTAATTATAGATTAGTTTACCCAATTGTTATAAAAGATTACATAGAAGAAACCGATGTCTTCTGCATCATTTAACATGCATTGCTTTCAGTGTAATCATTATCAACTTTAACCACATCAGTAACAACCCCAATGATGAGGTCACAAAACAAGTATCTTGCTGAAAAATGCCCAGCCCCTGTTCCAGCATCAACGTCTTTTCATTATGACTTTTAAATATCGAAAAAATGCATCTGCAGAATTCTTTGAAAGATTCATAGAATTTCTGAATTTATAAAAACCGTAACAACACAAGGGGGAAAGTATCCTCTATTTTTAAAAGTTTTTATATTTACACTAGTTTTTTTACGTTTCGTTCTTAAAAAAATTCGGCTTGTCAAAATCTAATTAAACTGAAGTCAGTTAGAAATGGTTTTACTGTACTATATTATAATTAAAATCTAAAATGTTAATTCAATTATATCTAATGTTAATCAGCTTACAAATTTAAAATAAGTGCATCATTGTATAAAACATAATACAATTTATTAAAAAGAATTCTGAATTGAAAAGAATTGAGAATTATAAATATGTGACAATGCATGTTTCTCTAATCAAATTGTAAAATAAATAGAATGTTTCGAAATTTTCCTCCACCAGATGCTGCTCTCGATCAGCAGCAAACTTGTGTAACAATCTGAAATGTTCTCTTTTTTTCAGGGAATCTTGAAACTTCTGATCTCTCTCTCGATTTCAGAAAACTTTTTTTTCCTATCTCGCAAAATAAATAATTTTTGAACAGCGTGATTCTCTTGGGTCTCTTTACTGAAAAATAATAACTTTTCTAACAATTAAAAAAAGGAACTCAATGCCTTCGCTTGAAGAAATAAATAGTTGAAACAGGATGAATTTAAATTTCTTAGTAAGGAAATTAACATAACTGTATTCAGTCATAACAATTGAATGATTATATTCTGCATTTTCAGTATGCAAAATTGTTATTGTTTATCTTCTGCAAAATAAATTTCAACAATATATGGTCACTATTAATATTTTTTGTTTGTGTTTCATTTTTTAATTTTAAATTTAGAACCTGAGAAGCAAAATGTCCAAGGGACTTTCTTATCTTTTAAGAAAATACACTTTAAAGTTTCTTATTTATATTAAATTTCTATATGGAAAATATTTTTTGTTCAAATACTAACCTCTGGGATGAAGATATCACTAGTTTTCATAAAATTTAATATAAATAAGAAACTTTCAATTGTATTTTCTCAAAAGTTAAGAAAAGTCACTTAGACCCCTTTGCTTCTCAGGCAATCAATTACAAAAGTATTTGAACGTTCATTCCGTGTATGTCCATACAAAAAAAAATTAATTAAAACGAATAAATAAAATAAAATTGTTATATTTCGTGAGAAACTTGAATAGGAATTTATTTTTAGTTTCTTGAAAGTGTATAAAATTTAAAATTCTAAATTTCGGATTAATAATTGTCATAACAGACAATTTTACTCATTTCTAATTTACGAAATTAAATCTGGTGCTGCTCCTAAATAGTTATTTTTCCATAGATGGTGAAATATAAATATATTATTGATATTAAATTTTAATTTCAGGAATTTGCCTTATTATTAATTAAATAACTCCTACGGTAAAAATTTTATATAGCTCTACATAAAGAATCAAATCTGGGCAATTCTGTAAATAAAGGAAATGTGATGAGGTAAAAAAAAAAAAAAAAATTAGATAACAGATATAATTGTATAGAATTTTATTAACAAAATTAATATATTCAGTGCTTCAAAGAAAGATCATGGAATAATATTTTTTCCACAAAAAACCGTTTTCTAATTTTGCTAGACACGGAGGTTACATTTGCAATCAAGGAGGTTACAAGTGACACTTTAAATGATGATATATAAGTTTAGCTCAAACAATTTTGTATTTTGCTAAATTTTCAGAAGACCTATAATGATCTTTATTGTTTAGTATTGAAAAATCTCGGTAGAATCTCTGCAGTTAAAGGCTAGTTGATCGATTCATTTGTCTTCATCCAAATGTCATCATCATGTTCATTGATTTTTCCATGTCATTTCCAGGTTCACCTGTTTTCATTTCCAAGGCATTTCCAGGATCACTTGTATTCATAACCTTGGCCTTTTCAGGATCACTTGTTTTCATTCCCATGGTATTTCCAAAATCACTTGGTTTCATTCCCATAGGATTTTCAAGTTTACTTGTTTTCATACCCATAGGATTTTCAAAATCACTTGTTTTCATTCCCATGGGGTTGCCAAAATCACTTGTTTTCATTCCCATGGCATTTCCGAAATCACTTGTTTTCATTCCCATGGAATTTCCGAAGTTACTTGGTTTCATTCCAACAGCATTTCCAAGTCCACTCGTTTTGCTTACCTTAACATATCCAAAATCACTTATTTTCATTCCCATGGGATTTCCAAAATCACTTGTTTTCATTCCCATGGGATTTCCAAAATAATTTGGTTTCATTCCCATGATCTCATTTTCATAATCAATTACCAATTTTTCTCTAGGAACGCTGTTACAATTAACATCTATGCATTTTCTTGTGGGATTGCCATCTCTTCCATTAAATGTCTGTAAAATTAAGTTATTATTAATAAATTACAGGTGGGACATTATTTAAGAAATAAAATGGATTTATAACACAGATTGTCAGTACTTAAAACTGCTAAATTAGCATTCATTTAACCTTTTCAATTTCTAGGCTATTTGCAAGCAGGATCATTTATCAGTGATTATTGCAAAAAGAAGCCATCAAGTAATGACTCAAGTAATAGGAACCGACATTTTACTAATTTTTCAATATAATTTTCAAAACACTTTTTTTTTTATTATTATTATTATTATTATTATTATTATTATTTTTTTTTTTTTTTTTTTTTTTTTTTTTTTTTTTTTAAACTTATTTTAAATTTAGCACTAAAAAATTATTGGATAAAGAATTTGGATGAGACTATTTGACAATAGTGAAATGTTTATAGTAAAGATTTTTAGTGTTTTGTACTTCACACACTGATTTCTTATAGATATTTAAGTGGATTCAATTTAAAGTCCAACAAGTTAAATATCTAAAGCTTCGATTAGAATGAAGTTGTGAACTCTATGTTCCATTCTTTAAGGTAGTTGACCATCTTATAAATTTAAAAAAAAAAAAAAAACGTGTTTTTTTTTTACCATTTAAACAATACTCTCCAGGATTAGCAGATTATTAACAAATTATAATTAAAAAAAATTATTTTTTAAAAACTATTTTAAAAAAAAATAGCGACTAAAAACTTTAAACGCGTTTTTCTTGAAACTACTTTTTTTCAAATGGCGGACACTTTATCTTCGAAACTACTCGGCCGATTTAAATGATTTCGATCTTGTTTTGTTCGTTGAGATGTTTGTATGCCAATTTACCACATTTTGCCAAAAGAATTAATTATAAAATTGCCTTTTTTTAGCAAAGAATAGTGAAAAACGCGGGTGTTTTTTTAATCTTTTTTTCAAACATCCGACTTTTTTTTTTTTTTTTTTTTTTTTTTGGCAATTTGTGGTAAATTGTCACGTAAGGAACCTTTCGTTTGAAGATTCCGTTTTATTTTTTTGTTTCAGATTCACCAATCCTGAGATTATTTTTCCGCCGAGTGACACCATTTTTTTTAGGCCTCGACTTTGGCCCCTTCTAGATAGTTATTAAAAATGAAATTTGAAAAAAATCTAGTATTTTGGTATTCTATAAGCTTCAAATAAAAGTTTTAAAAAAATCATTGTAATATCTTATACAGGACCTGAAAAAAAAATTATTGAAAATGTTGTATTTTTTAGCTTTCAAAGGTGGTCAAGTAACTTAAAGCCCTCATACTTTCTCGTATAAGTAGTTGCTTTTTTTTTCTTAAGATAAATTTTCAACTAATATTCACTCAAAATTTGGTCTCAAATTAAGCAAGAATACTAAAATGCTCTGCGAACACATGTCGCACTTCACGAAAGGAACTATTTTCCGAAAATTTCAAATATCCAATGAACGATTGAATAATTGAAGTATAGTACCTTTTTGGGGATGCCTTTATGCAAATACCAGGAAGACAAAGTTCATCAGCCTTCTTAGAAAAGTGTCTATATATATATATATATATATATATTTTTTTTTTTTTTTTTTTTTTTTGAGTGTACACTGTTATCGAGAGTTTGTAACTATTTTTGTAAATAACTCATGAAATAGTTGCTGTATGAGAGTAAATCAGTGCAAACAATGAAATATTGATTGTCTTAATTCATACAATTCCATACTCAATCAAGTGATCTAATAATAGGTTTCATCACTAGTACCAAGGAAACGACTTTTATGTTAGTACTTTTCCATCGCTTTTGGCAACACAAACTATGGCTTTTCTTAATTATTTTTAAATTATTGTACCAACAAACTTTGCAAAAATAAGAAAAGTGAATAAAAAGTTAATTACACAGAATTTAATACAATGCTGTTTGTTCAGGGCATAATTTACAAACGATCACATTGTAAATCTGCCCATGAATTATTTTTATTGCATGTCGCTTTTAGATATTTCCTGAAAAAAATTACAAAGAATGTTATATTTATTTCAAATGGAAACAATGTTTTTAATACCAAAATTTATCCGTAAAAATTTCAATTGACTAATTATATTAATATATAATAAATATTATATATTTCGATATATTAGAAAAAATATTTTTTCATTTTGTTGCTCGACATACAGTAGTATACTGAAACACCTAATGGAAGAGGGACTTCATTAATTGTATTATATCATAAAGTTAGAATAAATTTTCTTTCATTTTTTATAATCCATTTTAAGTCCTACTTCCACTGGGTTCACAAATATGAAAACAGGTGCGACAAATGAAGTGGTTAAAAACAAAAAATAAACGTCTTCCTTCCAAACCACAATAATAAAATTCAAAATCTTACCGCACATTCGAGATGTGGAGAGCATATAAGTTCAGAACTACATTTTCCACCTAAAATAAATTGAAAAAAAATTATAAAATAAGTATTAATTTATTATTAGAAACATTAATATATATATATATATATATATATATATATATATATATATATATATATATATATATATATATATATATATATATATATATATATATATATATATATATATATATATATATATATATATATATATTATAAATTTAGTTATAATGCTATAATAAGTGTGTAATGTCTTTTTCGAATGGCAAAACCTTTTTTTTTCCTTCATTATTAATACAAATCGGTCAATAATTTATTCAATACAAAATTCATATAAACATTCAATTTTGTTTAAAACTCTAACTCAAATTTTAATGTTTCATCAAATCAATTCACAAATCTGGGACTAAGAAAGAACTTATCCCAATAAGCCGTTTTCTCAGGATTCAGCATTGAACAAAATCATGTAATAAAATTGCGATTTGGGATTTCAGCTCTTAGCTTATAGTGAAACTATACAGGATGCTCCCATTGGTGAAGCAGTATGCTCGTATTTTACTACTCAGACCACGCCATTTATCCGAAAGTGTAAGACTGTATTAGTATCCTCTCATTGGAGATTAAACTTGCGATTTAAGATTAGGTTACCGACGAAATCTTTCAACATTCAAATTAGTCCTTTCAAATCCGATAATACTGCACCAACAATGATAGCTTATGTATGGTTTCTTGCCAAGTTCAGTGATTGCAATTGAGACCACGTCACTTTTGTTTATGTTGATCGCACCTGTTATCTGCTTATCAGTTAAGATAAATTGTGGTAGACAAAGTAATACAGCAATTATTTTGTCTAAAAACTTTAATATACTCAAAAATATCACAAATCAAATAATTATTTATATTTGTGATTGCAATTTATGTACTCAATTCACACACTTATACTATATCTAAAAATAAAAACTAAAAACTTTTCTAAAATCGTGTTTACTTGAAAATTATTAAATCATAGTGTGGTGAAGTGGCATTTGGATGATTGTTCTCACCCAAGACACTTCAACCCCTTTTAGGTGTTTATGAATTAATGCGTGAGGTTTTAATTTTGTGAAGTTTTAATTATGTTTGCACTGGTGGTTGATGACTCAGTTTAAAAGTAAAGGGTCCGGTACACCCTACTGTCCTCTGCCTCGTTAAAACCAGATGTTTTGGGGGAAAGAATTGTGTTAGGGGATTTTTGTTGGTTCTAGGCTGGCTTAGAGCGGATGCAAGTCGGATATATTTCGATGCTGAATGTCAAGCGGGATGTGTTTATGTGACGTAGGTCAGAAAGGTGAATTTTGCAAAGAAACCAGTCATCGCCTGGCCGGGCAAAAGGGTTCAGCCCTTATTGCTTGTAGGGATTAGGTTATGGTCCAATGAAGGGCACATAACCCTTAGCAAAGCTGATCACGCACCAATGGCATTCTGACCAAGTTTTTAAAAGCTGGTACAACTCTAAAAAATGACGACTTCACGACCCTCTCTGCTCTGACTACATCGTCTGCCAACAAGTGCGTGGGAGACGCAACGCTCTCGCTCTGATCGGCTAAATCTAAGGGTGGAGCCCTTGAGATGCATTCCAGTATGAACGGGTAAGTTCTTCTTGCATTCGTTCTCTCTAGCACAGTAAATCCGCAAGAGTTTAATTCGTGTAAAAATAGTTTAAGTGTTAATTTAAAATAATTTAGAGGACAGCTTCTTATGTAAAAAAAAATAGTTTTCGCGTAGTGAGAAATGGCAACGTTTACTTTCTCAGTAAAATTAAGTTTAGTGCGATTGTAATTTAAATATAAGAGTGTTTAATTAACTAAACAACTGTCTAGTATGATATGTTGACTTAAGTTGTATTTCAAAACAGAGTTTAGGTACTTGTAAGTTTCGTTTTTATATTGTTATATGACAATGTCACGAGTCTCTCTCAACCACAGGCGCCGTGCCGTATTTGTAACCCTATGTATTTTTAAAAGCATTGTGTTCTCTTTCGTATTAATTTACAGTATTCAACCAAATAAATTATTCAAATTAACCTCAAAATTGACTCTTTCTTTGTAAGAGAATCGTTCTTGGGTGAGGGTTGTTCATTTCCCTTACAGGTAGGTTCCTGTTGCTGTCAATGCTGTCTCTAGTTCAGGTAAATTGCTTTATTGTACTGATGTCGAGATCATGTTGAGAATTTAACTTCATGTGGTGTACCTTATTTATAACCCTTATTTTCGAAGAACCTTGCAATAGCATGTCCATAAGACTTGACGCTCTTTAAATAAAACACAACGCAACTGTTAGGAAACGATCAGGACCCAACAAGTTAATTTAATATATGTGTATTTCGGGCAGAGGAAGCGGGCGACCAGGCTTTACGACACATAGTTACTTTAATATACTCAAAATATTTTTTTAAAAATTCGAATAATTATTTTTACTGATGAATTACGTAACGCAATCTATGTAATTTAACACTTTACTAAGTTAAAAAATTAATATAAAAGTTTTTTAATGTCATATTTACTAGTAATTTGAAAAATGCAAAAAAAAAAATTAATCATCTTTGTAACTTTGGTTAAGTAAACCTGAGAATTATCGTGATTCGTTTCTGCTTAGTAAAGTTGATTAAGATAGTCAGAGCTCTTTAGCTTGTTTTTTCTCAGAGAAGATTAGCATATTTCTTCTTTGAGATAAAACAAGGCATAGAGGTCTGGTCACCTAAATCTGCCGCTCTTACTTCCGACCAAATATTATAGTGGTTAGCGTGCTAGGTTCCAGACCACGAGGTTGCGGTTTCGAGTTCCGTGTTAGGCATGGTTGTTTGTAATTGTATGTTAGCCTATCTAATGACGAATGTTTCGGCGCATTATAGCCCTCGCGTTGCTGACGGTGCCGGATAATCTGAAAACAACCAACCAACTGCCACTCTTACTATAATCATTTAGGTAAATGATTTTTTATTTTTTTATGATTTTTTGCTTGTGAACTTGACTGAAAGGACAATTTTGCAAAAAAAAAAATTTAAAACAACTCTCATTACAGTTTCGCAATAAGGTTAATATTGGGTATAAAAGTTTGAAAAAATTCTTCACTTACCTATTTCTACAAAATCCCGACAGTAAAAATATTCGTATATTACATTTTTATTTACGACTAAACAGTACTGTCCTGCATTACAAAGCCATTTACCGCAAGGGACTAGGTTTTGAGCTTGCACACTAGCGAAAACCTATAAAAACCATAATACACATGCAATTTTCAATTATAAAACTAGAAGAGTCGATAGGGCCACCAAAATTGTTCACGCTAAACAAATTTCGTGTCAAACAAATAACTATACGTTCAGTTTTAAGTAAGGAGATCTGCTTTTACTTCGGATTTCATGTTACAGGATTTCGCGTTAAGGGCAAGTTTCTGAGAAATTGATCCACCCCTGATTCACACCCTCTACGATTTTCCCAAAAAAAAAATTACCAGTTGCTACTACCCTTATTAGATGATAAAATCTAAAAATTTTTGTTCCGTAACTGTACCGTTCAAATTCTATGACCTGTCAAAGATCACCTTTAAAAATGAAAAAATTGATGTTTTCTTGACACATGAAAACTATATTTATCCGTAAAAAACTTCGCAAACATTTTGCCGCTCTAATTTCTTCTGTTATGGAATGTACTAGAATAGATCTTGGTTGGTTTGTTAAGCCCCCAAGATGAGGGTGAATTAGGAAGTACTATGTGAACTAGCACCTGCATCCGCGAACAAATGGGATATAACCAGCTACGAAAGACTCCGAGGAATGACGGAGTAAAGCATAAGCAGACTATGGGAACTTTGAAAGAATAGCACGACCCACTCTTGGAGACTGGAAGTTCGCCGATGGGATCCACATTTATCGAAGAGATCATCCTTTTGAAATCTTTTAAACATTCAGAATAGATCATTATGAAACATATAAAAAGTACAAGACAAATCAATTGCACAAGGTTATTCAAGGTCACGAAATGTCCAGGTTATCATGTGTTTTATCATTTTCAAACCTGAATTAAATCTTGCAGGTTTGATTTGACACTGTAAACAAGATGTCTTTTTATTGAGCTATATTAGTACTATTTATTAATATATAAAACATTGAATCAAGTTGAACAAGTTGGAAGTTATTTGGTGCCAAAATCGAAAATCCCCGAATTTGATACAAATTTGAGCTCGTATATCTTGCTGCGAGAATAATGCATTGACACAACGCTGGGACTAAATAAATACTCTTTTATTATACTTAATGAGAAATTAAACTGTACTGAAGCAAGTTGAAGAGAAAAAAAAATTTTTTTTTTTGCACCCTATCCCCTTGATGCATTTCTGTTTTCATTCATATTTTCAAAAATTGTTCTGTTTTCACTTCACTCTTCCTCATGTTTGTAACAATTACTTGCAGTATGTCTTTTAAGCTAGAAACTTTCACTGGATCAACTCCAGAAAGTAGCAAAGGACCAATGAAATCCGTGCTACGGTTCACTGTGTCGATATCATCACGAAATGGCCGCTTAAACTCATCAGCTCCTCCCTGATGAAGAAATTTCATTTTAAACATGCCATCACCACAATCTTCTAGCAGTTTACCAATGTAAAACCGTTTATTGTACATGAGAGCGTAAAAAGAATGGAGCTTAGATTCTCCATTTGCTGAGAAGGGCGGGGAGGGGGACAGTAATTTGGATTTCAAGTGAAAATTCTTAATTACCGATGCAGTCAGTTCCAGGCACAAGTCAGACCAAACCCTTAAGACGAAGACCATATTTATAAGCCAGACGAAAATTTATAAGTCTTATGTTTTGCCCAGAAGAAAATAGCACATTAACGTTTAAAACTGTAGAAGATTTGTTCTACATATTGCTAGAGGAGAACACCTAACTCCTAAAATAATTACAAGTCAAGACAAATCCAAGAATACATTTTTGAAAAGAATAGAAGCAATGACATAAAAAAGACCAATTATGAAATTACTGCAGATTTTGAAGAACCCAATACAGAGAAGAGAAATTACATCTATTCAAGCCATCTAATACCTGATTGTTTCCAATGATACCAATATAAAATTCGTCATCTTGTTCAATGACTTTATCTTTAAATACACTGCATATTTCAGTCCTACATTTCAATCTGTAAAAATGTCACAAAACATGATCCCGTGTCAAATATTCATTTGAACAAAATTTCTTCTTTGGGGCAACTGGTAATTTTTGGGGGGAAATCGGAGATGGTGTGAATCACCCCCTATTGTTAAGTGGCTAAATCTCTTTGAATCAGAATATATCAGTGATATTTTTTCACTACAATTTATTGTTGAGCCGCTTCCAAACTAATAATAAACCAAGTCCATTGTAATTTTTGCATACTTGAAATCTGATCCAGTATTGTTTGATACATGGTCTGATGGTAGAAAATAGAAAGAAATCAAATTCGAATTTCGAACAATGAAAGAAACAGTGTGGTTCTCCTTAGCAAAGAAATTATGCACATAACAAATTACTAAAAAATGCAAAGTTAAGGAACATAACTAAGTAATTGACGTTTAAAAAATACAGTTTACACTGAAACATGCACTTTAAGAATTTCACATGCTTTAAAATTAAATTATTGCAAAAGGTTTGAAAACTATACACAACGCTATCATAATTCTTCTTAAAAAAAGAAGATTATATTATTTGCAGTAATCGGTAATTTGAAAATAAGTTAAATAGACTTGTATAACTATTTTCAAATTGCAAATAAAAATATTTTCAATAAACCCGTCAAACTTTAAAATCATTAAGAATCACTATATGAAATTCATATTTAAAATCAAACATACATCACCTGGATAATAATGCATCACTGAAATTTCAATAATAATCAGTACAAATTCAAAAAAATTATAAATCATACAATATTAAAACTGTTTTAATAATGCTGATATAGTGACAAAATTATGATTACAGCTCTTTCAAATCTCACTTAAAAAAGTCAAAATTAACAGATGATTTATTACCTAATTAGCATGTGAATTTATTACCTAATTAGCTCATTTACAATTTAATATTTTAGAACCCATAGGCAAAATTGTACACTGATTCATGGGATAGATATTTTACTATGAATTACAAATTTATAAGGACACAACTAAGACCTTCATCGAAATTGAGTGAGTGTAAATTTAGTAATATAAATATTTACTTAAATGTTGGAATTTCATAAGACTCCTCAGTAATTTCCGAAAGACTATATAAAAATTTAATATGCTAAAAAAATTAACTACTTTCTTATAGTCTTTTATGAATTTTAATCAAGTGATTAAGTTTATCACCCTGACTATGATCTACCGGACATCGTTGAAAATTTTAAAAATGTACTTTACTAAATGAACCATTTTTGAGGATTTAAACTTCCAGGGAAAACATCTCAGTTATTTTTTTAAAACATTTAATTTTTTAAAATGTATCAACTGGCTTGCGATAAATTTAGTATTTAGTAAAATTTCATTGGATATACCAGCAATCTGAAACACTTGCTAAACAGGAAAGGGCGTTTTCTAAACATAAGTTTTTTTCTGAACAAGAAAAGAAAATTATTTGGATGTTGTCATTTGTTTTTGACTCACAAAATAACCTTTTTGTGAATTTTAATATTTTTTATAAAAATGTGCAGGGAAGATAAATTTGTTTGGCTACATGGCTAAAAATTCCACAGGAAAAATTAGTCACATGAATACATTTTAATTTGTGAAATAGTGATGCAATTAAAAAATTTTTACATTTTGCGGACTTTAGGAAATTTCAAAAAACTCTTTTTAAAAATTTCTTATATTAATAGATAATTGTAAGTCACAACATAGCTTTTATTTAAATCATTTCATTTGGATTTTGAAATGAAAATGGATTTTTCAATCAATGATTGGATATTGAAATTTGCCTGGCCATTTCCAGGTAAAAAAAAAAAAAAAAAAAAAAACTTTACAAATGAACATACCCTTAAAATGTTTGAACATTATTCAAAACTTTTCATTCAAGACCAGCTAATACTTCTTTAAAAATCTCTTTATAAAGGTATATTCATATTTACATGCAAGTCGAATTGATAACTTCAATTTTGAACTCTATTAGAAAGAAACTAAACTTACCAATGCTGTGAAAACTACTACTAAGGAATACATTTTACTTGCTTTTCTTAGGCTATCTCCTGCAATGTATATTACAACTTTATTTCCTACTTATATACTAAATTCTAAATTTTAATTAATCTCTATTACAAAGTTTTGATTTGAAAAGTTTTCTAACATGCATTATGCAATCTTTCCTCTTATGTCAAGTGGCATGCGCATGCTTTGGTAACTAACCTACAGTGTATTAACAACTGTTTTGAAAAAACCCTTAAACTATTCTTCGCTATTCTGTGTGATGGTTTAACTTTTTACATAATGTTTAAATTATAGAAAACCAGATTACCATCTGCCTTTTCTCATTCATAAAGAAGTCATTTTTTTTCTCTCGTGTTGTAACATTTACATCGTAATGTGTGTATAAAAAAAAGCTATTAAAAACTTATTTTAAGTGTTCTAAAAAGGCTTCAACAACTTTTAAACTGTCTTTAGTATATAGTAGGCATGATTGAAAACTAAAATTTAAATCATAATTAGTGAGTCTTGCATAGTTTTAAGACTACCATATTTTGCCATATGCATTTACTAATAGTGAAAATAATAGCATATTCAATATTTAAAGTTATTGAAGAGTAGGAAAATTTTACTCTTGTATAATTACAGTATTTATAAAATTTATGCCTAATAATTGTATTGATTGTTACAATAACTCAACTGTAAAAATTGCATTCAATTCAAACCTAGGGTTGTGTGTTAGTGTCAAACACAGAAACCTTAAAATCATTCTGCATCCATTGCATCTAAAAACCACTAAAAGTAAATGACATAAAGAAATAGTTACTAATCTCCCAAAAAACATCTAAACGAATAATCCGCCTAGGCTGGATAGAGTTTTTATAAAATTAATCTCATTTCAGTGCAATGTAATTTCCCCCCAATCATTCCAATTTAGTTCATTGTGCACAAGGAACTCAAAGAAATTATAGGAGGCCGCTTGGAGGCAAACATCAGATTTCATAACTTTTTCTGGGTGACCATTTTACCTAGCGGTGTTGTTGTTTTTTTAGAACGTCTAGTTTATTTTTAGGAGATATCAGTTCTTTTTGTAGCTATTGTTATGATCTAAATGAGCAAAATACGCTCGATGGATGTTTTGATCTGAATAATCATATCGTCGCTTTAAGCTCAAGATGACGTAAACGACAACACCATTAGATTCACATATGACTCTTTGTATTGAGATCGACGATAAATATCATGGTTCAATATTGTAGAGAGATTAAGACTAGCAATTAAAATCCTTTTCGTTTCTATCAAGCAGAAATCCCCCCTCCAAGAAAAAGAGTTCATAAATAAAAATATGTAACTGCAAATAACTACAAATAAATTATAAAAGATAAGTAATAATAAAATGTAAGTTGGACATACAAAAAAAAAAAGAAAAATACTTGTTTTATAGGCGAAATAGAAGATACCATCTTTAGTAGAGGATACCAATACATATAAAGAAAAAAGTGTTTTAAAACAACTTTGGCTTTAACTTTGAAATATAAGATTTGTTATTATTTTAAAAGAACCTAAAGCAATCTTCGATGGTACAGTCGTTAAAGTTTCAAGCTAGTACTGAAACAACCTACTTTCTTTTCTTTTACTGTGCAACTACAACAATATTTTTAAATTCAGTTCAAGTTTTAAATACACAGTTTTGGTATTTCATACGGAGTATGTTAGAAGATTGTTTTGTGTAATTCCACCAGCACGCTAATTAACTATTTCTCAAAAAAGACAACCCTTGAACAAAAATACCATACATTTGTTTATATTAGAATATATAATACATATAAAGATTTATTTCCCAAAAGATCAAAAGTCATCACGCCAGCGAAACAACGTTGTTGCAATCATAATCACGTTACATAATATGATGTAGAAACTCCTTGGTATTCTTGTTGAATAGTACCCAATGCTTCAAATTATCTGCTGCTTCAGTTCCTGAGATATATGTCTTCATAATGCATCAAATATAAATAACATTATAATAATCCTATTTGTATGAAAGACTACTCATTAAATACTAATAATGGGCTTAATGAATTAGACTATGGTATGGTAACCTATTTCATAAAAAATGTAAACATAATATAGTAAAAGAAGTGCGATATTAATACACAATTTATTCATTCATATATATATCTAACATTGTCTGTATAAAATGTACGATGACACTCGATTTGTGCTCTCGAGTAATTTTATAACCTTTATATTTTGCTTTAAATTATTAATTCACGATTGAAACTCAGTTAACCTTATATTTTCTAAGGATTTAAAATTTATTTTGATGTGTCTGAGATTGTTTTTCCCTATTCGTTAAAAGGTGGAATATCCCCACTTGCTATCGAATTAAAGTAATAAAAATGAAGAGTAATTAAAATAGAAATTGAGGTATAAAAATTAAAAGATTATGAAATAATAACATTTAAAAGTCTAAAATCATTAATTTTACTCCACTTTTTTATTGCATTCAATTTCATAGATTATTGTGACTAAACTACAACTAAAACTATATCCAAAACTATTATACTTTTATAAAGAAGATTTTTAAAAACACAGTAAATCATTATAATATATCTGTTGGTCAATATCTTCTTTTCCTTAAATTGTATCCCCCGAAAAAACACTTTTGAAAAGTAGAAGAACCACCAACCTCAAAAGCACAAAAAACTTTCTTACAATTAAAAAATCATAAACATGATGAAAATTTTCAGCCACAAACACTGTGATATAAAAAAATGGCCAACCTCTGATTAGAACTCTCGGTTGTGACTCGCTTACGAATGTATGCTTACTTAATTTATTTTAAAATTTAAGTTCCGCTCCCATAAAAATGTACGCTGCTTGAGGTTGGCGCCCGTCATAGGAATATTAACAATGCTTGCGTTTAAACTAATTTATGGATGTTTGCACGAATATTCGAGTTTATGATTTCATTTGGATGGGTAGGAAATACAAAGTGGTGTAAATATTCATGCTCGTGTAATTTTCAAAATAGTATAGAGAAACTGTGCTCAAACGCTTGCATTTGAATCGTTATTAAGAATTTTTTAAGTAGGAAACTAAAGTGTTTCTGGTAAGCTTTTGTTTGGTTGATATATACATTTTGGAAAGTTTTTATGTGTGGGGGGGGGTTTTAAAGGTTAGTAATTAAGACGGGCGCCAACCTTAAGCAGCGTAAATTTTTATGGGAGCGGAACTTAAATGTTAAAAATAAATTAAGTAAGCATACATTCGTAAGCGAGTCACAACCGAGAGTTTTAATCAGAGGTTGGCCATTTTTTTATATCACTGTGTTTGTGGCTGAAAATTTTCATCATGTTTATGATTTTTTTATTGTAAGAAAGTTTTTTGTGTTTTTGAGGTTGGTGGTTCTTCTACTTTTCAAAAGTGTTTTTTTGGGGGATATCATAACTTTTTTTTAAACACTGACGACTTTTCTTTTTTGAATTTGTCCGTTTCATCGTTTCTATATATATCCCCTATGGTAAACCTGGTACCAGGGATATTCATAATTCTTCAAACTGAGTTCGACGATACCTTACATGCAATAATTATCTTTAAAATTGATAAACCGAAAGTGGTACCCATAGCATACCTGGTACTTTAAACATTCATAATTCATCAAAACAAAAGTCCAACATGCCATATTTATCTTGGAAATTGATAAACCGAAAGTGGTACTACCTATGCTATACCTGGTACCTTAAACATTCACAATTTTTCAAGACAAGCCCAACGATACCCAACATGCCATATTTATCTTCAAAATTGATAAACCAGAAGTAGTACCAGTGGTACCATGAATATTCATAATTCTTCAAGTTGAGTTCAATGATATCTTACATGCCAAAATCTTCTTGAAAATTGACAAATTGATTGAATACGGACTGCAGTAACCATCAAAATCGACCACGAACGAGTAACAGAAACTTGTGCATGGCAACTTAACCCCCAAAACTTAATGAAATACGTTGCCATCAACAAAGAGCCTGTCTGCCAAGTTTCAGCTCGTTTGGTTAGTTTGTACGCACAACGACCTATTTTAGTGCATAATAACGACTAATCAGTCCGGGACCCACAGCTTAACGTGGATTCCGAATCACAACGAACATCCACACCTAACACAGGAATCAAATCCGGCACCTTTAACTTACAAGGCCAGAGCGTGCATCCCATTGAAAGTTTATACTAATAAATTGTTACAAATAAATATTACAAGTTTTTTACAGTCTAATAAATATTGCAGTATAAATTATTTTTATTATACCAAGCAATATTTTGGTTCACATGATAACCCATTGATATTTGACAAAATTTAAAATATTTTCTTAACAACAATTTTAAAATTCACTATGAAATTACAATTTTGATGATATATGATTCTACAATTTCATTTTACAACGGAAAGTAAAAATCAACACATCTTTAAAAACGAATGACATTTTTGCAAATTCCATTAGCCAATCGCAATGCGTGGTTCATTTAGTCCTCTGTAATGAGTTGACTGTGACGTCAACTCGCATAACCTCCACATTTGTACTTTGTATTTAGTCCATAGTATCTTGCAACAAAATGTGATTGTTTTCAATTTTTCAATGGAAATTTCCCGAAATTAAAATGTTTTTGAAAGTTAACTCTCTCTAAATTGTCATACAGTTCAAATAACACATGCAACTTAAAGAACAAATATTTCTCTTTAATTCTGTCTCTTCAAAAATTAAATTATTTAAATTTTAAAGATGTTATAAGCCATATAATTATAGTCAAATTCGTTCTCCTATACTTTAACATTACATTAAAACTCACTTAAGCCTAACATGTCGGAAAAACTAACTTCCAAATGATAGCAAACCTGTTTGGCAACTTTTGGCATATATATGTGAACCTCAATTACAAGCTGATCGCCTTTATCTGTCGCCAAATTATAAAATGAAAAAAAAGTATTTTTAAATTAATTAAAAATAGAAAGAATTATTTAATGAAGTTCAAACCAGCGTAGGATTTTAAGTTGAAACATTCCGCATCCTATAATTCAATCCGTTTGAAGATCTATAGATTAGTTAGGGCTGTACGTTTGTCTAAATTTTTACATCAAAATCGGGCTAGAACTCGTTTTTTTATTTCGTTTTGGAATTTTCAATATTTTTTTTCTTCGTTGTCTTTTGTCCTATGTACTCATTTTTTTTTCTTTGAAAGATATCACAGAGACGAATCTATGGTATTTTTTGTATAATTATGTGAAGTTTCGTAAGCGCGCTAGAAAATAGTCAATTTCGGCTTTTTCGCTGGAAGTTGTGCAGAGAATAGATACTTACTGTCATTTCTGCCTTTTTTTAAGGTTGGCGGCGAAACGACCGTTTCGTCTGATGAAATAATTTCATCTTTAATTTCGCTTGAAGTTCCTCTGTAACACAATTACGTTTTGCAACACTCTGAAGACTTAAAGCGGTAAGAAACCTTGTAGTATAGCGACTAGAGGGGAAAAAACTGCAATTCATGAATCAAGTCTGTAATTTTCCACATTGATAGAATATATCATTCTAATCATTTTACGAAGTGGAGCCACTCTGATTTCACTTACGGTCGAGTTTTTATACTAGGCATAAAATGTTCAAAGTTAGGCATAAAATGTTCATTTTTATCAATAAAAATAGTTATAGGTGGGATCACACCCAAAATCATGAACTTTATAGACATGTGTACTATGTTAAATTCTTAGACAGATTTGAAATATTAAAAAAGCGGTAGACAAAGTTCAACCGGAAGTCTATCTATAACAGCTAAAACTGCATCCTACTAAAGTTGCTTTATTAAGCTGTACAAAAACATCCAGGATCTCTATATCCAACAGTTTAAATGACAAGTATGAAACATATGCTATCAATAAAAAGGGAATTCTGGTGATGTTTATGATGAATTAAATTAAAAAGCGATTTTCGGTCGAAGTCTTAGACTTCTTTAAAAGTAGACTTAAAGATGAGCTTCTATATTTTTTACCACCTTCATATAAAAAGGATCACAATTAAAAACTATTAATACTACATGTTGTTAAATCTAATTATAAGGAAGGATATGCTGGATATAAAATAGAGCATTTCAACCGGAAGTGATTGAAAATCCGACCGGAACACTGCTTATAAGTAACTGATACTGCCCATACACCAATATATATATAATGTATCACAGTGATATCGTCTCAGATAGCTGAAAGATTTCAATTGATGTTTCAGAAAAAGTAAAGATTATTATGCTGAGCATAAAACGGTAAATTTAAACCGGATATTGAAATTCCGACTTGAAGTCTGCATGTATAAATTTTTGTCGATGCAATTCAGTTATGATCATGACCAAAATATAAATCTAACTAGGTGACATCCTCTCAAGTATGGGCTAAGGAGATGCACTCGCACTACCGAGAGGGAGACCGGGGCAGAGATAGTTTATTTTTGCAACATCGACGAAATTCTATAAAATATCATTTTAGTTACTCGTAACATCTTTTTAGCTAAAGACAATCAAATTTGATTTGAAAAGATTCAGGCCTACATCAACTACTTAGTATTACCTTCATTACAAGAGTGTAGAAGATTGGTACTCGACGACATTTACGATCCCTGATTTTCATTATAATGACTATAGTTAAATTCAACTGCCGTCAATTACCAACTAAACAAAGTGCGCTTCACAATAAATAACTTTTTGGTATGCAGATACAAAAAGGACCGTCAAAAGCTTTGTAATTGCTAGAGAAACATTATTAACAACAATCTGAAGTGTTTTGCAAAGTAGAATACCATACATGAGAACTCAAAATGAGTAATAATTTTTTTTCTTAGTAGTTTCTTTATGTGTAATGCAATTTTGAACAATACTTTTATACCAAAATGTCCATTAAATTGTTTCTAAGTCAATAATTGTTGAATTTAAATGAATTTACTAATCTTGCAACTACGTACAATTCATTTTTTAAAAGATATTTGTAGCTAATAAATCATGTTCGACGGAAGCTCACCAGAAAAAACTTCAGGACGCAATTTCAGGCTCTTCATGTAAAAGATTATTCTTTTATTCCACCATCAATATAAAAACTTATTCAGAACTTATTAGATTCTGAGTGTATACTTGCGTGAGCACTGCGTTGGCGGTGCAAGGGAGTGACATGCACTCCCCCCCTCCCTGGAATTTGACAACCAAATGTAAAGTGAAGAAAGGTGGAATTAAAGTCTGGAAAAAGGAGGTTTGAAAGAGATTTTGTATTTAATTGAACAGAAATTCGTTACATAACTACTTTTAAACATTTCATTAGGTAATCCGCTTAAAAACCGCTTACTTATCCACTTTAACAAAAATGAATTAGATATATTTATATTTTGGTGGTATCTGGATTATACTGAAAAAAATTAAATGTGTACGAGCAGACTTACGGTTGGAATTTCAGTCTTCAGGTTATAATTTACCATTTTATATTCAGCATAATCACCTTTATTTTTTCTGAAACATCAATTGAAATCTTCAGGCTATCTGAGACTATATAATTGACTGAGACTATATGATTGACTGAGACTATATATTTGATGTAACATTATGTAATATTAATAATTCTTAATTGTGACCCTTAATATGAAGGTGGTAAATTTTAAAGAAGCGCATTTTTAAATCTTACTTTAACGAAGTTTAAAAACTCGGCCGAAAGTCACTTTTTAATTTTATATGTATGTAATTTAGCATACGTTTCATACACATAGCTTAAGCTTCTGGATGTAGTTTAAGCTATTATATATAGACTTCCGGTAAAAATGCGAATTACTTTCGGTTGAATTTTTGTTTACCATTCTTTTAATCTTTCATCTAAGCCTAATAATGTAACATATTACACTTGTCTATAAGGTTCATGGTTTTGGGTGTGACCCCACTTATAAATATTTTTTATTGATAAAAATAAACATTTTTTGCCTATCTTTAATCTTAAAATGATCAGAATTACATATTTTATTAGTGTGCAAAATTACAGACTTGTTTCCCGAAATGTAGTTGTTGGCCTCTAGCCGCGGTACCATATTGGTATACGGGCAGTATCAGTTCCTTATAAACAAATTTCCAGTAGGAATTTCAGTCAGTTCCGGATGAAATGCTCCATGTTATATCCAGCATATTCATTCTTATAATTTGATCTAACAACATGTAGTATTAATAGTTTGTAATTGTGATCCTTTATAGTTTATATGAAGGTGATAAAATTTAAAAAGCATTTTTAAGTGTAACTTTAAAATGTCTAAAACTTTGACCGTAAGTTGCTTTCTAATTTTAGTTCATCATAAAACATCCATAAAATTCCCTTTATAATGGTAGTATATGTTCCATATTTCATATTTGAAGTTTAAGGCATTGGATGTAGTTTAAGCCGTTACACATACACTACCGGTTGAAATGCATATCAATTCCGGTTGAACTTATGTTACCATTTTTTTAATCTTTCATTTAAGACTTACAATTTAACATATTACATGTGTCTATAGAGTTCGTGATTTTGGCTGTGACCCCACATATAACTATTTTTATTGATAAAAACTAATATTTAATGCCTAACTTTGAACTAGCATAAAAACTCGACCAGAAGTAAAATCTAAGTGGCTCCACGAAGTGAAGTTATTGGCTATAATTTGGCCCCGGGCTTCACTTCCGGTCGAGTTTTTATATTAGTTCAAAGTTAGGCATGAAATGTTCATTTTTAGCAATAAAAATAGTAATATGTGGGATCGCAGCCAAAATCACGAACTCTGTAGACACGTGTAATATGTTAAATTATTAAGCTTGGATAAAAAATTAAAAAGAAATGGTGAAAAAGTTCAACTGAAAGTGATTTGAATTTCGATCGGAAGTCTATCTATACAACTTAAACTACATCAAGAAAGTTAAACTACATGTATGAAACATATGCTATCAATAAAAAGGAAATTTTGGTAATGTTTAATGAAAAACTAAAATAAAAAAGCTACTTCCGGTCGAGGTTTTTGATTTCTTTATAGTTAGACTTAAAAATGCGCTTATTTAAATTTTACCATCTTCGTATAAAAGGTCACAATTAAAAACTATTAATACTACATGTTGTTCGCTGATTCGCTCTCATATCATTTGTTGCCAGCAATTTGCTTACATGTAAATTTTTGGTTTATGTTCACTGATTCGCTCGCATATCATTTGTTACCAGCTAGTTTCTTATATGTAAATTTTGATCTCTTTATATAACCGTTTGTATCTCGAGTTGGGATTATTAGACATATAGAAGTCTGAACGAGCTCTTGCTAAATAAACAAGCCTTAAATTCAACCGATTCCTTTCTTTTTCTAACTCTTGTTTTCCCAGCTGCGGATAGGTCGACACCAGCGTCAACACATGTTGTTACATTAAATCATAGGATGGATATGCTGGATATAAAATGTAATATTATAACCGGAAGAGATTGAAATTATGACCAGAAGTCTGTTTATAAGGATATGATTCTGAAAATATACCAATACATACATGTATCACAGTGATATCGTCTCAGATAACCGTAAGATTTCAATTGATGTTTCAGAAAAAATAAAGATCGTGCTAAATATACAATGGTAAATTTCAACCGTATGACCGAAATTCCGACCGGAAGTCCGCTTGTACGCACTGAATTTTTTCAATGCAATCTAGATGAGACAAAAATATTAATCTAACTAGAAGTCGTCTTCTCAAACATGGGCTAAGGCAGGGTTATTTTCAAGGGATGCACTCCCTTTAGGTGGGGGGAACGAAAACTGAAAATGTTAGTGTTTTTATTGGTCATATTTTTTAATTGTAATTTAAACTCTGTTTGAATTTTTTTTTTTAAACAGTCTAAAAATAGGTTCTATTTTTTCCCCCACACTTTCTTGATTCAATCTCAATTGAAACCCATACATGTACTTATAAGCGCAGTGCAATGGTAGTCTATAATTAGCTTAAATTCTTCGTAACTTTACGTTTATGTGACTGAAAGGTTAGCATGGATAGATTATTTTTGCGACTTAAAAGACAAAATTCTATAAAATGTCATTTTAGTTACTCTCAACATCTTTAAGCTACACACCATTCAAATTTTATTTGAGAAAGATTCTGGCCTTTTCATCAGCTACTTAGTTTTACCTTCATTACAAGAGTGTGGATGATTGGTACTAGACGTCATGATGACCATCTTAGAACGGAAATGTTGTTAATTACAAACTAAACAAAGCGCTTCCCGATAAATGACTTTTTGATATGAAAATATAAAATGGACTGCCAAGAGCTTTGTAATTGCAAGAGAAAGAATATGAACAGCAATCCTAAATGTTTTTGTAAGATAGAATGCAATACATGGGAACTCAAAACATGCTTAATAGATATATTTTGACAATTTTGAATAATACTTTTATACCAAAATGTCCCTTAAATGTTTTTCTAAACCGTTTATTGTTGAATTTAAACGTATTTACAAATCTTGCAACAATTTTTTATAATAATTTTGTTCCTGATAAAAATGTGTTCGACGGAAGTTCACGGGTAAAGACTTCTGACCACAATTTCATACTCTTCGTATAAAAAATTATTTTTAAATTCCACTATTAACATACAAAATCATTCAGAACTGCTTAGATTCTGAGAGTAAATTTGCGTAAGCAACGAGTCAGCATTGCAGGGGAATGCAGCCGACCAAACGGTATAGTGGTTAGCGTGCTAGCTTCTAGACAGCGAGGTTGCGGGTTCGAGTCCCATGTTAGGCATGGGTGTTTGTATATGTATGTTGGCTTGTCTAATGACGAATGTTTCGGCGCATTATAGCCCTCGTGTTGCTGACGGTGTCAGATAATATGAAAACAGCCAGCAGGTGAGTGCACTTGTGTAAAGTGGAGAAAGGTGGTATTTATTTCTGGAAAACTGAGGATTGAAAAAGATTTTAAATTTAAAGGAACAGAAATCCGTTATATAACAATTTTTCTACATTTCATTAGGAAATCCCCTTAAAAATCAAGATTTGAACAAAAATGAGCCGCCTTGCACCAATTCATGCGTAATCAGCATTCAGCCTTTTTTTTTTTTTTTTTCTCTCTTTTTTTTTTTTTTTTTTTTTTCCCCCTTTTCTTTTTCTTTTAAATCTTTTATCTAAACGTAATAATTTAACATATTACAAGTGACTATGGAATTTATGATTTTGGCTGTGAACCCACATATAGCTATTTTTATTACTAAAAATGAGCATTTTAGGCCTAACTTTGAACAAGTTCAAAATCTCGACCGGAAATGGAATCTTAGTAACTCCACTTCTTAAATTTTATCAACTTGCCAAATTACAGACTAGCTTCACAAAATGCAGTTTTTCTCCCTAGCCCTACTACTATATTGGTATATGGGCAGTATCAGTTCCTTATGAGCAGACTTCCGGTCGGAATTTATGTCACTTCCTGTATAAATTTACCGTTTTGTATCCAGCATATCAATCCTTTTAATTTGATGTAACAACATACAGTAATAATAGTTTTTAACTGTGACCCTTTATATGAAGATGGTAAAATTTAAAGAAACTTATTTTTAAGTCTAACATTAAATAAGTCTAAAACCTCTACCAGAAATAGCTTTTTAATTTTAGTTCATCATAAAACACCCCTAAAACTCCTTTTATATTGATAGAATATGTTTCATACATGTAGTTAATGCTGTTGGATGTAGTTTAAGGTGTTATAGATAGACTTCCAGTCGAAATGCATATACTTCAAGTTGAACTTTTTAAGCAATTTTTTTCAACTTTCATCAAAGCCTAAAAATTTAACATATTACACGTGTCTATAGAGTTCAGGATTTTAGCTGTGATACTGCACTTAACTATTTTTATTGATAAAATCGGGCACTTTATGCTAAACTCTGAACTAGTATAAAACCTCAACCGGAAATGAAATCCGAGTCGCTCCTCTTCTTAAAATGATCAAAATGGCATATTCTATGAATGTGCAAATTACAGACTTGTTTCACGAAATGCAGTTTTCGGCTATAATTTGGCGCTTAGCCTCTCTACTAAATGTTTAAATTATAGAAAATCAGATTACCATCTGCTTTTCCACATACAGGCTTGTTGGACTACACAACATTACCATACTCATAGACATACTTTAAGTAAAGGACACAAAAACGTTAAATAGTTTGAAACTAAATTAAATAAACGTTAAACTAATTTATATGACCCTTCACAAGCAAAAACAAATTGAACTTTTCAACTTAGCAATTCTGAACCTTGACGATAACCATGTCTTCGCTTGCAAAATTTCCTGATCAGCTAATAGTTCCATTCTTTTTATATTTTATTGCAAGATATCTTCTCTGTAACACAACAATTATGGAGTTTTATTAAATTTTGTGCTACAGACAGGGAAGACCTTATTAAATGCAATTGTCTTTTTTCCGTATTTATCTTAAGCATCACAAATCTTAGATCAATAAAAAAACATACAAATTTAGCTGTTATTTAAAATTCTGGCTTGAAAATTTGCTTGTTAAAAATATTAATCAAATATAATCAAAATCGAGGAACGATTATGTATCTTTCATATTGTTTCTTATATTAACGTGTTGCTCTTAAAATTCAAAAATAATGACTGTATTTAAATGTTATTATACAAAACTAAATATGCATATTAAACGTAAATATTTTAAAGGAAATATTCCTCACACGTGTTCTCAGCCAATGAGAGGAGCATAGGGATGCACTTGCACATCCCTGGTTTTTAAAATTAAAAGGTAAAACAATCCAAAAATTAGAAAGATTTACAGGAAAAAGTCTATTTTTGTTTTAACGTATTCCACGGGTTAAAGTTTAATAACCTATTATCAATTAAAATTTCATTAAAAATTCAAATTTAGAAACGAAGATTTGAAATAAATTAGTCGTGTTAAACTCCTCAGTGTGTGTACCTATCTGTATCCTATACCTATCTCAGTGTTCCCCTTGGTTTCTGTGGTTAAGGAATTTTTTTATATTTGTTATTTCACTGGTAGCTTAAAATTGAAGAAACTAATTTAAAGACTGGAAAAATCCACATTTTCTGGAAAATACATTTTATTATAATAATTTTTCCCAATTTTTTAGTGTACAACATATCTAGGAACAATGAATTACAACAATACATCTCTAATTCTAAAATTGCAATAAGGCAATTCATAGCCTCTCATATGAAGGAAGTATAGCTGCACACCATTTTTCATGTCTCCTGTACAAATTTTGAGAATACGTAGATCAAGTAAATGAACACGTGTGCTTGATTGTATAATCTCTGCAAAACTTTGAAATCTTGAACTTAATTTTATATTTATTTAATTTAGAAAAATTATGATTCCATAATGTTAACAACATTGCAACTTATTATTGCTCTTTACAATTAAAACTCCGATTTGATGCTGATGTCAGTTACAAAGTTCAGTTATACAAATATAAAAATGTCAACCATCTACATACCGAAGACCTATCAAGGCTAGGCCAGTTTAACTCATGTAGATTTGTAACTATGTAGTTTGATTTAGTACAATATAGATTTAAATTGTGTATTTCCAGTAAGAAGTAGAAAAATAAGTAAAAATTAAGATCTTCATACCAGCCATGGTATTTACCAATCACCAGTCATTGCTAATAATTTAAAATTTTAGACCTTGTTAACATGACTACAGTTAAAAAAAATTATAATTAAGTGTACTAGAGTGAAAATTCTCTCAAAAAGCTTAGCATGAAAATAGATATTATTTTTATGAAGTAGGACCTGAGAAGCAAAATGTACAAGGGACTTTCTTAACTTTTAAGAAAATACACTTTAAAGTTTCTTATTTATATTAAATTTCTATATGGAAATTATTTTTTGTTCAAATACTAACCTCTGGGATGAAGATATCACTAGTTTTCATAAAATTTAATATAAATAAGAAACTTTCAATCGTATTTTCTCAAAAGTTAAGAAAAGTCACTTAGATCCCTTTGCTTCTAAGGCAATCAATTACAAAAGTATTTGAACGGTTATTCCGTGTATGTCAGTAAAAAAAAAAATTGAAACGAATAAATAAAATAAAATTGTTATATTTCGTGAGAAACTTGAATAGGAATTTATTTTTGTGTTTCTTGAAAGTGTATAAAATTTAAAATTCTAAATTTCGGATTAATAATTTGCATAACAGACAATTTTACACATTTCTAATTTACGAAATTAAATCTGGTGCTGCTCTTCAATAGTTATTTTTCTATAGAGGTTGAAATATAAATATATTATTGATATTAAATTTTAATTTCAGGAATTTACCTTATTGTTAATTAAATAACTCTTACGGTAAAAAATTTATATAGCTCTACATAAAGAATCAAATCTGGGCATTTCTGTAAATAAAGGCAATGTGATGAGGTAAAAAAAAAAACATAAAAATAAAAATTAGATAACAAAATTGAAATTTTACTCATAGAATTTTATTAACAAAATTAAAATATTCAATTCATCAAAGAAAGATCAAGGAACAATATTTTTTCTACAAAAAAAAAAACATTTTCTAATTTTGCCACGGAGGTTACATTTGCAATCATGGAGGTTACAAGTGACACTTTAAATGATGATATATAAGTTTAGCTCAAACAATTTTTTATTTTGCTAAATTTTCAGAAGACCTATAATGATTTTTTTTGTTTAGTATTGGAAAATCTCGGCAGAATCTCTGCAGTTAAAGGCTAGTTGATCGATTCATTTGTCTTCATCCAAATGTCATCATCATGTTCATTGATTTTCCCATGGCATTTCCAGGTTCGCCTGTTTTCATTTCCAAGGCATTTCCAGGATCACTTGTATTCATAACCTTGGCCTTTCCAGGATCACTTGTTTTCATTCCCATGGTATTTCCAAAATCAATTGGTTTCATTCCCATAGGATTTTCAAGTCTACTTGTTTTCATTCCCCTAGCATTTTCAAAATCACTTGTTTTCATTCCCATGGAGTTTCCAAAATCACTTGTTTTAATTCCCATGGCATTTCCGAAATCACTTGTTTTCATTCCCATGGAATTTGCAAAGTTACTTGGTTTCATTCCAACAGCATTTCCAAGTCCACTCGTTTTCCTTTCCTTAACATATCCAAAATCAATTATTTTCATTCCCATGGGATTTCCAAAATCACTTGTCTTCATTCCCATGGGATTTCCAAAATAACTTATTTTCATTCCCATGGGATTTCCAAAATAACTTGGTTTCACTCCCATGATCTCATTTTTATAATCAAGGGCCATTTTTTCTCTAGGAACGCTTTTACAATTAACATCTATGCATTGTCTTATGGGATTACCATCTCTTCCATTAAATGTCTGTAAAATTAAGTTATTATTAATAAATTACAGGTGGGACATTATTTAAGAAATAAAATGGATTTAAAAAACAGAATGTAAGTACTTAAAACTGCTAAATTAGCATTCATTTAACCTTTTCAATTTCTAGGCTATTTGCAAGCAGAATCATTTATCAGTGATTATTGCAAAAAGAAGCCATCAAGTAAATGACTCAAGTAATAGGAACCGACATTTTACTAATTTTTCAATATAATTTTCAAAACACATTTTTTTTTTCCAAACTTATTTTGAATTTAGCAATAAAAAATTATTGGATAAAGAATTTGGATGAGACTATTTGACAACAATGAAATGTTTATAGCAAAGATTTTTAGTGTTTTGTACTTCAATCACTGATTTCTTATAGATATATAAGTGGATTCAATTTAAAGTCCAACTAGTTGAATATCTAAAGCTTCTATTTGAATGAAGTTGTGACCTCTATGTTCCATTCTTTAAAGTAGTTGACCATCTTATAAATTTAAAAAAAAACTTTTTTTTTTGTTTGTTTTTTTCCATTTAAACAATACTCTCCAGGATTAACAGATTATTAACAAATTATAATTAAAAAAATATATATTTTTTGAAAACTATTTAAAAAAAAATAGCGACTAAAAACTTTAAACGCGTTTTTCTTGAAACCACTTTTTTTCAAATGGCGGACACTTTATCTCCGAAACTACTCGGCCGATTTAAATTATTCCGATCTTGTTTTGTTCATTGAGATGTTTGTATGCCAATTTACCATATTTTGCCAAAAAAAAATAATTATAAAATTACCTTTTTTTAGCAGCAGGGGTGTTTTTTTAAACCTTTTTTTCAAACATCCGCCATTTTTTTTTTTTTTTTTTTTTTTTTTTTATCAGATTCACCAATCCTGAGATTAACTGTACGCCGAGTAACACCATTTTTTTTTAGGCCTCGACTTTGGCACCTTCTAGACTAGATAGTTATTAAAAATGAAATTTAAAAAAAATCAAGTATTTTGGTATTCTATAAGTTTCAAAGAAAAGTTTTAAAAAAATCATTGTAATATCTTATACAGGACCTGAAAAAAAAAATTATTGAAAATGTTGTATTTTTTAGCTTTCCAAGGTGGTCAAGTAACTTAAAGCCCTCCTACTTTCTCGTATAAGCAGTTGCTTTTTTTTTCGGAAGATAAATTTTCAACTGAAAAACGTAAAAAATATTCACTAAAAATTTGATCTCAAATTAAGCAAGAATACTAAAATGCTCTGCAAACACATGTCGCACTTCAAGCTAGGTGTACAAGCATATTAGATGGCAAAAATAAACACGATAAGCTTGCACAACTTAATACATTTCACAATTTTTCTTAAGGTCATCGTCTCGTCTAATACGTTTCCAGAAGCTGTAGCACTTGTTTCAAAACTTTAAAGTTGTTAGTATTGAATATACATAAGATTTTGTGTTTCAATGCAAACATTTCAAGTTCGATTCTACCAGTCTTAGGTGGTATTCTAGAAATATCTTTTTCTAAATTACAAAATATCGTTAGGAAACTATAATGAAATTGGCTAAATTGTTAAATTTTACTTTTGGAGTATTTCCACTATATGCATACAACCGGGACCGCCGCGAAATGTAGAAACATATTTATATCGGGCATGGTACAACCAGGTGGCGCTCTTATCTTATGCGTCGCTAAGCGTTGGATGAAAATGTAAACAAACTATTCTACGAACTAGATTGTACATACGGTATTGAAATTTATCAATAGCTAAAATGTTTCCTTTTATCCTTTCTTTTATTTAATTAACCAGCTGAAATGTGGAAAGGATAATTTTATAAAGGAGTGACTTTCATGTTTGAAAACTTTACAGGTAAGTGTATCATGTTATTAATATATTGATTTCAAACTTTTAGTATTCTAAGTTAGGCTTAATCCTATTGTAACTCAAACAATCTCATAGAAATTAAAAAAGTTTTATTTCATAATTCTATTTTAAATATTCTTTTGAAAATATAATTTTGTAAAACTGATGATGAAGATGTTTGTTTCCTACTGAAACAACTATCATGCAAACATTTGCTGATTTTTTAATATCATTAAAAATAGTTAGAAAGTAATCTTTCTATTTATCACTTGATTTAAGTTGAAATTATATTTTAATGGCTATACTCGTAACCAAATATTGATGATGTTTCTTTTCTTAGTACCAAGGAATGTAACAAGAATATATGATACCGATGGAAGAATAGACCAGTTAGAAGAATAAACGATAAAATCTAAAAGAAAATGTAAACATTGCACAAAAAAAATACTGGTTGTTGTGTGTTCAAGAATACCGCATTATTTTGTATTGCCTGATCATTCAAAAAGTGCCAATAAGTATTCAACAGAATATTTCCCATAGACTGTCTGTATTATTATTATTATTATTATTTTTATTTATTTTTTTTATTATTTTTTTTTTTTTTTTTTTTTTTTTTTTTTTTTTTTGAGAAAGAAAATAATCACGAATTAAAATGGCTCTTGAAATGTAATGCTAATAATGATGGTTCATAGTTTAAAAAAGAATATAATAATGTTCTCAAGTCGCACTCTTCTGAAAAATAAAGATGTACTTCACTACTTTTTATTTCAGTAGCTAGTTGCATTTATTAATGCTGGGTATTTTTTAATTATTAATTTTATGAATGCTAAAAAGATATTTTTATAATTTTTTTACTGACATTTATTTGTAAATATATAAAAAACATATTCCTAGGGAATAATTTTTATGATTTCATTTTGACACTTATTTTCAAATCAACGAAGTCTTATTTGTTTTCCCATCTGATGACTGTGGTTAGCTCTCTGGCCATGCATGCCAAAGGTGCCAAGTTCGAATCACGGATAAGGCATGTATGTTCATTGTGGTTCGAAATCAACTTTAAGCTGTATGTTCCATCCTCTTTAGCCCTCATTGTGTATAAGAATAGGTCGTTGAGCTCATAAACCAACCAACTTATTTGTTTAAAAATGAAAATACTTATTTGAAATAATTTATCATGTTCTTCTTGAGGAAATACATTGCTTAAAAAGGAAATTTTAATCAGAATATTAGGTACTAGCACTTTACAATTTTTAAATTCCTATTATATTCAAAGTTGAAATACAATTTTTGTATAATAATTTAGTGTTTGTATTTTTGTAATGTTTATTCTTTTAAATACATACTGTTTTAATGTATTGCTTGTTATCGTATTGAAATTATTTAAGATATATTAGTATATGAATATATTTCAAGAAATTTTCAACCCGAATAATCTACTATAAAAGGAATATTAGTAATATTGAAAAAATCCAGTTGTAATTTCAAGAATTTGCCGCAGTGTTTTAATTTAAATCACACTCTCAATGCTTTTACTTCGTGAAATTAAATGTTGTATCTGAATATTCTACAATTAAACAACTTAACGTATTAAAACAGTTTATAACTCACTACATGATATTTTATAGAAATTACCAGAGATGCTTCTTTACATCTGTGGATTACTGACTACGGTAGACGGCCTTCGTGTTTTCATCTATCGCTTAGCGTGACGTCATCAAACTTAGTACCGGGCCCTATACAGAGTAGAGAGTCTCTTAGTTTCGCGGCGGTCCCGATACAACCTACTATTTAACCAATTTGTTAAAACCTTTTTTAAACGAAAGGAACTATTTTCCTAAAATTTCAAATATCCAATAAACGATTGAATAATTGAAGTATAGTACCTTTTTGGGGATGCCTTTATGCAAATACCAGGAAGACGAAGTTCATCAGTCTTCTTAGAAAAGTGTCTCTAGATTTTTTTATTTTTTTTTAGTGTACACTTTTATCGAGAGTTTGTAAACATTTTTGTAAATAACTCATGAAATAGTTTTTGTATAAGAGTAAATCAATGCAAACAATGAAATATTGATTGTCTTATTTCATACAATTCCATACTCAATCAAGTGATCTAATAATAAGTTTCCTCACTAGTACCAAGAAAACAACTTCTATGCTAGTACTTTTCCATCTCTTTTGGCAACACAAACTATGGCTTTTCTTAATTATTTTTAAATTATTGTACCTACAAACTTTGCAAAAATAAGAAAACTGAATAAAAAGTTAATTACACAGCATTTAATACAATGCTGTTTGTTCAGGGCATAATTTACAAAAGATCACATTGTAAATCTACCCATGAATTATTTTTATTGCATGTCGCTTTTAGTTATTTCCTGAAAAAAATTACAAAGAATGTTATATTTATTTCAAATTTAAACAATATTGTTTTAATACCAAAATTTGTACTTAAAAATTTCAATTGACTAATTAGAATAATATATAATAAATATTATATATTTCGATATATTAGAAAAAATAATTTTTCATTTGTTGCTCGACATACAGTAGTATATTGAAACACCTAATGGAAGAGGGACATCATTAATTGTATTATATCATAAAGTTAGAATAAATTTTCTTTCATTTTTTATAATCCATTTTAAGTCCTACTTCCCCTGGGTTCACAAATATGTAAACAGGTGCGGCAAAATGAAGTGGTTAAGAACAAAAAATAAACTTTTTCTTTCCAAACCACAATAATAAAATTCAAAATTTTACCGCACATTCGAGATGTGGAGCACATATATCTTCAGCGCTACAATTTCCACCTAAAATAAATAAAAAAATATATAAAAAAAGTATTAATTTATTATTAGAAACAATATATATATATATATATATATATATATATATATATATATATATATATATATATATATATATATATATATATATATATATATATATATATATATATATATATATATATATATATATATATATATATATATATATATATATATATATATATATATATATATATATATATATATATATATATATATATAATAAATTTAGTTATAATGCTATAATAAGTGTGTAATGTCTTTTTGGAATGGTAAAACCTTTTTTTTTTTCTTTAATTCATTATTAATACAAATCGGTCAATGATTTATTCAATACAAAATTCATATAATCATTCAATTTTATTTAAAACTCTAACTCAAATTTTAATGTTTCATCGAATCAATTCACAATTCTGGGACTAAGAAAGAACTTATCCCAATAAGCCGTTTTCTCAGGATTCAGCATTGAACAAAGTCATGTAATAAAATTACGATTTGGGATTTCAGCTCTTATCTTATAGTGAAACCATACAGGATGCTCCCATTGGTGATGCAGTATGCTCGTATTTTACTACCCAGACCACGCCATTTATCCGAAAGTGTAAGACTGTATTATTATCCTCTCATTGGAGATTAAATTTGCGATTTAAGACAAGGTTACCGACAAAATCTTCCAACATTCAAATTAGTAATTTCCAATCCGATAATACTGCACCAACAATGATAGCTTAGGTATGATTTCTTGCCAAGTTCAGTGATTGCAATTCAACCACGCCACTTTTATTTATGTTGATCGCACCTGTTATCTGCTTATCGGTTAAGATAAATTGTGGTAGATAATGTAATACAGCAATTATTTTGTCTAAAAACTTTAATATATTCAAAAATATCACAAATCAAATAATTATTTATATTTGTGAATACAATTAATGTACTCAATTCACACACTTATACCTATGTCTAAAAATAAAAAATAAAAACTTTTCTAAAATCGTGTTTACTTGAAAATTATTAAATCATAGTTACTTTAATATACTCAAAATATTTTTTAAAAATTCGAATAATTATTTGTACTGATGAATTACGTCACGCAATCTATGTAATTTAACACTTTACTAAGTTTAAAAATCAATAATGTAAAAGTTTTTTAATGTCATATTTACTAGTATCTTGAAAATTGCAAAATAAAAAATTAATCATCTTTGTAATTATGGTTAAGTAAACCTGAGAATTATCGTGATTCGTTTCAGCTTAGTAAAGTAGATTAAGGTAGCCAGAGCTCTTTAGCTTGTTTTTTCTCAGAGAAGATTAGCATATTTCTTCTTTGAGGAAAAACAAGGCATAGAGCTCTGGTCACCTAAATCTGCCACTCTTACTATAATCATTTAGGTATATATATATATGTTTTTTTTTGCGGACTTAATTGAAAGGATAATTATTGCAAACAAAAATTTTACCAACTCTCATTACAGTGTAGCAATAAGGTTAATATTGGGTATTAAAGTTTAAAAAAATTCTTCACTTACCGATTTCTACATAATTCAGACAGTCATAATATTCGTATATTACATCTACATTTGTGACTAAACAGTACTGTCCTGCCTCACAAAGTTTTTTACCGCAAGGGACTCGGTTTTGAGCTTGCACACTAGCGAAAACCTATAAAAACCATAATACACATGCAATTTTCAATTATAAAACTAGAAGAGTCGATAGGGCCACCAAAATTGTTCACGCTAAACAAATTTCGTGTCAAACAAATAACTATACGTTCAGTTTTAAGTAAGGAGATCTGCTTTTACTTCGGATTTCATGTTACAGGATTTCGCGTTAAGGGCAAGATTCTGAGAAGTTGATCCACCCCTGATTCACACCCTCTCCGATTTTCCTAAAAAAAAAATTACCAGTTGGTACTACCCTTATTAGATGATAAAATCTGAAATTTTTTGTTCCGTAATTGTACCGTTCAAATTCTATGACCTGTCAAAGATCACCTTTAAAAATGAAAAAATTGATGTTTTCTTGACACATGAAAACTATATTTATCCGTAAAAAACTTCGCAAACATTTTGCCGCTCTAATTTCTTCTGTTATGGAATGTACTAGAATAGATCTTGGTTGGTTTGTTAAGCCCCCAAGATGAGGGTGAAGTAGGAAGTACTATGTGAACTAGCACCTGCATCCGCGAACAAATGGGATATAACCAGCTACGAAAGACTCCGAGGAATGACGGAGTAAAGCATAAGCAGACTATGGGAACTTTGAAAGAATAGCACGACCCACTCTTGGAGACTGGAAGTTCGCCGATGTGATCCTCATTTATCGAAGAGATCATCCTTTTGAAATCTTTTAAACATTCAGAATAGATCATTATGAAACATATAAAAAGTACAAGACAAATCAATTGCACAAGGTTATTCAAGGTCACGAAATGTCCAGGTTTTCATGTGTTTTATCATTTTCAAACCTGAATTATATCCTGCAGGTTTGATTTGACACTGTAAACAAGGTGTCTTTGGATTGAGCTATATTAGTACTATTTATTAATATATAAAACATCGAGGCAAGTTGAACAAGTTGGAAGTTATTTGGTGCCAAAATTGAAAAATCCCCGAATTCGATACAAATTTGAGCTCGTATATCTTGCTGCGAGAATAATGCATTGACACAACGCTGGGACTAAATAAATACTCTTTTATTATACTTAATGAGAAATTAAACTGTACTGAAGCAAGTTGAAGAGAAAAAAAAAATATTTTTTTTGCACCCTATCCCCTTGATGCATTTCTGTTTTCATTCATATTTTCAAAAATTGTTCTGTTTTCACTTCACTCTTCCTCATGTTTGTAACAATTACTTGCAGTATGTCTTTTAAGCTAGAAACTTTCACTGGATCAACTCCAGAAAGTAGCAAAGGACCAATGAAATCCGTGCTACGGTTCACTGTGTCGATATCATCACGAAATGGCCGCTTAAACTCATCAGCTCCTCCCTGATGAAGAAATTTCATTTTAAATATGCCATCACCACAATCTTCTAGCAGTTTACCAATGTAAAACCGTTTATCGTACATGAGAGCGTAAAAAGAATGGAGCTTAGATTCTCCATTTGTTGAGAAGGACGGGGAGGGGGACAGTAATTTGGATTTCAAGTGAAAATTCTTAATTACCGATGCAGTCAGTTCCAGGCACAAGTCAGACCAAACCCTTAAGACGAAAACCATATTACTCAGACGAAAATTTATAAGTCTTATGTTTTGCCCAGAAGAAAATAGCACATCTATATATTTAATAGGCAATACATTTTTTGGGGTTAGTCCGTCCGCCTAAACTGCTCAACCAATTTCAATGATCAAGGTGTCATTTTAAAGGAAATAAGCTGTAGATTTGCCAAAACGTGCCAAAATAATTTATTAACACTTTATTAATTAGTTAAATTTCAATATTTTTCATCATTAAGCTACTACAAAGCCTCAATGATTTTGATTATATATGATTGGCAACATCCTTACGTATGTAAACAACAAACCGGCTGCTCGGGGGTTCAACCAACCAACCGTTGCTAATTTTAAAGCTATCCTTATATGTAAACAACAAACCCATTGCTAATTTTAAAGCTCTTTTTAAACTCTTCGTTTCAAAGTTGATTTTTTCTGTTTTTCTTAACTATTTTTGTATTAGAGTAATTATTATTTTGAAGTATTTCTATCCAGAAAATGCCTCGCGTAGGACGTCGTTCTCCCTTACGTATGTAAACAACAAATCCGTTGCTAATTTTAAAGCTATCCTTACGTATGTAAACAACAAACCGTTGCTAATTTTAAAGCTCTTTTTAAACTCTTCGTTTCAAAGTTGATTTTTTCTGTTTTTCTGAAGCATTTTTGTATTAGAGTAATTATTATTTTGAAGTATTTCTATTCAGAAAATGCTTCGCGTTGGACGTCGTCCTCTAACGGGGCGACTTATCAGAATAAATAAAAGATATTGGGACTTCAATGTTAGGGCATAGCTAAGGAAGTTTTAAGTCAGAATGTTGGCGGATAGTATATTTAACTTTCTATTATGAAACTTGCAATTTGGGTGTTTTCTCTATTAGGCCTTACATTAAATTTATAAAAATTTGGTTACATTTTTTTATGGCTGGCAAACTTATTCGAGCGCAGCAAGATGTTTTAACCACAAATTCGAGCGGCAAAGCCGCTCAATCCGAGCGCAGCGAGGCGTTTGGGGGTTGGCGAGCGTTAGCGAGCAGGGGGCGAAGCCCCCTAGTTAACGTTTAAAACTGTAGAAGATTTGTTCCTACATATTGCTAGAGGAGAACACCTAACTCCTAAAATAATCACAGGTCAAGACAAATCCAAGAATACATTTTCAAAAAGAATGGAAGTGTTGTGTATAGGACGGTTACTTTTACAGTAAGGCTTGTTATTCCAACAATACTACATATTAAAGATACTACTGACTGGAATCCATTCTTGAGGTTTAAAGTTTAATTAAAGTTTATATTTACAAGGTTATATACAAGTATTTACAGTCAAAGGTCAATTAAATCAGTCCAACCAGCATCGCTTTAAAAGGCAGCTTGAAGCGACTGCTGGGGCATTAGACCAATGGCCTCTGATCAATCTGGTTTGCTGCGGTTGCTTTTATGCTGTTCCACATATAAATAACTCGATATTTGGGCAAGCGATATTTTATCACGACCCATACGAGACACTGGTGAGAAACGCTGTAGCACAGATCACGATAATCGAACTCAAACGTACTAGATTCCTTTCGTTCGAGTGGCAACACTTTCTTTGGTGGGTGTTTCACTAGGAATGAAGATTGACTTTGCTGCGTTGTAACTTCCATTTTGAACGACAGAATTCTAGCGATTTGGTTTAGGCGGTTCTTCACTTAATTCTGCATGTTTATGCTTTGCGGTAGAACTTCCTGAAAGCGTCTGATGGAATTAAAAACGGTGAGTTATTTATTATTCGTGAATTGTAGTGCCGCTACAGAAGCAATGACAAAAAAAAAAGACCAATTATGATATTACTGCAGATTTTGAAGAACCCAATACAGAGAAGATAAATTACATCTAATCAAGCCATGTAACATACCTGATTGTTTCCAATGATACCAATATAAAGGTCGTAATCTTGTTCAATGACTATCTTCAAATACACTGCATATTTCAGTCCTACCTTTCCATCTGTAGAAATGTGACAAAACATGATCCCGCAGACCAAACGGTATAGTGGTTAGCATGCTAGCTTCTAGACCACGAGGTTGCGGGTTCGAGTCCCGTGTTAGGCATAGGTGTTTGTAAATGTATGTTGGCTTGTCTAATGACGAATGTTTCGCAGCATTATAGCCCAACCAAAACATCATCCCGTGTCAAACATTCATTTGAACAAAATTTCTTCTTTCCATCCACTGTGAAATTCATCATCATATTTACAACAGTTTAGGGTGTTAATTTACTTCTTGTTTAATTTCCTTTGTTGAAGCATTCTAAACTGTTTTCGATTTTGGTTCAAACGTGTAATTTTCCTTTTGGGTTTCAGTGCCCATCCTTCTTTGCTCACAAGACTTGAATAGATGTAATTTTTATTCTCTGTAGTGGGTTCTCCAAAAGCTGTATTATTTCATAATTGGTCTTTTTTGTCACTGTTTCCATTCTTTTTGAAAATGCACTTCTGGCTTTGTCTTGACCAGTGATTATTTTAGAAATTTGATGTTCTCCTCTAGCAATATGTAGGAACCAATTCTCTGAAGTGATGAGCAATTTTCTTCTGGGCAAAACATCAGAGTTATAATTTTATGGCTGAGTGATATTACCTTCGTCTTTAGGGTTTGGTCTGGCTTGTGTCTGGAACTGATTGCATGGATAATGGTGAATTCACAATTGAAATCCAAATTACTGTTCCTCACCAAATGAAGAATATCATAAGAGATAAAGCTAATTGCGGATCTGGACTGCGGATATGAAATTAAACCCCATTCTTTTTACACTTTCCTGTACGATAAACGGTTTTACATTGATAAACTGTTAGAAGAGTGTGGGGATGACGTGTCAAATATGAGATTTCTTTGTCACAGATGACCTGATGAGAGGTGTTGGTTTAAGTGGTCATTTCGTGATGATATCAACACAGTGAACCGAATTAGTCCTTTGCAACTTTCTGGTGCCAAGCCAGTCAAAGTTCTTAGCTTAAGACATACTACAAGCAATTGTTATAAAAATGAGGAAGAGTGAAGTGAGAACAGATTAATTTTTGAAAACAGGAATGAAAACAGAAATGCATTAATATGTAAAGATGGGGAGTATAAAAAATAATTTATCTTTTTCTCTTCAACTACTTGTCTCAATAAAGTTTAATTTCTCATTAAGTATAATAAAAGAGTGTTTAAATAGTCTCAACGTTGTGTCAATATATAATTCCGGCAGCAAGAAATACGATCTCAAATTAGTGTCAAATTCGGAGATTTTTCGATTTTGGCATCAAATAACTTCAATTGTGTTCAACTTGCCTGAAGGTTTTATGTATTAATAAATAGTACTAATATAGCTCTATCCAATGATACCTTGTTTGAAGTTGCAAATCAATCGGGCAAGATATAATTCAGGCTTGAAAATGGTAATAAAAAAAAAAAAAAAAATTGACATTTCGTGACCTTGAATGACCTTGCGCAATTGACTTGCCATGAACTTTTTATATATTTCATAAAGATCTATTCTAATACATTCCATAACAGGAGAAATCCATGCGGCAAGTTGCTTGTGAAGTTTAATTTTGATAAAATTAGTTTTCATGGGTCACAAAAACACCAATTTTTTTCATTTTTAAAGGATAGAATAAGTCATAGAATTTGAACGGTACAACTACGGAACAAATAATATTTTGTCATCTAATAAGGGTAGTAGCAACTGGTAATTTTTTGGGGGAAATCGCAGATGGTGTGAATCAGCCCCTATTGTTAAGTGGCTAAATCTCTTTGAATCAGAATATATCAGTGATATTTGTTCACTACAATTTATTATTGAGCCGCTTCAAAACTAATAATAAACCAAATCCATTGTAATTTTTGCATACTTGAAATCTGATACAGTATTGTTTGATACATGGTCTGATGGTAGAAAAATAGAAAGAAATCAAATTCGAATTTTGAACAATGAAAGAAACAGTGTGGTTCTTCTTAGCAAAGAAATTATGCACATAACAAATTACTAAAAAATGCAAAGTTAAGGAACATGGCTAAGTAATTGACGTTTAAAAAATACAGTTTACACTGAAACATGCATTTTAAGAATTTCACATACTATAAGATTAAATTATTGCAAAAGGTTCGAAAACTATACACAACGCTAGCATAATTCTTCTTAAAAAAAGATTATATTATTTGTAGTAATCGGTAGTTTGAAAATAAGTTAAGTAGACTAGTATAACTATTTTCAAATTGGATAATAATGCATCACAGAAATTTCAATAATAATCAATACAAATTCAAAAAAAATTATAAATCATACAATATTAAAGTTATTTTAATAATGCTGATACAGTGACAAAATTATGGTTACAGCTCTTTCAAATCTCACTTAAAAAAAGTCAGAATTAGCAGATGAATTTATTACCTAATTAGCATGTGAATTTATTACCTAATTAGCAGATGAATTTATTACCTAATTAGCTAATTTACAATTTAATATTTTAGAACCCATAGGCAAAATTGTACACTGATTCATGGAATAGATATTTTAATATGAATTACAAAATTATAAGGACACAACTAAGACCTTCATCGAAATTGAGTGAGTGTAAATTTAGTAATATAAATATTTACTTAAATGTTGGAATTTCATAAGACTCCTCAGTAATTTCCAAAAGACTATTTAAAAATTTAATATGCTAGAAAAATTAACTACTTTCTTATAGTCTTTTATGAATTTTAGTCAAGTGATTAAGTTTATCACCCTGACTATGATTTACCGGACATCGTTGAAAATTTAAAAAACGTATTTTCTAAATGAACCATTTTTGAGGTTTTAAACTTCCAGGGAAAACATTTAAGTTATTTTTTTTAAAACATTTAATTTTAAAAAATGTATCAACTGGCTTGCGATAAATTGCTTATTTAGTTAAAATTCATTGGATATACCAGCAATCTGAAACACTTGCTAAACAGGAAATGGCGTTTTCTAAACATAAGTTGTTGTTTTTTTTGGACAAGAAAATTATTTGAATGTTGTCATTTGTTTTTGGGAACTCACAAAATATCCTTTTTGTGAATTTTAATATTTTTTATAAAAATGTGCAGGGAAGATAAATTTGTTTATCTGCATAGCTAAAAATTCCACAGAAAAAATTGCGTTACATGACGTCATTTTAATTTGTGAAATAGTGATACAATTAACATTTTTTTACATATTGCGGACTTTAGGAAATTTCAAAAAACTCTTTTTAAAAATGTATTATATTAATAGATAATTGTAAGTCACAACTTAGTTTTTATTCAAATCATTTCATTGGATTTTGAAATGAAAATGGATTTTTCAATCAATGATTGGATATTGAAATTTGCCTGGCCATTTCCATTTAAAAAAAAAAAAAAACTTTACAAAGGAACATACCTTTAAAATTTTGGAACATTATTCAAAACTTTTTATTCAAGACCAGCTAATACTTCTTTAAAAATCTCTTTATAAAGGTATATTCATATTTACATGCAAGTCGAATTGATAACTTCAATTTTGAACTCTATTAGAAAGAAACTAAACTTACCAATGCTGTGAAAACTACTACTAAGGAATACATTTTACTTGCTTTTCTTAGGCTATCTCCTGCAATGTATATTACAACTTTATTTCCTACTTATATACTAAATTCTAAATTTTAATTAATCTCTATTACAAAGTTTTGATTTGAAAAGTTTTCAAACATGCATTATGCAATCTTTCCTCTTATGTCAAGTGGCATGCGCATGCTTTGGTAACTAACCTACAGTGTATTAACAACTGTTTGGGAAAAAACCCTTGAACTATTCTTCGCTATTCTGAGTGATGGTTTAACTTTTTACATAATTTTTAAATTATAGAAAACCAGATTACCATCTGCTTTTTCTCATTCATAAAGAAATCATTTTTTTTTCTCGTGTTGTAACATTTACATCGTAATGTGTGTATAAAAAAAGCTATTAAAAACTTATTTTAAGTGTTCTAAAAACGCTTCAACAACTTTTAATCTGTCTTTAGTATATAGTAGGCGTGATTGAAAACTAAAATTTAAATCATAATTAGTGAGTCTTGCATAGTTTTAAGACTACCATATTTTGCCATATGCATTTACTAATAGTGAAAATAATAAAATATTCAATATTTAAAGTAATTGAAGAAAAGGAAAATTTTACTCTAGTACAGCGGTCGCCACTAACTTTTAGATGCGGGCCGTATGACTTTGGTTGAAGCTTTTCGCTGGCTGGACATACCAAAATATGTATATTTATTTATTATAGATTTAATTCCATATAGAATTTCTGAAAACTGGAAAAAAAATATCTTAAACGAATGATATCCGATTCCTTTTTTTTTTTTTTTTTTTTTTCCCTTCTTTAAATAATTAAAATTATAATAGTGTTCCTTATTAGTAAATAAAAGTCTGAACGAGTCAAAGAAATGAATCGATGGTTTCAACGTGACAATGTGACTTGGCATAACTTTTAATAAATGTATTTAAACCGTCTCTTCCAGATTACTCCGTTTTAGTCGATATCAATTGTGAGACAATGACTGTCAAAATCCTTCCATTTATTTTATGATAAAGTCGATGGCTTTCGGTGTATTTGTTACGTCATTTTTAATAAATTGTCCAAATGAGATTATGTTACTCTTCTTCTATGTTTATTCTTGATGAAAACCACCTTGCTGAAGGCTTCTTCGTATAGTTTCTTTCGTCACGTAGTGGAGAACTCTGTTCTGCATTAGTTAACACATATTGTTTTGGATAAATTACAATTGAATAAAAAAAAGTCCGTACCGCAATTTTTTTTTTTTTTTTTTTTTTTTTTTTTTTATATAAATCTTTTGTGATGTAAGCGGACCGCAGAAAATCTGTCGCGGGGAAAATCAATCTCCCAATCATCCCAATTTAGTTCATCGTGTACAAGGAACCCACAAAATTTTACGCGGACGCTTGGCGGCAAACATCAGATTTCATAACATTTTCTGGGTGACCATTTTACTTAGCTCGGTATTTTTTTTTTTTTACAAAGTCAAGTTGTTGTTTTTTTGGGAGTTATCAGTTCTTTTTGTTGCATTTGTTATGTTCTAAATAAGCAAGATACGTTCGACGGATGTTTTGACCTGAATAATCATACCGTAGCTTTAAGCTCAAAATGATGTAAATGACAACACCGTTAGATTTACATATGACTCTTTGTATTGAGAGCGACGATAAATATCATGATTCATTATTGTAGAGATATTTAGACTTGTAATCAAATCCTTTTCGCTTAAAGCAGAAATTCCTCTTACCACATCAAGAATGGGACCTCGGTATGGTGGAGTTCGACCTTGACTCCCCCTCCGGCCAAGAACTGTCCATTTACACGGACGGTTCGAAGCTCAGCGACAAAGGGGGGTGCGGAATCGCCGTCTACAGCAACGACAACCTGATGTCAACAGAGAAATACCGGCTTAACGACTAGGCAACCGTATTTGATGTGGAAGCGCTGGCGCTCCTCAAAGCGGTTGCACTTGCCCAACGCCACGATGAAGTTGCCCATGTCTATTCCGACTCTCGTTCAGCGCTCCTCTCACTTAGGAGACTGCACCTTTGGACAACATTACGGTTCGGACACGGAGGGCTCTCCGCACGACGAACAAAGTCCGTTTCCATTGGGTGAAAGCTCATGCTGGGGTGCATGGCAACGAAAAAGCAGACATGCTGGCCAAAGAGGCTACCATCCACCATCGACGAAGATGTCAAAGTCCCAATCTCCTGGATCAAGAGACACACCAAAGAGCTCCTTTTGAATGAATGGCAACAAAGATGGGACGAGACAGACCACGGTCTGGCGGTCCACGGCGTTTTTGGTCGGATCAATGCCAACAGATGTTCGGGAGACTTCTATGTTAACCAGATCATAACTGGACATGGGGTCTTCCAAGTTCATCAATCCAGGTTCTTCGGAAAGAGCGCCCTGTGTTGGTGCGGACAGCGAGGAACTTCCATTCACCTCATCCTGGAGTGCCCCATCTTCGAGGAAATTCGGAGACAGTGCTTCCCTAACAGCATCTCCGGCCTCTCCATCGCAGACTTTGCACGAAGGAAGACTCTCCTCCCCGGAGTTCGGAAGATCATTGCTGCAGCTCTCCAACGACAGGTCCGGGACCTCGAGGAAGAAGAGGCCTTTGATGACGAGGACAACGAAGACTGATAAGAAGAAGAAGTCCGTGTCGTGTGTTCCTTTACTGTACATATCCTGTATCCTGTTTCATCATTTGTCCTGTCCTGTTCCTGTATTCCTGTATTTATTGATAGATCATTTTCTGTGTTGAAATAAAGGGCGTTGCCCCAAGAAGAGCTGGCGTCGCCAACAATCATCCGGTCGAGTCTTCGTACATCGCACTATCAGGACTGGTACACTGGCCGTGACGGCCGATTTGGCATTCGCATTGGAGTAGATCGAGCGGGCAAGGAGTGAATGGTGCCGTTGAAGGAGATACGGGTGAGCTACTGCTGTTTAAACCCAGGTTCATGCGGCTTGTGCCCTACCCTGCGTCGCCTCTCGGGACTTAGTAGGTTTTGCTTCGCAAAAGCGTGTTTCTCAGTTCTACACCGTATACCCCCGGACGGGGTTGGGACGGTAACCTCCGGTTACCACATCAAGAAAAAATGTTCACAAATAAAAATATGTACCTACTAATAACTTGAGTACAAAAACATACAAACAAATACTAAAAAATAAGTCATAGTAAAATGTAAGTTGGACATACAAAAAAAATATATACTTACTTTATATACGAAATATAGGATACCATCTTTACATGCCAATAAATATAAAGAAAAAGATGTTTTAAAACAACTTTCGATTTAATTTTGAAATATAAGACTTGTTATTATTTTAAGAGAACCAAAAGCAATCTTCGATGGTGCAGTCATTACAGTTTCAAACTAGTGATCAGAAGGTGAGTAATTCTAAACCAACCAGATACCTTGAAAACTTTATTTTAAAATTAAAGTGGTTTTCTAATTCTAAGTTGAAGCACGTGTTTTCAGAGCTTTGATAAGCATGCAATTTGATTGAATAATAAGTAAATTTTAATAAGTGCAATGTCTGCAAAATTGGGTATATATTGCCTATAATAATTGCAAAGCCCTAACGCGCTTTGTAGCTGTTTCTTGGTCTTGGGTGTTTGCAAACTGCTTACCCCTTGGATCCTTTCAGGATCTGAACCATGCTTACCAGAACCTACCAAGTGCCCTAAATATTTCACTTGAGACTTAGCAAAGCTGCACTTTTTTAAGTTGACCGAAAAGTGTAAGTTATTTATCCTTCTGAAAATGAGTTTTAAATGTCCCATATGTTCCTCCCAACTGTTCGAAAATATTGCCAGGTCATCTATGTAGGCACATGAAAATTCAGAGTAATCTTGTATAGCCTCTGATATTGCTCGTTGGTATGTGGCTGCCGCATTTCTAAGACCGAATGGCATTACTTTCCAACGGTAATGGCCTCTGTGTGTTCTGAAAGCTGTAAGCTCTTTGCTGTCTTCATCCATTGGTATCGCCCAGTAACCCTTCAGCATATCTAAAATTGTTATGAAATTTTTCTTACCCACCAAAAACGTTAACTCATCTATATTTTGCATTAGATAGGCGTCTGGAATGGACACACTGTTCAAACTTCGAAAGTCAATGCATAATCTCAGGAACCCGTCCTTTTTATTAACGCATACTATAGGATGTGCAATCTCACTTTCTGTAGCTTCAATGAGATCTAACTTCAATAATTTCTTGATTTGCTCATCAACTTTCTGCTTTAACGCTTCTGGAACTCGGTAAGACTTGGGTTTGATAGCTTCTTTATAACCCTTAATCCGAATAGTATGCTTTCCTACTTTAGCTCTCCGAATCTGCCCAGAAAATAAATCTTCATTTTCCACAATTAATTTAATTAGTTCACTTCGTTGCTCTTCTACCAAATGATTCAGCTCTACTTCCTTTAGATAATTGTTTTTGTTGATTTCCTTAAATACAGGAGTTCATACAGTTCTCCAAACTCTTCATCATCTTCGAACACAATTCCCACGGTCTGCGCTCTAACTACGTATTCCCTGAGTTTATTGGCATGTAAAAGTCTCAAGTTATTCTCCGGCATTCTCACGTAATACGAGTCTGGATATTTTCTCTTCACAATTTTAATTGGCCCAGTCCATCTAGCATATAATTTGTTGGTGGAATCAGGAATCAAAGCCACTACAAGATCTCCCTCTTTGAACTCCTTGTATTGTCTCCGCAGATTGTAATGATGCACATAGCTCTCCTGATGCCGCTTTGTAATTAGTTCCGCTCGTTGTGTTGCTATTTCAAGTCTTGCCTTCAGCTCCTGCAGGTATGTGGTGCTCGACTTACTTAGATTATAAAGTACAGCCATTTTTCCTGCCCATGTAGAATTTATAATAGCTAGGGGTCCTCTTGGTTCCCTTCCATACATTAAAAGGAACGGTGGTACTCTGGTGGTAGAATTTGGAACCTCTCTATAAGCCCATAATAGGAAAGGAATATGACGATCCCAGTCTCGCTTATCTTCTCGAATTACATGGTGTAGCATATTCTTGAATGTTTGATTCAATCTTTCTACTACCCCGTTACTTTCCGGATGCCCTGGAGTGCAAAAACGTGGACAAGCTCCCATCTTCTCCAGAAATTCTTTAGTCAATTTTGATGTAAAGTTAGTAGTATTATCTAAGACAATTGCCTCTGGCACGCCCGTCCTGCAAAATATTTGTAAAAGGGCTGAACAAGTCGTCTTTGCAGTCAGCGACGTTAATGGGACTGCCTCTGGCCACCTCGAATGTTGGTCTACCAGGCAGAGTACATATCTGTGTCCTCTCGATGATGCTGGATCGATTGGACCTATTAAATCGACATTCACTACTTGAAATGGAAGTTCCGGACGATTTACCGAAGCTATAGGTATTCTATCAGAAGAGCGAATCACTTTCCGCATCTGACAACTATGACAGGAACTACAATGTTCCTTTATCTCTTTACACATGTTTGGCCAATAAAATGAGAATTTAATTCTTTCTGCCGTTTTCTTTGCTCCTAAATGTGCGCCAAACACTGATTCATGAGCTATCCCTAGAACTGCTTTCCGTCTAGCTAGAGGCAACACCAACTGTTGTACCTGCTGCCCCATAATCTTTTCGTTATGGTACAATAAACCTCCCACAACTAGAAATCTGCCTTTTCCTTGTCTTGCAAACCTCCATTCTTTCACTAATGTTGCACACGATAGCTGTTCTTTTCTGAAGTTCTCAGCTTCACTTTTAACTTCTTTCCCTTTTTGACTTCCATCCGTACCATTTCTAAATTCTTGTCCTCTTTCTTCTTCGGAACATATCTGTTCTTCTAAGGAGTCTGCCTCATTTGCTTCCTCATCAGTTATATCCTCTACATCTAATTCCATCATATATACTGGGCACCCTGTCGTATAAGTTTTGGCTTGATTCATTAACGCTCCATAAGTTTCCATATCTAGCAAAACGTCAGTATTCAAATCTTTACACGTTGCCACCAAAGCTGTGATAGTTGGAGTGATGCATCCCACACCTTCTTCTGCTAAACTAATTTTGATTTCTGCTAGATTTGCTTCTTTTGTTTCGCCAAATGCAGGTTGCAACGGAATTTTTCCTTTAACTCCATCATTTTGTTCTTGCAACAAGTTGTGGCGGCGCGAGCTTGTTGATATGACATTTTGAACTCCATCGGCGTGAGATGAGATGATGTCTCGTGCGTTGCATAGCGACGAAAAAAATAACTTTCCCGGCCGAGCAGTTTTATTTTTATTACTTGTGTTCCATGAATATTTTCTTAGCATGTTGTATCGTTGGTGTTTATTTAGTTAATTAAAGTATAATAAATTTATGTTAAACTAAAATGGAATCAGATTACTAATCCAAGGATCACAACATCGTTAAAGTGGTGACATCGGACTAAAACGAATCATCGCCAAAGTGGTGACTTTTACGGACTCTGAACTTTCATGAGTAACCTTATTGCGAATACCGGCTGGACTGGAAAGTTTCACGGAATGTAATAAGTGCAAGCACCAATGTGAAAGTAAAGTGGCCTGAATGGTTTATTTTTGAAGATTATGGCAATTCGATCGTTTCGAATTTGGATGTTGCTAGTCAATACACCATCTCCGAAGAATTAATAAAGAACTTCACAACTTGGTGAGTGATGAATTAGATCCTGCTCGATGACCATTTTCGTACGTTATTTTGTAAGAATTTTCTTGGACTTTTGTATATAAATATGTCACACGTGGGTGATCAGGATATGTTTTCGCTACCTACCACAATGGAGGTGGCTAGAGTTGCATTTCGTCCGCCCTCATTTTGGGAAAATAATCCAGAATTATGGTTTGGCCAACTCGAGTCACAGTTTCACATTTCTGGTATCACAGCAGATGCCACAAAATTTCATTCTGTTGTTACAGCCTTAAATGCAAGTATACTTTCTTGTGCAACCGATTTAGTTCGCACACACCCCACTGAAAATATGTACATAACTTTAAAATCACGAATTTTAAGCAATTTTGTGCAATCTGATTCTTTTCGCCTCAAGCAACTTTTGCAAGATTTAACCCTTGGCGATAAAAGGCCTTCGCAGCTACTTCTCGAGATGCGGAATTTGGCCGATGGGAAAATTACTGACGAAGTCTTGAAATCTTTGTGGCTTCAACGCCTCCCTGTTTCTATGCAACAGATTTTATCTGTAAGCAGTGAAACTTTAGAT